>JAAGEH010000043.1:2406625-2498062 GCA_011751065.1 Lasiurus cinereus | reverse complement strand
GGGGAGCCCGTGCCCCTGCTGGATGCCCACGTCCCAGGGGAGCCCGTGCCCCTGCTGTATACCCCGTCCCAGGGGAGCGTCCCAGAGGCTGGAGAGCGGCGGCCTCTTACTTGGCATTTTAAGGAGAGGGGCGGTGGGCAGGTGGTTGGCCTCTCCTTGATGGCAGCCCGGGGGCGTGTCCTGTGCCCAGTGATGGGGTCAGAGCCCAGGCGGCAAGTCTAAGGCCGCTGGCTGCTCAGGGGACACGGATTCCCAACCTCAGGAGGCGTGGGCACAGGGCGCTTCACAGCCTCCCTCCCACTCCCCTCCCCCCAGAGCACACGCCTGCTTGTCGCCAGGGCTGACACGGAGAAGGGAGGGACCCACAGGACAGCTGGGCTGGAAGAACAGCTGCTCTGGTCATTAGGAGTGGAACTGGGTCCCCGGAAATGCCTGTGAATAGTTCTGGCCCCAAGACCTCAGAATGTGGCCGTATTTGGAGAGAGGGCCGTTGTTAATAAAGATGAGGTCACGCTGGAGAAAGACGGCCCCTAATACACATGACTGTGTCCTTTCAGGCGGGAAACGTGGACACAGACACACGGGGAGCGATGCAGCCACAGCCAAGGGACCTCCGAGTCAGCAGAGGGGCGACCACCCCTCCCCAGCGCCTTCAGGGGGAGCAGGGCCCTGCCAACACCCGATCTCAGACTCGCCGCCTCCAAACGGGAGAGTGTGCTTTTCTGCAGGTGATGCCTCTAGTGTGTGCCGGGAAAGAGGGGGTGGTGAAGATGTGGGGCATCCTGCGTGCCGACCCCTCAGTGTGGAGCTGTGGCTGTGCCCAGGCCCAGCCGGTGCCTCACGCTCCTTCAGCGCCAAGCAGACTCCTAGGCAGCTGGCCCCCCTGCCCTGGAGATGGCACCCCTCGGGGACTGCGCAGCGCCAGCTGGCGGGGGTCAGGGGCGAGCCCACCCCACAGCCCTGCCTTGGTGCTGGCCACCAGACCAAGCGTCCTCGCCTCTGGGCACGTGAGGGCAGGAGCAGAAGGAAGTCCCCGCTCCAGCAGAGAGAAAACCTGCCCGGGAGGCAGGAGAAAACCCTTGTCTTCTCCCCTTCTAGGGTCTCCTAGGCCAGTGGTTCTCAACCTTCCCAAGGCCGCGACCCTTGCATACAGTTGCTCATGTGGTGGTGACCCCCAACCATGAAATGTTGCTACTGTTATGCATCATGATGGAAATATCTGCATTTTCCAATGGTCTTAGGCGACCCCTGTGAAAGGGTAGTTCGACCCCCAAAGGGGTCTCGACCCACAGGTTGAGAACCGCTGTCCTAGGCGGACTGATAATTATTGCCATGAGACCGATTAACAGGAAAAACACACATTTAAGGCCGCATACGAATATGAGGTTCAGCCCAGCTGAGGTGGCTCAGTGGTGGAGTGTTGACCCATGAACCAGGAGGCCCCGGTTCAATTCCCGGTCAGAGCACATGCCAGGGTTTCTATCTCTCTCTCCCTCTCACTTCCTCTCTGAAATCAAAAATATATATTAAAAAATAAATAAAAAGAACACACATGCTGGAAAACATTTTTTTCAGCTCCGTTTATGAAAGGATCCACAGCCTAGCCCTGGGTGCGTGGCTTGGTTGGTTAGAGTATCATCCTGTGCACCCAAAGGCTGCAGGTCCGATTCCTGGTCAGGGCCATACCTCGATGGTGGGTTTGATCCCTGGTCTGCAGGAGGCAACCCCTCCATGTGTCTACCTCACACAAATCTCTCTCTCTCTCAAAAAAATAAATCAATCAATAAAATCACAAATTTGGGGCCTTAAAACAAAATAGCACCAAGACATATAAGCACATTTTTATTTTTTTTGTTTTGTTTTTTAATATATTTTATTGATTTTTTACAGAGAGGAAGGGAGAGAGACAGAAAGTCAGAAACATGAGAGAGAGGCATCAATCAGCCGCCTCCTGCACAGCACACAGTGGAGATGTGCCCAAAAGCAAGGTACATGCCCCCAACTGGAATCGAACCTGGGACCCTTCAGTCCCCAAGCCGATGCTCTATCCGCTGAGCCAAACCGGTCTCGGCAACAAGCACATTTTTAAAAAGCAAAAAGAGCAGGGGCTATAGCGAGCTTCTCCCTGTGGTCTTCACTTAGAGGGACAGGGGCAGAGTAAGGACCACGGGCTGGTGCAGGTTGCCAGTCCCAGTGCCCAGTAATAGGCCATCAGTCGTAGGGAGGGACTAACTCCCGGTGACTTTCCTCCCCTCCCACCTCGCTGGGCTTGCCCTTCCCTCCCTAGAGACAACATCTCTGCCTCAGTTGTGTGTGTTGTTTTAATCCTCACCTGGAGACACTTTTCCATTGATTTTAGAAAGAGGGAAAGACAGAGAGAAATGTCACTGTGAGAGAAACACATCGATTGGTTGCCTCCTGCACAAGCCTGGCCAGGGCCTGGGCCTAGGAGGAGCCTGCTACCAGGTACATGCCCTTAACTGGAATCGAACCCAGGACCTTTCGGTCCACAGGCTGACGCTCTATCCACTGAGCCAAACCCACTAGAGCAGCAATCGCCAACCTTTCCGACCTCACGGTCCACCAGTCACCGGACCCACTGAACTAGAGCAAGAATCTCCACCCTTAACACCCTCAGGGCAGAGGACCCAGTGCGCTCTCCCCACAGGCACACGCCCACCCACCCCTTCCCACCCCCTTCACTCTCCCGGCTCCCCTGCCCCAGGCATTGTATCATTAGTGTCCTCACGCCCAAGTCCAAGGGCCCTTCCTTTACCTCTAGAACTTGTTTCCTAAGCCCATTTCCTTTTTTAAAAATATATATTTTTTTTTTATTGATTTTTTTACAGAGAGGAAAGGAGAGGGATAGAGAGCTAGAAACATCGATCAGCTGCTTCCTGCATTGAAGAGAGAGAGACATCAATCAGCTGCCTCCAGCACTCCCCCCTCCCCCACTGGGGATGTGCCCACAATCAAGATACATGCCCTTGACCGGAATCTAACCTGAGACCCTTCAGTCCACAGGCCAACACTCTATCCACTGAGCCAAACCGGTTAGGGCCTAAGCCCATTTCTTTTAGGAATTACTTCTTCTACCTCCATGATATACCAAAGAAATGTTCTCGAGTTACAGTTTGGGTCTTGGCTCCGAATTCTTTTCCAGCCAGAACCCCAAGAACGGAGGTTGCTGAACCCAGGCTCCCTCCGACGCCACCTGTCAGACACCTGGTGCCGGCCCCGCCATCTACAACACTTTTACACGAATAAGAAGGAAACGGACATACATACTCACTTGTGCTTGCACGTTCAGAAGGAAATTCCGGAAGGACAACCCATGACACCAGGAAGAGTGGTTGATTACCGGTGTGTTCGTTGGGGCAGGGGCGAGAGTAAAACTTTCCCCTGGGTATTTTGTTAACGTGCCCCGGGCACGAAACAGCGCCCACCGCCAACACGGGTGTCAAGCTCGGACCAACGACCGAAGTGAGGCTCTGCCTGCTTTACTCCCGACGGAGAGAAGACCACCGCCACCAATCGACGGCTCCTTGCCCATGGCCCCAGATGCTTTTCAGATGGATTTGATATTTGAACCGTCGTAAGGACTAGAACACGTTCCCTATTCCAAACCAGGATAACCGCCTGCAGGGTACCTGTTCCCTCCTTCTGGAAACCGGCCTCAGAGGGTGGCATCTCTCTGGTCTGGCGTGTACCTGACCGGCCTCGGAGAGGCGGGGCACAGCAGGTGCTGAAAATCACGTTGGGGAGGAATGGTTGCCTAGAGAACCTGGACGGGAGCTACTAACAAGGAGGATGCCTTCCACCGGCACCTCCCGGAGCAGCTGAGGCTCAGCTGGTTTAGAGCAGCAGTTCTCAACCTTCCTAAGGCCGCGGCCCTTGCATACAGTTCCTCATGGGGTGGTGACCCCAACCATGAAATGTTGCTACTGTGATGCATCGTGATGTCAATATCTGCATTTTCCCATGGTCTTAGGCGAGCCCTGTGAAAGGGTCGTTGGACTCCCACAAAGGGGTCACGACCCACAGGTTGAGAACCGCTGGTCTAGAGCCATGGTTTCCAAATCGCCCTGTTGGGGAGCTGGGGGGCGAGCTCCAGAACGACACCCACAGCCTGTGGGTTCCTAGAACAAAGCCAGACCCTCAATAAAGCCGCGTGGATGGATGGCTTCCATTTTGTAAAAGCGCAGCAAGTGGGAGTGCGCGCAGGCCCAGAGGGAGCAGGAAGGATGCGCCGGAGACGCAGCCCCGGGTTCTCGGGCAGGAGGTCTCCAGCGACGTGTGGAACCCTTTTTGCTTTAGGGGTCCGTGGTTCCTCTCCCCCACAGGGAGGGCGCCTTCATTTCAGAACTTCCAAAAGGGGGGCCTCCCGCCGGCTCCGGCGGCCAGTTCCCGCGCCGGCCGCTGGGGGCGCTGTCGGCGAGCGGACCCGCGGGGGGCGGGCCGAGGGCACCGGCCGGGCCGGGGTGCGGGCTCCGCGCGTGGCGGGGCGCAGACGGGCGCCCCCCCCCCCACCCCCACGCCGCGCCCTCTCCACTAGCGGCGCGGCGACCACAGGGTCCCAGTCCCAGCGGCGCGCGCCGGCCCCTCCCGCGGTCCCACTCGGCCCGCGAACGGCCCGGCCGACCTTGACCCGGGCGACCTCCCCGCGCCTCTCCGCGGGGGCGGGGCTCGCGCGTGGCGGCGGCGGCGCCCCCTCCCACCCCGGCTCCGCCCCGTGCGCCCAGGAGGGGCTCGGGGGCCGCGGGGACTGCGGGGGCGCCCCGAGGAGCCGGGACCCGCGGGGAGGTGAGCGGAGCGAGCAGGCGGGAGGGGCGCCCGCGCCCCGTGCCCGGGACCTGCAGGGGTCGCGCCCCGGGCATCACCCGCCCCCGGGGCCGCCGGCGGGCACCCGGCGGGCACGGGTGGGGCTGAGCGTCCGGGTGGTCGCCGAGCTTCCTGCGGGACAAGCACACATGCCGGCGAGCCGGGCGCTCGGGCTCTTTTTAATTTTTATTTTATTTATTTTTATTTTTTTAACAGCAGCCGCCCTGGCCGCTGCCCAAACCCCCCGCTCTGCCCATCCCGCGGGGGCCCGGCCACTTCCTCTCCCGCACCCGCTCCCCGGGGTCCCCGGCTCCCCTGTCCCCGCGTCCCGAGCCAGTGGCCGCGGCCCGTGAGCGCCCCGCCGACTGCCCTCTCCCACCCCCGCCAGAGGCTCGCGGCTCCTCCGAAAGGGCCGGGCCGCCGCCGCAGTTCCGGATCCGGAGCGGGGCGCGACCCGGCGGTGCCCCGGGGTGGCGGGGAGGGCCCCGAGGAGGGGTGATGGGTCGGTTTGAGGTCCTCCGGGCTGGAGCCTGGAGCCTCAGTAAGCGCATCCGGGGGGTCGTGGGGAGGGACGGCCAGGGGGTCAAGGTCAGTGTGGGCGCGCCCCTCCCCCACCCCCACCCCCACCCACAGGTGGACGGGGGCTGGTGGTTTGGTGGGTGACAAACGTGCCCACCCACACCATGGGTGTTATTATTATTATTCAGCCACAGACAGGAGGAACTCTGACCCAGGCTGCAGCTTGGGTGGGTCTTGGGAGCCCCATGCTCAGCGCAAGAGCCAGACTCACATACTGTGGGATTCCATGCACACACAGGGACTGTCAGAACAGGGAAACACACAGGCACACACAGCAGGTTGGGGGGCACCAGGGGCTGGGGGAGTGAGGCTGTGGGCAGTGACCGGAATGGGGACCGGGCGGGGTTTCTGTGAGGGGAGCCTGTTTAGGGAAACTGTCCTGGGGTTCGATGGTGGTTGGTGACACACCATCTTTTGTATACACGGAAAACCACGGAAGGGTCCGCTTTTAAAGGATGGAGTCCACGGTATACATGAGTCATATCCTAGGAGATTAAAAAAAAGGGGGGGAGGGCTGTGGGCAGAGCCCCAGACGGGTCTGGCACCATCGGACGGTTCCCCCATTTTGCAATAGAGGAAAGTTTACCAGGGCTGGGCCGCACCGCGGGGCAGGGCTGCGGCCGTGCCAGCAGTCAGGTGCCCGCAGGCCTGTGGAAAGGGTCCTGGTGTGCCCTGTCTCCCTCCCTGGCATGTAGCCCACAGCTAGGCCCACAGACCAGAGGCGAGTGGGAGGGCAGGGCATGCGGTGGGAACGGCAAGGACAGGTGCCAGAAGCAGGAAGTGGGGGGAGAGACTGAGGGGAAGAAGCGCAGAGGTCATCCAGGCTGATGAGCACAGCGGGTGGGCCTTGGGGAGGAGGGCAGATCCTGGGTCCTGCCTTGGAGACAGGGCCAGCTTCCTGGGTGTGCACGTCGTACAGGGGTTCCCACAGGCCTCGAAGGAAGGGGTACGGGGAGGGGGGACAGTGTTGTGGGACTCAGCCCTGTCTTGGGGAAGATAGTGTCAGAATGGAGCTGAATTGCTTGTTGGTGTGGGGAAAACCTCCACGCTGGTGAGCGGAGGTGTCAGAAATGAAGTGTTTTTTGTTTTTTGGGTTTTTTTTTTTTTCATTAGTTATAGAAGAGACTCTGGAGAAACAC
This sequence comes from Lasiurus cinereus, assembly GCA_011751065.1. Taxonomy (NCBI): domain Eukaryota; kingdom Metazoa; phylum Chordata; class Mammalia; order Chiroptera; family Vespertilionidae; genus Lasiurus; species Lasiurus cinereus. The sequence goes on along the minus strand of JAAGEH010000043.1, from coordinate 2,491,523 downwards.
ACAGTAGGGAAGAAACACAGTAGGTTTTTTTCCCCCGACACAGAAAGGTAGACAACAATCTGAATTTTTCCTTAAACAGGGCAATACACCCTAACTCCAGGCAATACTTTTTTATTTTTACTTTTATTGTTATTGATTTCAGAGAGGCAGGGAGCGGGAGAGAGACAGAAACATCAATGATGACCACCCTGGATGGGCTGCCTCCTGCACCCGAGGCACGGCCGGACCGGAAAGCACACTATCACCTCCTGGTTCACGGAGCCACCCCCGTGGGCTGGGCACGCCCCGTGGAACAATGGACGCCCTTTGTGTTGCTCTTGGACAAAGTCTAGCAGTTACCATGCCACCTCGGCCAGCGTGGGGCCCGCCGCACGCGTTTCCTGGAGAAGGAGCCGGGCCTCGGGCAGGCCCGCTGGACCAGGGCCAGCGCAGGGCCGTTCCGACATCCTTTTGCCTTATTTCCAAACTTCGAAGAATTTCCCTTGGCCGGTGCGGGTCAGGCGTCTATGAATGAATGGGCTTTGGACGGTCCGAGACTGGAATTAGCGCCCACTGCTTGTGCGCGTGCGCATTCCCCTCCTCCCCGCCCCTCCCCGGGGAAAGCCTTTGTAGCTGAGACTGCACGCCCACCCCCCTCACCCCAAAATTTAAAAACTATTGACCCGGTATCCGCTTGCCTGGCTCCTTCTCCCTCCAAAGCAGAAGAAGAATTTGCGTCTTGACCCAGAAGCCTCCCGTCAGTATTCCCATGTGGATGGCTCTTCAGGCACCAGCTGCAGTGAGCTACAGCAGCGGTTCTCAACCTTCCTAAGGCCGCCACCCTTTAAGACAGCTCCTCATGGGGTGGTGACCCCCAACCATAAAATTATTTCCGTTGCTACTTCATCACTGTAATCTTGCTACTGTTATGAACTGTCATGTAAATATCTGATATGCAGGATGTATTTTCATTGTTACAAACTGAACATCATTAATGTATAGTGATTAATCACAAAAACAATATGTAATTATATATTGTGAAATATTTATTTCTAATGACAAATAAATGAAATGTTGTCTTGAATCGTGGTGTAGCATGGGTAACAGTCTTCATAGGACAACAGTAAACTACATGGCTACATTTTGCTACACCGGGTGTGTTGGTTCCTAAGACCATGGGAAATAGGTGTTTTCCAATAGTCTTAGGTGACCCCTGTAAAAGGGTCGTTCGACCCCCAAGGGGTCAAGACCCACAGGCTGAGAACCGCTGAGCTACAGGAATGTCTCCCTTCTCCGCCCCTGAGGCCCTGTGTCCAGGTTAGCCAGGCCCTGGCTAGAGGCTCGTCAGACAAGGACTGCAAGGCACGCCCCCTAAGATGTTGCTGTGGTGACACCAAGAAGCTCAGGTGGGCGGCACTGGTGGGGCCTCAGCGGTGACTGGCATCTGAAGAGGGCACCACACTGACAGTTGAACTCCTCTGGCCTTTTCAAAAAGCCCGAAAGGGCCCGGCCTATGTGGCTTCGTGGTTGAGCATCCACCTGGGAAGCAGGAGGCCACAGTTTGATTCCCGGTGGGGGCACCTGCCCGGTTGCTGGCTCGATCCCCCAGTGTGGGGCACGCACGGGGCAGCCGATCGATGAGTCTCATCACGGATGTTTCTATCTTCCTCCTCCCCCCCCCCCTTGCTCTCTGAAAGGGGTTCCACATTTATCTGACACGTCGAACTGTTGGCTCTTGGCTGGGTTCTGTGGGTCTCTGCAGTCCCGGTCCCCCGGGAGGAATCTGTTCCAGGAATGCGCTCTGGTTGGCAGGTGTACCCCATTTCTGATTAATAAACAAGGAAATACGCTTTTATTTCATTGCATTTTACTGTTTACAGACAAACTTTGAAAAATGGGCTTCATAGAGAAAAAAAATAATCATAGCTAATGTTTACATGCACTGGGGGTGTTCTGAGTACTTTCTTTAGGCTACTCATATAATTTTCCTTAAGACTCTCCCATTTTACAGGTGAGGAAACTGAGGCACAGATAGGTTACGGTCACTCGGCTGGTAGGTAGCAAGGTCAGGATTTGACCACAGGCCACCTGGCTCTAGGGTTCCCACCACCAAGCAACGAGGATGACTGCTTCTCCAAATAAATAAAAAATGGTGGTGAACATTCTGTCATTATTCTCTTAGATCAACAACCTCACATTTGGGGACATATCCTTTTTTATTCAAATAAAATTCTGGTCACTCAGGACCCAGGGATATTCAAATAACAAAGCAAATGGAATCAGATGGTAAAGACTGCTCTTCAAATACTGGAGCCGCTGCCACCACCCTGACGTGGCCACCAGACCTGTTGGCCGAGCGTCTTTCCCCGGTGGAAGCCATTATCAGCTGGAGCATCATTGACTAGTGTTTTCAAGCTCTGAATAGCTGGAGGGCTCTCCGCAGGATTGGAGGAACCAGCTCAGCCGTGGTAAGTGCCAAAACATGGCCAGCTGCGGCTTCAAGGAAGTCACAGTGGTGCCTGCCAGCACCAGGGCCTTCTCCACAGGGCACAGACAAATAGGGCCGTGGTTCTAGGATGGAAAGTCCGGGCCTCCAATGGCCAGCGGAATCCTCGTTTATTTACGTGAGGACACAGGCCACGGTAGGGTTACTAGGGGTTCACACGGCCAGCCAGAGGCAGACCCGGCAGGTGGCCAGGCGGGCACACTCCCGGGCGCTGATCTTGCTGCATCTGCCCCCCTTCCTTGTCTCTAAGACGGCCCATCGGGGCGCTGGGTACTTCAAAGTGCAGAGGGAACCAGGTGGAATCCTCACCCGCCCTGGAGCGGAGGAGCAGAGAGGAGGAGGCAGAGGAGATGGAGTACACAGGCCTCTTCTCCCTCTCTTGCCCCAGGCATTGCCACCTCCCAGGCTTGGGACACTCTCCCTGCCTCTCCCCTCCGCATCTCCAGGTGATCCCACTGTCTCAGCTTCATCACCTCTTCCTGTCATGGCCTCACCCTTCCCACTAACAGTCAATGTCCCACACAACTCCCAATCATTGTTTTTTAAATATATCTTATTAATATTTTACAGAGAGGAAGGGAGAGGGATAGAGAGTTGGAGATATCGGTGAGACAGAAACTTCGATCAGCTGCCTCTTGCACGCCCCCTACTGGGCATGTGTCCGCAACCAAGGTATATGCCCTTGACCGGAATCGAACCTGGGACCTTTCAGTCCGCAGGCCAAAGCTCCATTCACTGAGCCAAACCAGTTTCGGCCCAATCATTTTTTTTTAAATATATTTTTATTGATTTTTCACAGAGAGGAAGGGAAAGAGATAGAAAGCCAGAAACATCGATGAGAGAGAGACATCGATCAGCCGCCTCCTGCATGCCCCCCACTGGGGATGTGCCCACAACCAATGTATATGCCCTTGACCGGAATCGAACCTGGGACCTTTCAGTCCCCAGGCCGACGCTCTATCCACTGAGCCAAACCGGTTTCGGCGGCCCAATCATTTTTTAAAATATGTTTTTGTTGACTTGAGAGAGAGAGAGAAACATTGATGGGTTGGCTACTGCATGCCCTCTACTGGGGATCAAGCCCACAACCTGAGCATATGCCCTGCCTGGGAATCAAACCAGCGACCCTTTGGTGCATAAAACCATGCTCAACCGAGCCATACCAGCCAGGGCTCCGTCACTTTTCATTTTAAAAATGGAGGCCTAACACACAGTAGTCAAGAGCACCATCTTCATGTGCAACATCTTCAGCAAATAGCTCCATGCATGGCCGCCCCCGGGCACCTTCATGGGGTGCTCAGTCAGGACCTGTCACTGCATCACTTACCTTGCTGAACACACAGGGTGTCTCTTTTCTGTGTGCGTGTTTTGCTGTCTTGTTCTTAGATCGGCGAGCTCCATCCATGTGGTGCATGTGTCGCTGCTTATGATTATCACCCTGTGTGGAGAAGCCGCCACTTACCCACCCATCCTCCTGCTGGGGGACATGGGGTTTTTCTCTGGACTTTTGTCCATTTGAATGAATCTTCCGTAAACAGGCCTGTCCCGGTCTTTTTGGGAACACAGCTCTCTGGTGTGTACCCAGGGGTGGGATTACTGGGTCAGAGGGCAAGCCCATTGAAGAAGACATTGTCATTGTTGCTGTGAGTGCCTTTCACTGCCACTTCCGCTGGCTCACTGGCTGCCTTTGGACTGCCTCTGGGTGGCTCGCCTCTGTGTTACCTCATTTTGTCCTCACCAAACCCCGGCGACGCTGGCCGAGCAAATATTCTCAGCAAATATGATCGCCACCCTGACGTGGAACCGCCACCTGCAGGGGTTCAAGGTTCAAGCTCAGAGGGGCTCGCGAGGAGAGGGAGGTGCAGAACACCGAGATCACAAAACCGTTTCCTATGGGAAATGGCAGCTGAGCTCCAAAGAGGCTCACACACTTTTGGACCAGAACCTGCTGGGCGCTGCCAGCAAGGAAGAGGCTGGCAAGAGAGAGAGGGCTCAGCCGGGCTCTTGGCAGCGAAGAGGGCTCTACAAGTTTTAGGTGACGGGGTTTCCTCTCTGCGGGTTGGACAGTGGCATTGTGGTCATATTTTTACCCTTATCTTTTAGAGCTTTACCCAAGAGCTTGTGGGCGAACACGATAGGATGTCTGGGTTTGCTTTAAAGACCTTAGCGGGGCAGGGGCATAGACAAACACCTCGGCCCTAGCTTCATAGCTGTGGAACCTGAGTTTCGGTTATATAGGATTTTATTAGAGACGCATATACTATCCTCATTCATTTTTTTATTGATTTTTTTTTACAGAGAGGAAGGGAGAGGGACAGACAGTTAGAAACATCGATGAGAGAGAAACCTCAATTAGCTGCCTCCTGCACATCCCCCACTGGGGATGCGCCCGCAACCAAGATACATGCCCTTGACTGGAATCGAACCCTGGACCCTTCAGTCCGCAGGCCGACGCTCTATCTACTGAGCCAAACTGGTTTCGGCTCCTCATTCATTTTTAATGTTTAAAATTTTCCATACAAAGATAATTTTAGAGTAAGGTGTGGGGGAATCTCGTAGTAATAATAAAAATGCATGCGTTTAAAAACTTTTAAGGTTACTTTATAGCCACAGTCAGCAGCTGCTCCAGTATGTCTGTTTCACACTGGAGAAGAGTTTGAGAGAGAGGAAAAAAAAAAGTCTAAGAAAGGCTGCGTTAGTTTCTGAGGCTGCCTGGGACGTTTTGGCGTGGGGAGAGAGCACTCCTGATGGGACCTGGCTCCCAGCTCCCCAGGGGCCCAGTTCCTCTGCTCAGCCAGTCACCCAGGGCCCCAACACGGGGCCTCCAGGGTGCGGCTGGAATTGCCCCGCCCGCGCCCCGCCGCCGCCCGCCGCCGCCCCAAGCTGGGCCACTGGGGCACAGGTGAGTGCGGTGCCCTGTGGGGTGTGGCTGAGACCCACCGCTAGGCCTGCAGGTGGCAACGAGGCAGCAACAGGGAGGGGTGCAGTCAAGGCGGAAGGGCCCTGGGAACAGGCCGGGCACCAGGCCAGTCCCAGTGCGGCGGCGCCGGACGGAGCAGAGAGCGAGGGGGAACATGACCTTGGGACGGGACCTGCAGGCAGCCGGTTTCCAGGGAGAGGAAGGAAGGGCGTTTGGAATGAGGGTGACCGTCCAGCTTCTGAGGCACAAACCTGGAAGGCCTCGGTGCGGGAAGAGGCGGCAGGCGACCCTGGAGAGGCCGCCGAGGTGCAGCCCCGCGGGTGGCAGGTGTGCTCTGGCCCAGAGCACCTGCCTTCGCTGGGGCGGCAACACCTGGGGGGAGGGGAGGGACGGGAGAGTGCGAGGGTCCGGGCCAGCTTTTACCTGCAAGGAAATGCAACTTAAAACGGGGAGGGATGTCCGCCGCCATCCCTGTGGTTTGGGCAGAGTCTTTTTTAAAAGCGATAAGACCGTCTGCGCGGGGAGCTGCCGGAGACACGGGCGCGCTCCCAGGCGTGGGTGGTAGCCCCCTTTCCTGGAGGGCTGCCCCGCAACGGTGTCACCGCAATGTCTCACGCGCCTGCCCTTTGACCTGGCTGCCTCCCTTCTAGGGATTGAGAGAGAGAAACGGGCAGCTCCCTCCTCCCTCCCCCCCCCCCGGGGGGCCATGGCAGCTTGATGTATACCCGCAAAGCTGAAAGGGGGGGAGGGGAGGACTCAGTGTCCACGCGGCGGGATAAACACTATGAAAAAAAAAACACAAAGAAAACCGCGGTCATTTACGAGCCTGGACAGGAACTCTGTCCACGACAGACGCCCGGTGCAAACAGAAGTTTTGCCAGCGGCCCGGACCCTGTGACGTGGCTGAGAACCGCCTCGACGGCGAGCACCCACCGTCAGCTGTGGCCGGGGCCGGGGCGGCGGTGCGGGAGCTGCCGGGGACTTCCATTTTCTCCGGCCATTGCCTGTGCGGTGACCACCCGATGATGCATTCAGACAGAAAGGCAGAGGCAAGCGTGGCCTCTGCATACCCGGGGCGGGAGACTGACCCTTAGGAGAGCCCAGGCTTCGTTCACCAACAGGTGCAGCGCGGAGCCCCGGCTGCGCGCGCGGGTCCCGGATCCCTGAGCCGGGCCCCTGCACCGCAGGTTCCAGTCCCAGCCCCTCCCGGGAGCGGGCCCGGAGTCTCAGCCTCCCCGCGACCACCTCCAGCCCCTCCTTTCCTGGCATCCACCACGCTTTGGGCGCCCGTTTAATTCCTTTATGAAATCTCGCCAAAGCCCCTTTGAGAAAAGTGTTTTTATCCCAGTTAGCTGAGCGGGGGTGCCCTCCGCAAGGTCCCCGGAATTCCCATTAGCGTGTGAGCCCGGGAGGAGGCTACATTGTATCAGCTGCCCCTGGGTGGAGGGGGGAGAAGGTCTCATGGTTTCGGGCGTGCGCCCTGGAGTCAGCCCTGTGGCCAACGGCGGTCGGATCCATCTTCTTAGTGGTGTCATCGTGGGCACCTTAGTGATTCTCCCCGCCTCCTCCCCCCGTCCCCGGGCTGGGATCGGCTATTTATAGGGGTGCCGTGAGGATTACACAGGGCAAAGCCTCCAAAGGGCGAGCAGGAGCTGGGCGCCGCGCTAAGCGCTTTTACGGGTGCGGCCCTGAGGAGTTGGCCCACTTTTCAGAGGCGGCAACTGAGGCTCGCAGAGGGCGGAATCCCGCTCGGGGCTCCAGGCAGGTGAAACCTAGTGGGGAGCGCCCGAGAGCCTCAGTTTCCTCCGCTGACAGGCTCCGGGGAAGGCCCCGCCCCCTCCGAGGCCCCGCCCCTCCCGGCCCCGCCCCCCGGCCCGCCGCGCTCCGGAGTCCCCGCCCTCCCTGGCTCAGCCAATCCGCGGCGGCCGGCGTCGGTGCAGCCAGCCCGGCCCGCGGTCCTGCAGCTCCGGCGCCGGATCGCCGCTCGCTCACTTCGCCGCCGCCCGCGCCGCGCCTCCGTCCCCGCACTCGGTAAGGCCGGGCCGAGGCCGCGCGCCGTGGGGAGGGCTGGCGAGCGCTGCGGGCCGGCGCCAGGGCGGGGGAGCGCGCGGGCACGGCCGTGGCCCGGACGCAGGCGGAGGGCGGGGGGGGGGGTCGCCTTCGGAGCCCGGACGCGGAGGGGAACCCCCAGTAACCCCCTCTTGGACAGCGGGGTCAGGAGAGAACGCGAACCCGGAGCGGGGCAGGGGCTCCCCCACCGCCGCCGTGGATGGGTCGGGGGGTCCTCCCGGGGGTCCGTCCGCACGCGGGCAGGTTCCCGGCTGCGGCGGGAGGGAGGATGCTCAACGCGCCCAACTTGGCCAGACGCCGCCGGCGCGGGGCCAGCGGGCCACCGGCGTCCTTCCCCGCACCCCACCTCCACCCGCTCCCTGGGGGAGGGCTGGGGCTGGGGCTGCGGCCGGGGGTCGGCGGCCCGCAGGCAGGTCCAGCGAGGAGGGAGAGATGGCGGGATGCTTGGTTTTCCGGACGTGAGCGGGGCGACTCCGGCCTGGACACGCTGGGGCCGCGCGCGGCTTTCCTCGCCGTCTTCCAAGCCCCCCTGGCGGCGTGGGGGAGGTCTGGGGCTCGACAGTCCCCTGCGGGCCCTCGGAACTCCGAGGGCCCCCCCCAGCGCCCTCCCCCGCACCCCCTCCCGCAGCGCAGCCTTCAGGACACGCCCTTGGCGCGGGTTTCTCCACGCCTGGGTCCTGCAGACGCGGTCTGAGCGCCCGCGGTGGGCGCGACCAAGGCGCCGGGCCGGGGTGCCCCTGGCTGCCGTGCCTCGCGGGGTGCAGGGCAGGTGGGAGCCCAGAACCCGCCCCAGGTCGCGCCGGACCCGGGGGCTGCGGTGCCGGGAGCCCGAGGAGGAGGGGGGGGAGCGGCGTCACGTGAGCAGGACCCGCCGGGCCCGCGAGTGGGTCGCGGGCGAGTCCCTCGCCGCCAGCTGCCTCCGCGAGGCCCCCGCTAGCTTGTTGCGTTTGGGGGCGCCGGGCTGTGTGTGTGTGTGTTGGGGGGGGGTGTCGGCGTCTTTATCGTGGAAATGGTGGCTGGCGGTCCGGAGAGACCTGGGGAGAACAAAGATGACGACCGATTTCACTTTCATTTTTCCAGCCCCGCCGGTGAGCCGTGCCGCCGGGGCAGGTTTGAAACGCGCCCCACGCGGGGCAGGCTCCCCGCCCCGGGGCTCCGGGTGGCGATCAGACGGTCCGGGGGCAGCGTGTTTGTGGCAGCCGCCCGGGGACTGGGCCGGCTAGCCGAAGGGAATGGGAATCAGCGGGGCCTTTGGGAACTTGTCTTTTGTTGCACCATTTTCCTGCCCCGGAGTCCGATTTCTGGTCCTTCCAGCCATTCCGGCATGTGCATTTCCTCATGAAGCGCCCCGCGAATGCATGAAACATGGCCGCGCGCACCGGTCGTTGCGGGGTGCCGGCCGGCGTCGCCCTCCCCTCCCCAGGTCACTTGGGGCGACTCCCGCCGCGGGGGTGCGGGTAGCGATAGGCCCGGGAGGCCGAGCAGAGCGCGAGTTGGTGGCGGCGAGGGGCGGGTCCGGGGGCCGCGGCGTCGGAGCGGGACGGCGGGCCGCGCTGGGACCCGGGGCCGTGCGCCCGGCGGCCCTGTGTGCCGGCAGCCAGCGTGCGGTGGCCTCCCGGGGCCGCGGGTCCCACTGGGCCGTGCCCGGGGGTCGCCATCCGGGCGGCGGTTGGAGGCAGACACAGGGCCCTGGTGGGGAGCGCGCGTACTTGGTATCAACGAGTGGCCGACACCGGCAACACGCGCGCACACACAGGTCAAAATAACCTTTCGCGTCGGCACTGAGAACAAACGGCCTCGCCCGGAGGTGACGCGCAGAAACCTGGTGCCGCTGCGCCCTTGGCCTTGGGCTCGGCCCGGCGCTCCCCGAGCGGTGCAGCCCGGGCCTGCCGCAGTCCCTCCCGGGCGCTTACGCAACCCCCCGGCCCGGGGTGCTCATTCATAGAAACGCCGCTAATGGGGTTTTCCTGGTGCGCCCCGGCGAGCCCCTTCCGGACGCGCTCCCGGCTCGCGGGGGCGCGGGGCTGCGTTTCGGGATGGGAGGGGTGGGGGTGAGGGGTGTCCTCGGGCACCCTCAGTTCTCCGCTGCCTCCCCGGCTGAGCGCGCCGGGCCTCGGCCTTCCGCAGAGGCACTGCGCCCCGCGCGCGGTCGCCTGGGTGGCAGCGCTGGCGACGCGCGCCCGGAAAGCGGCGGAAGGTCTCTGGAGGCGCGGCGGGTGGAACAGGATCTGAGCGCCTGGGGCGCGCCAGGCCGGGGGCGGGGCTCCCGCTAACCTTTCCCCTACTTTTCCTCCGCCGTCACGTGACCCCCGCGGCGGGCGGGGGAGGGGCGGGGTGTTTGGGGCGCTGTGGCTGGCAGAGCCTTAGAGGACGCGTTCCAATCGAGCAATTAGGCGCGGCCCCGGAGCTCCAAAGGCGGTGGGAAGAAGGTGGGAGGCGGAAACGCGCGCCCGCTCTGGCCCGGAGCTGGTTCTGCACTTTGATCGGAGCATTTTTTTTTTTTTTTTACCCTTTGTTGGAAAAAATGTTTAGTCACTCTGCCTGGTTATTATGGGCAGGCCAGCGTTTGGTTGCCGAGCGGAGCCTGGACTTGAATTCCCGAAGAAGTGTGCTTTTGAGAACCACATTCTTGTTGCCCTAATTGGTTTGGCTCGGTGGATAGAGCGTGGGCCTGTGGACTGAAGGGTCCCAGGTTCAATTCCAGTCAAGGGCATGGACCTTGGTTGTGGGCCCATGCCCAGTAGGGGGTGTGCAGGAGGCAGCTGATGGATGTTTCTCTCTCATCGATGTTTCTAGCTCTCTCTCCCTCCCCCTTCCTCTCTGTAAATAAAAAAAAATACATTTTAACAAAAAGAATAACATTGTTATTCAAACTACTATGTTTAAAGTGTGCTTCAGAAATAACCTTCACATGTCTTTTCTCTTTTAAAGATAAGTAAGACCAAGGACACTGGTGTATGGGGGGGAGTGGGGTGTGCAGAGTCGGCCTCCTCGCCCAGGGTTCCCTCTGCAGAACACACCCCACTGTTCACAGTTTCTCTGATGATTCCAGAAATAATCGAGACCCGTACAGGGAGTGCTTAAAAAAACAACTGTTACTTAACACCAGTAAAGGAACGTTTTCTGCTGTTGATTTGTAATTATTTTGTTGCCTTTGTGAACTTCACCCCAAGCAAATATCAGGTGGATGCTGGGTTCCCAGCAGGCCCTGGACGCCAGCCAACGTGGCCTGTGTGGGTGCCGGGGAGCCTCAGACTTATGGAACGTCCACCTTTGCTCGTGTGCGTGTTATTTTTATGTCCTGCGCGGTTGTGCCCTGGAAGTTGATCATTGAAAGGAGCGGTGCTGCCCCTCCCGGTTGTGTGGGAGGGTCACCTCTGCAGGGTTGGGAAATAGGCTGGCCACGGCCCTCCTTCCGTAGGATTAGCGAGTAATGGCTGGCCACCGAGTCCTTTAGGTAATGAGGAAAAGGCTCTCCCTTCTCTTCATGTGGTCACTCGCCCTCCCACCCGTCCCCGGGGGCCTGAGGGACACCCTGGATGACTGTCTCCCACGCCCACCTGCTACTTCTGCTTTTTCCTACTGGCCCCTACACTGGCCTTACTCCCCATTTCCCTGAGGCAGAGCAGCGTCTGGATATTTGTCAAACAAACTAGAGAATGTTTGAGCAAACTTTCTGTCCCGGATTGCTGCGATCCTTTGGGGTGCAGGAAGTTGGTGCCAGGTCCGCCAGAAGCAGCAGGAGCTGTTGGCTCCTTCCTAACCATGCACCTTGCTTTACCCTCTCACTGTGATCAGGGACATCTGGTCTGGGTACCAGCGACCTCATTCGTTCCCCACATCAAAGGGAACGATTCCCCTCTCACTCTCACCAGTCCTGGCTTCCTGAGGGGTCCCCGTGGCTCTTGATCCTCAGCACACGCACAGCACTCTGCAGGCTGTGTTGTTCTTTCAGTTTCTGAGGTTTCAAGTTAGGGGTTGATTTTCTCTCTCTCTCTCTCTCTTTCTCTCTTTTTAATATATTTTATTGATTTTTTACAGAGAGGAAGGGAGAGGGATAGAGAGTTAGAAACATTGATGAGAGAGAAACATCGATCAGCTGCCTCCTGCACACCCCCTACTGGGAATGTGCCTGCAACCAAGGCACGTGCCCTTGACCGGAATCAAATCTGGGACCTTCCAGTCTGCAGGCCGACGCTCTATCCACTGAGCCAAACCGGTTTGGGCTGGTTTGCTCTCTTTAGAATCCTTTGCCCCTTGTTAAAAAATGAATGCATGTTGCCCTAGCTGGTTTGGCTCAGTGGACAGAGTGTCAGCCTGCTAAAGGTAATGTGTTTGTGTTAAAAGCAAACACAAAATAACCTTGCTTTTAAGGAATTGCCATGTGCTCTAACTCAGCCTTCCCTTCTTATGGAAGAACTAGAAGCTTGGTGCACGAAGATTCCTGCTAGAATGGGCTTTCCTTTCTCTGATGGCACTGCCTTTCCACTCCAGCCCTGCCCCTTTCCGCTCAGGCCCCTCCTTCCCATGCTGCCAGAGGGCCTGAGAGAAGGGGGTGGGCACAACACCATAGCCACACCGCAAGCATCCCGCCCCTGACACTCTGTTGCTGAGTATGCAAATTAACTGCCATCTTTGTTGGGTTAGTTTGTATATCACTCCTGATTGGCTGGTGGCATAGCGGAGGTACAGTCAATTTACACGTTTGTCTATTATTAGGTCAGAGTAGGTAAGATTCCTCATTTCTAAAATTAGGCGTTTGCCACTGATTCCCCAGGTGTTAGCTTCTCTACCGCCCTTAAAAAGATGTAATGGGCCCTAGCTGGTGTGGCTCAACGGATAGAGCGTCGGTCTGCGGGCTGAAGGGTCCCAGGTTTGATTCTGGGTTGCAGGTTTGATCCCCCAAGTGAGGCATGCAGGAGGCAGCCGACCAGGATTCTCTCTCATCATGGATGGTTCTATAAAAAAGAATATAAACAAACAAATAAATAAATAAATAAATAAAATTACCTTGAAAAAGAAAAAAGATTTAATGTGCATAGTTTGGGTTCCTTTCTACCTTCTCAAGCACACCGGAGTCATGTGAGGTGCAGAAAGGCATGCGTACAATGGATCAGCGGCGCTGCAGAAAGTTAAATGTCTGAGACACGGGCGGAGGTCCCAGACCCTGGCGTGCGGGCATTGCGACAGGAAGAAGGAAGTCCACATGGCCGTCCACGTTCTCGGAGGACTTGTGCTCAGCACCTGCCACCACTGGGAGGGAAGAAAGGCTGTTCCTGTGGGAGCACCTGGTGTGGACTCGGTCCGGTCACTCGCTCCACTGTGGGTGTGAGGCTGTGGGTATTCTCCAAGCAGACGGTCCCGGCTTAGGAAGATGGTTTGCCTTATGGTTGGATGCTGTATTCTGAGCATGCTGGGCTAAGCTCTGATGTTATTATTTACAGAGAGGAAGGGAGAGGGATAGAGAGCTAGAAATGTCGATGAGAGAGAAACATCAATCAACTGCCTCCTATACACCCCCTACTGAGGATGTGTCTGCAACCAAGGTACATGCCCTTGACTGGAATCAAACCTGGGACCCCTGCATCCACAGGCTGATGCTCTATCCACTGAGCCAAACCGGTTTTGGCATTAAATGCATTTTCAACTTACAATGGGTTTATTAGGATATTACATCAAGGAGCATCTGCACTTTCTATGCCAATCACCAGGTCTTTCGGAAGGCGATGTGACATTTGTCACAGGGGATACACACACACACACACACACACACACACACACACACACACGTGCAGTGCATGTGCAGCTGAGTCAGGGCTGAGTTGGAACATGGACCGGGACCTGTGTTCTCCAAAGCCTGTCTCCCTCCCTTTTCCCGCTGCTTTCCAGCCCTCGGTGCAGGCATCCTCCACCCCCGTGCCCACTGGACGTGATGCTGAATCAGCCGTGGAGGCTTCTGGGTTTCCACTTCCTCATTTGGGAAGTGGTGCCCGACCCCTGCTATTCTGTCACCCGGGCTTTATGAGAGTCCAGTGAGAGGCGGCCTGAGAGGTGTTTTCAGGGCAGAGAAGGGTCCTCGCACGCAGTGCGGGCTGCAGGTGGGTTGGGGAGTAGACAGTGTCCTGCAGTGCCTCCACCGGAATGAACGTGCAGGGTAACAAGTTCGGCTGTACTTCCGGGTGCAAAGGTGAAGAATGCATGGGAAATTGGGGCACCTCCTCCCCCTGTCCCCCCTCCCCCCGCCATGGTTTTAGAAACATTTGTGACAACAGCATCCTGGTAAGGGGAGAGATTAGGGGGTCTCTGGGCAGGTGTACACCTCTCCCTGCAATCATGCAGACGGGGTTCTTGAGGAAAATGTGACCCTCGATGACCTTTCCCCAATTCTTGTGAAGATCTCGTTTCTCTAATCGATTACCTAGTACTTGTCGATGTGGGAGCAGTATAACTTTGAGTTTGCTTTATTTTTAATAGAATCTTGGTAGACAGCAGCCTCAGTGCGTTTCAAAAGCCGCAGAAAAATAGGGTTCAGAATTCCCTTTATGCCCTGGCTGGATTCTGCACACGTACTCAGTAAATGTAAAGGGTTTAATTATACGATACTTCGTTGCAAGAAACTGGCCCTTTTTGCTGAAACCGGTTTGGCTCAGTGGATAGAGCGTCAGCCTGAGGGCTGGAAGGTCCCAGGTTCGATTCCAGTCGAAGGCATTTACCTTAGTTGTGGGCACATCCCCAGGAGGGGTCGTGCAGGAGGCAGCTGATGGATGTCTCTCTCATCGATATTTCTAACTCTCTATCCCTTTCCCTTCCTCTCTGTAAAAAAAAAAAATCAATAAAATATATTTAAAAAGAAAGAAAGAAAGAAATTTGGCCCTTTTAAAAATGCAACTCCTGAAGGCCCAGACCTGAACTGAAGATACTATGTTTCATCCGTGAAAGTTCCGCCCTCCCAGACACAGAAGGTGAGTTTTGGGCCCCACGGTCTGTCTGCGGGGCCGTGACGTTGGGGGAATGGCAGTTTGTGGGTGTTTGTGTTCACGCTTTCTGAGAAAGCAAACACAAACGCGGAGCATCACTTCCGCATGTGGGGGACGACATGGCCCACGGGGTGCACGGAGGAGTCTCGCCCACACAGGCGTGCGAGAGGCTGTGTTTTTCGTCCTCCTGTTACTGCTCATTCTCGCTGCCCCCGACTTCTTGCCCTAGTCAGCCGCAGAGCGGCAGGAACAGCAAATGCGAAGGAGGAAGACGGGGCGGGGGTCAGGGAAACCCCGGGCTGGTCATGCCCTTCCAGCTCCTTCCTGCTGCTTTCCTGGAAGTGGTTTGGGTGGCAGGGCCCAGGCCAGCCTGGTGCCACCTTGGTAGGCGCGCATGGCAGGGGTGTGGTTTTCCCACGCGGAGCTTGTACTTCCCGGTGCAAACAGAACCTCCTGGCGTTGCCTGCCAGACCGGACATGCTGTCGGTAACAACTGCGCTGCTGCTCATCCTCCTCCTCCTCGGCATCTTTTCTCGGGCGAGTTTCCAGCGACGGTGGCCTGCGTGGCACACGGACCAGGCTTTCTCCCCGGGGAGGGCTGGGGCTGTGCTTCGGGAGCCCCTGCCTGGCACTCGTGTTCGGCGAAGCTGCTGCTCCCCGCGGGTGACCTTTTCTTAGCGAATTTCTGGCACAGAAATGCACCTCGACGTGAGGTGGGCCCGCTGACCGCCGGCTCCCTGTCTGTTAATCCTCCCCAGAGGATGTCTTCTAGGATTTTGGAGAGAGAAAGGAACATCGATCCATTGCCTCTCCACCTGTGCCCCACCAGGGATCGAACCTGCGACCTTTTTTTTTTTCTTTAAATATATTTTATTGAATTTTTTTACAGAGAGGAAGGGAGAGGAATAGAGAGTTAGAAACATTGATGAGAGAGAAACATCGATCAGCTGCCTCCTGCACACCCCCTACTGGGGATGTGCCCAAAACCAAGGTACCTGCCCTTGACCGGAATTGAACCTGGGACCCTTCAGTCCACAGGCCGATGCTCTATCCACTGAGCCACACCGGTTTCGGCTAACCTGCCACCTTTTGGTACACGGGACAGTGCTCCAACCAACCGAGCCACCCCGCGAGGCCGCCGGCCGGACCTAAGACAGAGGCAGGGCCGCGCCCGTGTGGCGGGCATTGTGCAATTCCAGCGGAAAGGCGAGCTTGCGAATGGCTTTAGAGTTGGCACGGGGGCGTCTGCAGTTACTGTAGTTTTATGCTGGCTGCAGCCATGTCGTCTGGTTCCAACTGGGTGACCTCATTTTATATCGGTGTGGTAACTTGAGGAACCTTAAGTGGATTTTTTTTTTTAAAGAGAGAAGGGAGAGAGAGATAAGAGAAACATCCACGTGAGAGAGAAATGCTGAACGTTAATCGGGGGCCTCCCATCCGTACCCCAACCGGGGATTGAACCCCAGAAACCTAAGGATGCGCCTTCCCAGGCGTCGAACCAGCGGCCTTTCCGTGCATGGGGTGATGCTCAGCCAACTGAGCCACAGGCGCCGGGGCTAGGACTTCTCAGGTGGTGGACTTACCACTTCCCGGGGTCGGTCAGAGGGTGCCTTTGGAGCTGCACCTGGGTCTGAGGCCCAGCTCCGATCTTGGCCGGCTATGACATCCCTCGGTCTTCTCCCCAGTAAATGAGGATTACCGTATTTTCTGGCGTATAAGATGACTTTTTAACCCAGGAAAATCTTCTCAAAAGTCGGGGGTCGTCTTATCCTCCGGGTGTCATTTTATAGGGTGAGTATATCCCAAATTTTATATTTTAACTGGAAAAGTCGGGAGTCGTCTTATACGCCGGGTGACATCTTATAGGGCGAGTATATCCCAAACTCTGTATTTTAACTGGAAAAGTTGGGGGTCGTTTTTATACGCCGGAAAATACGGTGACAATAGTCCCTCTTCCTGGGGGTCAGTGGGAATGACGTGGGCCAGTGCCGGTGCCATGTGATCCCATTTCCGCCCTGCGCCAGAGTTTGGTGGGAAGGAGAGCGTGTGTCTTCGTCGTCGTTAAACAGCACCAAGTCTGTTGGCCTCACCGATCCACCACCTCCCTGGGTGTACCTCCCCACCTGCCCTCGGCCTCTCTCTCTCTCTCTCTCTCTCTCTCTCGCTCTCGCTCTCTGTTCCCGTTCAAGGCGGTGTGGAAAGGCTCCTGACCACACGCGTTCGGTTGCATATTTCGGTTACTGTAACGACTGTATTCCTGGATCCCCTGTCCTCACAGGGGAGTTTCGCTGCGTGTGTGAAGTTACAGAGGCGATTTCCACATCTCGCCTGGGCAAGCTTTGCCGTCTGGCACCACACGCTGCCCTGCGATGGATGACCTTTCACTTCCTTTCCATAACGGGCTCCCTGTGCAGACTCCCTGGTCGGGACCTGGGTACCTGCCCTTGACCGGAATCGAACCTAGACCCTTCAGCTTGTAGACCTGATGCTCTATCCACGGAGCCACACCGGTTTTGACTCACATTTTATGAAGCACAACCGTTGTCAGTTGGTTTCTTTGATTGGCCACATCCCCTTCATTTATTGCAATAGAAGTTTGTCACATGCTCCGGTCTGAGTCAATACAGTTTGGCGGTAGTGCTTTCTAATAAAAATGTTGTTCAGCCCTGAAAAAAAAAGAGAGAGTCTGTGAGCCGACCTGACACCGGATGACAAGCCTGGAGCGAGCGCCCCACAGTGCTCAGGCTTCTCTCACACCCCGAGATGAAGGCGGGGACCTGGAAGGTGGCTGTGGAGGTGGGGCAAGGCCAAGGTGGGGATGGGAAGACAGGATTGGAGCCTGGGGCTGTGGACTGAGACTTCCAGAAGCACAGAAAACGCTCGGGGCTGTTTAGCTGGAAAGGCGTGTCAGCGTAGAGGCAAGGGGGACGAGGCCTGCTTCGGGCAAAGATAAACGGGAAGATCACAGGCCTGGCGCCCGGCCCCCCACCAGGACCTGCCCAGTGGGGGGTGCGTGATCAGCTCACCCTGGGAGGTGGCACAGTTCAAAGGCGGACCCGAGCAGGCCCTGGGAGAGGGCCGCTTCCAGCCCGGTGTGCGGCTGGTGTGAATCGGAAAGCAGGAACGATGGAGAACACTGGCCTCTCCGCTGTGAGTCCCCCGCCTGGCTCAGGGCACCCGGAGAATGAGCTCGGGGAGGTGAGGGGAGCAGCTAAGAGCGGCATGGTAGGTGGCTAGAGAGACTTCAATGTCTTTTTATTGATTTCCGAGAGCAAGAGAGAGAGAGGGAGAGAGGGAGGGAAACATCAATGATGAGAGAGAAGCATCGGCTGCCTCCTGCATGCTCCCCCCCGTCTACCCCCCACTGAGGATCAAGCCCACAACCCCGGCATGTGCCCTTGACTGGGAATCGAACCCGGGACCTATCAGTCTGTAGACTGACGCTTTAGCCACAGCCAAACCAGCGGGGGCCGGGCAGGATGTTTTTAAAAATTGATTGTTCAAGAGAGAGAGAGAATTGAGAAACATCACTTTTGCTCCCCTTATTTACCAATGCCTGGGTGGGTTCTGTGCCCGGACAGGGGCTCAACCCTGCAACCCTGGCGTGTGGGAACGGTGCTCAGCCACTCATGTGGATTTTAAAAACAAGTGGGTCCTTGTTCTCCCGCGGAGCCTCTTATTCTGGGTCCTGGTGTCTCCCTGAGAGCGGATTAGCAAGGGGTGCTGAGTGCTCTGTGCGACCTCGGAGGACCTCTCCCTTTGCGGCCCTGGGAATGGTCTCCCAGTTCCCCCGCTCTGCGGGGGCTTTGGGCCAGGTGTGTTCCAGAAAGGAGGTGCGTGCCAGCCCCCCGGGGGGGGGTGCGGCTTCGGGTGGGCGCGCTCCCACGGCCACCCCCGAAGTGGTTTCTGTCGAGTGAAGGTGCGCAGCCCCCAGGGCCTGCCTCCTCCTGCCAGCCAGCCCGCCCCGGGAGGAGCAGCCACCCGCGTCCCCGGGGGACGCTTCTTCCGTCACCCCGTTCCCTGCAGGAGCTGCTCGGGCCGAGGAGAGGGGCAGTGACTGACGGGGAGAGGGAAGCTCTCTTTTCCTCCATCTGTGTCTTCTCGGTGACCTCTCTCCCCCCCTCTCCTTGCTTTTCCTGCCAGTCCCCATGTGTTCTTCTGGAGCCCCTGAGGACTCGGGCCCAGGTGCCCGCTCTGGGCAGGCGAGGCCCTGTGGTCATGTCGCGTGGCTTTGCCCCGAGGGAGGCCACCGCTCTCCACCCAGGTAGATAGATGGGTGCCCAGGTGGGGGTGGTGGGGGTGCATACCTCTCCAAACCAGCAGGTGTCGGGTGAGGCCCGGGCTCAGGGGGCGTGGTGTGGCGGTAAGCAGCGGTGGGGACGGTGGGGAAAGATGGCGAGATTCACCCTCAGTGCTTTGGCATCTGTGGAGACGGGCCGAGACGTCCAGCCTTTGTGCGGGGAGAAGGTAAAGCGCCGGCCGGGCCTGCGGTACCCAGCGCCCGGCGCAGGAGACAGGGCAGCAGCGGCAGCAGCAGGAGGAGTAAGGCCGTGGACACCTGAGACCTGGTCCAGGAGGAAGTGGCTGGTTCAGCTGTGCCCGACCTGAGGCCCCACCCTCACCCCCAGCCCCAGAGGCGGTGGGGCGGCTGTTCCCCTCGAGGGCTGCAGGGATCCCGAGGAGAGGCTGTCCAGGGCAGGTGGCCCGGATCCAGACCAGGCCTGGCCTGCCAGCTGGCTCCAGGGCTTCCGCTCACAGGGGGTGGGGGTTCCCAGCCCGGCTCGGACCCAGCCGGGGTGGGTGTGTCTGGGCCGCCAGGGAGAGCTGCAGACGCAGTCCCAGGTCTGCGCACCCAATGCCAGCGGCTGTCACTCCGGGAGGGGAGACGGTGTCAGGTGCTCCTCCGTGTTTGCCGAGACTTACAGAGGACAGTCCTCCCAGTTGCCATGAATGTAACTGCTTGCCTCCCCCCACCGGGAGCCTCACCAGGCAGGTGGATTAGCTGCCGGGAGGGCCTCAGGCGGCCTTGATCGGTTCAGCGGCCGGCATTCACGCCCCGGGCTGGGAGGCGGCTGCTCTGATTGGCTCCGGCAGCTGTCCATCATTTCAGCAGGCCTGGGAGCCTGGGTCAGAGCAGGAACCTTCCAGTTCTGATCCAGGGGCTTCCAGAAAAGGTCCAGGCTGTTTCCAAAGGGGCTGCACGTTGTGCCTCCACCGGCACCGCTGGGACCCTGCTCTCCCCAGCCCCTCGCCCGCCCTCCTCCGTCTTTCTGGTGGTAGCCATGCTGGTGGGGTGACATGGCCTTTTATTTTTCTTAAGTAGATTTAACTTATTTGTTATGTTATCCTCCCTCACCTGAGCATGTTTTCTGTGGATTTTATTTTTACATATTTTTGAATGATTTTGAGAGAGAGAGATCAATGTAGGTCCCTCCAACCAACGGAGCCACCTGGCGAGGGCTGGCATGGTCTGATCCGCGTGTCCCTGATGCTGACAGCGGCGGGGGGGGGGGGGGGGTGCCTCACTCCAGAGACAGATGCTGTGAGCGCCTGCAGACCGAGGCGGCGTTTTAGCTCATTAGAGTTGCACGGGGAGCTTTTCAAGCCGCTTGGACGGCCGATCGCTAATTCCGCTTCGGGCTGGAGGAGGGAGAGGCCGGCTCAGGGCGGCCATCGTGGCTGCTGCAAAACAAGAGCCAGTTGTCTGTTTCTGGGGCGCTCAGGACGCTCGCTCATAGTGGTCCTTGGGCTGAGCCCATCAAAACAAGCAAGTGCTTAGTGAATGCGGTTCTGACAGGCCATTGGGAACTGCAAACGCTCAGTCTGCCTCCCCCCCCCACCGGCAGCCAGCGGCCAGAGGCCTGAGCAGAAGCCCACGAGCTGCCCACAAACGATTCGATTTCTATCGAATCGGCTGCCATTGGGGTCCCTTCTTGTCCTGGGCAAAGCCCTTGAGAGGCCGTGCACCTCATTGTGAGGGTGGCCGGTCACGTAATATTGTTCGCCGTGATGCCCGCGCGCAAAATCCCGCCTTGGGTGGGTGGGGGGGCTGAGTTGGGGAGGCTCCGGGAGAGTCTTCCAGCCCCTGGGTAGTTTTTGAGAAATGGATCCAGAGCTGTTGGTCTGGGTGCCGTCTGCAGTGTTCACAATTCCCCGGGCCAAGCCTTTGCCCAGAGAGCTTGCTGCTTGCAGAAGCCGGAGCTGGCCCCGGCCGGGTGGCTCGGTTGGTTGGAACGTCGTCCCGCACACCAAAAGGTTGTGGGTTCGAGTCTCAGTCAGACCATCCAAGTAATTTCGGGGTTGATCCAGATGGGCGGCGACCAGTCGATGCCTCTCTCTCCAGAATCGGACAGGCTCTGGCAGCTTGCTCCGTGTCTGCGGAATGGTCTGTGGGTATTCTGGGTGCTTGGTTATTCTGTGGTTGTGGGTTTTTTTTGTTTGTTTGTTTATAGTTGGTTTGTTTTTCCAAAATCAATGTAACAGACACTCCCAGGTGTGTCCATCCCGACCTCTCCCCCTGCCCCCGGTGACATCAGCTGTGGAGACGCCGCCACCAGGCAGGCCTTTGCTCCCCAAAGGCAGACCTGTGCCAGGAGGTGGCAGGCCATGCCCCGTCCTGCTCTCCCCGCCCCGGCCGCCCTCCCACACTGGCCTCTCCCTGGTTGGGAAGGGCTCAGCCTGAGGCCTGTGGGGAGCGGGCAGCCTCCTGTCCGCTCTGTTCCCACTCGGGGACGCTCGCCTGGAGCAGCCCCAGCCTCTTCCTGGTCTTGCTTCCCTGGCCCACCCCTGAGGTGCACGCACGCCCTGTGGAATGAACAATGAACGAAAGTCCGGCGCCGCTCCGGGACCTGCCCCTGGCCTCCTTTGGTCTGTCAGCTGAAGATTAGGCTCATTGGACTTTTGTAGCTGGGCTTCTGCACGTAAGAGGCTTAGACGGGTAAAAAACGGGGAAATTGCACATAACGAGAAAAGACACCATGCAATTTTAGGTTCTTATTATGGTGCGTGATGGTTTTTTCCTCTCAGCTGCCTTTTAGTGTGTGTGTGTGTGTGTGTGTGTGTGTGTGTTGGTTTCAGAGAGGTAGAGAGAGGGAGCGAGAGATAGAAACATCAACAATGAGAGAGAATCACTGATTGGCTGTCTCCTGCACAGCTTCCTAATGGAGATCGAGCCCACAACCCAGGTGTGTGCCCTTGATCAGAATCGAACCTGGGACCCTTCAGTCCGCAGGCTGACACTCTACCCACTGAGCCAAACCAGCCAGGGCTGTTAGCTGTCTTTTTGTCCACTTTATCCACATGGTGCTCTGTGCAGACCGTTCAGGAGATGGGGGGCTCGCTCACCTTTGGGGGCGGGCAGGTGGGGCGGCTGTGAGGGCAGCAGCAGCTTCGAGGGGCCGCGTGTCCCTGAGAGGAAGCAGATGGGAGCCGGGGTGATGGGAGACAAAGGACCTACCGGAGACTGAAACAGCTCAAACAAAACGTGCTTTCATTTGCGGGTGGAGGTGATGGTGGTGGTGGAAGGAGGGGACAAGGGAGCCTGCCTGGGGTCTGTGCTCCCGAATGTCCCACCCCTGGGGGCTTGATTTCAGTCCCAGCCTCCAAGGAGGACGGCCGGCTCCGTCGCGAGGCTTCCGGGTCTGGCTCTCAGGCACCAGGCCCTGGCACACCGGAGGCCCAGGTGTCAGTCTGCTCCCCACCTGAGATAAGGGCTCAGGGCCCGGTGACTCACTGGTGGCCTCCAGGTGGCTGCTGGGCAGGGATGAAACCCGAGGCGACACAGCCAACACCTTCCTGTGTCAACTGGGTGGGGCCCGGGCTGCTGGCCAGGAGGGGGCGTTGGTGGGAGGCCCGGGCCCAGGTCGGAGGGTGAGGGTGTCCCGGGGTAAGGACCAGTCGCACTCTCTGAGCGTCTGCGTCTCTCGCCAGGAGATCCTCAGCATGGCAGAGGCTCACCAGGCCGTGGCCTTCCAGTTCACCGTCACCCCCGACGGCATCGACCTGCGGCTGAGTCATGAGGCCCTGAAGCAGATCTATCTGTCTGGACTCCATTCCTGGAAGAAGAAGTTCATCAGATTCAAGGTTTGCAGACACTTGTTTAATTTAAACCCGGGCCGTGGTCCCGGGGACACAGGGCCGTCTCGGGGTGCTGGGGAAGTATCCGTGTTTCTGAGTGGTCACAGGCACGTCCTTCGTATCTCCGTGGCACCTAAGGCTCATGAAACACGTTGACATCTATGGACTGGCTGAATTCTTGAAGAAATTCTGGAGGCAGGTGGGGTGCCCCCCCATTGGGGCAGGTGAGGAAGTCGGGGCTCGAGAGGGTGCAGAGCAAGGACGACCACCCGTGCCTCCTGCTCTGGAAACGTGGTGTTGCCGGCGAAACTGCAGCGGGTCTGTCGAGCAGGCGGCTCATCGGCGAAATAGTCAGACGTTGACAGACAGGCACGTAAATTCAAGTGCGGCTGCCTGCGCGTGTCCTCAGCTCCGTTTCCTTGAAAGAGGACAGTGAATCACTACCTTAAGCACGTGTCTTGTTTTAAATTTAGTTTATTTTAAAAATCACAGAAGGAGGGATGGAGGTGGAGGAGGGCATGGAGCAGGTGGAGGGGGTTAATGATGAGAAAAAATAAGAGAGGAAAGCATAAAGTGAACACCGCAGAGGAATAAATACACGCCATGTTTAAAAAATCCCAGCAAAGGAAAGAAAGGGCTTCAGGTGAAAAGTGAATACCCTCCCCCTCTCCCCTCCCCCTCTGGGTAGATTACACAGTTGGTGTTTTTTGTTTGTTGTTAATCCTCACCCGAGGATATTTCTCCATGGATTTTTTTTTTTCAGAGTGGGAGGGACAGGGAGAGATAGAGAGAGAAACATAGATTAGTTGCCTCCCACATGTACCCTTGACCAGGGCCAGGGATTGAGCCTGCAACCCAGGTATGCGCCCTTGACCGGAATGGAACCTGGGACCCTTTAATCCGTGGGCTGATACTCCAACCACTGAGCCACACCGGCGAGGGCCTGTTGGTGTTTTTACTCTCATTTTCCTTTGTAGAGGGAGGCACAAGGCCCAGGAGCTAGAGTAGGTGAGGGCAGTGACATAGGAGGTGGACCTGGGTGGACAGCGATGCCTGGGCTTAGCTTGTGGGTTCTGGGGCCCAGGTACGGGAGGGATCACAGATAAACTTTCCCCTCCACCCCGCCCCACCAAAAAAAAACAACCCAAAAGAATAGCAGGAAAAGGGGTGAAGGAAAATGAATCAAAACTGGCAAAACGTTAGCCGTAGACCCTGGAAGTGGAGGAGGGTGTCACCTTCCGGGAAGCTTGAGTCTGTCCCCCTGGCCTTGCTGAGAGCTCCTCATTACTTCCAAATAGACAACAGAAAGTGGGGGGCCGTCATTTCAACCCCACGGAAATACTGTTCCTGGTTTTAAAGGCTTGTGGTGCAGCTGAGAAAGCGAGGACAGTAGATGCGAAAACAAATGGCCTGAACAGTGCCTGGCCCTTTGTGGCCAAAGGGTTTTATAGGCGCAGGCGTCCGTCTCCCAGTGGTGGAGCTCAGCGGCTGCAGGTGGCGGGTGGGGTGAGCGGGAGACACTTTATCTAGAACCCTCCTCCCTCTGGTTTCATTGAGCCTAATTCCACCCACTCCTTTAAACAGCCTTGTAGGGATACAAGCATCTTCTAAAGAATTCAGATAAAGCACTGAGAGTTTCTAATCCACTGTCTGGGTCAAACCAATTTCTTACTTATGGCTCCAGTAAGAATTTTTTTCACTTGCAAACATACACAAGTCAAGAGAAGGAGCCACAATGCTCACCTCTCAGGGTCCACTGCTAACGTTTTGCCAGTTTTGATTCATTTCCTTCACCCCTCTTCCTGCTATTCTTTTGGTTGTTTTTTTTTTTTTTTTTTGGCGGGAGAGTAGGGGAGAGTTTATCTGAAGTATCTTACAGCACATTCTCTACCTGGAGTGAGGTCTCCTGCAAACACTTCAGGTTGACAGGCATCTCAATTTGGGGCAGGGGTGGGGCAGGGAGGGGTGGAGAAGCAATGGGTGGGGAGTGATGGTGGATTTGGAGAGGGCGGTTCTGGGCATCTGGGGGGCGGGGTGGGGGTAGCAGGTCTGGGGAGAGCACTTTGTCACTTGGCTCAGCAACATCCTTAATCCACGGGTGTCATTCCTCGGTCTGGGTGGAGCTCCGGGATCTGTAAACTAAGCTCGGCGATTCTAATGTCCTGGGGTCACTCTGGGTCACGCGGGCTCAGAAGTCAGGGACAGACAGCTGGAGGCTCCTGCAGCTGCAGCTGGAGGCTGGGGGAGATGGCCAGTGGGGACAGGGTGCTCACCTTCGCAGATATCCCCTCCCCCCCGCCTGACGCGGCCCCCGGCGCCGGGCCTGTCAGAATGGCATCATCACGGGCGTGTACCCGGCGAGTCCCTCCAGCTGGCTCATTGTGGTGGTGGGCGTGATGTCCACCATGTACGCCAAGATCGACCCTTCGCTGGGGATCATCGCCAAGATCAACCGGACCCTGGACACGACGTGAGTGATTGACCCTCCCTGTTCTTGGCTGCTCTCCTCCCGGGTCCTGGCTGAGGCTGCACCCCCCCACCCCAAGCAGTTCAGGTCCGTCACCAGAAATACCAGGCCCTGTGTCCTCACACCACGAGCGGGCTTCGTGTTTCTGGCCAGAACTTCTGTGGAATTGAGGGCTGAGAAGCAGCTCGTGTGTGTGTGCGTGTGCATGTATGTGCGTGTGTGTGTGTGTGTGTGTGTGTGTGTGCGCACCTGCCTAGCTCCCGGGCTTGCTGAGCCGCTGGTTGTTCAGATTACACACTGTTCCTTCGGAAGCCCTTGGACTCACCCCCTGCTGAGTGGCCCACAGCCTCCCGGGCCTCGGGGCGCTGGCCCCTGCCTCTATAGGCCTCTGCCAGGCCCTGCCAGAGCTCCCCGCCCCCTCAGTAGAAGCGCACCTGCCCTGGACGCCTGCCAGGTGCCCGGGCTGCCTGCGGGCAGGGACCTCGCCACCCCGTCCCGGCCACTCTCCTTTCATCCTCCGGTCCCCACCCTGCAGCCGCGGTGCCAGTCCGACCTGCTCCTCACGCTGGCCGGCGTGGGTCGGCCACAGATGCTCCATGTGTGCTCCCCTGGGGGCTGCTCGGAACACGGGGTGAGGGTGGGAAGCGCTGGCTAGTGAAAGCCTTTCATCCGGGTCTTTACAAGATTGGTTTCTTTGTCCCTCTCAGCCGGTGGTGGGTAACGGGGCCACCCCCGTCCCACATTTAGAAAGTGCAGGTGGGGGGCCGCCTGCTGTGGCCGGCACGGTGTTCGCGTGGACACGTCTTTTATGGGGCCTTGTCTGCTCCTGCTTTTTATGGAAGCGCCTGCGGTTTATAGGGGAGCAGTGCTGGACCTGCCGTTTATTGGCTGGCGCTGAAACGCTGTGTGGCTTTTGTGGGCCATGGAATTGTGTGTCTGCCTCCTTCGGTGATGGCATGAGGAGACATCTAAACTGCAGGTTGTGCCGAAACCGGTTTGGTTCAGTGGATAGACCGTCGGCCTGCGGAATGAAAGTTCCCGGGTTTGATTCCGGTCCAGGGCATGTACCTTGGTTGCAGGCACATCCCCACTCGGGGGGGTGTAGGAGGCAGCTGATTGATGTCTCTCTCATCGATGTTTCTAGCTCTGTATCTCTCTCCCTTCCTCTCTGTAAAAAATCAATAAAACATATTTTTTTAAATAATAAAATAAACTGTGGGTCGTCAGAGAGGGTCTCCCACCCCTGCGCCCAGGTGTGCTCGTGGACCGGCGATCGGAAAAGAACGTACAGGTTTTCACTGGAGATGACAGTTCTGCTTGAACTCAAGGTTTGACAGGCTCAGAAAGATGCGAGTTTTTGTTGTTTTTAATATATTGTATTGATTTTTTATAGAGAGGAAGGGAGAGGGATAGAGAATCAGAAACATCGATGAGAGAGAGAGACATCGATCAGCCGCCTCCTGCACACCCCCTACTGGAGATGTGCCTGCAACCAAGGTACGTGCCCCCAACCGGAATCGAACCTGGGACCTTTCAGTCCGCAGGCCGACGCTCTATCCTCTGAGCCAAACCGGTTTCGGCAAGATGTGAGTTTTGTAGCAAAGGCATTGGAGGTGTTTGGTGCCACGGAAGTTTGAGGAAGTGTTCAGTGGATGGTTCCCAAACCTGGGAGACGCCTTCCACTCACCTATTGGTTTGCTTTAGTGACGCTGGTGATAAAACATGAGTTTTGTTTTTTTTTTTAAATATTTTATTGATTTTTTACAGAGAGGAAGGGAGAGGGATAAGAGAATTAGAAACATCGATGAGAGAAACATCGATCAGCTGCCTCCCGCACGCCCCCTACTGGGGATGTGCCCGCAACCAAGGTACATGCCCTTGACTGGAATCGAACCTGGGACGTTTCAGTCCGCAGGCCGTCGCTCTATCCACTGAGCCAAACCGGTTTCGGCAAAACATGAGTTTTTACTGTGTGGATATTCTGCAGTTCCCCACGTCACCGAAAGTCAGAGCAAAGCTGCCAAGGCATGTGCCTGGCTGCACCTCTCGAGTGCGGAGTCGCATCGCGGCCTCTTCCGCGCGCTCACGTGCCCCCCGCGTGTCCCGTCTTGTCCGCAGGGGCAGCCTGTCCAGCCAGACGAAGCACGTGGTGAGCGGCGTGCTGTTCGGCACGGGCCTGTGGGTGGCCCTCATCTTCACCATGCGGTACTCCCTCAAGGTGCTGCTGTCCTACCACGGCTGGATGTTCGCCGAGCACGGCAAGATGAGCCGCGCCACCAAAGTCTGGATCGTAAGTGGGCGCACCGGGCCCAGAACTGGGGGGAGGGGGTTCTAGCCGCGTGCCCCCCGGCGTGATGGACAGGCGAACGGTGAGGCTCTGGGGCCTGGGCGGCCCGCTGTGTTTGGAGAGACGTCACCACTGTCGGTGACACAAACTTAACATCCCCCCCAACGTCTCCTCAGGCCCCCCCTTTCTCTTGTAGCCGGAGGCCCTGTGTTGTGCAGGAAGTCTCCGGAAGGCATTTATCTCGGGGAGCTGAGACTTTGCACCCTGTACCCATTGCGCCCTCGGTACCCACCCCGGGCCGGCCCCTCTGTGATGCTCTGCCACTTGGACGGTTTTAGATTTCACGGGCAGCGAGGCCCGGCATTTGTCCCTCTGTGCTGGGCTCATCGCACGGAGCTTTTACTTCTTCTTTTAAGAATATTTTTATTGATTGCAGAGAGGAAGGGAGAGGGAGGGAGAGAATCAATGTTGAGAGAGAATCCTTGATGGGCAGCTTCCTGAATGGCCGAGTCCCCAACCTGGGAATGTGCCCTTGACCAAAATTGAACCTGGGACCCTTTAGTCCACAGGCGGATGCTCTCTCTCCTGAGCCAAACCAGCTAGAGCAAGCTTTTATTTTTTTTTTATTTTTTAAACCAGTTGAAATTTTATTTTTTTTAAATATATTTTTATTGATTTCAGAGAGGAAGTGAGAGGGAGAGAGAGAAATATCAGTGATGAGAGAGAATCTTTGATGGGCTGCCTCCTGCACACCCCACACTGGGGACCGTGCCCACAACTCAGGCATGTGCCCTTGACTGGAATTGAACCCAGGACCCTTCAGTCCACAAGCTGATGCTCTGTCCACTGAGCCCAACTGGCCAGGACAGCTTTTCCTTTTTAAAGAGAGCCTCACGACCTTCTCTCCCTGTGACCTTTGCTTGCTGCGCTGGGAGTCGCTCTGGCTGCCGGGGAGGATGGAGTCACGGTGACTCACAAGTTTGGGACGAAATGGTGTGAGTTCTGAGCCTTTTATGTTTGTCCGCAGGTGGGTCCTCCAGGCCGTGCGTGACATAAAAGTGTCACTTTTTGTAGGTTTTCTCACTTGAGGTCACAGCTCAGTGGCTTCCCCTGCTGACTAGGCCTCTATGACTCACCCTGAGCTTCCAGTAATTTCCGCCTGCTCTCTCACCCTTGGCCCGCCAGTCGGGCATTGCCGGCTGCGTGGCTGTCTGTACCGCTGTCAGCCGCTGCCGGCTCTGTCTGTGGGCCGATCGCCGCTGTCCTGGGGGCTGCTAGTGAGAGAGGTTTGGGCGCCCCCTCATGGGTGAGCCCACTGCACCCCCCCACCCCACCACTCTTTCCCACACCGAGTTCTGCCACTGCTCCATTCAGTTTTCTAATTCTTGGAGAAGCAGAGTTTAATGCCAGAGGGGTGCCCACAGCTGACAAAACAGGTTCCATGAGGCTCGCTGGACGGCGGATGCCAGTTGGGTAAAGAATCATGCCCCTCACCCCCCCCCCGCCCCTCGAGCCCTGGACACTCCTTTGAGGTCCAGTCGGCCTGATGTGACCAGGTTTAGCTCACTGCAGCCCAAAGCAAGGCCGATGGCAGGCAAGCGTGCTGTCCACCGGCCTTGACAGTGACCGCAAGACCACACCGCTCCTGCTGGGCCGGGCGCGAGGCCCAGGCACCGGGTCGCCCCCTCTCGCTGCTGGCAGCCTGGAGCCGATCCGGAGGCCCGGAGCCTGGCAGGAGCAGGAGGGTGATTTCCCCGCGGGCAGAGGCGGGCAGACTGCGCCACCGGGGGCCTGGGGGCCGGACAGCACCCGCAGACCCGGGCATTCGGGGTCACCAGCATCTTTCTGAGGCCTGCGCGGGTGGGGGCGGAAGACGGAGCCGGGGAAATAAACCACAGAAACTGCTAAGTTGTAGACCCCGGAGGACTGGTGTCCGGGAGTCTCAGCTTTAAAATAAAATGTCTCTTTGTTTAAGGGGATGGTCAAGCTCTTCTCAGGCCGGAAGCCCATGCTGTACAGCTTCCAGACGTCCCTGCCGCGCCTGCCCGTGCCCGCCGTGAGGGACACCGTGAGCAGGGTGGGTGTCGCCGCAGGGCCACGGCGTGCCCACGCGGAAACGCCCGTCGTCGGGATTGAGGTTGATGACTTAGAGACAATTGCCAGGGAATTCTCTGTCCTTGGGTGTGTGAGCGCCCAGCAGGGGCTGAGGCTGCTACAGGGAATATTTTTTCCTATCAGCACATCTCAGGTGTTTTTATCCCCTCCCCCCCTCGCCCCACGCCCTCCGCTTAGATGTTCTTTTAATGAAAGGCATATATGGTAGTGAAACCACTTGGCAAATTTTTTTAAAAATATATTTCTTTATTGATTTCAGAGAGGAAGGGAGGAGAGATAGAAACATCAATGATGAGAGAGAATCCTTGATTGGCTGCCTCCTGCACGCCCCGCACTGGGGATTGAGCCCGCAACCCAGAGAAGTGCCCTTGGCCGGAATCGAACCTGGGACCCTTCAGTCCGCAGGCTGACGC
Organism: Lasiurus cinereus; assembly: GCA_011751065.1. NCBI lineage: Eukaryota > Metazoa > Chordata > Mammalia > Chiroptera > Vespertilionidae > Lasiurus > Lasiurus cinereus. Next base: position 2,461,713 of record JAAGEH010000043.1, on the reverse strand, counting down.
TCTATCCACTGAGCCAAGCTGGCTAGGGCCACTTGGCAAATTTTTAAAACAACTTTGTAGAGATATAATTCACATACCATAAAACTCTAAATGTATACGTCATTGGTTTTGTTAGATTCCATTACTAATTGTTTTGTTTTTTGTATGTGTTTTTTAAAAAAAATATTTTATTGATTTTTTACAGAGAGGAAGGGAGAGAGATAGAGAGTTAGAAACATCAATCAGCTGCCTCCTACACGCCTCCTATTGGGGATGTGCCCGAAACTAAGGTACATGCCCTTGATCGGAACCCAACCTGGGACTTTTCAGTCCACAGGCTAATGCTCCATCCATTGAGCCAAACTGGTTTTGGCTTGCTTTGTTTTTTAAATCCTCACCTGAGGACACATTTTTATTTTAGACAGGATGAGGGTGGGGGAGAGAGAGAGAAACATCAATGTGAGAGAGAAACATTGATCTGATGTCTCCCATACACTCTTGGACTGGAGATTGAGCCCAAAACCTACGTATGTGCCCTGACTGGGAATCGAACCCAGAGCCTTTTGGGGTATAGATGGCACTCCAACCCACGGAGCCACCCAGTGGGGCATTGCTAATTGTTTTAAGGTGTGCCTTGTCATTGTTCTGGCTCCACCTTCTGTCCTGGTGTCTGGGGCACTGCCCACGCTTGGAGACCCCCCCACACCCCCCACCACCATGCATGCCATCACGCTGCAGCCCGGTGGAAGGGCCAGGGACACCCCTGCCATGTCCTGGTTAACGTCTTTAAAACACCGATCTGTCCACCTGAAGTCACGTCGATGGTTTTCTGGTGGCGCAGGATCTGGGCGCCTGCAGGCCAACAAAGATGAGCGGGAGCCATTGTTTATCAGTCACCCGGGTCGGCGTTTAGCGCTGGAGTTAGCCAGCTGGTGGGAGGGCTGGCAGCTTGGGGGAAGGCTTTGCCGCCTTTTCAATGTGTTTACGTCTCCCGGAGGCAGCTGGGGGCTCACCGGGCTTGTGTTTTTCCCGCTCACCCCAGTACCTGGACTCGGTGAAGCCCCTGATGAAGGAAGCCGACTTCAAGCGGATGACGGCCCTCGCCGAGGATTTTGCCGTCAGCCTGGGGCCAAAGTTGCAGTGGTACCTGAAGTTAAAGTCCTGGTGGGCTACCAACTACGTAAGTGCATGCCCGCCATGGTTTTTCCTGATGGAATTCTAATTGAGAAACTAGATTTCTTATGTGAGAAATGCTAATCGGTTCTCGGAACATCCGGGCGTCCCCAGGCATGGCGGCCAGAGTGGACCTTTGGCAGGTGGCATCGGTGGGGGTAGGGGTCTAGGTTTTGAGGAGCAGCTGGAAGAGAGGTGTTGGCCGTGACCCAGACCCAGCCAGCGCCGGGGCTGGGATGGGCCTGGTGCAGGGAGTGAGAGACCAGGACGGGGGTCTTCGGAGCAGGTGCTGGGTGCACCTGCGTGTTGAAGTCTTAAACGCGCACGGAAGACCCTTCCCTGCACACCCATCTGGGAAGAGCACTTCATTCTGGGATCTTTCGGTCTGCAGGCCGACGCGCCGTCCACTGAGCCAAAAAATCCACTCTCCACCCCCCATTTTCTCGCACTAAACACCCCCAGCCCCGGGGCCAGTGCCCCCCTGGTTGAGCTTGTCCGTTTGCCCCGACAGGTGAGCGACTGGTGGGAGGAATACATCTACCTGCGTGGACGGGGGCCGCTGATGGTCAACAGCAACTACTACGCCATGGTGAGTCCTCCGGCGGTGGGGAGGCTTGAGGGCTTGGCTGGCCCCTCCTGTCCTGCCACCTCTGCCCAAGGCTTCGCACCCACCTGGCCGCCCAGGACCCACTTCCCCCACGAGAGGCCCTTCCAAAGTGTCAGGGACACGCTCTGTCTGGTGTAGTCAGACCCGTGTATCCCACCCTCTCTTCCTGTCAGGGAAAATGGCCCTTAGAAACGGGTCTCAAGGCCTAGAAGCTGTGGGCGCAGTGCTGCTTGTAGGAAAGATTCCTTTAAGCCAAAGATTCCTCAACCTGTGGGTCTCGACCCCTTTGGGGGTCGAACGACACTTTCACAGGAGTCGCCTAAGACCATTGGAAAACAGATACTTACATTATGATTCATAACAGTAGCAAAATTATAGTTATGAAGTAGCAATAATTTTATGGTTGGGGGTCACCACAACATGAGGAACTGTATTAAAGGGTCGCGGCATTAGGAAGGTTGAGAACCACTGCTTTAACCTGATATTCAGTCCTGAGGTCCGCCTGCCTGCTGCTCCTCTGTCTGTATCCCCTCTGTGAGGGTGTTTGGGACAAAGTACTGTCACCTTCTTTCCAGCCATTTAAAATTTAATTTAAAAATATGCTCTTGCCTTTACTAGCCCAAGAATTATTTGGGGGCTTGTATTCCTATAAAACACTAGAGGCCCAGTGCACGAAATTTATGTACGGGGCGGGGGGAGGGTGTCCCTCAGCCCCGCCTGCACCCTCTCCAATCTGGGATCCCTCTCACAATCCAGGACTGCTGGCTCCCAACCACTCGCCTGCCTGCTTGACTGATTGCCCCTAATTGCTTCTGCCTGCCAGCCTGATCACCCCTAACCACTCCCCTGCTAGGCTGATTGGGCACCTAACTGCTCCCCTGCTGGCCCAATTGCCCTTAACTACCCTCCCCTGCAGACCTGTTTGCCCCCAACTGCCCTCTCCTCTGTAGGCCTGATCACCCACAACTGCCTTCCTCTGTAGGCCATCTTGTGTTAACATGGGGGCAGCCATCTTATACCACATGGGGCGGCCATCTTGTGTGTTGGAATGATGGTCAATTTGCATATTACTCTTTTATTAGATAGGATGAAAAAGCCCTGGCTAGGGGGCTCAGTTGGTTGGAGCGTTGTCCCATACACCAAAAGGTTGTGGGTTCGATTCCTGGTCAGGGCACATTTGGGAGGCAACTGATTGATGTTTCTCTGCTCTCTCTCAAAATCAATGAAAACCTTCTCGGGCGAGGATTAAAAAGAAATAATAATGCATTGCCAAGTGGGGGGAAGATTGCAGGCCGATGGCTCCGCCCTGTGCCCGCCTCACCAGTCTGCCCCACCAGCCCTCTCCCCGCTGACACGCGTTCCGTTTCAGGATTTGCTGTACGTGTTGCCCACGCACATCCAGGCCGCCAGGGCGGGCAACGCCATCCACGCCATCCTGCTGTACAGACGCAAGCTGGACCGGGAGGAGCTCAAACCGGTGAGCGAACAAACCGCTTTTCCAGTAACACGGTCGCAGCTTTCCGGAGGAATACCCGGGTTACTGCACGGGGTGTGGGCTCTGACACACGCGTGCACACCCTGCCCACCCACATCGTGCCGGCCAGCACAGCCACTCTGCAGAGGTCCCTGGGCGCTCGTGACCCTGCCTGCTGCCCCGTCCCTTCCCGCGCCCCCTCCCTGCCCATCGCCCGCCCTGGTGGTCCGTGGGGTCCGAAAGGCTGGCGACGCTGCCCCCGGCCGCTTTGGTCTCCCAGAGCTTTGTTGGTGGGAGCCGCAGGGTGCCCGTCTGGGCGATGGATACGGCTGATGCGACTCTATAATTTGCCCCTTGAAGAAACTCTGGCTCACTTTTTTTTAATACAACGAAATGTTTTACTTATTTAAATTTTACTTATTCCATCACCACGTATCCACCTCCACCCATCCCTTTTCACCCCCGATGTTTGACCACGCTCCTGACCGTGTCCATGAGCCTCTCTCTCTCTCTTTTTCCTTTTTGCTGAATCCCGCCTTCCTCCAGCCCCCTCCCTCTTGTTTACTTTCGAAGGAAAATTATTTAGCTGGTGAACCACTCAGGAATAAGACACGTCTTTTTAAATATATATATTTTAATTGATTCTTTTACAGAGAGGAAGGGAGAGTGATATAGAGGTAGAAACACAGATGAGAGAGACATCGATCAGCTGCCTCCTGCACACCTCCTACTTGGATGTGCCCGCAACCAAGGTACATGTCCCTGACCGGAATCGAACCTGGGACCTTTCAGTCCGCAGGCCGATGCTCTATCCACTGAGCCAAACCGGTTTCGGAGACATGTCTTTCTTAAAACCCTTTGGTTGATGTGTCGGTTTACACACGACCGGTCGGTGTGTCCTTGAAGGGGTGGTGGCGTGGGAAGCTGCACCCCGGCGAGGTCCTGCAGGTCCTCAGGGCAGCGGGCACCCCGAGAGCGGCTGTTGTCTGCGGAGCTGGGAGAAGATGAAGCCAGACCACGCCCCAGCACCGAGCCAAAGCCAGCCTTGCCCGTGCGCTGCTCACTCGCTCCCCTGTCCTCCGCGGGATTCCCCGTTTGGCATGTGTTTCTGTTGCAGATTCTTCTCCTGGGCTCCACCGTCCCGCTCTGCTCCGCGCAGTGGGAGCGGATGTTCAACACGTCCCGGATCCCGGGAGAGGAGACGGGTGAGTGTCCTAGACCTTTCACTCCCAGTGAAACTTATTCCTGGGTATTTTAGCCTTTTTGATGCAGGTATAAATGGGATTTTTAAAATATTTTTTTAAATTGATTTCAGAGAAGAAGGGAGAGGGAGAGAGAAGCATCAATGAGAAAGAATCATTGATCGGCTGCCTCCAGCACGTCCCCTACTAGGGATCCAGCCCACAACCTGGGCAAGTGACCTTGGCCAGAATCGAACCCGGGACACCCTTCAGTCTGCAGGCCAGCGCTCTATCCACTGAGCCAGGCTGACAAAAGCCAGGGATTTTTTATCTGAATTTCTTTTTCTGATCATTCATTGCTAGTATATAGAAATGCAACTGATTTTTGTATCTTGCAATTTTATACTGATTTTTTTAAATAAAATTTTTAGAGAGAGTGGAAGGGAGAAAAAGAGAGAGAGAGAAACATCAATTTTTGTTGTTCCACTTATTTATGCATTCATTCACGGGTGGGTTCTTGTAATATGTGCCCGGCCCAGGGGTTGAACCGGCAGCCGTGGTGCATTGAGACGATGCTCGAACCCACTAAGCCACCCAGCCAGATTCATTAGTTCTGAATTCATTAGTTCTGACAGTTTTTGGTGCAGCCGTCAGGGGGTTCTGTAGACAACAGCCAGGCAGCTGTGGGTGGTGACGTTTTCTTTCTTCTGTCCGGTGTGGAGGAGCCCACGCTGACACACTCAAAGCCGAGAGCTCTCTAAGAACAGGCAATGGGTCCTCTCTCCGTTCCTTCCCCTCTGGGTGGGGGACCCCCGCTGCCTCCATGCTACGGACGAGACAGTGGAGGCCCTGGAGGGTTCGGTCAGTGGCCGAGCCGATGTGCCTGGCGATGGCGGAGTGGAGCCTCACGTCAGGCCTGTCTGACTCCGAGCCCTCGGCTCTGACCCTGTACTGAACTCCCACCCGCCCCCCGACAGGAGGAGCAGACTTGGGAGCCGCAGCGTAGAGCCGGGGGGTGTGGTGGTGCCCACCCCTCCTCTAACCTTGGGGTTCTGTCTGCCTGCCCCTCCTCTAACCTGTGGGTTCTGTCTGCCCCCCGCAGACACCATCCAGCACGTCAGGGACAGCCGGCACATCGTGGTGCTCCACCGGGGCCGCTACTTCAAGGTCTGGCTGTACCACGACGGCCGGCTGCTGCGGCCCCGCGAGCTCGAGCAGCAGATGCAGCGCATCCTGGACGACCCGTCGGAGCCCCAGGCCGGTGAGGCCAAGCTGGCGGCCCTCACGGCCGGAGAAAGGTGTGTGCCGTCCCGGGGCCCCTGGCAGGGACTGGGTGCCCGGGGCCCGGCCTGCGGGGCACCAGCCAGACGAGAGCCCTCCTTGGGGCAGCAGGTCCCGCCCCCGCCCTGAGCCACCTCACCCTCCTCTGCGTGACGGGCAGGCGTGCGCACAGGCGCAGGGCACGCGATGGAGAGAAGTCGGGAGTCGTGCTTTTTCGCGGGCTGCCCCCTATTTAGTTTAGGAAACAGAAGAGTTTAAACAAGGCCGGTGCCCGGGTGACTCCCCTGCCTTGTCCACGATCACCTAGCGGCCTTGCTGGCTGAGGACGAGGGCACGCGGGGTGGGGACGGCCAGGAGCGCCCTGGAACTCCGGCCGCATCCAGGATGCTGGAGCTTGAGGCGGGTGGTCCCGTGTGCCCGACCGCACTGGGGCATGAGCCTGTCTGAGTGGCCTTAAAGGGACCATCAGGGAGCCGTCACAGCCCCCGCGGCCAGGACTTGGGGTGGTTATGGAACGTGTGCTTTTCCTGAAGTCCCTGGAAACCCCATCGTGGCACCCATCCTGGGGGAGGGGGATCTCCCGGCCGCTGCCGGCCTAATGGACCCCGCCCTCCCCGCAGGGTGCCCTGGGCGCGGTGCCGCCAGGCCCACTTTGCGCGCGGGAAGAACAAGCAGTCGCTGGACGCCGTGGAGAAGGCGGCCTTCTTCGTGACACTGGACGAGACGGAGCAGGGCTACCGGAAGGAGGACCCCGCGGCGTCCCTGGACAGCTACGCCAAGTCCCTGCTGCACGGCCGCTGCTTTGACAGGTAGCGCCCCTGCCCCAGAGTGGCCGCTGCCTGGGACCTCCGGGGAGGACAGAGTGTGGCCAGCCCCGCCCCAGGCACCTGCACCTGAAGGAGTACGGCTGGGCTCACACACAGCTGCTCATTTCCTCTCCGCCCGGACGTGTCTGCCTGTCTGTCTACACACACACACACACACACACACACACACACACAGCCACACACACACACACACACACACACACAGCCACAGCCACACACACAGCCACATACACACACACACACAGCCACACACACACACACAGCCACAGCCACACACACAGCCACATACACACACACATACATACACACACAGCCACACACACACACAGCCACACACATATACACAGCCACACACACACACACACACACACACAGCCACACACACACATACACACAGCCACACACAGCCACACACACACACACACACAGAGCCACACACACATACACACAGCCACACACACACACAGCCACACACACACACACACACACACACACAGCCACACACACACACAGCCACATAAACACACACACACGCACGCAGCCACATACACACACACAGCCACACACATACACACACACACACACACACACACACACGCAGCCACACACGTGTGCCCACTCACGGCTGAAGCAGCAGACTTGAGAGTCTTCCCCTCTGGGCTCGGCTGGTTCCCCAGGCCGGGAAGGTGGATGGCGGGGCCTGCCTGGCTGTCGGCTCTGGTCCCGAGACGGTGATGAGACAGTCCCCCCACCAGAACCGCCTCTCCTCCCCTGCAGCATGAGGCCCGCCTGCCCGCAGGTGGGGTGCGGGGCAGGGAGCCTCCCAGCGCCCGGAGTGGCCGCTGTGTGCGTGCTGTTCTCACAGCCGTTCTCCAGTCTGATCCGTGGTCGGCGGAAACGTGCAGGACCGTGCCTCCCGGGGGGACTGTGTTCCACGGCACCGAGGCCTCAGGGAGCTGTGCGGGCGGGGCAAAGGCTGACCCCTCCAGAGGAAGCAGGCTCAGTCTCTGTGCACCCGCTTTCTTTCCACGCGGACGTCCCACTAACGCCTCTGCTTCCCGCAGGTGGTTTGACAAGTCCTTCACGTTCATTGTCTTCAAAAACGGGAAGATCGGCATGAACGCCGAGCACTCCTGGGCCGACGCGCCCATCATGGGGCACCTCTGGGAGGTGAGTGCTCGCTGGGGGTGGGGGTGGGGGACCAGAGCGAGGAGGCTGCTGTTGGGAACCACACCCTGGCATGGATGTCACGTGGTATTTGTCAGAAGCTGCTGGGAAGTCTTAGCAAAATCTTCTATGTGTATAAAGGGCAGGGCTCATATGCCAAGTGTCCCCTCGGCAGGAGTTCCACTGGGAGTTCGATCGCTTGCTATCACGTGTGCTGACCACCAGGGGGCGGCACAGAACAAAGGAAGCCCCAGTCCACCCTGATGGCTGGCCAGGCCTAGGGACCCTACCCACGCAGGAATTCCATGCCGGGCCTCCAGTATCTCCATAAAGAAGGATTTGTCTGCTTTGGAGGACAAGCACATCTTTGTTTTTTCTTTTCGTTGGTTTTGTGAATCCTCACCTGGGGATATGTTTTCCATTGCTCTTCAGAGAGAGTGTAAGGAAGGGGGGCAGAAGGAGAGAGAAACATCGATGTGAGAGAGAGACACCGACTGGTTGCCTCCTGCATGTGCCCTGGACCAGGAATCCAACCTTCTACTCTTTGGTGTTCGGGTGGGCACTCTAACCACTGAGCACACTGGTCAGGTGGGACAAACGTGTTCTTAATGCCGCGAGCTGTATCACCTTCTCTGACTTCCACGTGTGTCTTTCCCGGCAGTATGTCCTGGCCACCGACAGCTTCCAGCTGGGCTACCTGGAGGATGGGCACTGTAAAGGGGACACCAACCCCAATATCCCACCCCCCGCCCGGCTGCAGTGGGACATCCCAGAGGAGGTGAGTGCTCGCAGTGCAGAGCGAGACCGCGGACCCCGAAATAAACGTTTGCTGAGGCCGTGGAGCGGCTCCGGCTCCTGTTGCCTCAGAAACCCCAGTAAATACTACTTCCGTTCAGAGCTTTGAGCTAAGATGGTCAGAGAGAGTTAGTTCCAGCTCAGGCTCAGCTACACAACGACACAGTGAAAAACGCAACAAGCAGAATCGCTTCCTGTTACAGCTGAAATTCTCTACGTCACTCTTGTATCATATTTGTTTCTGTATCATATTTGTTTCTCCTCAAGATTCTCAGATGTCATCCATTCGGTACAGGTTTTTTTTGGGAAGGAGTTTCAGGGCTGGGAATGCCAGATCCTGGCTCATCTGGTCCAAGCAGGAGTTCATGGGGCCCAAGAAGTAATTTTTTTTTCTATTTTAAAAAAATATTTATTGCTCACTTAATGAAAGAAACAATTTTCAGCAATGCACTTTTAAAACCGCCTGGCTGTAGACTGTTTTTAGAAATACCCATAAGGTATTTGCAGACCTCAGCATACACCAGATTTAAATTTTTATTTTGATCCTCCCCTGAGGATGTGCTCATCGATTTCAGAGAGAAAGAGAGAGGGAAGCATGGATGTGAGAAAGAAACATCCGTCATGTGAGTCCCATCTGCCCCAACCGGAGTCTGAACCGGAAACCGGGATGTGGCCTGACTGGGAATCGAACCAGAGACCTTTCCGGGGATGGGACGATGCTCCAGCCCCACCCGGCCAGGGCGGCACCACATTTTCATTTCATCGTAGGATTTGAATTTACGGGGGTGAAGGTAGTTTCTGGTGCAGAAAATAAAGGGCCCGAGCTGAGACTCCCCCAGCCAGGTCTTCGCACCCTGCGTCCCCTTTTGCTGCCCTTTCCCGACCTTCCTTCGCTGCTGGGAGCGCTTCAGCCGGGCCTCGCCCACCCAGCGGCTGCAGTTAAGGCCCCTCCACGGTACTTCTCAGCCGGAAAGCTCATTTCCATGTAGGGTTGGACCACAGTCCATCCATTCTGTAAACTGGGTCCTCCATCGCCGCTGTAGACTAACGGGTTTTACACAGCACACCGCAGCTGCTGGGAGGCCCTTTGGGGTCGACCGGGAACCAGGAAGCCCCGTGTCCCACTGGTGCTCTGCCCGTGGGGGCCCCATGGCGCCTCGAGGGGAGCGGGGGCGGGTGCAGGTGACCTTTCTGGAAAGAGCCGACAAGAAAGCATGGCATCTGTGTCGCTGCGCAACAGCTCTGTTGGCTGCCTTGGGACCCTCCCCTGCATGTGTGAGCGCGGCCCCCACAGGGAAGCCTTCCCCTCCTCCTCCTCCAGTGTCAGGAGGTGATCGAGACGTCCCTGAGCAGCGCCAACCTCCTGGCCAACGACGTGGACTTCCATTCCTTCCCATTCGACACCTTCGGGAAGGGGCTGATCAAGAAGTCCCGCACCAGCCCGGACGCGTTCGTGCAGCTGGCCCTGCAGCTGGCGCACTACAAGGTGAGGCGTGGGTTTGCCGGGAGCTGGGCCCCTGCGTGGCGGCGGGGTGGGGCCCAGCAGTGTCCCCCACCCCCCAGGATAGGGAGGGGAGCACAGCCTTATCTCACTGCCCTACAAAGTGGAAACTTAACCCTTCAACTCAGCTCCGACCCCGAGGGTTTGGTGAAGCGGACACCCTTGGGGCACATGACTGATGTCTCTGACCTTGGACGTGGACTAAGCTTACTCATGATTATAGATGCAATAGACTCTCCCACATTGTCCACGGCTGTATTTTTTTAAAACATATATTTATTTATTTCAGAGAGGAAGGGAGAGGGAGAGGCAGAGAAACATCAATGATGAGAGAGATGCATCTATTGGTTGCTTCCTGCATGCACCTGACCGGGGTGGGGATCGAACCTACAACCCAGGTTCCATGCTCCATTGACCAAGAATTTTTTAATGCATGTTCAGTTGAGCACTGGCTCTGTTAGGGACGGGCTCTCTGTGGAGCTGAGGGTCAGACCCACCTCTCTGCCCAGCGTCCTGCTTGGTCCTGGGTCTGCTCCAGGCTTCTGAACCCCCTCTGCCCCAGGACCCCTTGGGCAGTTTGACAAAGCCATGGGGGCCCCTTCCCAGAATAAGGTTTGTAAAGCCTAACAGGAAATACCGGAGTTACAGAGGTGAGCCAGGTGGTTAAAATGCAGGTGTCGGAACATTCAGCAGGATTTGTGGTGCAGGAAACCTAATTCTTCGCGCGCTCAAGTTCGAGCAGCAGGCTAAGAACGGCTGTAACTTGGAGGCTGTGATAAGCATGGATGATATTTTGGAATATGTGCAGCAAACGTAACTTGATGCGAAAATAGCGGTGACTTTTCTATTCACAGTCACAGGCACTGCTCATGATTACTGTGGCTTATTGCCTGTGCTTCTAACGGTGATACTCCAGCTTGAAGTTAGAGGAGATTACAATATTTGTAGTTTCCCTTCCAAGTTCACACCGCCCCAGGGTTGGTAACCAGTGATCTGGTCCCTGCCTCCCCTGCCCGCCTACTCTGATTCCAGTGTGAGCCTCATTCACTGTGGGTCACGCTGCCCTTCTTGCTGCTCTCGACTCTGAGGCTCATTCCTGCCACAGGGCCTTGGCACGTGCTCTCTGCCGGCAGGTGCGCTCTCCGGACTGAGGCGCAGTGGTTAGGCCTCTCTCACGGTGCCAGCCTCTCCTGTTGGTAATAGCAGCCGCCCCCTCCCTCTCCACTCACCCGGCAGCGTCATTTCTGTTTGGGGCGCCTGTCACTCACCATGTGACCTCATGTCGTCTCTCCTGCCAGACAGTTTGCTCCTGGAGGGCAGGCACATGGTCCGCCCTGTTTGCCACCCGAGCCGCAGGAAGAGGCATCGGCAAATATGTATTTGATGACTGAGCGACCCTGGACAGTGGCCCTCGTTTCAGTCTGCAGGCGTTTGCTTCCTGCATTAGGCATTTTTGTTTTTCATTCGGGAACCAGGGGTGAACACGCCCCAGGTCTGTTCTCACGCCGCGCGTGTCACTGTCTTTGTAGACGTCGCCTCTCCATCCTGCGCACTAGACACCGGAGGCGCTGTGGCGGCGGCGAGCGGCCGCTCCCGGTGGCGGCTGGTCGTGGCAGGTTCGGAGGGTGGCAGGCGCCACGGCCTGGCTCTGTGGGGTCTGGACGCACGAATGGCCTGCGTTTGCGGAGGGTTTCAGGGGCCCTTGGGTGGCCCTTGTGCATGACGGTGCTAAACGTTCGGGTTTGACGTTGGGAAAGCTGACTCCAGACAGGCCAGTGCATCCCGTGTCCCGTTAACCTCTGCTGAGTGACTAAACGCCTGATCCTTTCCCCCGTGCCCTCCCTTCCCGCACCCTCCCCGCTCCTTCACCCTGAGCCTCTTGCAAACACTGTGATTCGGGGCCTGTGGGGCGCTCTGACGGCTGTGTGTGTGGTGAACGACCTGGGACCCCTCTCACCGAGGACGGAGACGGGGAGGTGGGAGAGCCCTGGCAGGCGCTGTCCGAGGGAAATGGGCGACGGTGCCTCAGTGACGGGTGCTGGGAGCTGGCGGTCTCTGTTGGGGACACCGTGGGCGCCTTCAGTGTGGAGCCAGGAGGCTGGTCACAGTCACCACGGGGGAGCTCACGGGAGGGCTCCCGCCGGGCCGGCCGGCTTCTCCTGCAGGACCGAAGGGACAGGGGTGTCCGGCGACCCTACAGTCCCGGGGCTGGGCCGCACACCGGGAAGGTCGGCCTGGGTGTGGGCACCCTCTCCTGGGGGTCACAGGGCGCATCCTGTCTCCCTGGGGTCCCCGGGACCTGTGCCAGGTGACACCTGGAAGCCTGGCGTGGTCTGGTCAGGAGTCATTGGGTCCACAAGCTGCCACTCACATTCCCACTCTGTGGAGTACCCCGCTCATCCCCTGCTGCCTGCTGGCCGTGGGAGAAGTGCAGAGCGCAAGCAGGTTCCTCACACGATGCCTGTGCTTGGGTGTCACTGCCCTCTGTGCCCTGGCCAGGCCGTCTTCCCAGCACCCGGGTCTCCTGCCCACCACCCCCCTTTCTAGTCCTGGACCCATCGTGCCTGTCTCTCAGCTCTGCTATGGACTTCCCAGTTTGATTCCGATCCCTGACTCAGCCTGGGACCCCAAGCACAGCCTGGTTCAGGCCAGCGCTCTGCCGGCATCATCCGCTCCCGGAGCCGGCTGGCCAGAGAAGGCCCCGAGCCCCCGGCTCCTCTCACTTGATTGACGAGCAGTGACTCTGGTGGCCACTGGGCACCCTGCTTTCTGTGGTCCTAAATGCCTGGTTCACACCTCTCAGAGGCCAGCGCCTCCTCCCGTCCTTCCTCTCAGTGGTGACCTGTGTCACTGAGAAAGCGAGGGTCCCAAAGAGACCTCCCGTCCACTCCCCACCCATCATCGGAAACAGGTGCATGCAGGCCTGCTTGTTGTGTTCATGCTGGAGGCGTGTGCACACTCGGGGAGGCGTGTGCTGTGGTGTCCGTTGCATCGGGAATGGACTGCCAGCCTTTCTAAAGCTAACGGCGGCTCATAACCCGTGTCCAAGCTGACGGTGACTAAAAGCTAAAGCTGACAACCAGGGCCACGTCTCCTGGCCCACCTTGCCGGCCCTGCTCGTGTGTGTGCGCGTCCTCGCATGCCTGGTGTGAAATGCCTTTCCTTTCCCAGGACATGGGCAAGTTCTGCCTCACGTACGAGGCGTCCATGACCCGGCTCTTCCGAGAGGGGCGGACGGAGACCGTGCGATCCTGCACCGTGGAGTCCTGCGACTTCGTGCTCGCCATGGCGGACCCCTCCCAAACGGTAAGGAGACGCCGCCCTCGCGCTTCTAGAAGGACGCCCGGGGTCTCTAATGAGATCCTGTGTGTGCCTGCTCTTCGACGACTCCATGCTCGCCGCCTCCTTCCCTCCACCCTCTCCCGGGAGCAGGAAGTTAACGCGTTAACGGTGGGGACACACACACAGGGGCTGGCTGCCCTGGAGCCGTCCGCTGTGGTCTAACTCCTGCCCTCCCGGCAAGGGTCCCCGAGGGCCTTCCTTTGGAAGAGCGCTCAGAGGCACGGGCAGGGCGTGGTGCCCAGGACGGCAGTCAGTGCGCAGGGAGGCACGGGCAGGCGTGGTGCCCAGGATAAGCCGTCGATGTGCAGGGAGGCATGGGTGAGCCCACGGGGGCCCTGAGCTCGGTGACTGCGGCCCGAGCCCTGTGCACGGCCTTTGCACATCCGGCCACACCCGGGCGGTGTTATCGTTCCTTTTTGTAGCTAAAGGAACGGAGATGCAGGTGCGCTCAGCCAGGGCTGCCCGACCCGGGGCACAGAGACCCCCAGGGCTCGGCTCGCTGTGCTCCACGGGACGGGCGCTTGGTTCTGGAAAGGCTTCCATTCTGAGGAGGGAGCAGCAGGCGTGGAGGCGGGTCTCCCGATAGCCAGGTCTGCGAGGGGGGTCACACCTGCCCGGACCTCCTCTCCTTCTGTGATGGCCTAGCGGAGCCCAGAGGAGCCTGGGGCCGCCTTTCGGGTCAGACGTGAGTGTCCGGAAGGGCTGTCTCAGCGGAGCTGTTAGCCAGCCACAGGGCGGGGGGGAGGAGAGAGAGAGTGACAGCCTCTGGTGACGTTGCAGACAGAACGTCATGTCCAGACGAGAGACTTGAGACTCGGGGCCTCGAGCCCTCCTGCCTGCTGGGTGCTAACCTAAAAGGCCCCGAGGAGAGTAGCTATATGGGAAGCACTATTCAGGCAGAAGCCCAAAGGGTGGTCCCCTGGGAGACAAAGGCGGCGGTATTTATGGGCGAGGAGGGGGACAGCTCCATGCCGGAAGGAAGGTGTTTCTTTCTGTCGTGTGTAGCCTAACACAGTGACGCTGATCCTCAGCAGCATTTCTGATTGTCAGGCGGTGGGCAGCCATGCTTCCTGCTTCCTGGTTACCTCTGCCATCACTTGGTGGGGAGACGGTGTTGCTTTAGGCCCAGGCCAGACATCAGTTGCCCTGCTTTACCGTTCCCAAGGTCTGAGGCATAGGACACGCGGGCAGCATCCGGGATGGCAGCGCTGACTCCGTTTGAAAGTGGCTGGATGTGCTATGGTTTTTGCATCACCGGTCTCCTCGGTGGGAAAATGTAATGCCACCAGCGGCTGCACCCAGGACCCCAGAGGGCTCCTCCACAGCCTCGGGGAGAGGCAGCCTGTGGGGGGCGGGGGAGAGCTGAGCAGGTGACCTTAGCTGTGTCTCCCGGACACCCCAGCGGCCTGATGGTCAGCGTCCTGAGAGACCCCTGCCAAGAAGGGCTGAGACCTTCCCTTTGGAGCTTGGGCTGCCCCCCGAAACCTGACGGGCCGCCTCCTTTGTCACTCAGATGGAGCAGAGACTGCGATTATTCAAGATCGCATCAGAGAAGCACCAGCACATGTACCGGCTGGCCATGACGGGCGCGGGGATCGACCGCCACCTCTTCTGCCTGTACGTCGTGTCCAAGTACCTGGCCGTGGAGTCCCCGTTCCTGAAGGAGGTGAGTCCCTCTTCCCGGGGCGGCCCCCTCCGCTCAGGGCTGGGCCACAGCGCAGTGATGTGGTGCAGCGGTCACCAACCGGGGGTCTACGCGGTCTGAAAGGTTGGCGGCCGCTGATTTAGGGGGACGGCTTCACAGACCGGGCCGGGCCGAGCCGGCGGAGTCCAGGGCTGCACTGTCACCGGGAGGGGAGGTTGGAGCTGTGTCCCGGCCGCATTGATTCAGCCCCGGACCACTCCGCTCGCCCACCTGCCCTCCTGACTGACGGCATAGCCAGCCCCAGGGCACAGATACCAGTCAGAGGCACTGAGACAGCTGAGAAGTGCCGGGTCCTGGGCATGTCTTACCCGCGTCGTTAGGAGAGTTTGTTTCATTTTAAGTCAGTAAAATTTAATCTCCAGGAATGGCTGTGGCACAAGCAGCTTGAGCAGTTTCTTTTTTCTTTTTCTTTTTTTAAATATATTTTATTGATTTTTTTACAGAGAGGAAGGGAGAGGGATAGAAAGCCAGAAACATCGATGAGAGAGAGACATCAATCAGCCATCTCCTGCACGCCCCCTACTGGGGATGTGCCCGCAACCAATGCACATGCCCTTGACCGGAATCGAACCTGGGACCCTTTAGTCCCCAGGCCGACGCTCTATCCACTGAGCCAAACTGGTTTCGGCTTGAGCGGTTTCTGAAAGCCATCAGTGGGCTCACCCGGTGCCCGTCTGCCCAGGGCCCCGTTATAAATCCCCATGTGTCTGCCGCCTCTTGGGTCAAAGACGCATTCCCTGATGGTGGCCCCTCCGGACCAGGGGTCCTCATTGCTCTTCCCTGAAACAGCCCACACTGAGCAGGCCGGTCCTTGTCTCTCCTGGGCCCTGGGGCCCTGGCGAGGACAGGGCTGGGAAGAGGGTCATCGGAACGCGCCCTTGCTCTCTCCCAGGTCCTGTCCGAGCCGTGGAGGCTGTCCACCAGCCAGACCCCTCAGCAGCAGGTGGAGCTGTTTGACTTGGAGAGGAACCCGGAGTACGTGTCCAGCGGCGGGGGCTTCGGGCCGGTAAGTGATGGGGCCTCGGGGGGCACGCAGCGGCAAGTCCCGGGCCAGCACTGCCCGTCCTGCCCGTCTGGGTTCAGAGCGCCACAGAGGAATTCCCGCTGGTCATTCATACAGATGGGTTTCGTTTTTATGGGGGGTTTTTGTTCACAAATAGGAGTTGTTATTTGTCACATTAAAAGCCTGAGCTTAAATTTCAACTTACTTTGCCCTGCAGGTGGCTGATGATGGTTACGGTGTGTCCTACATTCTGGTGGGAGAGAACCTCATCAATTTCCACATATCCTCCAAGTTCTCCTGCCCTGAGACGGTAAAGACCAAAGTCTCCCGTCCCCCTTGAAAGATGGGGTGTATTTTATGGTTGTTGTTTTATTATATATACGTTGTTGTTTTATTATATGTACACACACACACACACACACACACACACTTTTTTTTTTAACTGATTTCAGAGAGGAATGGAGAGGGAGATAGAAACATCAATGATGAGAGAGAATCACTGATTGGCTGTCTCCTGCATGCCCCGTATTGGGCATCAAGCCCACCACACAGGCATGTGCCCTTGAGCGGAACTGAACTTGGGAACCTTCTGTCCACAGGCCAACGCTATATCCACTGAGCCAAACCAGCTAGGGCTGCTTCTTTAAATTTTTTTTAATTGATTTCTCAGAGGAAAGAAGAAGGAGAAAGAAATAGAAACATCAACGATGAGAGAGATCGGTGGCCTCCTGCACGGCCCTTCCTGGGGATCGAGCCCACAACCAGGGCATGGGCCCTGACCGGGAATCCAACCGTGACCTCCTGGCTCATAGTTCGGTGCTCAACCACTGAGCCACACCATCTGGGCTCAAATCATGTCCTTAATTTGACAGAAATTCTCCATTTTACTTTTGTACAATTTTACAATAGTACTTTTACTTGATTTGGATCTTTTCAAATTAGTGAATTTTGAAGTTCTCTTAATTGTGTTTTTAAAGAAGTTATCTTTTTGATTACATGCTTATGTTTGTAGCAGTGGTTTAAATGTTAGTGTTGGAGAGCTTGTATGATGTTCAGACCCTGCAACACTGGAGGATTAGTGTGTGTGCACTCAGAGACACACACACACACATACACACACACACACACACACACACACACACGGCAAGGCAGGGTCTTTGCGGCATGTGAATGGAACACTGTCACACCCCCACCCCCACCCCCGGCCTAGGGCGGCACATTAATCCTTCCTGATATTATCTCCTGTCCACATTGTACATCGCCTGGTGCTCATTCACTTCTTGTGCTTTATGTGGAATGTAGCGCCCCGATGGGGACCACTCCAGGCCCGAAACAGGGCCCCGCGGCAGGCACAGCCTGTGACCGCCGGGAACCCTCACCTGCCTCCAGGATGTGTCCCTGGGTGATGGCGGGTGGGGTCAAGGCTGAGGGACCCGGCAGAAAAGGAAGTCGTTCTTCCCGGCAGGTGGCGTGGGGAGAGGCTGGGAGAGGGGAATGGCCACGTGGTAACGTGCGTGTGTTTTTTTTCTTTTTGTTTGTTTTCAAACGGAAGGATTCTCACCGCTTCGGGAAGCACCTGAGACAAGCCATGACCGACATCATCTCTCTCTTTGGGTTCAGCTCCAACTCCAGAAAGTAACCCCCGGGACGGCTGCGGGAAAGACGGGGGCTCTTCCGACAGAGAAACCAAATGAAACGTAGCTGTCGCTCCTGATCCTAGTTCAGGATGGAAAATTGCTCTAAAAAACTCGGAACTGTTCTTGCCGTCGCGGGCTTGGTGTTTTCTTGTTTTTTCCAGAACGGTGGGCTCCCCCCTACTCCTTCCAGGCAGGTCCCCATGTGGGGGGCCCTGGAGGATGCGCCCCGAACGTCTTCGCATCAGCTCGCGTTTCCTGAGGGATGAACACGTCGCGGGGACGGCCACTTTCCTCGGCGGCGACCGGGCCCGGGGACTTAGGGAGGTGTCATTTTCTCCGAGCAAAGCTAGAATGTGCTCCGCCCGGGCCCACGGCGCCGGGGGTGGCGGTGTCAGCGGCCGACGGCGGGGGCCACGTCACGCACTGACGGCACCGCCGTGTTGTCCCTGTGGTCACCGCCCTCGCCGCGTGCGGTCGCCTGCGCTTGCCTGTCCGCGTTTCAAGCATGTAGTTCGCGCATCTTTAGTTCCCCTGACCTTTGAGTGTTCAGATCCCAGTGCCTTAACCACGGAGGGCCCCGCCTGTCGGGAGCCGGACCGGGGGTTATTCTGTAATCTTAGGTGGAGTGTGGCGCCTTACTCCTCAGCTTACTGCGTGGATAACCCTACCTAGGCCTTTTCCTGTGGCTCCCGTCCCCCTAGAAAGACCGGCGCCTGCCGAGGGCAGCTCTGCGGGCTCCCCCACCCCAATGCCGGCCTCGAGTCAGAAATGAGGGCATTGGATGGGTCAGTATTGTGTGTCTGGAGCATCCCCTGAACAATCAAACACGCCGTGTGCCTCGGCAGTACCGCTCACCACACTCATGCCACGCAGACGAGACATCTGCCCCCGAGAAAGGAACCAAACTGGAGAAAAGGGGCCAGGACCCCCCAAAGGGTCAGGAGAGGGCGATGCGCCAGGCGGGGAGCTTTCTATCCCACCGGGCCAGAGAGCAGCCGCCTTGTTTCCCAAGGGGCTGAGGAGCAGTGCACCCTGGGTGACCGGCGAAAATGTCGCGAGCGAACCAGACCAGGGTGGCTGTGGCTGAGGGTCGACCCGTGAACCAGAGGTGGAGGTTTGATTCCCAGTCGGGGCGCCTTCCCCAGTCATGGGCTTGATCCCTAGTGGGGAGGTGCAGGAGACAGCTGATGGACAAATCTCTCTAGTCGTGGATGTTTCTCTCTCTCCCCTTCCTCTCTCTTGAAATCAGCAAAAATGTATTTTAAAAAACGTTGCGAGTGAGGGGTGCTGGGTTTCACCCAGCCCACCCTGCAGATGGGAGTGCCTTACCAAAAGTGGGTGAGTGACCCAAAAACACGTGTGCACTGACGCGTCCTCAGTATTTAACGCAGAAAGAAAGGATCCCGGGATTTGCAATGCCACTGTCTCCGTGTCCTCGCGGGCACGGCTGTCCGTTTAAAGAACTGCGTGTGGGTTCTCTGGCCACTTTGTCCCCGCTGGGCTGGCTCCACGGTGGCTGTCACCGCTGGGCTGAACCAGAGGAGGAGGAGGGGGAGGCCCGGCCACGGAGCTGTGCCTGGTTTCCCGTGTCTATGTGGCCAGGAAAAAATCCCTTCTGAGTGGGCCAGAGAGCTCTTTTCTTGTAAAGTAAGAAGAGATGAAAACAGAAAAACACACACAACCATGATGAGAAAAAGCCCGTTCACCTGTGGTGCCAGCCCAGGAGGCGCGAGGGACACAGCCCCCTCTGCCCCGGCGGCGTGGGTCCCAGGCCGAGCCACCTGCATCACATGTCATCGACCACTGACCCGTGTGTGTTACCAAGTGTTCAAATGTACACACGTGTTAGCACTCAACTCTATTTGGGCTTCTCTCTCAGGTTTTGAATATTTTTTGCTAATCAGCGCAGTTGTCAATGCAATTTTTATATTCCTTAAAGGGTGGAAGAGTGGGTTTTTACTGTACATGTTGAAAGGAAGCGGTAAGAGTGTTATGTATTTAATTTAATTTGGAACAAACCGCGGTCCGCACCAGAACTGTGGTTTGCATTCGTTAGCTTGGGCTGTCCATGGCATGTAAATACAATATGCTCTCCTGGTTGTAAATCTTAGAAATGCAGTATGAACGCTGCCATTAATAAAAGCATTAATCCGGACTACCACAGCCTTTGCTTCTGACTCTTCTGTTCTGTTAACAAGGAGGTGGTAAGTCCGATACCAAGCGAGGCCACTTGGGACCAAGGTTTCTGGACAGAAACCATACACCTATGGATGAGGGCAATGTGGGGGGAGGTAAGGGTGGAGGGAGGAGTGGGAGCCGGGTGGAGGGGAAAAGAGAGAAATGGAATAATCTGAACAATAAAGATTTATTAAATGAAAAAAAGAAATTAGTGTAAAAAAAAAACAACAGAAATCAAGGTTTGCAGAAAAGGGCCTGGGGTCGGGCAGAGTGGATGGCAGAGTGCTCTGGCTGAGAAGGAGGCTGGTAAGCAGGCCTGTGGGTTTTCACTCTCCATCCATCCATCCATCCACCCATCCACTCATCCGCTCCCTGGCCCTGTGCCTAGAACAGGTGCCTGGCATACAGTAGCGGCTCGGTAACTATGGATCCAATGAACGCCTGGGTTTCATGTTCTCCACAGTTCTTCCTGAGCGCCCCCGTGCTAAGCGCTGGTTTACACACTGGGAATACAGTGGGGACCCCACGAGGTTCTGACTGTAGCTGGAGCTCAGATTCCAGCAGGAGCAGTTAACCGGGAGAACCAGTCGAAGGGGTGTAAGTGTCCAAGGCGGGCGGAGCTAGCCGGAGGAGGGGAGAGGAGCAGACCCAGGAAGGGGGCTCGTGTGGAAACGGGTTTGAGGGGAGACATCCAGCAGGGTTTGAAAAGCAGCGAGTGGAGTTCGATTGGGAGCGGGAGCGGAAGCGGAGAGCAGACCCCAGAGAGCCCTGAGCAGCCCCACCACCAACGCCCCCACCAGCTAGTTACCATCACACCCGGGAGGAGCCGCAGCGGCCACAGGCGGCCCCATCACCATCACCGCAGCCGTGAGCAGCCAGGCCGAAACCCAGCAGCCGCCCGCCGCCCCTCTCCCCCCTCAGCGCTGCCGACACCAAGCCCAGCACCACGGGCAGCGGTGCAGGGAGCGGAGACCCGGAGACCCGGAGACCCGGGCGGCCTCACATCCACGGTGGCGGCGCCTGCCAGCGGGGACCAGAGGTCATCGCCACGAGGGTTTGGGGAACAGTAAAATGGTTCAAGGTAAGAAATGGATATGGTTTCATCAGCAGGAATGACACCAAGGAAGATGTGTTTGTGCACCAGACGGCCATAAAGAAGAACCCCAGGAACTGCCTTCGCAGTGCAGGCTGTCGCTGGAGCTGGATGTTATTGAAGGAGAAAAGGGTGCGGAGCGGCCAATGGCACAGGCCCGGGTGGAGTTCAGTGCCAGGCAGTAAACATGCAGCAGACCGTAACCACGATAGACGCTCTCCACGTCGCAGGGGCCTCCACGCAATTACCAGCAGAACGACCAGAATTGTGAGAGGGGGGGAAAGAACGAGGGATCAGAGAGGGCTCCCAAGGCCAGGGCCCACAACGCCGGCCCGATCGCAGGCGACGACGGTTCCCACCTTACCACACGCAGAGACCCTATGGGCATCGGCCACAGTATTCCGACCCTCCTTCTTGTGCAGGGAGAAGTGAAGGAGGTGCTGACAACCAGGGTGCAGGAGAACAAGGCAGGCCAGTGAGGCAGAATGTGTATCGGGGCCACCCACCACGATTCACAGGGACCCTCCTCGCCAAAGACAGCCCAGAGAGGACAGCGATGAAGAAGAGAAGGAAAATCAAGGAGATGAGACCCAAGGTCAGCAGCCACCTCAACGTCAGTACTGCTGCCACTTCAATGACCGACGCGGACGCCCAGAAAACCCTAAACCACGCGATGGCAAAGAGACAAAAGCAGCCGATCCAGCAGCGGAGAATTCGTCCGCTCCCGAGGCGGAGCAGGGCGGGGCTAGTAAAAACCGCCGGCTGACCATCTTTACCATCATCCGGTGTAGTCGTCCAACAAGAAGAAATATGAAATCCCAGAAATAAGAAAAGAACAGAAGATGGGAGCTGAAGACCTTAAGTGCTTGCTTTTGGCCCGTGGACCAGATAACTGGAACTCTCTGCATTATCTATGCAGCATGGGGTTTTTATGATTTTTATCTAAAGACGTCTCTTTTTGGTAATAACAAACATGTTTTTTAAGGAAAAAAAAAAGCCTGGTTTTTCTCAATATACCTTTAAAGGTTTTTAAATTGTTTCATATCTGGTCAAGTTGAGATTTTTTTAAGAACCTCATTTTTAATTTGTAATAAAAGTTTACAGCTTGATTTTTTTTTAAAAAAAGTCAACAAACTGCAAGCACCTGTTAATAAAGGTCTTAAATAATAAAAAAAAGAAAGAAAAAAAAGAAAAGCAGCAAGTGGCATGCGCACATCAGAGGTGATGCCTGACACCTGGGCGCGTGCTCAGTAAAGATGTCTGATGTGGGGATGAATGCAAGGGGCGGTGTGCTTGCTATTCAAGCCCCTCGTCTTTTTCTTTGGGCTCTTGGGTCTACATTAGCTGCCTTCTGGGTCCCTGCAGCTGTACTCTCTGCGCCCCCTGGGAACCCCCCGAACTCAACTGAGTTCAATTTGATTATTACAACCATGAAGTTATTAGCGTAAAGCCGTCTCCACACATATGTATGCAAATCCCCCAGAAAAGACTTCTTTGCAAGGGACACCATGGTGCTCAAGGGACTGTCAGCTTTATCTGTGATATTTAAATATTTCAGTAGGAGGGTTTTTTTAAATATTTTTATAAAGCCATCCTAGTTTTAATCTGAAGAAGCTGCTAGAGCCTTCTATGGAGTCCTGCCCTGTGGATCACAGGAACCGGAAGTGAATGTCCCCAAAGTGGGTGTGAGCGTCCTTTCAAGTCAAGCATGTTTGTAATAAAATAGTTGCTGGGAATATGTTTTAGGTCATTCACATGGCAGGAAAATTCCAGCAGGGGTATCTTACATTGTCTTCTTTGGAACTAAACTTTAATTGTCCCAGAAAAAAATTTCAGGTAAGCCCTAGGACACTTAAGGCTGTGCCTTGAATTTGGGAATTCTCAACCACATGAAATTTTCTTGGGATTTCCATTTAGCTGTACACCTAAATGGCAGCATATAGTGTTGCTGTCTTGGTTACTGTGTGAAAAGTTTAAATTTTTAAAAATGAAATTAGGAAGTTGATGTGTTTACATTTTAATGTTACCCAAACAATCCTTGCACGTGAAACGGTACCTGAGAGTCACGACGCATCTTCATCCCTAGCACCCCCCTCGCATCCCCAGAACCCCTTTCAGCTCTGCCCTTTGGGTTGGCAGGTCAGGCCATCCCCCCTCCCCACTCCCACCCCCCCCACGACTAAGGTCTCGCTTCTGGCAGCGTTCACTGCTACGGAGGGTGGATTCAGCTCACTCCCCACCCAAAGGGTGCGTCACCTTAGTGTGGCCTGAGTCTAGGTTTGCGGGATCCACCTCCTCCACAGCATCAGCCATCAACGTTGGGTGTTTATCTTTGACTAGTGATACCCAGTTTTCTTTTATATATATATATATATATATATATATATATATATATATTATTTTTTATTGATTTTTTAGAGAGAGGAAGAGAGAGGGACAGAGAGTTAGAGACATCGATGAGAGAGACATCGACCAGCCGCCTCCTGCACGCCCCCTACTGGGGATGTGCCCACAACCAAGGTACATGCCCTTGACCGGAATCGAACCCGGGACCTTTCAGTCCGCAGGCCGACGCTCTACCCACTGAGCCACGCCGGTCTCGGCGACACCCAGTTTCCAGTCACACACCCCAAGCTGCCGCACCAGGGATGTGAAGTGGGTGCTCGGCCTGGTCCTCTGTCCACCCGCGGCGACAGGGGGCGGGAGGGAGGGGAACCTCAGGGGGCGGAGCTCGGGAGCAGAGAAAAGTGTATTTTAAAGACTAAAGTCATAAGTCAAACGACGGAGTCCCACCAGCGCTGCACCAGACGGGGCTGGGGGCCTCAGTTTCCCTACCTGAGCCTGGAGCGTCCTTCCCTGGCCGCCTCCACGCAATGGCTGGCTGGTCGCCGGTCCCGGCTCGCTCTCCGCGCACCCCGCCCCCTGCCACAGGCCCCGCCCCCCTCGCCTGAGACCCAATCCACGCCCCTCCTGCGCGCCCCGCCCTGCAGATCCCGCCCACCGCCACAGGCCCCTCCCCTTAGCCTGCGATCCAATCCACACCCAGGGCCCGCCCCGCTCACGCCCCACCTACTGGCGGGCCCTGCTTCCAAGCCCCGCCCACTGTCTATAGCCACGCCCATTTCCGGACCCCGCCCCCTTCCACAACCGTTAACCGCCACACCTGAGCTCCAGCAACCGCAAGGCGAGGAGCGCCCCTCGGAGGAGGCCTGTCTCCGTGTCCCCGGACCTGAGGTGCCCGGCCGCCATCGGGTCTCCCAGGGGCCTGGCCCGGCCTTAGGTCTGCAGGCGGGGGCGGGGGCGGGGGCGGGGGAGACGGTGGGCCCCCGGTCAACCCCTCGGGGCGGCTGGACCCCCTGGTCGGGACGGTGGGACCCCTCTCCCCGCATCTGCGCGAGGCGGGCCGCGGTGCGGAGGCGCCCTCTCACGTGGCCGCGAATTGGCAGGTGCGCGGCTCTGCGGGTCTCCCTTGTCGCCAGGGGAACATGGACGAGGCGCCCCTGCTGGGCGCGATGTCCGGTCCCGAAGACGAGATGGGGCCGGACCTGTTCGGCGCAGAGGGCCGGTTCGTGTCGGAAAGCGCCGGCCTGAAGGCGCCGGCGGCGGTGAAGGCGGAGGAGGAGGAGTTCCACGTGTTTAAGGACCCCTACCTGAGCCCCGCGGGCCCCAAGGAGCCCCTGCTGCACGCCTTCAACCCGCCGCTGGGCCCGGACTTCGGGAGCAAGGTGAAGGTGGAGCTGCTGGTGGACGACCCCGAGGAGGAGATCCTGGGCCAGTTCCCCAGCCTCGCCGAGCTCGACCCGCTGGAGGACGCGGGGCTCCCGGCCGCCCCGCCGCCCGCGCCCATCTACAACGTCCACCTCCTGTCCTCGCTGCTGACCCCGCACCGGAGTCCCGCCCTCGTGCCCCTGGGCGCCTGGGCCCTGGACGGAGCCGCCCACGCCGGCGTCCGGGTGATCCCAGTAAGATCCGGGGCGCAAATGGGCACCGTACCCCCTGCCCCCCTCCCTCCAGGAGCTGGGCAGAGGGGGGGGCTGCTGGCTGACACCGGCATGTCCCTCTGGCAGCCCCATCCCTGGTTGGTGTCCCGCCACACAGCGTGCGTCCCTTTGTAACCCAAGACACACACCAGCCAGCCACGCCACCCTGCCTGCAGGCGCATTATATCCTGGGGTCCCTGGTTCAAACCTGGCCTAGCCCTGCAAGGGGGCGCCGGGCCACTGAGGGAAAGGATGGAAAGTGGGTAACCATCCGGGTGCTGTCACTGGCTTTTAGGAAAGGAGCCCCGGTTGTCAGAGTAACTGGTGAAAACAAACGCAGCGCCCTTGAATTTTTCCCTGTTCTCGCCTTTGACTTCCTTCCCCCTTTATACTGAGAATCACATTTAGAATGCTCTGCTCTTCCAGCCTCCGTCCTATAGAGCCCGCCAATTTCCTGCCAGTTCTCAGCTAACTACCCTCCTGGGCTGAAGAAAATGATTGATAATCTTCTGCTCTGTCCTCGCTAAACAGATTCATTTTTAAAAGTATATTTTTATTGATTTTACACAGCTAGGAATGGAGAGCGGGGGAGAGAGAAACATCAATGATGAGAGAGAATCATGAATCGGCTGCCTCCTGCACACCCCCTACTGGGGATTGAGCCTGCAACTCAGGCATGTGCCCTTGACCAGAATCGAACTCAGGTCCCTTCAGTCCACAGGCCAATGCTCTATCCACTGAGCCAAACCGGCTAGGACAACAAATTTATTTTTAAAGGAAGCAAAGGATCTCAAGGAAATGTATGCTGCCCCCCATCCCAATCCCGGCCGCCCCCCTGGCCCCGTATCACCCTGCAAAAGGATCCAGTTTGGAAAGCTAAGTTACTCAACCATTACATCCTTTGAGCATGTCATAGGCTAAGCCAGTGGTCGGCAAACTGCGGCTCTCCAGCCACATGTGGCTCTTTGGCCCCTTGAGTGTAGCTCTTCCACGAAATACCACGGCCTGCCAAGTCTATTTTGAAGAAGTGGCGTTAGAAGAAGTTTAAGTTTAAAAAAATTTGGCTCTCCAAAGAAATTTCAGTCGTTGTCCTGTTGATATTTGGCTCTGTTGACTACCGAGTTTGCCCACCAGCCTTTGCACTGGTGAGATGGCTAGAGCCGGCCTAAGCCAGAGCAGCAGCACCTTGGGTTTCTGCTTTCTGGTGTTTTGGATTATTTCCGCATGATCACTGCTCCTTGGAGTAAAGGTCCCATCCGACTGAGAGGGGCCACAGAGCAGGCAGCCCCCAACCTTCCTCTCACGGAGGTCTCCCCAGAACCTCTCAGGCGGTGTGAAGGTCCATTTGCCAAACTTGCCCTGATAGCTTCTGCCTGTGGGTCCTGGCACGGCTCCATACAAACGCCATCTTTTTTGAAGGACCACCTGCCCTCTCTCACAGTTAGGTTGACTGTGTTTCCAGCCCTCTTTGCATTTTTTTAAATTCTTGCTCAAGGATATTTTCCTATTGATGTTTATTTTTCTTTCATCTCCTCTCCTCCCCCGACTGATTTTTAGAGAGAGAGAGAAAAGGAGAAGGAGAGGGGAGGAGAAACATCGATGAGAGAGAGAGACATCAATTGGTTGCCTCCTGTATATGCCCTGACCAATGCAGGGGATTGAACTTGCAACCA
Source organism: Lasiurus cinereus (assembly GCA_011751065.1). NCBI lineage: Eukaryota > Metazoa > Chordata > Mammalia > Chiroptera > Vespertilionidae > Lasiurus > Lasiurus cinereus. Next base: position 2,435,117 of record JAAGEH010000043.1, on the reverse strand, counting down.
AAATACATGCCGTTGACAGAGAATCGAACCTGAGACCCTTGGGTCTGCAGGTCAATGCTCTAACCACCTACAAACCTGAGGGCAGTTTTTCATTCTCATCATTTACCAGGTATCTCAATTTTAAAGCCCTCGATTCTGACGGCAATTTTTTTAACTGAGATTTTTTAGTGCTTTTCTTGTTCTACTGATTTTCAGTAATATCATGGTATTTCTCCCTGTTCTTGGCAATTTGCTGGTATGTCATGAGGTGACCGTTGTGTAGAGCATAGCTTAGACACGAAGGTGGCAGTCATTCCTACCCTGACTGTTTCATACTCAGGTTGTCCTACTGTTCAGTTAGGAAAGCTCTACTACTATCACTAGCAGAGCATTATAAGTTGCAGCTATATTATAAAAGCCTAAGCTACCGTCTGACTGTTCAATCGGCCGGCGGGTAGCCATGACACATAATGGCCACCAGGGGGCAGATGCTCCAACTGGCAGCTATGACGTGCAATGATCACCAGAGACAGAGACGCTCAACGCAGGAGTTGCCAAACTGTGGTGATCTGGCAGCTGTGGTTCTTGGGTGATGCACCCACAACTAGGGAGGAGGGAGCCCAATTCTGGGGTGCATCATCCAAGAACTGCCCTCTAGCTATTGAGGACCCATCAGGAATATCAGCTGATTTGGCCCCATCCCCACAGGCCAGGCCAAGGGACCCGATTGGAGCACGAATCTGTGCACCGGGCCTCTAGTTATAAATATCACCAAACAGCAGCAGGGACTTCCAGCTTCATGAGGAAACAGCACACAATGGACCAGAAGGTTCCACAGAGCTGACGAGCCTGCTCTCAGGGTGGTACGGAAGGGCGGGCACTTCAGGAGGGTCCCACTGGCTGCAGCTCCGGTGGAGCGGGACATGGCGAGCAGCTCAAGGGGCACCGACTGGCCTGGAGTCTGCTAGGTCACACCGGCTCCGTGGAGATCATACCTCTTCGCCCCACGGCAGGTGGCTCGGGCCCTCAGCCCCACGGAGGCTGGTGGGACGACTGCCCACAGGGAGAGAGAGAGTGGGGAAGGAGGCGCGAAGGGCCAAGTGTGACTTCCCCAGAGAACGTTCTGCATTGTGCAGCTGCTGCACCCAAGGTCCCCACGGGTTTGTGAGCAGCGACTGCTTTTCCAGGTGGAAGTGAAGGACGGAGGTGGCGCTGTGCCGCGAGAGAGCGCGGAGGAGGCTGCTCTGCAGAACCCTGCGTCCCAGGAGCCCTGCAAGTTCCCGTCCTCGCAGGACGCCGAGGACCCCCCGGGGGGGTCTCAGAAGGACGCCAACACCATGGTAACTGCCGAGAAAGCGGGAAAGTGGCTCTTGTGTGCATGCTGGGCCTTGATGGCTGCACCGGTGGTTTGTCAGTGTTTACCCGCTGAATCAACATGGTGGGGTCTCAGCCAGAGGCACGTTAGCGGCTGCCTAATCCTCCCAGCTCTACGATCTCCCTCCAACCAGGGGTAGCAAGTCAAACAATGAGAGGACATGGCTGTGTGTGTGTGTGTGTGTGTGTGTGTGAGAGAGAGAGAGAGAGAGAGAGAGAGAGAGAGAGAGAGAACGTGAGTGGCTAAATTTAATCCTCCAGCTACAAATAAACTCCCACTGAACATGGATGCTGGCCTCTCGTCCAGGGTCAGGGTGCCCGGGGCTCTGCCGGGAGCAGGGGCCCCCCTGTCACTGGTGGCACTGACCCTTTGGCTGGAGCTGTCCTGTCTCAGAGCCAAAAGCCACCCAGGGCAGAAGCACGGGGCCGGGATCCGTGGTTTCCCATCCAGGTGGGCAGCTGGGTGGGCAAAACCGCTGCTGCCTTCCTGGGCCGGGGCCACGCGAAGGCTCCCTCCGGGCTCTGCCTGGACGACGTGCCTGAGCGGCGGGCGCCCGCCTCACGGAGGGTTAGTGGCGGTCAGAGCCGGCCAGGTGGCCGGAGTGCTGGCCGGGCCAGGCACACGGCCGTGGCTCCTTAGAATCCCCGTTCTCGGATTAACTTCCTAAGCTGTGCTTGCAGGAAATAACATGAATGGATGTTCTAACAACCCCACGTGTTAGCTAAGAGCACATGAGGGCGTGGGAAAGAACATTGTCCGGGATTAAAGAAGGCTCGGAGTGGGGCCGGGGTGGGGCAGCTGGGTGCCCTCTGCATCACGTGGCCTGGAGAAGGGGCTGCCACCTCGGTGAGCCCACCCACCCGTCTCCGAGAGCATGCTGGGGGCAGGAAATCGGGCACCGATGGGCATTTGCCCTGTTCCAGGAAAACGTAAATTCGGGATTAAAGCTATGTTCTCGGTGGAAGTTTCTGTGCGACTTTTTTTTTTAAGCGAAGATGGAAATGTATTAAAGAGCAGGTACAGACCTCCCACGTTGGGGGGGTGGATTTCACAGCACAGACTCCCACGTGGGCGGGGAACGGAGCCCCCGGGGCGGCTCTGACAAGAGAGACCTTGTTTTCCGTTCCAGGTGCTGTGTCAGTTGAAAGGGGGGGCGCCCATGCTGTGCGCAGACAATTCGAGCGCGCGAGAACTGAAAGCACTGCACCTGGCTCCTCAGTATCAAGACCAAACCAATTCTCTGCAGCCAGGTACCGCGTTCACTAACTCAAAATTACCTCACATCTACACGTGGCAAGTGAGCATGTTTGGCTTCGTATATAGAAAAAAAGTGAAATCGGCAGTGAGGGCACGAAGGAGGCAATTTGGCAAACTTCATGCTCCATAGTAGTGAGCTACGAACAGAAAAATACCTTTACGGACCAATTTATGTGCCTTGTATTGACTGTCTCCAATTTGGGGATAGCCGCCCCCTTCTTCCGCCAGCTGTGGACAGCCTTGCCATCCTCACAGGTGGCAATGCCTCCCAGCAGGCGGGTCTGGCTGGAGTATCAGCCTCTCCCAGCTTGGGTTGGGGGTTGGCCCTCAGGTGCGGTATAAACGGCATGTAATGGAAATGCCTTCATCTAATCCCCAGGAGTTCTGAAATAACAGCATAAAGTGCTGGCTCTCTGACATTCACTCACTCAGAAACTTCTTCAAACTGGCACAAGGGTCATAAGCGACATGCAAGGACTCGATTATCCTGTAATGCCTTGTGCATGACTAAAGAGAGATGGAATGGCATAGCTTTAGGGTTGTGCTTACAAAGTTAGACAAGAATTCGTAAAAACTGGGCATTTCTATGTGGACTGTATGTGTAATTGCGTTTCTCCAAATCTTGATTTAACCGGTATTCTCTTACCAGATGATTCACTGCCCATAATGTAGGTCAGCATTAAACACAGACGTCACTTCCGTGGACCTGCAGAGTCCAGGGCAGAGAGAGACTGTGACCCTCTTCCATCCGACAGTCCCTTCATCCAGGGCCAGGCCAGGCCTTGAGGACTTGGCCTTGTCGCAGCGTGCAGAGCAGGGCTGGGCTTGGTCCTCACAGCCGGGAGCTTTCGGGCTCTGTTCCCTGTGACCAGAGCTGCCTCTGGTCCTCACACAGGCAGGGGGTCTTTCCCAGTCCCCCCCTTTTTGGCCTTGCCTAGTCCCCTCTGTTAGGCTGTAAACATACTAAGTCTCAGCATGGAATAACTGCCTCTTGACCTAAGTCTGAAGGTAGCATCACTCAGAGGCTGCAGGTGGGTGATTCGGGAGACGAAGGCGCATCTCTCCTTCCCCTGGGAGCCACCCAGCACTAGTGTCTCAGGATAGTTGTCACTGTGCCCTCGGGCCCAAGAAACACCCATCAGCCCTGCTCCTCCCGTAGTTTGGGCTAAATAGCCTGATCAATATTTACATCCTAACAACTTGGCAACCAGCTGAAGAAGAAAACGCATAAATGGAAAGTACTTCACCTGGTGACCAATAGATGTCGCTGTGCTTGCTTTGAAAATAAATTTCTGGTGGCTTCCTGGCGAGTTTGCTGCCTCCTCCAGGGTACCTCCTCTAGGGTACCTCCGCCAGCAGTTTGGGAACCTGGGTATGCTAACTGTTCAGGATAGATATCCCTGGAGCTCAAGCTAAGTAGTTCTGTGGCAAAGAAAAAGGGTGTAATTAGTAAAAACTTAAACACTGACTGGAAAAATTTTTATAGAATAAAAAACAAAGAGGATGATGATAAAATTCAAGATACATTTTCATGTTTGAACTTTCTTCCGTGTGCACTTGGAAAAAAAAATATATGGTATCAATTAATTTTAATTGTCTTCCTTACAGACGTCCCTAAACCAGTGACTACTTTAGTAGGAAGATTTTTGCCGGTGCCAGCAAAAGTGAATCTCATTACACAAGTGAGTCACGTTTTAACACAACAACAACTGGGCATTATTGTCTCTTGAAATGTTGCTGGTCAAGGTGTGCTGTGAGGACCCGCAGAGTGGCACCCCCTGCAGCTGTTCAGGTGATGCGGGTTTCCTGTCTCCATCCTGGGCGGCCCAACGCTGCCCAAGAAGGATGTGGGTTCTAACAAAAGGCTGCCCTAGATTTGCTGCCTGCGTGTACTTAGAGGACATTTCTTTTTCTCTGCTTTACATTGGGCCTAAGCAGAGGCGGTGGGGGGTAGGGGGAGAGAAGAAACTGTACCCGGTTTATGCCAAGAATGGCCTCAACCCCGTGAGATCCTTTCTCCAAAAGAACCGCAGCTCTTTGGATGGGGGGATGGGTGTCTGGGACGGAAGGCAGCGTTGGCTGGAGTGACTCGCGGGCACGTCCCTCCTGTAAACGGAGTCCCGTTCACATCGGAGGCTTTGCACAGAGGAGCTGGTCCAGGGTGGTTGCTCACTGTCCTCGAGCCCCAACAGGCAGCGTGACACACAATGTGAAAAGAGGCGAAGGGGGACGGGGAGGAGGATGGGTGAGACGGTGTTTTTCCCAGCGGTCTGCTTAAGCAACGCTTCTTTGTAAGTTTCAAGTTTTCAGTGGGGAGACAAGGATAGGATGTTTAGCTGTGATACAGGCGATCTCAAAGCCTAGATGTCCCCCACACTTTCCATTTCTTCAAGCGCTGATAGGGAGGAAAGTAGGTCAGCGATTCGGCTGGCTCTCCTTTGCCTGGGAGCCGTGCAGCCGAGGAACAAAGAAAGTGAGCCGGAAGCTGGAGAGCAAGGCCCTGGGTGAGGCACAGGTCGCCACGTGCTCCCGAATTTGTCAGCGTGGGACATGAAATGCTCCGTTTGAACAGATGAATAAGTAATGCCTGCTAATGAGACATCAAGCTCTCTCATGTTATCTAAGGATATAATAACAACGGCCGTTTTCTGTTTACAGAAATTGGTCATTGAATTTATTTCACAAAATGAAAAAGGTGTCCAATACAGTGTTCGGGCCAGCGGCTGACCACTGTGTGTGCTGCCTGCCAGCTGGTGGTGGCCTGGCCCTGGGTTCCAGACCCTTCCGCCCCCCCCACCCTCACCCCCACCCTGCGCTCCCTGCTGTGGCCAAGCCTGGGCTGAAGCCTTCTGGGCTCCTGGCGCGCTCCTGCTAACAGGCCAGACTCGCTGGAAAGGGGTCTTTAAAGCCCCCACTAATCCAGAATGTGCTGGCCTTGCCTCTGCAGCTGGACCACGGAGCCCAGCCGGCCGCTGCCTCGGGGTCCGCTCTGCCCGCGGGACCGGCCGTCCCCGGACCGCCCCGGATAACCCTGGCCGGGTAAGGACCAACGCCCTCAACTGTCACCCATTCCAGAATTTAAGAGGCGCTCTTGGGTACATTGGCCATTTTCTTCCAAGTGGAAAGATTAGCTTTCCTGCAGCCTCAGGAGCAATGAAAGAGCTTTGGATGGAGCAGCGCCGCGACGGTGTCGTGGGCCTGGGGCTGGTGTCGCCGGGACGGCCCCACGCTGCCGCTGGGCCGTGTCAGGGGCGCGTATGTTTCACGTGGGTTCACACGAGCTGCTGTACTTCCTGTTTCTGTTTTACTGTCACCAGTGAAGCAGCGGGTGACCCCACTTACCGTGCGCCTTCCCCGCGAGGTGCCTCACGCTCTGGCGGCCAGGTGGTCTCCAGAGGACGGGGCTGTGCTTCCTGCTGGGACTCGATTGCCGTTTCGTGGAGGCTCTCACTGGGGGGACTCCGTGAGAGCCTGCTGGTTGACACTGGCTCACACTCACGGAGCAGCCTGGACGGGCAGCCCTTCCCGCCCGTGGGGGCCTCTGTCCTGCCCCCAGGAGTGCGGGGCACGTGGGGGCCTCTGTCCTGCGATGACAGCAGTGGGGCCAGGGGAGGGGGACATCCGTGGGCATTTCCAGGAAGCTGTCCTGACCGGGCCACGGCCTGTGACGCGCTGTGTGACTGTCCCCAGGTACTGCGACTGCTTTGCCAGCGGGGACTTCTGCAGCAGCTGCAGCTGCGAGGCCTGCTGCAGCACCTTCCGCCACGGCCTCGAGTGCTTCAAGGCCCTGCAGGTGAGGAAGCGCCCTCCAGCACCCGCATCTCAGCGGCACGAGGGCTCGGCACCTCAGGGGGGGAAAGCCGGGTGTGGAAGAACGTACCCGAACGTGGCTGACCCTGAGGGCGACAGGGAGGGAGCTTTGCCCTCCCCGTGGGACACTCCGGTCTCGGAAGGTCCTGATTCAAGAACACGCACATGTCACGTTGTCTTGACCTGAGACCCTGGGTCAGACAGGGAGCAGAGGCCCATGCTGGAGCAGCGTGCTCTGCAGATGTGTGGAGGGAATGGAGGGCGGTGCCTCTCTCACCTGGGCTCCTCCAGGGGACAGCAGAGCAAGTGACAGGAAAGCTGACCTGGGGCTGAGAGGGGATCCCAACCCACGCACATGACCTTCGGTGCATGGGCGGACGCTCTGACCACTGAGCACATGGGCCAGGGCGGTGAGCTTCGTTTCTAAAAGCTGTCGTAGAAAGCTCAGGCAGAAGCAAGGCCTACGGCTTTGGAGATCGGCGCTGAAAGGTCCGGCAAGCAGGCCTAGCTGTGCCCCCCTCTCCTTTACCCTCCTGAGGATCCTGAAAATACAGTCAAAACTGGCGCAGAGGTAGCGAACCCTAAAAGCGAGCACAGCCCCAGGCGCTGTGGTGCATCTCTGCTCCTCACTGCGCCCTGCTGGCTGCCAGTGCCGCTGGGTCAGCCACGTGCCTCTGCCCGGCCACGGCACGTGAGGTGCAGGGGACCTGAGTCCCTGGCATGACAGAGTGACTGAAAGTCCCGAGAAACCTCCTGTTCGAAACGCCCAGAGGTGCAGAATAAGACGCACCGGACACCCTTTGGGCAGAGAGGAAGCTGGAAACCTGTGTCTCAGGGCACGAGCAAGGGCTTGGACCCAGGCTTGTGGGACACAGCCCGCACCCCGCCCTGCCCCCGGGGTGCAGCGCTGCCAGGTAGCAAAGAAGAAGCTGCCCCAGATCACCCAGCACAGGCCCGCCCCTCTTCGGCCGAAGCGGGAGCAGGAGGTGCCCTCAACTGTAGGCCGAGGGGAGAACCCCAAGCTGAGGCAGCTGCATTCAAAACCAGAGTCAGCGCCCCCTGAGGACTGCACCCACACTTGCCCAGCCTCCCAAGGCCTCTCCCCACCCCCTTGTGAGCGCACCACCGTGGCCCCTCCACAGTGGCACCGCCACGGGCTCCTCACTCCTGCGCTTTCGGTGTGAACATTGCAGATTACTTAAAGCGATTGAAGGCCGGAACAGAATCTGTGCTGCTGGGCGGGTTGTAGGACAGTTCTCTCTTTCCAGGCCAAAATCATGTGCTCCTCCATCTGCAAGTGCATTGGCTGTAAAAATTACGAAGAAAGCCCCAAACAAAAGCCGCTGATGGCCGTGCCCAGCTACCCGGAGGCTGGCAGTTTGGAAGGCAGCCACCAGGCGCCGGGACTCCCCAAATTCAGGAAGGAGAGGTAGGTGCTCGAACTGCCCCTCCTGACGGGAACGGGCTAATCCGAGGGGCTTCATTCACACACGGGAAGGGACGTGCCTGTCTGCAGGGCAGGCACTGAGGACGGGACAAGGGTGCTGCCCCCACTTCCAGACTCACCTGGATCCACACTGTCCTCAGAGGCCCCTCGCTTTGTCCTGTTTGTCCTCTGAGCAGGAGCTACCAGCAGGCCACTGGCCTCGGGCTGCGGGGCTGTGGCGTCCAGACAGCAGACCTCTGAGCCGCGCATCCCCGTCACCGTCACCGTCACCGTGTGGTGGCAGCGGAGATGCTTGGGGCACAGGCGGGGCCTCCGCAGCGCGATGGACCCCTGTAGTTGGATTTTTCCCATTAATTATTCTGCGGTTATATGGTGGTCCCCGCAGGTCTGGATAATAGCTTCACTATATATTGGACCAGATTGATCCATTTAAAAAATGCCATTGCCTTCAAAGGTTATTCATCTTGTTGAAAAGCCACGTTTGTGCTTCGTTGCTTTGAGACATTAGAGGTGGCTTCACTGTGGCCTGCGGAGGTCTATGTCAGTGGACACTGACCAGGCGTGGCCCCGTCCTCTGTGAAACTGGGGGGACAGTGTGACCGCCTCCCCCGGGACTGCGTGGACTCTGGTCTCAATGGAATGGCTCCGCCCTGGGCAGCCCCGTTCTCTCGCCTTCAACTCCGTTCTTGCCAGTTACCTTTGTGGAGAGGTTTTCGTTTTTTTTTAAGTATGTTATTTTATTAATATATTTTTATTGATTTCAGAGAAAGCAAGGGAGAGGAAGAGAGAGAGAATCATTGGCTAGCTACCTCCTGCACGCCCCTCACTGGGGATTGAACCCACAGTCCGGAACGTGCCCTTGATCGGAATCGAACCTGGGGCCCTTCCGTCCGCAGGCCAAGGCTCATCCACTGAGCCAAACCGGCTAGGGCTGTGGAGAAATTTGAACATCTATCCAGCCCCAACATCTATCTCTATTTTCATAACCCAAGGCTTTTTAATACTTTAGAGTTTTCCTGAATTGTTCAGTGTGAGCAGGCCTTGAGCTGGCCCCGCTGGCCCCAGCTCCTGGGGACGTGGCTGCCCCTGCAGGACACAGCCCCGCATCTTACAGGTCCTTGTTCAGGGCCCACCGGGCAGTCAGAGCAAGCGCACCCCAGCGGTGACAGACGAGGGAGTTCTCAGAGCCACCGGGGTCCCTCAGTTCCATGCGCACCTGTGGGGGAGGCAGGTGCCCAGTAGGCTGCGCACCCTACATGGCGCTGGGACCCAGGCCGCTTGTCCGCAGGGACTGGTCTTGTCTGAGGCTCCTGCTGCTGTTTCTGCCCGGCCACGGGCTCGACTGGAGCCAGGCCTCTGGGTTCGTTAAGGATCTAATTTTGAGAAACAGAATCAACCACGAGAGGGATGTCAAGAAGCTGACAGATTTACCTTCCTCTGTATTTTCCTCCTAAAAGCAATCCTCGCTATTATTCCAGTGAGTAGCTTTCAATGTCAGGAAGACAGAATTCGGTTTGGCCAGTGACGGGCTCTGAAGTGCAAGACAAGCCCGTCCCCTTGAACACCGCTGGCATTTAAGAGCCGCGGGCCGCTCACCGTGGCTGGACCGGTGTGTCTCCGCAGGCGGTCCTCGTGCATCTCCTGGGAGGTAGTGGAAGCCGCGTGCGCCTGTCTGCTGGCTCAGGGCGAGGAGGCGGAGAAGGGGCGCTGCTCGGAGTGCCTGGCCCAGCAGATGGTGCTGGAGGAGTTCGGGAGGTGCCTGTCGCAGATCCTCCACATCGAGTTCAAGGCCAAAGGGTTGAAGATGGAGTAGGGGAGAAGGTAGGGAGGAGAGGGGAGCTGCGGGTCTGCGCTCGGGTTCCAGGGATCCATGGAGGAGGAGGCTACTTTAAGCACCACCAGGCTGGTCTGTGCCCACAGCTGCACCATCGAGGTGGGGCACTGCCTCTGCGCCAGGGGACCTGGGGGGCTTAATCCGGGAGGGTTTGGCATCCACACCCCGTTTGAGGAGGGGCGTGATTGCACCCACACCCAGTGCTGGTGGGTGGATTCCAGGCGGGAAAGAGTCAACCCTATTGACCTCATCCCCTCTGGAGGCTTCTCTGCATAAAAGCCATAAGGATTTCTCCCCAAGTTCTTAGAAATAACGCCTCCAGGTGGGCTGCTGAGGTACAACCTGAGGTCTCTAGAGAACCCCCGTTTACCCCAGGAATCTGAGTGCGGGCCTCCTGAGTTGTGGGCCTGAAATGGATCTCAGGTGTTTCTATTTGAATTGTGGAAAAGCTCTATTACCCAATTAACTCCTCCATGATCACTGGTAAGCTATTGTTGGTAGAGTAAGGTTAACCTGCCTAGTTTGCAGAAAGTAGCAGGTAAAATTAGCTGTTAAGTTGACTCCTTTGGTTCTATTGTAAAAGCAAAGAATAAAAATTTCTGCTGTCTCCATGGCTGTAATTAGCTTAGTGACGGAAAATACACTCGGTCATGTTTGTGTGTGTGGATGGTACTGGCCCCCCAGACAACCTTCGGAAGCTCATTGCAGGCACAGCAAGGGGGGGCAGGGTGGCTGGGGCCTCTGGCACATTGGGGAGCAGGAGCTGGACATTCCTGCAGAGCGATATTTGGAACAGCCTCCTTCTGATATTCATTTCTGTTTCAATCTCCTTGTCTGCCACCCGGACCCACTCTGAGGCAAAAGCCCAGGGTAGAGGCAGAGCCGTGAGACTGCGAGTTCCGGGAGCGGAGCAGGGCAGAGTGGGTCACCTGCCCACCGCAGCCTCGGCGGAAGGGGCCCACGATGAGGCTCTGTGACTCCTCCTGGGGCTGCCTTCCTTCGCAGCAGGGCAAATGGCAGCATCTGCCGGCCACACAGGTGGTTTAAGTTTTCTAGTCAACACATTTTAAAGAAAAGGAGGTGAAATTTGATTTAATAATCTTTAAAACATTTTTATTGATTTCAAAGAGGAAGGGAGAGGAGAGATAGAAACATCAATGATGAGAATCCCTGATCAGCTGCCTCCTGCACACCCCACTGGGGATCCAGCCAGCAACCCTGGCATATGACCTGACCGGGGGAATTGAACCATGACCTCCCTGTTCATAGGTCACTGCTCAACCACTGAGCCACACCAGCCAGGCCAATTTAATGATGTTTTATTTAACCCAATATATCCCAAACACTATCATGTCAACATGTAACCAAAATACAAGTGGTTGTGCTGTTTCACATTCTTTGTGCACCGATCCTCCATAACCAGTGAGGGTTTCGCACGTACCACCATCCTGGTCCGCACCAGGCCCAGGGGCAGTGCCGGGAGCCTGAGGGTCAGGTGTGGAGGGAACAGGTCCTCCAGTCCCTCTGACTGCAGAGCCCAGAGGCAGCCAGCACCCAGCACAGCAGGGGAGCCCACCCGCACCCTGGGGTGGGGACCCAGCGCTGCCGCCAGGGGTGCGGAGCTGAAGCCTAAAAGCCAGGGACAGGCCACTGGAAGGCGTGACCCCTGTGGACTGCTCAAGCGGCAGGGTTTGGCGGTCAGCACCGCTTTTAGGAAAGTCACAGCCACGCGCAGGTGAGTGTAGTCGTGATGCAGCCAGAGACCTGCTCCCAAGGCCGAGAGGCCCGGTGTCGTCACGTGACTTAAGAGAAGGTGCCTCCCCCCCACCCCCTCCCTGTCGCCGAGTTGTTCTGGGCCTTCGGGTGTGATGTCTCCCTGCTCGGGTGCCCCGCCGCCGCGGGTCCTCGGTGCCGCTGCCAGGTGCTGGCTCTCCCGCACCCCGGCCACCCCGGGGCGCGCACCTGCTCAGCTATGAAGTGGCTGAAGTTTCCAGACAAACACCTTTCCACCTGGACCCCGCCAATGTCCATTCCGTGCCCGTGGGTCCCAGCCCACTCCCGCCCCAGCCCCTGCTGGCCCCAGGGCTGGTCTCAGTGACACCTTCCCAGCTGTGTCTGTCTCAGCTTAGTGTGCACACGACCTTGTGCCCGACGTGCGCTGTTCTAATACACGTGACTAAAGCCAGCTCATCTTTTTTTATCTTTTTAAACCCTCACCGTGGGTATGTGTTTTAATTTGTTGTAGAGACCGGAAGGGAGAGAGAGACATTGATGAGTTGCCTCCTGTAGGCACCCTGACCGGGGACCAAACCTGAGACGCTCGTACGGGCCCTGACTGGGAATCGAACCCGCCACCTTTGGTATACGGGACAACACCCCACCCACTGAGCCCCCAGCCAGGGCTCCAGCTTGTCTTAAAGCACGCTCGAGGGGTGCCAGGCCCAGGGAAGAAGACACGGAAACACTTGCTGGTTTTTATTTTGCCACAGAATGATTGCCAAGGGGAATGGAATCTTACATCACAACAGCTTCAAAGGGAGGAGGGCTGGGCTCCTCGGGGAGCTGCACCAGCTCCCCCTTCGTCTCAGAGTCTGACTTCCGGGGGCGCGAGGGCCCGGCCCGGCTCCCTCGGGGCTGGCTGCTCTGTGTCTTCCCAGGACGCGGCCGAGGGGAGCATGGGCACCAGGGCCGCGGCCTCTGCAAAGGGCGGACACTGAGTGATGGGCCCCCGCTGTCCGCACGGAGGACATCACAGCCCACGCACGCGTTACAGGGTCAGCCTGGACTCGCACACTCACAAAATCGTGACGTGTGAAACTTGGCAACCAGCTGTCTCTCGTGCACCTCACAGTGTCCAGGTCCCGGCCCCCGGCCCGCCCCAGAAGCACCGGTGACTCTGAGAGCGCCAGCCTCCTGCGGGCAGCCTGCCCTGTGCGGTGTGGCTAAGGCCAGGCTCCCTGGGGAACGAATGACTGGCGTGAAGCCGGGCAGCAAAGCCGGGGTTGAAGTGGGCAGGCGGGGCCTCATCGCCTGAGCATCTGCAGGACCTCCAGGGCCGAGGGCACGCACTTAAGCGCAGCTTGCCCAAACCAAAGAGAGCCCAGACCTGAAGGCTGGGCTCCCCTTCACTCGCAGTGCGGATGAGACCAGGTCTCAGTGCTGTGAGGAGCCAGGGACCGGGCCGGGGGGCACTTTGGTGGGACAGGGACAGCAGTTGCTGCCACATCAATAGTGCATGGAGTGAACGGAACCCTGAGGGCCCCCCCCCCACCTCTCTGGGAACAGTAGGTCTGATGACCCTTTGCAGGGACCCGTGGGACCGGCAGCAAGCCCAGCCCTGCTACAGCTGGCTGCACCCCAACTGGCAGGTGGGGGCCGGTCACTGCAGAGGTCTATGGAGATCTAGGGAGTCCTCTCTGTCTTAAGGTCCAGGCTTCTTCAGGTGAAACGGAAATGGGCCACATTGCACTGACCTTTGAAATGCAAGAAAGCCAGGAACTCCATGATCTTGCGCACCACATCATCGTTCACGGGCATCGGCTGGTCAAAGTTGCCTAGAAACCAAAGGATTGACATCGACAACTTAACACAGATGCTCTGGGTACCACGAGGTCATGAACCCCAGCATCTCTATAACCCATCCTGGGGACTCCTCTCCGGGAGGCCCCGAGTCTAGAGGGCTCTCTGCCATTCTTGCACTGCCCCGTATCTTACTCCCAAGGTCGTTGCTTCTGTTTCTAGCAGCGGACAGATGTGACGGGGCCCGGCTCGGACCACTGCCCTGTGCGCCCAGAGGTGGACAGTGGGGTGCCTCGGAGCCCCAGGACCCAGGCCCCTCACCTGCCCCCGTGCCGTGTTCAGGCCGCAGGTCCCGCTTGCCAGCAAGGCCGTGCTTGTCGTGGAATGACCTGTGGTTGTCGACGGCATCTGCAGAGCCGAGCGGACAGCCGTGTGTGTTACTGTACTCACACCCTCCCCCGTCCCCGCCCGAGGACCCGACCAGTGCTGGGCTCTCAAGAACCCCCAGGCGATGGACAAACCATCTGAGCAGGAGAGAGCGTGTATTTGAACTCAAGGATTAAGGACTAAGACAGCTCCCGGGCGGTTTGAACGGGTGGAGGCAGCCCTGAGGAATGTGGGCAAAAAGGGAGAAGGCAGGAGACAGGGGTGCGGGGTGCCAAGGGCTGCAGGGTGGTCAGGGTTCAAGGCAGAGTCAGGCGCCTCAAGGCTGGGGGAGGGCGGGCAGGTGGGGTCAGGGCAGGGGACTGAGTCCCTCCCGACCCTGGAGTCTAGGGGAGGAAGGGAGCATTGCTACAGGAGGGGGATTGGGGAAGGAAGAGGGGTTCAGGGAGGAGGAAGTGCCGCCTAGAGAGGTGGCAAACGCCATCAACCTAATGGAACCCCATCCTCCAAGCCTCTGTCTGCTAACGGGGGGCCAGCCTCGGCCAGAGGGTCGCCCAGCAGCTCAAGAGGCGGCAGGATTAACGCCAGTGGCTGCCGGAGCGGCAGGTGCAGGGTCACTTACGTGGACCCAGCAGGTAGCCAGCGCTGTTCAGGGTCCAGCCCCTCTTCTCCTTCACCTTAAAGGGAGAGAGGGGTCAGGTGGCCAGGGCCGTGCCGGCCCGCATGGCAGGGCGGGAAGTCGCGGACTGGCCACCGCGGGCCGGTGACAGGTGTTGCTCCCACACAGCGAGCCACGCGCAGACCGGCCGCGGGGGAGGGGCCGGGCTTCCCCGCAGGACACGGCGGCGATGCCGGGCGCTCGCTCGCGGGAAGGGCCGCACCCCAGGCCAGGGGCGCGCGTCTGAGAGCGGGGCCGGCCGCGCGAGGACCCGCCCCACCTCCCCGTGCGGTGGCCCTCCGCGGGGAGGCTCCGGCTCTCAGCCGCTGTCCACGCCCCGGGAGGGGCGGTGCCGGGACGGGGAGGGGGCGTCCCGTCTCCCCGCTCCCCGCCCCCCCTCCGCCACCCCGCACCCCGCACCCGCTCCCGGCACACAGCGCCGCCCTCCGCCCGGCCCGCACTCACCGGGGAGCCCAGGGTGGCCGCCGGGGCGGCGAGCAGCAGGGCGGCCAGCAGCAGGGCGCCGCCTCGGGGCATCTGCAAGGGAAGGGGCGGTGGGCGGCGCGCGCACGTCGGGGCGGAGCTCGGACCCCGACCCGGAGGGAGGAGGGCGAGGAGGACGGAGCACCCAGCGGCCTGCGCCCCGGACAGGGGACGGGGGACGGGGGACGGGGGACGGGACAGGGGACGGGGGACGGGGCACGGGGCACGGGGCACGGGGGACGGGGACGGGCCCTCGGGTGCGTCCCCGGCGGCGGGCGCTCGGCGGCGGGAACACGGGCGCCGCCCGGCACTCGGTACCTTGAGCGGCGGCCGGTGTCACTGTCCGGGGCGGGTCCGGCGGGTCCGGGCGTCCGGTCGGGTCGGGTCGGGTCGGTGGGGCCGGGTCGGGTCGGAGGGGTCGGGCGGGCCGGGCGCTCACCGCATGGCACGGCCTCCGAGGCGGCGCGGGGCGGCGGCGCTGGCTGCCCTCGACGTGTCCGCGCCCCGCGCCGCCGCCGCTATTTATGGGACGGTCCGCGGCCGCGGCGCGTCACCAGCCCCGGTCCCGCCTCCCGCGCCCAATCCGGGGGGCGGGGAGGGCGGGGGCGACCGCAGCCGGCGCCGCGGGGGCTCCGTGCTTCGCGGGGGGCCGCGCGGCGGTCTGCGTGGGGGAGCGGGGCGGGGAGACCCCACCTCCGGGAATGAGAGCCCGAGCAGCTCCCACAAACCCGGGGGAGCCCCACCCCCACGCCCAGGGTCCCCGTCCGGGGAGAGCGAACCCCCAGCGGCACGGCGCCCCCTGCCGGAGGGCCGCCGAGCTGGCCAGACACCCTGGACCACCCTCCCTCCTGTCCGCCCACTGGCACCCGGCTTTGCCACCTCTGCGTGCCCAGTGACTGCAGGTGCCATGCTTTGCTAAAAGGGGGTGAGATCAGCCAGGGCTGTGGGGCTGTGGGCCCCAGGAGTCCATTCCCACCCGGAGCTGTGATGCCCCCACTTCCCATGGGCACTGCTGGCTTAGGTTGGGTCCCTGCCAGTGCTCTGCTGACTCCCGGGGCCAGGGCACAGCTGCTTTGAGCAGGATCAGGGGGTGGTCAAGGCCTTGGGGTCTGGGGGGCCCAGAGAGACACCAGCCCAGGCTCCCTGAGGTGGCCGGTGGGCAGGGCAGGAATCAGGCAGGAATGGGCCTCCGGGAATACCCGCTGAGCTTGGGCCAGACCCAGTGGGGTCCTCCCAGCTCCCAGACACCGGGCACGTGGGCGCCTCCAGACTGCTAACGAGGGGTGAGGCTGGCAGGCAACACGGCGCCTGAGCCCTCTCCCTGCCATGGAGTCAGCAGTGGCCACAGGGGCAGCCCCTGCCGGAAGCTGGTGCCGAGGCCCCCCGCCAGTCACTGGGAGTGCAGCCTTCGCCCCCCCGCCCCCCCCTGCCAGCTGAGTATCAGACGGACCCATGTCCCTGGGGCCGGGAGAGAGAGAGGGATCCAGGACAGAAGGTAATAGCAGGGATGCTAGCCACGCTAGCCTACATTTCCGTTGATGAACCTTTTGTGCTCCGGAGAGCCATTTGCCTCTGCGCGGGCAACAAAGGCCCCGGCGCTGGAGGACTTGGGTCGGGGCCAGGAGGGAGCAGGGCCACCCTGGGTGCCGAGTGCCGCCCTGGTTTGCTAGAGGCAGAGGAGGGAGCCGGCAGGGCGATGAGGCTGGGAGAGGGGTCTGGGCACAGACTCCGGCTGTGATGGGTGACAGGGTTGTTCTCAAGGTCACGGTCTGACTCCCATCACTCCCCTTTCTGGCAGCGGGGGCGGGGGAACAGGAGGGGCTGGGGGCCTGACCAGGACACACAAACTGGTTTCTGCAGCCCGCGGCGATTCCGAGGGCACGTTTCTCCAGGGAGGGCCGAGGATGGGGGCAGAGACCGCGGAGAGCCGGAGAGCAGCGGGCAGTTTGTGACTCATCAGGGAGTGATGGCGATGCCCTGTCATGCCCGGTGCCCTGGTATGCAGGCCGTGTTGGGGAGTGGGCAGGGGCCGGCCTCAGGTGGCCCCGGCCGCTGAGAACTGCGGGTTTACAGGGTGGGGGCGGGGTCCTGCCATCGCTCCGGGCGCTCGCTCTTCTGAGAACACCAGTGCCCCAGGCACGTGCCCCTGAGCCAGCTCCACCCTCTCCTGGGCCACAGGTGAGTCAGGTGCCATTGCCACCGGCCGGCGCCTGAGGACCCTCTGCTCTGGACTCACTCTGTCAAGGAGCCTCTCGGTCTGAAGAAGCAGAGATTCTCAGCTAAAAACCTGGGTCCAGAAGCCCAGCCCGGCGCCAGCATTCAGGTCTCAGTGTGGAGGAGGGGACCCTGCAGCCGCCTGGTCACGTGATACACACAGGTGGATGTCAGCATCACGCACAGCCGCCTGGTCACGTGATGCACACAGGCGGACGTCAGCATCGTGTCCGAAGAGCCCAGGCCGTCCTGGAGGCACAGCCCTCTGAGCACAGGGCCCGGGCGGCCGGGAGCCGGTGAGGATGCGGGCATGGACCCGACGGGCATGGGCACGCAGGCTAGAGAACGAGGCCGTGCCCTCCGGCCACTGTCCCGTGTGTCATGGGAAACCATCAGCAGTCTCCTCGTGCATCATGAATCCATTTCACAAAAACCAAGCTGCTCCCCGAGTTCCTAGTCCCCCGCCAGGACCCCACGGGGGACAGCCCGGTGCTGCTTCTCCTTGGTCCGGGCGGGGAGGGGTGACCTGGCCAGGCAGAGTCGGGGGTGCGGGAGGACCCAGACAGCCGCCCCTGATGCGTCAGGCAAGGAGGGCAGCCGTGTCACGTCGGGGCAGCGTCTGCTTCCGGCACAGGCTGTGCTGGCACCCGGGGCCGCGCTCTAATGGGCTCCGTGTGCTCACGACAACCCAGCGAGTGTCGCTGTCAACCTGTCATCTCGAAGACGGACCAGCGTGTGGCGGACAAAATGGGGCCCCATTACAGTAATGGAACTGAGCGGAAAGCATAATTTTACCCGCCTCGTGAGCTGGCCCGTCTCCCTTAGAAGTCCTGTTCCCACCATCAAACCACAGGTCTGCCAGCAGAAAGAGGGGTGCGGGGAAACCGGGCTGTGCCGCCCCGAGCTCAGCCATGTGCTGGGGAGCACGCTGCTTCCCTGCCACCCCCTGCCTCCCCCTGCCACCCCCCTGCCATCCCCTGTTACCCCCGTCTCCCCCTACTACCCCCTCCCACCTCCTCCCACCCCTTCACGTGTGCGCGGGCGAAGACTTGCTCGCTTTGTCCACAGAAGCAGGCGGGGCTGTCCTGGGGGAGTCGGCTGAGGAGAAGGAGGGGGCGTAGGCGGACAGCAGGGGTTGGTGGTTTGGTGAGGGGATCCCCTGCCACCCAGACGGCGGCAGGGAGATTGACCACAGACGTCCCTGCCCTCAGGGGGCCCGAACACAGAAAACCGGTTACACACGCCGCCGCCTCTGCGGCAGGAGGAGGCCTGTTGATTTGGGGAGCCTGCCCTGGCCGGGGCCCGGGTGGAGGGGATCACACGGGTGGCCCCACCGAGGTCCTTGTCCCGCCTCCTTCCAGCGGCCTGCCATGCGGCCACGCCGGCTAGGGCTGAGCTGCCATTTGGGTCACCAGGTGGCGGCTTCGGGTGACAACAGGAACCAGGGGGTCGGGCCCCTGGGCTGCCGCCTCCGGCTCGGACGCCGGTGACATCCGGTGTGTGTGTAAGTGATGGGTGGCTGGAATGGCTCCTGTTCGAAAAGGTGTCCCACAGAAAGGCCACCACGTGCTTGGTGAGGGAATGAATGGGCACGGAGACCGAGGGCGGGCCGCCTCCATGGCTGGTAGGCAGCTCACGCTGGCGCGATGGGCCCATCGGAAGGAGAGGCCTGGGCCCGGGCCGGGGCTCCGATAGCTGAAGTGTCATCCCGGCCACCAAGAGGCCGCAGGTTCGATGCCTGCTCAGAGCACGTGCCTGGGCTGCAGTTCAATCCTGGCGGGTGTGTGAAGACCAGCAACCCACGTTGCTCACATCAATGTTTCTCTCCCTCCCTGCCTCCCTCTCCTTTCCTCTCTCTTTCCTCGGGTGAAGATTTAAAAAAAAAAAAAGGAGAGGCTTGGAAGAGCAGATGACAGCTGGGCACTGCCTGCCAATGATCTCATTCCTCCTGGAGAAATGGGGAAATGGCTTAATGATCTCATGTTGGCTTTTAAAATATATATATATATATATTTATTGACCTCAGAGATGAAGGGAAAGGGAAAGGGAGAGAGAAGCATCATTGATCGGCTGCCTCCTGCACGCCCCACATTGGGGATCCAGCCTGCAACCCAGGCATGTGCCCTGACCTGGAATCGAATGAGTGACCTCTGGGTTCATAGGTCAATGCTCAACCACTGAGCCACGCCGGCTGGGCTGACATGCGTGTGTCCTTGGACCTCCCCTCCCAGGATTTCCAGCTGCAGCCCCACCCGCCCCGAACCCCACTCCAGTAACCCGGTCCTCGGGGAAATGTCCCGAGTTGTTCCTTAAAAAGAGTGGGTGAGCATTTGGCTCAGGGGACTTGCGGGAACTCAGGAGTGGGTGTGGATATTCCTCCTCAGTGCGACTTTGCTGGAGGCGCGTGAAGACTTGCTTGCTTTGTCCACAGAAGCAGGCGGGGCTGTTCCTGGGGTGCCAGCTGAGGAGAAGGAGGGGGCGCAGGCAGACAGGAGGGGTTAGTGGTTTGGTGAGGGGATCCCTTCCTCCCTTTAGGCAGCCTCTGGGGAGGCCCCTCCGCCCACTTCTTGGAACATCTTTCTGGTCAGAGACACGTCCTGCTGCAAAGGGGGCCTTTTTAACGGACGGCTGGCAGCACCCCACAAAAACCAAGGTGCTGGGTCCAGAAGTTCGGCGGCGGCTGGTGCAGCCATTGCAGGCCGCCCTGGCCAGGCCCCAAGGCTGTTTCCATCAAAGGTTGCAGTTTGCAGACGTGGAGATACGTTGTGAGCACAGTCTGTCCCGACCCAGACCCAGAGGTGCCCCCTCTTCTGGCACCACGGCCGCCCCCGCACCGCCCTCCACCCCCTGCGCCACGGCGGGCTCTCCAGGGAGGAGCTGAGCCTCTGTGCGTGGACTCTGTGCTTCGTGGGCTGGTTCAGGGCCATGTGCTGCTCCCACACCCCCACCTCCCCGCCACACCCCCACCTCCCCGCCACAGTGCCCACCTCCCTGCCACAGTGCCCACCTCAGGGCAGGTAGCCAACGGGCCCTGCAGAGTCGCTGGTTCAGCCTGGATGCTGTCACCTCACAGGGAAGTGGGTGAACCGGGGCAGAGACACCCCGGAGATCCTCTGGGAGGGAGTGGGGGGCCTTGCCAAGATGGCCCCGCTTTGGTCATCTAACGTGTCCTGGGTTCTGGCTGAGCCCTCTCTCTCCCCTGCTGTCCCTTCCCTCCCCTGCCCTCTCCTCCCTGCCCTGGGCTCCACCAGGAAGTCCCCACCTCCCCGCCTGCCCTCCCATCACTCCTCTAGCCCCTACCACCTCCAGGCCACGTCCCTCCAATGGTGAGTCCACTCAGACAAGCTTCCGGGGGCATTGCTGCGGGTTAGAGGCTCTGCCTGGATCCAGGAACCCACCTGTGCGGTGACTCACCGGGGAGGTTGGGGGTGTCTCCTGGTGGCTGGGCTGGAGGAGGCAGAGCGATGCCCTGCAGCTGGGGTGCTGGAAGCTGGCGGTGACTCAGCTGCAGGCCCTGGGCAGTTGCACCTGTTTCCTGGCCCTGAGTCAGGCCATGTGGGAGCCCATCTGGCTAACGGGATGTGGGTGCCCAGGGAGAGGGCAGGTGGCTGGGGGCAAAGGGAGGGGTGTTGTCGGAAGCCAGGGGGCGTTGCACCAGGCAGGGCCTGGGCTCGGGCTCTGCAGAAAGGCGCCCGCCTCTCAGGGCACCGCTGTGTCAGGACCGGGAGACAGTGAGCACTCAGCCCGATGGCAGAAGAGCCCCCACACGGGAAGGCGCACGTGAGGGCCGGGCGCTGGGTCACGCGTCTGCTTTCTCCTCCCGACGTCTGAGCCTCCTCGTGGCTTCGGGCTCTGTGACCGCCGGCCGGGGGCTGCCTGACTCAGCCGGCCCGGGCCTGTCGGAGGGCGCCGTGTCTGGCGAGCGGCCAGCTCAGTGTGGACGGAGCTGAGTGAGTCACTGAGGAGGCCGTGGGCACAGCCGTGGGCACAGCCGTCACTGAGAGCTGCCCCCACCGGCTTCACCCACCTCTGTGCCCGCAGGGAGTGCAGGGAGAACAAAGGAGACCTAGCGGAGGCTGGGGAGGCGCCTGCTGGCGGCCAATAGGCCTACATCCCCTCCCTGGCCCCTGCCCTCACTGGGCACTCCCCCGCCTCCCACCCCCGACTCCCAACTTCCTGGGTGGGATGGTCCTGCAGGGAGCGGGGGGGGGGGGGGGGGGGAAGGGCAAACAGACCCCTCTCTTGTGAAGCCCACGGTAACCTTGGTATGGAGTTACCTTAAGTGCTTCTTGTCAGAGCTGTAATACAGGAAAAAGAAACCAGGACCGTGTGAGACAGAGTAAAACTCACCCATAATCATGTCACTTTTTAAGTTTTTAAAATCAGAACTGTGCCCTAGTCGGCTTGGCTCAGTGGATAGAGCGTCGGTCTGCGGACTGAAAAGTCCCGGGTTCGATTTCGGTCAAGGGCATGTATCTTGGTTGCGGACACATCCCCAGTAGGGGACGTGCAGGAGGCGGCTGATGGATGTCTCTCTCTCATCAATGTTTCTAACTCTCTATCCCTCTCCCTTCCTCTCTGTGAAAAATCAATAAAATATATTTAAAAAAATTAAAATCAGAAAGGCAAGCCCTGTACCCGGCTTCTAGAAGGAGCCGCTGCCACGGGATGTGTGTTCCCCTCCCGGCATTCCCGCTTGCACTGTGCTGACACGTGCAATTTGAAAACAAGCAAAACGGACGTTGCTCTGTATGTCTGTCCTTCGCCGCTTCCATGTGCGCACCTCCGCGGCCTTTCCAGTTGAGGGCCCCTGCCCTCCCGCTATGGCCTGCGCCACCCCGCCGCCCGGGGACCTTCCCTGGTCGGGACAGGCCGCTCCGTGTCCTGGAGGGAAAGGGCCTCTCGTGCAGAGTCTTCCGGACGCAGGTGAGATGGAGATGAGCCATGAGGACGGGGGGCACCGGGTGTGGGTGTTTCAGACCAAGCGACAAGCGGCTGCCAGAGAGCTCTGTCCGGACAGCCCCCGAGGAACCCACGTACCCTGTGCCCCAAGCCCGGCCGGTGCCCCAAACCTCGGAGTTTGCCGGGCTGCTGTTAGAAGGACCCCAAACCAGGCGGCTCAAACGGCAGCAAAGTGTCGCCTCAGTTCTGGAACCCTCTGAGGGCCGAGGGGCCTCTGTTCCGCTGGCCCGGGCTGGGCATTTCTTGGGCTCACACACGGGTGGCTCCCGGGTCCGGCTCCTTCTCGGAGCAGAGGGGGTGGTCGGGGCTCACTGCGTGTGTGAGGGCTGCACTGCCTTCCAGGCCCGAGGACACTGTCTCTGATGGAAGGACCAGGCGGGCTGGTCCGTTCGCCGTGAGGGAGCCGGGGGTGTGTGTGTGTGTGTGTGTGTGTGTGTTCCCGCCTTTCGGCGGTTGTGATAACGCCGCCCTGCACACTCGGGTGCACATTTTGTTTGGACGCCCCCTTTCTGTTCTTTGGGGTGTAGCCCTCGGAGTGCGGTTGCTGCGTCATCCACTACTACCACATGGAACACTCTTTGCAGAACTTTATTTAAATATATTTTTATTGATTTTTTACAGAGAGGAAGGGAGAGGGATAGAGAGCTAGAAAGATCGATGAGAGACATTGATTAGCTGCCTCTTGCACGCCTCCCCATTGGGGATGTGCCCGCAACCAAGGTACCTGCCCTTGACCGGAATAGAACCTGGGACCTTCCAGTCCACAGGCCGACGCTCTATCCACTGAGCCAAACTGGTTTCGGCAGAACTGTATTTAAATTGTTTATATTTTGTTCCTCGTGGAAAATGTACATTTATTTTTTAGGATAGTTCTTTTTTTCTTTTCTTTTTTAAAAAATACATTTTATTGATTTTTCACAGAGGGGAAGGGAGAGGAATAAAGAGTTAGAAACATTCATGAGAAAGAAACATCGACTAGCAGCCTCCTGCACGCCTCCCACTGGGGATGTGCCTGCAACCAAGGTCATGCCCTTGATCGGAATCGAACCTGGGACCCTTCAGTCTACAGGCCGATGCTCTATCCACTGAGCCAAACCGGTTAGGGCTACATTTATTTTTTAAATACATTTTTATTGATTTTTTTGAGAGACAGGAAGGGAGAGGGAGGAAGAGGGAGAAACATCAAGGAGAGAGAAGCAAGGAAAGGCCAGGGCCTGCGTGCGCTCCCACAGGAGACGTGGAGCTGCGGGAGAGCGGGCGCGATGCCCATGAAGAGGAGCCAGGTGGGCAGGTCCTCTGCTGTGAGAGCTTGCTCCCCCACAGCCCACTGACAGCGGACAATTCCTGCCCCCGCCCCCGCCCCCACGGGGGAAACAATTGAATTCCCAAGCCTGTGATTGTATTTGAAGGGGCAGGATGGCTTCCCAAAGGAAGGATCTGCCAATTACCACCACCAGGCCATCCTTCTCCCCAAGCACAGCTGTCCCGCACTCTGCCCAGACGGAGGCCCGGGCCCCGGCACCAGGGAGACCGAGCACGCGGGGTGGGGAGGGTGGAGGTGCCACAGACGCAGCTAGTGAACTGCTCCGGCCACTGCAATGGCCCTGCCCGAGCCCAGGCCAAACCGCTCCCCAGCCTCCCACTGAAGCCTCCATCGTGGGTAAAAACTGCTGTTTAAAATCCTAACCCTGCTATTCTGGCTTCTGTAAACGTTTGCTCGCTTAAATAACAGGGAAAATCAGACCACTCCCATTCCAGAGAGGCCATGCACTCTGCCCCAGACAGAGCTGTCAGTGCTGGCGCCCGGCCAGGCCTGGGGGTGTGGTCTCAGGGCCTGTCTCAGCACACAGGATGTTTTCTCAGAAGGCCCAGAAGTCTCGTTCCAAATCCAAAAACCAAAGCGCTGAAAAACATATAAATAAGGGAGATTCCCAGACCCCCAGAATTTGAGAAGCAAGATTTCCTCTGGGCCCGCTGGCGCTAGCAACACAAACAGGACTCCCAATAAATCTGGCTCGTTGACTAAGGCGTCTTCTGATTGACAATATGCACCATGTCCAGTGTTTGGGGCTATTTACTGCACGTAATAAACGGCCCAAAACTTAACATTTTATCCCAGGCCAGTGTCGCTTAGTGCTTTGAGCATTGGCCCGAGCACCGAAGGGTCGCAGGTTTGATTCCCGGTTAAGGGCAGGGACCTGGGTGGTAGGTTTCGTCCCCAGCCCTGCTCAGGGTGCATGAGGGAGGCAATCGATGCGTCTCACATCGGTATTCCTATCTCCCCTTACCTCCCTCTCTTCCCCGCTCTCTAAAAAAATAATAATCAATGGGGGAAATATCCTCAGGTTAGGATTGACAAAAACAAACAACATAGAATTTAGTGGCAACGACAGGGATTCGCTCTTGGTTTGGCAGGTGGCCGGGATTTGGCAGAGAACTCATTGCCGGGCCTGCAGCATCACAGGCCCGGCTCCACCAGGGCAGGTGGAGACACTAGAGAGTGCTGACTCATGGGCGGCCTTCCTCCTCCTCCTCCTCCTCCTCCTCCTCCTCCTCCTCCTCCTCCTCCGAGTGGCTCCTGGGCTTCCTCTCAGTGGGGGGCTGAGTGCCGGCAGGGAGGGGAGGCCGGGCCCACACAGCCACACCGCTGCCAAGCTCTAGTGGCCAAAGCAGTTACCGGTCCCACCCAGATGCCAGGGGTGTGGGAGGAGACCCCGCCTCTCCATGGGCAAGGGTGGAAGTACTTGTGGTGATGGTAATGCACCACATCTGCTACCGAACCGAAGGGGCTGGCCGCTTGGGCGCTCTGTTCAGGCGCCAGGGAAGGGGTTGTGCTCACCTGCAGCAAGAAAAGAAAACGGCGGAAACTGGTTTGGCTCAGTGGATAGAGCGTCGGCCTGCGGACTGAAAAGTCCCAGGTTCTATTCCGGTCAAGGGCATGTACCTTGGTTGCGGGTACATCCCCAGTAGGGGATGTGCAGGAGGCAGCTGATCGATTTTTCTCTCTCATCGATGTTTCTAACTCTCTATCACTATCCTTTCCTCTCTGTAAAAAATCAATAAAATATATTTTTAAAAAAGGAAAAAGACGGGTGGGGGCGGGGAGGGGGGTAGGTAGCATCCACACTGTCTGCAGAGGGAGGGCGGCCTGGCTCACGGACACTGTTTGGTCAGTGACACGGTGGGAGCCGTTGGCTATCTCATCCCTGAGCTCCTACAAGGTCACCCTGTTTCCAGCTCCTGCAGGACTCTGTGCTGCGTTCTAGCATTTATCGAGGTCAGCATTGGGCAAGCATGGCCAGACCGTGAGGCTCTTATCCGATCTAACACCCGGTCTGCCTGCTCCTCCCTGCCTGTCCCCTCTCCCAGGAAGCAGCCACCGAGGATACAGTGTGCGGAGAGAAAGCTTCTCAGAAACAGAACCAATGGCCGTGAGACGGTGACACTGGTCACCTCCAAGGCGGTGGGGGGGGGGGGGGCGGGGGGGGCGGGCGGGCGGCCGGGACAGGAGAGGTGGAAGGGGTGGGGGCGCCCTGAGGAAACCAGCCCTCCTGGGCTGCCAGGCGGATGAAAGCCTGTGGGGTGCGGGCCGAGGCCCCGGCCTGCCGTTGGGGTGCAGTTTGCTCCCCATTACCAGCGCTTCCTTTGCTCTGTGTCTGAATCACAGTCACCGGCTCCTTGGCTCGCTTTGGTTTGATCTGCTCTCCCGGCCGGGGGAGGGGGAGAGGGCAGGGATGAGAGTCCATTACGGCGGCTTTCATCTGAGGGCCTTTGTGAGCGGGAGGCCCGGTGGCGGCGGGGCCAGGAGGGGTGAGGAGCAGGCGGTGGGCTCAGGGGCACGCGTGGGAGCCCGGGAGGAGGTGGCTCCCGGGATGAGGAGTTTCCATGGGGGGGGGCTGCCTTCCCAGTCCCTGCGGAGGCGTGCGCGCTGACCTTCAGAGACGGCCGATGCTTATCCGTTGCAACATGTGCCCGACAGCACGATGCACCGCAGCCGGAGGGGGAGATTCCCTGGCGGCCGTGGAGGGAGACCGATGACTGCACCGGCCTGTCCGCACGGGGAGGACCTGTGGCCTCAGGGAGCAAGGGGATCCCACCCCTGCCGGGCCATGAACCCCCACCCTGCGTCCAGCAAGGGAACTGGACTCCGGACAGATCCTGCCTGCCCCCACTTCCGCGAGGTCCCCTCCTCACATCCACGGGGACACCGTGCCCCGGCGGCCCAGGGCCCGGGGAGGGGCGGGAGTGAGGGTGTGACGGGCACAGTTTGGGTTTGGGAAGATGGGCCGTCCTGGAGATGACGGTGGGGCTGGTCGAATAACCATGTGAACTCGGTTCATGCCGCTACAGTGTGCCCTTAAAGATGCAGTCGGTGGTGCATTTTATGTGTGCGACCACAATTTTTTTTAAAATATATATTTCATTGATTTTTTACAGAGAGGAAGGGAGAGGGATAGAGTTAGAAACATCGATGAGAGAGAGACATTGATCAGCTGCCTCCTGCACCAACCCCCACTGGGGATGTGCCCGCAACCAGAATACATGCCCTTGACCGGAATCAAACCTGGGACCTTTCAGTCCGCAGGCCGACGCTCTCTCCACTGAGCCAAACCGGTTTCGGCCGACTACAATTTTTTCAAAGTGAAGAAATCAGCCAGAAAGAATAATCATCCTCGATGTCATGTCATTATCTCCAATTCCCCCCCCCCCCGCACCCCCCAAAGAGTGATGGGGAGGAAATGTTTACAAATTTCAGAGGCTAGCTTCCCGGCTCCATTGTGTTCCCAGGAGAAAGGGGGGCTGGAGGGGAGGGGGAGCCCCAGGCCCGGGAGCGTGAGGCATGTGAATGATCCACGGGTCTAGGCGGGGTGGCTGGGGCCCCTCACGGCCTGAGTGCTTCTGATTGTCACGTCACCCCGCGCCTGTCCGAGCCTCACCCGGGCGCTGTGACCCTCCCATGGCGACCTCGTTGCCAGGGCCTGTGCGGGCGGCCTCAGAGGACCACGGTCTGCCGGTGTGTGAGGTCACCACTGGAAAGCCGGCCGTGCTCCTTGCCTTGCTTCCCGCCCGAAAGCCATCCGCCTGGGGGACCGTCCCCCCTCAGACAAGCCCACAGCGGGGGTGGGGTCTTCATTTTCTTGGGGTGGTGGTTCCAGGAGGTGGGTGGGGGCCATTTCCCCAGGATTCCTCTCCCTGGGGGTGGGGAGACCCTGCTGAGTTGCGGGCACGTAGGTATCAGCATTGGGGCCGTGCCCCCCACACCAGGCCAAGCACAGAATCCTCCCCTCCCCCCGCTGCTTGGGCACGTGTCCCTCACCACTGCGAGCACCCAGAGCAGGGAGCAGAGGGGGTGTCACCGGTGCCCTGCGTGGAGACAGATCCCCGGGCGCCTGTCCCAGCCCCGAGTGCTGGCTCCCTGCCGACCCCTTCCTGCAGAGCTGACATGGGGCCCTGCCCCGCTCAGAGATCCGGGGACCTTCCCCCGCCCCCTCTGCACACCCAGTAACCACGAGCGTTCAGTTTCTTTCCCGGATGGGCTAACCGGGGGGGCCAGGCGGAGGCTCGGTGCCTTCTGCCCCTGCCCTGCCCCGTTCCCTCACCCGCAGGTTTCCCCTGGGGTCCCTCCTCAGGCCACTCGGCTTCCACAGGAACCTCTCCGGCCCTGCGGGGGAACAGCGAGGGTGGGACTGACTCTGACCCGGGCTCCAGTTCTCACCCCTGCGCACAGGAGCCGGGAGGAGAGCAGAAATGGAGCCGCAGGGCAGGCAGTGAGGACGGGCCAGCGCCCGCGGGTGACCCCTCTGCCAGGTGCCCGGCCCGCCGGAGGCCCAGCTGCTCTCTGTCCTCCAGGTTCCAGAAGTTCGCCCTGAACGGATTCCCCCTTTCAGCTTCAGTCGCTTTAAGTCGATTTGTTACAATGACCCACGACCCCGAGTAACTTGGAGCTGAAATCATTAGCCTCCTTCAATCCTGAGGAAAAGGGCTCAAGAAGGTAAGTGCTTGCTGGAGGTCGCCCAGCCGGAAAGGGCTGAGCTGGGATTTGAAGCAGGTCAGGGGCCCCGAGATGTGCCTCCAGCTTGGGGGGTGCTGGCTTTGAACCCACCGGCCACCCCGCCCCCTCCCCAGGCCTCTCTAGCCCCACACCCTGGGGGTCCCCCTTCCACTGGACGTCCTGGGAGCCCAGCCCCCCTCCCTGGCCCTGAGTCATCGCTCCACCCTGGCAGGGGCTGCGGGAGGCGGCGGAGACGGGGAGACTCTGGGGACCGGCTCCATCTGGGAGCAGCTCGCTCATGGGGCGCGAGTTCCCAGAACCGACGTCAGACCTTCCACAGCACGAGCCTCCCCGGGTGGAGGTCCCCCCTGCATAACCCAGAACCCCCCACCCGTCCGGCTTCTAGACTGTTCTACTCAGGAGGGCCCTGGGAGGTGGCCGGATGTTGGGTGATGGAGGGAAACAGGCCAGGCCCAGTGCTGGCCCGGGACACAGAGTTCCCGTGGAGCCCTGGACGGGGTCTCTGGCCTTGGGGCCCAACCCGCGCCCCCTCCTCACCACGATGTGCAGATCAGCTG
>JAAGEH010000043.1:2360914-2406615 GCA_011751065.1 Lasiurus cinereus | reverse complement strand
CCCCCCACGTCTCATGCCTTTTCATCACGGGAAGAACCGAGGCAGCACACAATGGCCTAATTTATGTGAAATTATTGGCAATTTGGGCCATTGCAGCTCGTGGGCCCGTGGCTATGTGTCCTGAGCCCAGGATGGAGGCGACCTCTGGGAGAGGCTGTGTCTGTGGTTATAGTTTTGGGTGTTTTTTTTTTAAAAATGTGTCCATGGCTGAGACCTGAGCCCCTGCAGTGGCTGGAGCCTGAACCCCTCCACGTCCTTCCAGAAGCTCGGGAGCTGACGACCGGCGGCCACGTGGGGCCAGGGCCACGCAGGGGCCAGACACTGACCGACCCCGAGAAGGGGCCGGTGAGCGATTCTCCATTTCATTTGCATTTTTATCCCTTTACTTGGCACTCGGTTGATAACTCCAATATGAAAACGTTAAGGCTGATGGAGATTTATAGCTGAATCTGCTCTGGCGTCCCCTAACAAGATTCCAGTTTCATTTGAAGCTATTGAAAACACATCTCCCGGATATTTGCCGGAATTAAAAACTCGAGCTGAGAACATTCTGGAGAACTGACTCCCCACCCGCACCCGAGTCAAGGCCTCTGCTGAGTTCACACCCCGGGGCTCAGCCGGCAGCCCTCCCCTGACCTCGCTCAGGGCCACGTCTCCTATCCCCGTGAGCACCTGTCCTAGAAGCTAAATCAAGGTTGCAAATGCTTCCTGCCCGGCCAGACAGGGACTCTTCCGGCTTCCCGGCCTTCTGGTCACTGTCACAGCGGCTCAGCCCTGACGCTACAGCCTGAAGCTGCCAGAGACCGCACGTGAGTGACCGCGCTGGCTGTGCACCAATAAAACTTTATGGAAACAGGCGTTGGCCAGGTGTGGCCCACGGGCCTAGTGCACCGATGCTCAGCGGAAAGACAATCCCGCCACGTTCCCTCGGGCTTGTGGTCAGAGTTCAGGCCCACGGAGCCACAGGACTTGAACCTTCCTTCTTGGGGGGCACAGGTCAACCCACCACTTCTGGGTGCTGCTAACGTGCCAATGGCTGCCTCCCAGGTGCCCCTCCCCGACTGTCACAGGCTACGATGATGAGTGACGTAAGTCAGACAGGGAAAGACAAGTACCACAGAAGATCACTTACACATGGAATCCCCAGAACAAACTGAAGGAATGAACCAACAGGACAGAAACAGACTCAGACACAGCGGACATTCTGATGGTTGCCAGAGGGGAGAGGGGAGAGGGGAGGGAAGGGGTGCAATAGGCATGGGGGATTACAGTACAAACATCCGGGTATAAATAAGTCACAGGGATGTGTGTACAGCACAGGGAACATAGTCCATAATACGGTAATAACGATGTGTGGTGACAGATAAGTGTTCTGACAGTGATCACTTTGTGATGATAAAAGTATCGCATCACTACATTGTACACCTGATACTAATATGCTGTTGTATGTCAACTGTCATTCATAAAAAGGGCAAAGGATATGAATTAACCTAAAAACCTCTGTCCCGTCAAACAACCCCCTGCCCTCCGCAACCCCTGGCACCCCCCTTCTACTTTCTATGTCCATGAACTCGACCCCCCCTAGGTCCCTCTTAGGAGTGGCACCACAGGATGTGTCCTTTTGTGTCTGCCTGGGTGATTTCACTCAGCATAATGTCCTCTAGTTTCACCCTCGTTGCAGCGCGCTGGGATTCCTTTCCATCTTAAGGCCGAATCATGTCCCGTCGCGTGGCTGGGCCAGAGTCTGCTGCCGCCTCCTCCATCGGCACAGACGGAAGTGCCTCCACCTTTTCCCTGTGGAATGCTGCTACGAACACGGGTTTGGAAATCTCTCTTAAAAACCGTATTTTCATCCTTTTGCATCCAAACCCAGAAATGGGATTGCTGGGTCATGTGGTAATCCTACTTTAATCTTTTTGAGGAACCACCGCAGACGGGAGGGGTGGGCTGCATCTCCCCACCCTCCACAGTGACCACTGCCCTTCCCTGGGCAGGGGAGGGCCTGCAGCGAGGGCCTCGCCTGAACACCTCCTCCTGCCCTGCGCCGGGGTCCCGCCCCTCAGCCCGGGTCAGAGGGCACAGGCAGCTGGCCACGGCCCCTCAGTGACCTGGCTCCGATGGGGCCCAGCCAGCAATCCTGTGGCATCTCCCGGGGCATGGCAGGGCCCCATCCAGCCGAGCCCAGTCTGGTGCGAGTGCCCCGGCAGCAGAGCCCCCTGCAGAAACTCCGCTGCCTCCAGATGCCCCTGGGGGCCGCCAGGGCGATGCCTGCCCCCTCTGCTTTGTGTTCAGAGGGGCAGGAAGAGGGGGCAGCGGGGCAAGCCTGGGTGGGGGTGGGGACCCCAGGCCGGCAGCACCTCGGGCCAGCGCACCGCAGCAGCTAACTGTGCCGTCTGGAGGAGGCAGGTCCGTTCTGTTTCTGCAGCACATGTTCCCCTCGACGGCAGACTGGAAGGACAAACCGGTTTGTTCAAGCGAAGACCAGCACTGGCCACATAAACCACGTGGGCGAAACACGTGAGCGGAAGCCGAGGGCAGTGCAGGCGGTGGGTGGTCTGCAGGGAACCTGGGGTCTGGCCCTGGGCACGTCCTCCAGCTGGTTCACCTTCAGGGGGTGTGGGCTGGGAGGGGGTCGCAGCTCCAGGGGACCCTCCGTCTTCCGGGTGTGGCTCCATGCACATGTGCGGGAGTTCATTGAGCAGATCCTTATGAAATACAAGCTCGCTGTAGCCGTTATGCCAGGATATTTCCAAGACTGTGGTTCTGGATTGACGATCAAATGCACCATGCTTTTTTTGTTTTTTTTTTTAAATATATTTTGTTGATTTTTCACAGAGAGGAAGGGAGAGGGACAGAGAGTTAGAAACATCGATGAGAGACATCCATCAGCTGCCTCTTGCACGCCCCTCACTGGGGATGTGCCCGCAACCAAGGTACATGCCCTTGACCAGAATCGAACCTGGGACCTTCCAGTCTGCAGGCCGACACTCTATCCCCTGAGCCAAACCGGTTTCGGCTAGTGCACCATGTTTTTGACTTTCGTGTGATTAAAGGGCATCGCTCCCTACAGAGTGTAAGCTTTGTAAAGGTGGGGACGTGGGCCTCCAGGGTCTGGCTAAAGGTGGGCCTTCCCCCCAGACTCTGACCCACACTTACAGGCCAGGCCCACCCAGGGGGAGGTTTGGGTGTTGGGAACCTGCTGGGAGGGCTTGAGGCGGGCAGCAGGGCGGGGGGCCAGGCCCTGACAACGTGGGAGGCGGGAGACAGCACGGTCGATGTCCGAGGCCTCCGGACTGCAAGGTGCGGGGGCAGCTACAGCCCAGCACGAGCAGCGAGGGGCGGGGGCGGGGAGCTGTGACGGGCGACACTGATGCCAGCTCCCTGCTTTGAGCCCCGGGCGGCTGCCACGTCCAGCGTGTACACTGGGCACACAGCGAGCCCCACCACTGGCTGCAGCGGAGGGCGTGGTGGGAGGGACCTGGCTCTCCCCTCGCCTCCAGGGTGGGGTGGGGCCACAGTGTGGTTGAGCTCCAGCTGCCCCTCGAGCTCTCCAGCAGGAACGGGGCATCAACAGCATGGGGGGGGGGGGGGGGGGGGGCGCGAGGTGAGGGGAGGTGAAGCCTGTGGATGGGAGGAGCGGGCGGTGGGCCCTGGGGCCGGGCCCTCTCCTGAGCCCGGGCTGAGCTGAGCAAGCCCAGCTTTGGAGGCTTTGCATCGCCTCCCTAATGGGCTGAATGTCCTGGCTGAACTCTAATGCCGCTCATTTTGCCTCTCTCTGATTTCTGGGGGGGGGAAGCAGCATACAATGGCCCGAGTTCACTTAAGCCAAGCCAGTAAAATAGGAGAGAAATAATGGTAACAATTACTGTGCAACTTTCATCACCTTCATTTCTTATCCTCTCGCTTACAGCTTACCCCGTTCTCCTGATTTCCAACAATGCAGGGGGTCACCATTAATCGCCAAAAAGCGTGACCCTTCTGCAAATGCACCCCTCTCCACAACTGAGCAGCTGCTGGTGGTAATTAAAGTAATACCGTCTGTGCTCCGAGTACCGTGCTAATGAGGCTAATTGAAAACAGCGGTATTAACCATTAGTCATAATGTCTGATAAGAGTCACTGGTGCCTGTAATTTCCCAAAGGGAGGGTTTACATGATTCCAGGCTCTGTCTGCTTTCAGGACCTGGATTTTGGCTGTGCATTTTCCCCTAAAGAATTGGATTCCCCTCTGCCTGGCCTTCAATAGCCAGGTTCTGTTTTCAAAGGTGGAGGAGGCTGGAATAAAACATTTCATGTTGGCTAGTTTTTAAGAATAGATGCTGCCCCGGCCAGTTCCACCTGCAGACTGCAGGGTTCTGGACTTAATGCACGTCAAGGGCATGTACTTGAGGTTGCAGGCTTGATCCCTAGCCTGGTCTGAGAGCATGCATGACGGAGCCAATCAATGTTTCTCTCACATCAATGTTTCTCTCATCCTCTCCCTCCCTCTACTCTCTTAAGTGGGGGAGGGATAACCTTGGGTGAGGATTAACCACAACAAAAAATAGACTCTAACCCATTCTAGGGTTTGGGTGTATATCCATATGGACAATTTAAAAAAATTATAAATATATTTTTATTGACTTCAGGAGAGAGGGAAACATCAATGATGAGAATCATTGATCTGCTGCTTCCTGCAAGCCTCCTACTGGCAATCAAGCCTGCAACTGAGTATGTGCCCCAACCAGAATCTAACCACTGGAATCCAATCCTGGTTCATAGGTCGAAGCTCAGCCACTGAGCCACGCCAGCGGGGGCTGACTCCTCTAGCTCTTAACCAAAGTTCAAGGAGAGAAATGAGGAGGAAATGGTTTTGGATTTGTGTGTTTTTTTTAAGGCTAACAGATGCTGGAGAAGGAAGAATGACAAGTAAACAAGGGAAGGAGAAAACAACACTACAGGAATGTCAGGTGGGGAAAGATGAAGAAGCTCCCTGAGCCTGGCTGGCATAGCTCAGCAGTTGAGCATCAACCTATGAACTAGGAGGTCACGGTTCAATTCCCGATGAGGGCACATGCCCAGGTTGCAGGCTTGATCCCCAGTGTGGAATGTGCAGGGCAGCCGATCAACCGTTCTCTCACCATTGGTGTTTCTCTTTCCGTCTTTCTTCCTCTCTGAAATTACTAAAATTTTAAAAAAGCAGCTCCCGGGTTCTGAGGCCAGTTTTAAAAATCAAGGACAAAAGAAGGACCTAGGTAATACTTTCAACAATAAAGATGAAAAGAAAAAATATATGCATATATAAAAATCAAGGTCAGAGGAAGAGGCATTTATGCAAGGCCCGCCCCTACTCCAGCCAGCAGCCCCTTCTCCCAGGGCCGTGGTCGGCAAACTTCGGCTCAGGAGCCACAGTCGGCTCGAGACCCTCGGTTTGCCGCTTTGTTGACCTAGTTTGCCCACCACTGACCTAGACTCTCGATTCCAATAATTACAGGCTGTTGTTCGTTGTGATGAAGCCCCTATCCCAGTGGTGGGCAAACTCATTAGTAACAGAGCCGCAGTCTGCAGACCACTGCCCCAGGGAGAGGCTGGATTTCCTCCTCACAAGAGAGCGGCTTCCAGTGGAGACAGTCCGGAACCTGCCCAGCCAGTCATGGCCTCGGCCTGCCCTTCATCTTGTTCCTGAGTGCCAGCTCCTGGTGCTGGAAGGCTGGGCGCCAGGCTGATTCTCTGCATCTGGGTGTGGATGGATGGAAGGATGGGAGTTACACTGATAATCTGGTCTGGTAAGTTAATGTTCAAGAAAAAAAAACGGTAATTATTAAAATGTCCTATTATTTTATGGTAACACTTATTTATTTCAGCCCTTTATATTCAGCACTTCTCTATCGAAATAAACCCACGTTTCTATGAAAATTGAAGCTTTTGTGTTTTTGTGACCCAAATAAACTTAAACCTTGTTTACTTGGCCATAGCCTTCGAGTTTGACATGCTTGGCCAACCAGCTCTGCTCTTGCCATCTTCGTGCCCTTCCTTGCACATAAGACACATACCACCACACACAGCCCCAAAGAAAACTCCGGCGCTCTGTCATCAGCATTAGGGGGGGAAATAAGACGCTGTTATCTTGGGTGGGACAAAGATGCCCACCAAATCCAACCCATATGGGACAGCATGTGCCACCCTGGAGCAAGCCCTGGTGTAGCCGGCAAAGCTCTACCAGGTAAAATAAGAGTGAGTCCATCCATCAGGAGTCCCCGAAGTCCGGTGCCACGTTACATCAGCAACCTTGAGGTAAGCTATGAGACAGTCTCTCTTGGAAGAGAAGCCACAAGAGAGGTTCCTGAGGAGGGAGGAGACGCACAAAGGACTCGCATCCTGCCCCGGATGCCCCACTGGTTCCCCTGCCCCTCGGTGCTAGGTCTGCTTGGGAAAGGTCGCACGGAGCCTCTACACCCCTTACAATGGAGAGTAAACAAAAAAGAAGGCATCAGATGTTTCATTCTTTTATTTCCATATGCAATGTAATGTTTAGGCACGTTGCTTGGGAGGCTATTTCTAAAAAAATTGTTGGCCATTTCTCAGAATATCCTTTTGGTTTTAAATACTGGTCAGGAAAAACAATGTAAAAATAGGTGAATAATTTTCTATTACAGAAATGAAAAACTGATTTGCATCTAAAATCGCAAGTGGTGAAGTCATTTAACCCTTTCACCAGACGGTATGCAATATACAACATATTGCTTCAGCGGTTTGAAGGCTGTGATGTATTTTTATATTGACATAGAAAATTATAAATTACATTGAATTAGTATCCATAATCACTATATATATACACATAGACCAGCTCTAAAAAAATAGGCTGGCTGAGAATTTACGAGGGAAAGCCTCACAGGGCACAGGAAACAGTTAACATGCTGCGGTGCCACAGTCTGACCTCTAGGTTTAAACACTAGCCAGTAAAATGAACGCACTCTAATTCCATTAGCAGCACGAGCATTTTTCAATGGACTTGCCTAATATGATCTTGGTGCGTTAAATACGCAGACTGCTCGGAAATGTTCATTGGTGATGCCTGTTAACGGGGGAAATTTTGGTGAATGGGTTAAAAGGCAGATGAACCACCAAAACAAAACAAAAAAAACAAAAACGAAAAACAAAGAAAACCAAACCACAAGCCATGTACACTCCAAAAATTCTAGTGTTTCACCTGCAGGAAGAATCATTTCAAGCAAACAAGACTTTAACAGAACATATGGCTTTACAATAACATCAATTCATCAACTAAGTTGTAGCAATAAATACTCATCTCTACCAATAGACTTACATTTTTTGATCCATTTTAAACAATACAGAAAAAACAGTTACCAATCGAAAACTGGTTATAAAAAGAACACCAAGTATTTCTTATTCAAAAATCACTTTTGTGAGTTAAGAACAACCAAAATAACACTCAGAGGGCGCTCCCATCCCACTACTTACTCCTTGCCGACCTGGAAGAAAATGAATTCAGAATTTTGTACAAGGTGAAAAATGTATGAAAATGCCTAATACTTTGGTCACACTAATAATTGTCAAATAGTTATGTTTCAAATACAATAGCTCTGTGTTCACTTTTATAAAACTATTCTTACAGCCATTTTAACTATAGTATTACTACTATTATTACATGGGTGGCAAGATCTTATTTCACAGGCGACCCATTATTTAGAACAATACAATATAAACATACGCAAAAATTCTTGGTATTTGTCATGTGCAATATTTGTACACGTCCGAATTTCTCTGTACAATGTCTTAGCATCTAAGTAGAAAGGTTGCTGGTCCTGATCCCCTGCAGAGTGAGCGGCAGGGGCGCGTGGCGGCCCACCGGAGCCCCGGAGTCCCGAACGGCGGCGGCCTGCAGTCCTCAGTCAGCAGCACGGAGGTCGCTCATCATACGGGGCCGTTCACGGATGTGTCGCCTGGCACGCTTGGCTGGTCAGTCCTACGCAGTGAGACAGACAGCTGAGGCATTAGGCAGAACGTGAGGCGGAAAGTTAGCTTCCGTTAGCTCTCCAGGGTGGCGGTGTATTTTAATTGCGTTTGTGCCGTGCCCAGCACTAAGCCTGGCACTTAGCCGCTGTGTTTGACATGCTTCACAAATGGATTTATCTAGAGCTCCAGAAACTCTAACTGAAGAGCATCTAAGCTTCGTCTGCGCTCGGTTAGCCGCAGTGGCCAAGGCAGCAGCCACGCAGGCGCCCGGAGAGCGCCCGCTCAGCGCCCAGGAGCGTAGGCACAGGCCAGGTCCGTGGTTCGAACTGCTGTTCCCAGAGCCTTCGGGCCATTTGCTCATCCCTCCTTCACTACCGCCTCTCCTCTCCTCCGTGTACGGAAATCCACTTAACATTTCACTTGAGAAACAGGTCTCTGCTACCGAGGAAAAAAGGAAAAGCTTGTCAACTGGACCAGCTGCTGCAAACAAAGGAATGCACCGCAGGCCCTGGCCGGGGCACGTACACGAGGCAACCAATGCATGCACGAGGATGTGTGCACGGTAACAGTGTTCCCTCACCGCAATGGGAGGTGACCGTGGGGAGGGAGGAGGTGGCACCATCTGGACAAGGTGCTGACAGAATCAGGACGTCTGCCTGCCTTCCGGCCAAAACGACAACCTGAACATGCCAGGTCCTCTGGATGGTGCTACCACATCTCATGGAGCTGGACAAGAGGATGCTTGGAGGCCAGACTGGGACGCACACAAGCACTTCTGAGTGAGCATGGACATTCACGAACAGAATGCTTTCATATACCTGCTGGCCGTACAGAGTCAACACGTCAGCTGCACCCTGCTTATATTTGCTGACGTCTCACTATATCACAAATAGGAACCTCGACATAGCCAGACACCTTACCCACCCCTTCCTCCCTTTCACCATTTTATTTTTTCATAACTGTATTCAGAAGGAAGAGAGAGAGAGAGAGAGAGAGAGAGAGAGAGAGACATAAATGAGGAGAGAGACATAAATGAGGAGAGAGAATCACCGATTGGCTGCCTCCTGCACGCCCCCCACTGGGGATCGAGCTGCACCCCGGGCATGTGCCCTTGACCGGAATCGAACCTGGGATCTTAGTCTACAGGCTGACACTCTACCCACTGAGCCAAACCTGCTAGGGCCCTTTCACCATTCACAAGCTGTATGATCTCAGTGAATTTCTTACCCTCTCAGTTTCGTTTTCTCCCCCTGTAAGAGCGGGACAGTAATCCCAGCCAGGGTTCAAGGCCCTGCAAGGGCCTTGATCAAAAACATACATTGAAAACCCAGGCAAAAGGTGACTTGCTCTCACCTTTAGCAGCACAGTTGGGGCTGGATTCTCCAAAGCTGGAGTGTCAACTGCCTCTTTTTTTTCCAAAGCCTTCACTAGGGCCCAAATAGTTCTCATAATTTGTTTTATAAGCAAAAAATGTATATTTAAAAAACCACATTCATTCTGGCTATAATTTCCATGACAGAAACAAAGGCAGTTTTCTACTGTAGAGCAAGCATGTCCAACCAGCCACAAGTCTGACATGCTTGCTGTAGAGGATCGCTGACCAGTGGACGGAGAGTGCCCCCTGCTGGCCCCATTGGTGATGTTCTCTCTAAAACGATTAGATTGCGGGAGGAGGCTGGGGAGGAAGAAAGCACAACTTCTGTGAAATGACTTTAAACGTTATTTTATTCCTTAGGGAAGGAATATTCAGACATAGCAGTATTTAATCAAAGTGCTGAGAAAAGTCCCTGTGGTCCCAGGATCAGTCCTCATCCTGGCGGGAGCTCTGGGGTATCCAGGCTGCCCCCGATCAGCTTGCGAGGCCACGTGGCAGTGGCGGGACTCTGGCTTGGCCTAAGCAAAAGGTGACGAGGAAGAAAATCTGGGAATGGGACTTACACACTGGAGATAAAATGCTTTACACAAACCAAACCACACAGAGACTCATCAGAGTGCAGAGAGTATTTAGCTCCACGTATGAAAGGGTCTCCAGGAAAGTCCTAAGTGGGTCACATGGGCATGTCCACAGGAAAACCAGCACCAGGAGCCTCTCGTGCCAGGACCAAGGAGAACTTGGCTGCCCCGGCTAAGGGAACTCAATCCTGGGCGGTTCAATCAGTCTCAACTCAGCATTTCATCAAAAACAAACACGAGGCGGGGATGCCAGCATGAGAGACCCTTTCATTTACAGTAATTTCTTTTAACAATTATATTGATTTTTTGAGAGGGAAGAAGGGAGAGGGATAGAGAGTTAGAAACATCAATCAGCTGCCTCCCTCACATGCCCCAATGGGGATGTGCCTGCAACCAAGGTACATGCCCTTGACCGGAATGGAATCTGGGACCTCCCCCGACCCCCAGTCCGCAGGCTGATGCTCTATCCACGGAGCCAAACTGGTTAGGGCCATTTACGGTAATTTCTTAAAGAGCCAGCAATGTTACTGAATCTCCAAAAACGGTCAGCTTTTAACTTCTGGATAAGGAGATACTATTTCTAAGTTCTGAGCTTAATCACCCTGATTCCGTAAGGACTGAGAAAACTGCGGAGTTAAGCCACTGACTGTCCGAGGACAATTGTAATGACTCCCCCTGCCCTCCGGTGCCAACTTTCCTCCCAGCGCCCAGAAGCCAACAGCCTGAGCCAGGGCAGGGCCTGGCAGACTGAGAAAGCGGTGTTACCTCTGCTCAGGACTACTGCTGGGGGCCCGGGGGGCTGCAGACTTCGCCTCGGCCGGCTCAGGGCTCTCCTCCACATGTTTGCAAGCAGCATCTTGAGAGGTAGACAGTTTTCCTTCCTCGCTGCGGTAAAGAGGAGGAGAGGCAGCATTAGAGCCCGCAGTGCCAGCGCCCAGTGGAGGATGAGGGATCATGCAATGGCTCTGGGGTCATGACTGCCATGGAGTCACAAGCCCTGGGCTGAGCATGCTCAGGTGAGGGACACAGGGGCACAGACAGCGACTGGGAAACCACAGGAGGAGAGGATCACGCAGGAGGGATCTGAAAGGGACGATGTGATGTAGCTGGCGTTGATAAAGAACGGCCCCTGTGGCTTACATACCGATAGGATTTCAACACTCTGACGCCAAGTGTGCAAAACAGAAAAGAAATGTACAAGAGTTTCAGAACACTCCTATAATGAGGGGTGGGGCTAATATATCCACGACTGCACATAAGCAAATCTGCAGACTCGATGAAGGTGTCAAATGAACCTGTTTGAAGGAATGAGTCTTTAGTTAAGCATTTTGCTTTTGGGTTGAGCCCACCATTCAAACCGTCAGTAGGACAGACCCCCATCAGCTTGCTGGCTGAGGTCACGGGAGCAGGCTCTAGGGCGCCTGACCTCCTCGAGTTGTCCTCCAACCACGAGTGAGAAGTACCAGCGCCCTCAAGGAAGAGAGCCAACAACTGCGGCCAGAGGAGGGAGAAATGGGCTGGAGGGATCACAGGGCTCGGGGAAGCGGAACACAAAAGGGTTCTTTTCCCCTCAGATGGCTCTTGATGAAGACAGACAAGTAGCAAATGCTCTCAACTGTTTGCGGGCTAAAATTTCAGACGTTTGTCTATTCTGTCTGGATTTCCACTTTGACACGAGATGCCATTCAACTGAACTAAAGGGCGGCTGGAGGTTCCCTTTGAAAAGCCTCATTTTAGGATGATTTCTGGCGTGGCTTTCCGATTGGTAGGTCGATTGATGAGGAGGAAAATGAACTGAAATTTACAGATTTGTTGACAATCTGCGTTGCCTGGTTCATTACTCCTCCTCATCCCCCCTCCCCAACCACCAAAGCAGCCGCCCTGAGCTGTCACACAGTGGTTCCTTTGGAAAATAATGGAGTAATTATTAAATAATAATGCTAGAATATACTCTTTCATGTACTCATAACTGCCACCTACTTCTGCCCCTCCCTGCATTTCATTCCTGTAAAAAGCAGTCAATGCAGACGTGTGCTGTGAGTCATACAAGCGGCACTGAATCGTACAGCCGGTGTATCATCTCTGTGATGAACACACTTTGGAAGGTCCATCTGTCCTTGCTGACAGCCCCCCAAGGCATGCACCTCTAGTTCTACCTGCTTCTCGCACAACCAGTGAACTGCCCTCCATTTCCACGTCTCTGTGTACAACAGGGCAACGCGCGCCAGTGTACAGGGCCCGGGGTGGCCCAGCATTTCTCAGCAGTGGGAAGACGGTCACCCTTCCATCGAC
Organism: Lasiurus cinereus; assembly: GCA_011751065.1. Classification (NCBI taxonomy): domain Eukaryota; kingdom Metazoa; phylum Chordata; class Mammalia; order Chiroptera; family Vespertilionidae; genus Lasiurus; species Lasiurus cinereus. Next base: position 2,394,415 of record JAAGEH010000043.1, on the reverse strand, counting down.
AAGGAAGCCCAGTCTGCACCCCACAAGCAGGACAGCGGGGCCGCCAGCACTCAGCACTGTCCACACATGCCCGCGAGGCTCTGAGAGGTGTCAGGTGGCAGCTGCTTTTGGAGCATCTTTCCTTAACAATTTTTCTTAGCCCTTTTGGATTTCCTCGTTTATAAACTGCCTACTGATATCTTTGTCCCTTTTCTGATTTGGATTTTCCATCTTTTCCTTACTGGTTTATAGGAATTAAATAGAAAATGCTAAGTTTCTGGTTGATTTAGATACTGTAACCTTTACCCTCCTCGATTTGCCATCTGCCTCTTGATTTAGTCTGCAGGACTTTATCAGCCAAAAATTCTTTTTTTTTTTTTTAAATATTCTTTTATTGATTTCAGAGAGGAAGGGAGAGGGAGAGATAGAAACATCAATGATGAGAATCATTGCTTGGCTATCTCCTGCACACCCCCTATTGGGGACTGAGCGTGCCCTTGACCGGAATTGAACCCGGGACCCTTCAGTCCGCAGGCTCTGATGCTCTATTCACTGAGCCAAACCAGCTAGGGTGAGTCACAAATTCTTCACGTTGATGCAGTCCAAAACTATCCTTTGCATTATGGTTTATACTTCTGAACGTTTTTGTGTTGTTTTTAAAAAGGAAGTCTTATTTTGCTGCAGGCCAGAAAGATACACTGCATTCTCTTCTAACAACCGTGAGACTTTGGCCACATCACTTAACTCCAATCTCATTTTTCTCCCCTGAAGAGTGGGAGGACACCTCTCACTGAACTTCTCAGGTTTTGAGGGAAATCAATGAATGGTTAAAGCACCACACGCACGTGGGCGCCTGTCTCCCACGCTGATCTTCTTTGAATGGAGGGCAGGGAGGCTCCACCCCATCACCCCTCCCACCCCTGCCTCCCACTCAGCCAGCCCTGTGGTTACTGGCTCTCTCCCCATCACACTGGCCTCTCACCTATTTGCGTGCTAACATCACAATTTTAATGGCTGTGACTTTTGCAGCATGCCCTGCCAGGGCAAGTATCTTTATTTCATCTTCCTTATTATGGCTCTCGAAGCCATTTGGCAACCTTTATTACTCCACAGATATTTCAGAGTATGTTTATCAAGTGCTTTTAAAAATACAACTGAAATTTTTACAATGTTACAATAGCCTCACATTCCTGAGACATACCGTTGGTCATGACTTAAAGCATTGCTGGATTGGGTGTGCTACCTTCCAAGTTTTGCACCCACATTAGCCTACGATTTGTTTTCCTTTCATGCTGTTTTGTAGTGGCCGCACAGTGGGTTGGGAGCATCCTCTCTTGTGAGGTGAAATGCTCTGTACAATATGGAGACCAAAGCTCTAAGCACTGATTTAAGTGTGGTCTACAAGTTTATAGAAGTTTTTTTCATACCTTTTAAAAGCTATCATTTTGCTACTGAATTCTAAAGCCTGCATGATGTCTGAAGAAAAGGATCAGTATGATACTGAACCTTTGTGATGGGTTATATACAAGTCAATTCCTACTATGACTAAAGATTCGCCAATTTCATGTATTTTGAATCTGCTAGACTGAAACTAGAGTCTTCTAAATACTACCAGAAGGGGGCGGGGCCCTTGGGGACTCAAACTTTTCATCGCTTCATTAAGATTTATAGAGTTTAATAAAGACATTAGAAAGATGTCAGGCTGATGTCTGAACCCGCATTTGAACCAAATTAAAGACATTAATATTTGAAGTTTCTCCTCCATCATCCTCCCAACAACCTGAAGCTGCCAGTACGATCTCGCCCCTGGTTACCTTTTGAAGACTGCAGTTTCTGTCTTGGCATCGACAGTGAGGCTGAGAGTTTCCTTCATGCCGCCATTCATCACTGTCTCAGTTACCTTGTCTGTACTTTCCGCATCCTCCTCTCCATCAGAGCTGGCTTCCATGGCCACACTACCTGTCACTGAAAAACACACACAGCCGGTGGTCATCCACACCAAACCAAACAAGTACTGTCACCCCCTCTGCTGTGCAGACCCATCCACCCAGTGTGACCTTCTCCTGCTTCGAGAGAGAGATGGTTTGCCTGTTGTTGCCGTGGACAATGCTTGATGGGCACGGGCTTAACCATGCCCAATGGAGACGTCCCATGGGTTTGCTGCAGCACAGGACCAGAGAGTACTCCCAGTCTTACGAGCTCACACACCCAGCTTTCCCCAGCAGACACTGCTCTTCCTAATGTTCTCCAACACAGGGCAGGGGGCAGCGAAAGTCTGTCCCCCCGCTTCCACCACAGTGCACACAGTGTATCCCCTGCCCTGTCCTCACTCACCTCTTTCAGTTATTCCACTGGGGTCCCATTCTTTTTTTCCAAGTTACTTACTTGTGGCTCCTTGTGGATGACTTATTTCTTATATCATAGGGAGCCACCTGGTCTAGTGACTGTAAGTCTAGGCTCTGAAGTCAGATTTCCTGAACTCAAAAGCCACTTAGCAGCTGCATAACCCTTGGGCAAGGCACCTAAAAGGTACTTGAATTTTCTGAACCACAAAATAGGATAACTGATGTCACCCATGGAACTTTTGAGAGATAAAGTGAGGTCATCTATACAAAATGTTTCATAGAATGACAAATAAAAGAATTATTAGTACTGGTTTTATGACTTTTCCCTGCCCCCTGGTTCCTGTGCCCTCTACTGTATCCTCCTTTCTCTAAGAATTTACTTCTTTTTCTAATATTTATTTGACTTATTTAATATTTATTCTTGAGAGTATTACAGATGTCCCCCATTTTCCTCCATCCAGCTCATGCCTCATAGAACTTACTTCTTTGTCCCCTCCACATACCAGCAATTTTCTCTCATGTCCATTTACTAACCGCCTCTCTTCCCCACCCCCTCCCAAAGTCCTTTTCTTCAGGTTGAAAACAGGTCAGGGCCCATGCAAGAAACAATGTGTGTGTTTTGAGTAACAAGAAAACTCCCTGGATCCCCTTGACCATTTTGTCTGTTCATAAGGTGAGAAGTAAATAGGCCCACAGCCTGAACCACACCAGATACACACACGTGATCCAGCAAAGTACCCGAAGGACAAAAGAACAGCGTACAGGCTGGGCTGGGATCGCATGTTAATTCTGGCTGTTTCCCCGGGTACTAGAGGCTAAGACCTGTTTCCTTCCCGCACACTGATGGGCTGAGTGACTGACTGACAGCTCCACATGCAGTGGACACCCATTTCCTTTCTCCTGTTCCCCGGTGAACATGTGACCCACCATCTCATTTTCCTGGCTCCTTTGAGCTCTTGAGCCCAAGAACAGAGTCAGCCTGGTTTCATTATAAACCTGCTACGGGATAAAGTCACCTTTTCAAACCTAGAACACTAAGCGTACGTCAAAGCGCGAACAGCCAAGAAATGACAGCCATAGGGATGTGCACCAGCTCTCCACACCCACCTTCCGGCTGCACGGCCAGAGCAGCGACACTGGGCGTCAGAGGGTCCATTGGTTCAGCGCTGGTTTCCATTTCCACTGGAGAATTACTCCTTAAAGACTCCTTTGTACTTTTAGGAAAGAGAAAATGCACCTGTTAGCAGTGGGTAATAGCCTTCTGTTACCATTATTCACACAAAGTCCTTTGAAAATCAGTTCCATTCTGCGGGAGAGGCACCAGTTGGTTACAGCCTCCAGGAACACAAGGGTCTCCCTGCAAATGCAGCAGGGGAGTAACCCAGGAGCCTCTCTCTCCCAGGTTCCTGGGGGCCCCGCTTCTGCCCTCACCACCACCACCAGCTTCCAGGGCCAGGGCAGCCGGTGCATATTGCCCAGCAGCAACAGGACCTCCGTGTCTGTTCCACAAAAACCCTGACGTATGCAGAGGCCAACTGCCCAGAGGGCCGTGCCCTCTTAGGATACTGAGAAAACCCGAGCTGTGCCCAAGGGGAAGGGAAGTGAGGGACTTCTCTATCATCCAGGGGGGGAAGACGGAGAAAAGGAGGAGGTGGAAACCTGGCTGTTCTGGACTGGAGTGAGGTTGGTAAAATAATTCCCATTTTGGAGACATTTTCCACCAATTTAACTTTATTGCTGAATAGTAGCTTACTTAACACAAATTACTTAGGAGTTGAATAAAGCAACATGGGTTTTAGCTTATTCTTTCATTTGTCTACGATGGTAGCTGCTCACGCACCTTTTCAGTAGACAAAATAAAACAATGTTCTGCAAACCAAACTGAGCCTAGCAAGACACGAATTCCATGGTAAATACTCAAATGCTGACAATGTTTTAGGAAAATGACGAAATGACAGGTTGATGTCATCGAGAATACAAATAACCCCGGCTAGTGATTGACTCAGTGGTGGAGCATCGACCCATGCACCAAGAGGTCACTGGTGCGATTCCCAGTCAGGGCACATGCCTGGGTTTCAGTTTGATCACCATTAGGGGATGTGGAGAAGGCAGACAATCAATGTTTCCCTCCCTCTCCTCTTCCTCTCTCTAAAAATCAATTAAAAAACATATGTATATATATTTTAAAGAGAGAATACAAGTAAAACCGACAGCATGTCTGCTACACCCCTTAATTTACAGCACTAGCTGAGCTACAAATGAGATGTAAGTCCATGTTATTATAAAATTCAAGACACACTTTGCATTGTTCTATCATGTTCCACGGGGGGGGGGGGGGGGGCTCCTCTCACTCCTCTCTCCTCAGTCCTGTCCTGACAGCTCGGTGGGGACAGCCGGCCTGGGAGATGTCGCTTTCACAGCACCCTGCCCACTCTCTCCCTGGGCCAGGTCTTCCCAGGCTGCGGGTGCAGGTCTACCCCCTCCCTTCCCCCCCAGCTTGCTCTGGTGAAAGGAAGGAGCGTGGTGACCGCTGTTCTGGCAACTCGGAGCGGTGGCAGCGCCTCCCTTGTGGATCTTTAGTCTGCGAAGGCACCATACCAACTGGAACGGTGTGTGGTGCCTACGGCAAAGCACATCATCCCAGTCGTCCCATGGGAAAGTGGGGAGCCGGCACCCATGCTCACCTCAGGGAGGATGTGAACTCTGAGAAAGAGGCCCAGCCTGTCTCTTTAGCTGGCATCGGCTCCTCTGTGCTCCAGACGTCAGAGCCCACAGAGTCTAAGGGAGCACCGTGGGTTGTCTCCATGGGGACATCAAAGTTGGCTGACCAGTTGGGTGCTGAAGGAGGAATTTCATTTTGAGAACACTTCAGTACTTTAATATAACACAAGATTCTTTACAGAAACAGACCGGCAACGATGAAAAAAAGACGGGAGTTCTGGGGGAAGGCACCCCCTTTTCCCAGTCACTGGGTTAGGAGGGCAGTGGCACAGCATCCATCTTCCTACAAACTGCAGCGCCTTCTGAGCCTGAGCAATTCCCACCGGGATTTCTTCCCATAGGAATATCACACACAGACGCAAAGCTACACATGAAAGAACATGCTCATTTAACACCTGAGTTTTCACAATCGTACCAAGGTCAGAGTAACACTGTTAGGAAGATGGGGAAAGGAAGCTACCCCCTGCAAAATCTTTGTAACTTTTCTGTAAATCTAATGTAATTCCAAAATGAAAGTTGGTTAAAAATAAAGACTATGTTGGCTCTTCATTCAATTGCAGTAAATTGGAAACAACCTTAATGCTTCCTAATCCGCCTCCGATCCCAGGCCCACTGTTAAGGGAGTAAGGGCCCCCCTGCACTCTCCTGGAGTTGGCACGGACACCAGGAAGGATTCCTGGAACACAATGAGCAACGTATTCGGCCCCTCCCCTCTCATCCTAATATCAGAAATGGTTTTTTCCATACGCTAATGAGCTGACGGTGGCTGGATGCCAAGAAAACCAACTCTGTAGGAGGGAGGAGGGGCTGGAAGTTGAGCTACTCATTAATGGCCATGATTTAATCAGTTACTTCAGTTACTTCATGGAGCCCCTATAAAAACACACGCTTCTGGGCTGCCCCATGACAAAAGGCCACCAGGGACAGAAGCTCCTGTGCTCAGGAACCTTCCAGACTGCTAGTCATCTCTTCACCTGGCTGCTCATTTGTATACTTTAAGACATTCTTTGTGATAAATTGGTAACAGCACGTAACGTGCTCTCCTGGGTTCTGTGAGCTTTAACGGAACCTAAGGTCATAGGGACGCCCTATTTACAGCTGGTTGGTTGGAAGTACAAAGGCCCCGTGTCCCACTGTGACTGGCATCTGATGTGGGAGATCCACCCCGACTCCCGAGAGACAGCATCTGAACTGAACGGGAGGACGCCCAACTGGGGCTGGAGAGGGGTCCACGTGGGGAGCCACCAGCTGGTGTCAGCGAAGCTGTGAGAGCACAGGGAAAAGCTTTCCTTACTTTTTAGTCCTCAGACATGGGCTGATTTCAGAGGTGGGTGGGGTGGCAGGACCTGCACGGGCACCTATCTGCGGTGCCTCTCACCATGCCACCTGCCTGCCAACTTTGGATCTAACCTGCATGTCGCCTCCTCAGAGAGGCGCCCCTTCAGAGGACCCGAGGCTGATACTTGTGTTCAGTGCGCACCATATGCTCTCCCTTCCCAGTGCTGTCAGCTGGTGTGGAACCCCTGTTCTCTCTCGGGGCTATTTCCTCGCACACGGGGGACCTCCAGGCTGTAGGGAGGCATGTTCGGCAAGGCAATCTGCCAGCTGTCAGGAAGACTATCCTAGAAGCATGAGACTGGGAAGTACCCGTGTACAACAGAAATGTTCCAGTTCTAAAGACCTTACTGGGACTTCCGGCAAGTTACTTATCTCCCCCCAGCCTGGGTACCCCACCTGTCTAATTCCGATAGGGACTACCCACTTACTGAGGTTCAGCTGGGATTCAGTGAGGGCCTGCACGTCGGAGGCACTGAATTAGGATCTGTTCCATGCTCCCTGCCCTTAAGTCTGGGTGAGTGTGGCAGGGCTGCACTGATACCAAGAGGGACGATACCCAAATGCTTACAAATTTTATCTGGAACTCTTAGAAGTTAACTCATTTTAATAAGCCAGCTAACAATCTTTTTAGCAAGTAGCAAGATATAAATAAGGGAGTTTTAGGGTAACAAGATTCACAAATAAACTCTGGAAAAAACCATTTACGACTGCTTAAGCTTTAAGGTGTTTCGTCTGGCTCAGTGCATGCATGATTCTACAGATGACAACACCAACTCATCTTCCCACAGCGGTGGCCGCTTCCCTTCGGCACAAGCACCCAGGGACATAGGGTGCCCTGGCCCCTCACGGACTCCCACAGGGACTTCCACACCGAGAGAAGCAGCAGTGCCACCATCAGAGGTGTGACCTGCTCCCTCCCAAGGTCCGGTCAAGTGACATGTCTCTCAAGGACCATTTCAACCCGGATCAACACGTGCGGAAGAATAAGGCAACTCACGCTCACTGAGGTCCACTTCCATCTTGTCCTCTGTGTTGGCGCTACCGGAATCAAACAAGTCTTGCTTTGCCCCGTCTTCTTCCTCAGAGTCCGTGCTTTCCTCACTGTCTGTACTCCCCGAGCTAAGAAAAAAAGGGGCCAAAATAAGTCAGGGCAGCGTATCAGCCACCAGAAAATTCTACAGGTCATTCGACAACAGAAAACCATTTGCACTTAACAGGAGCTCATCTGTCTGATTCACTTCATCAAGACTCTGCTCTGTGGTTGTGCTGCCTTACCCTTGCCTTAAAGATGTGACGCATGACCTAGCAGCCATGCAGAGGGACCTTGCGTGGTGTCAACCTGACTTTTCCTACGGACCAAGGGTGCTGAGCTTCTCCTTCCTCTGCTTTGCCACCCACATACCTTCTTTCCTGACGTTTCTGCTTGTCTGCAGTGCATTTAAAAACTGGGTTACTGTCTACTTTCTCATGAGAGTTCTGAGTGCTTCACAGCCTCTCCCACAAGTCCTTTCTCAGACATGCGACTGCAGTGTTTCCTCCTAGTGTATACTTTGTCCTTTCATTCTCTCGGTAGTGTCCTTCGAAGAATAGAAGTGTTTAGTTTTGGTAAATTTAAACTCACTAAACATTTTTTCATGTATAGTGTTTTTAGTGTCGTATCTTAGAAATCTTTGCCTTAACCCAAGGTCACAAAGGCTTTCCAATGTAAGTTTTATAGTTGTACACTTGGTCTATGGCCCATTTTGAGTTCTAGAATACGCACCGGGCTGTTCTTTTGCATACACATGTCCAACTGTTCCACATGGTTTGTTCCAAAGTCCCCCTTCCTCCACTGAATTGCCTTAGCACCTCCATCAAACTCAGCTGTCTAAAATCTACTTATGGGCTCCATTCTGTCCCTCAGCTCAGTCCTCGTCTTAATTACTTGAGACCAGGTCATGTTGGTCTCCAATTTCATCCTGAATGAAAGCTGTTTTGGCTACTCCAGATCCTCGGTATTTTCACATGAGTTTAAGAATCAACTTTTCCACAGCTACCAAAAAACTTGTTACAATTCTTTTTGGGATTGCACTGAATCGAGACTAATTTGGGGGAAACTGAACTCTTAACTATGCTGAGTCTTCCAATTCATAAACAGTTGATCACAAGCCTTGGTTTCTTTCAACTGTTTTGTAATTTTCAGTGTATAGAACTTACACATCTTTTGCCAGGTTTATCCCTATGCAGTTAATAATTTGCTGTTACTCTGAATAGTATTGTGTAGTTACTTAGATTCTAATTGTTGCAATGTATTGAAATACAATTTTATCCACTTTATATTGTGCAATCTTGCTAAAGCCACTTAATTGTCTGAGTAGTCTTTTTGTAGATTCAAATAAATTTTCTACACTGAGGTCATGCTGTCTGTGGATATATTTTTACTTTTTCCTTTCCAACCTAGGTGCCTTTTTTTTCCCCTAACTCACTGCACTGGCTAGAACCTCTAGCACAATATTGAAGAGCAGTGGTGAGAACAGATATACATGTCTTGTTCCTGATCATTAAGGGAAATCCTTTGGTCTTTTACCATTAAGAATGATGCTAACTACAGGTTCACTGTTGAAAATATGTTAAACAAACAAACAAAAAAACAAACACGGAAAAAAAGCAATTCCCTTCTATCTCCAGTTTGCTGAGAATTCTTAGGCATTCTCAAGATTGACTCAGCGACATGTTTATTGACTAAATTTCAAATGTTAAACCAAACCAACTCTGTATTCCTGGAATAAACCCTGCTTGGTCCTAATACATTACTGTCACATTTATCTGCTAAAGTTTTAAAAAGGGCGTTTTAGCTTTAGTCAGTGTGGCTCAATTGGTTGGTGTGCCGCGCCAGCACAGCCAAGGGTTCGGCAAGCCTGGGTGGAACTGGCGAAGGATGAAGAGAAGACAGACAAAGAGAATAAGCGAGGTCTAGTTGGATCTTCTGTGCCTGAGACCACAGAAAAAGATCCAGACTGCAAGCTGAGCCTTTATTTTATAGTCAGAGGTAAACAAGGTAGTGGCCACCGTAGTTACAATGTTCTTAAGGGCTTCACTTGTTTTGGCAGCACTGTTTTGGCTGTGCCCTCTAAGCTGGGACTTGTTTGCGGCTTTGCCAGCAGGTTAGTCTGAGGCTTAACCCTAAAACTGCTCCCTACAGGTTGGAGCATCGTCCTGGACACCGAGAGGTCATGGGTTCAATTCTTGGTCAGGGCACATACCTAGGTTGTGGATTTGCTCCCATTCAGAGTGCTTACAAAAGGCAAGTTGATGTTTCTTTCTCACATAAATGCTTCTCCCTCTCTCTTCCATTCTCTCTCTAAAATCAATAAACATATCCTCAGGTACAGATTAAAAATATCTCATAGAATGAGATAGGTACTATATCCTCCCTGGCACATTTCTGGAAGTTTGTGTATAGAGCTGGTATAATTTCTCCCTGAAAGGTTATGGGGGAATGCACCAGAAAGGACTTTAATAGATACAGGACTCATCAGATTATCTTTTTTTGCTCAAACTTTGGTAGTTTGTATCTTTCAAAGATTATCTTAGTTGTCAGAGTTACTGGCATAGAGCTGTATTCATAAGATTCTCTTATTATCCTTTTAGTTAGTATCTGTGGAGTCTGTACTGATGTCACATCTCTCGTTCCTGATGTCAGTAATTTGTAACTTCTTTTTCTTGGTCATTCTATCTAGAGGTATATCAATTTAATTAATCTTACAGCTTTTGATAACAATTTTTCTCTATTGTTTTTCTGTTTGTGGAGGTTACTGATTCAAGATGCTTCTTCTTTGAAAAAATAACCAGTTAGGGCTAAAATGATCCTTTCAAGTATTGTTTAGCTGCACCCTCCAAATACTGATATTCTGTGTTTTTATTTTCTTTCAATTCAAAAATACTGTGGAATTTTCCTATTGATCTCTTCTTTAACTCATTACAGGGTATTTAGTTTCCACACATTTGGAGCTTTTCTAGAGACCTTTCTCTATTTCTTTCTAACTTAAGTCCACTGGGGGCAGAGAACATGCTCTGTATGACCTGAAACCTTGGAATCGACTGAATCGTCCTTTAGCCCAGGTAGTGTCTCTCTGAATGACTATTTCACCTGCACTTGAAAAGAATGTGTGTCTTGCTACTGTTGGCTGAAGTGCTTCACAAATGCCCAGCAGGCAAGACTGGCTGGTCGTACTGTTCTCTGATTTCTGTCTATTGTCTTATCAATATCTGACTATGGATTTGTCTACTTCTCCTTGCAGTTTGGTCAGTTTTCTCCATGTATTTTGAAGCTGTTATTAGGCATACCAACATTCAGCTGTTATTCTCTGAACTATAAAGATTCTGACAATGATGTCCAAACTGGTTTGGCTCAATGAATAGAGCATTGGCCTGTGGACTGAAAGGCCCCAGGTTAAATTCCGGTCAAGGGCATGTACCTTGGTTGCGGGCACATCCCCAGTAGGAGGTGTGCAGGAGGCAGCTGATCGATCTCTCTCTCTCATCGATGTTTCTAACTCTCTATCCCTCATCCTTCCTCTCTGTAAAAAAATGAATAAAATATATTAAAAAAAAAAAGATTCTGACAATGAATACTCAGATAACAAGAACTCCCTGTGTACAGAAGCAAACCTATTTAGGTTCCTATGATACAGAGACTTAAAAATTTGGGGGAGAAAAAATACTGAACTGATTCTGATGGATTTCAATTGACATGAGTCTGTCTCCCCAAGTTAGATTAGCTTTTGAAACTTCTCCATCCTTGGGGCAACACTCAATCTGTGTAAGGAACAACTCATAACCCAGCTGCTGTTGCTGCTGCTATTCCTGGTGAGGAACAATTATTGAAAGCACTCTGTGACCACGTTCCAAGGCATCATTTCCCAGTCAGGAGAGGCTATGTCACAACTTTCCATGAACTACACACAAGCACACCCAGCATTTTCAAGCAGGTCACCTTGATTCGTCCATTCTCCTATCACCCTACAGACGTAAGTACTAGCACCAGCTCACAGCACTTATCCAGGATACTTCTGATTGTGACAAAAGCTTTGGTTTCTAGGTCGGATATACATGTTTGGAGAGGATACAACGATTCTGATGAACAATCTTTGCTTCATGGACTGGATATAATTGCTAATGGAACAGACTCTGTCTTACCTGGACCGTCTTTGGGATTCTGGTGTAAACGCAATGTGCTTCTCCTCCCAGATGTCTTCCTCATCAGAGCCGCCATCATCAAACTGCTGGATTCTTTCCTTACAACATGCTTCAAACAGGGCAATGTTTCCCTAAATAAAAATGAGGGGAGGAAAAGGACAAAATTTAAAGCTCAAATCTCCCAAACTGAACAATGTAAACTGCATTCTTCTATTTCCTTTCAAAAACAATGCTATTCACATACATCAAAATAAAATGCAAATATCTAACGTCAGCCTCCATGGAAGTTATGACAGAAAGTTCCCCCACTCAGACTGGATTCAAAACTAGCATACGAGCCAGGACTGTCCCAGTAGACGCACGTTCATCTAGTAAGATACCCACCCAGCTGCATTTCCGTCTCAGGTCAGTCTCTCTGCCTCCCACCTCCCCTTCCACTCTCTCTAAAGTCAATAGGAAAATATCCTCAGGTGAGGATTAACAACAACAAAGACTGTCCACTAGATCAGCTGCTGATGTGGGTGTCTTGGTGTTTCAGAACTGCTGGGGCTAAGAGGCTGGTGATGATGATCTGCCCCAAGTTCTACTGACAGACAGCAGAAAAGGCAGCGGGTTAGGATCAAACTGCATTCTTCGAAGCTCAATGTCTACACTGCAATCACAAGTGACCCTGGTTTTATTAGCCTATTGCACCTTAGCTACAGGGCCAGGCAGACCATGTGAGTGGGTAAAAAGCACTAATCTGCTGGCCCGGACACCCTGGTGTACACAGCACCCATATGCAGCCTCACTCAGCTCCCACTTGTAATTTAATACTTACACTTTCATTTGTATTGAGGGTGAAGTTGATGTCTGATACCCGATCAAAAGAAACACTGTAAACAAAATATAAGTGTAGAAATTGTTAATTATCTAGACTCACAGAAAGAGTATTCATGAAATTTCCCAAATGTAAAATATTTACACTATCATTAAAATCTGTACACATTAAAAGAACACATATCCTTCTTGCATTAAATGATACCCCCTTCTTTGGAATTAAGAAATTTATATAAAATGGGAAGGCTGGCCGGCTGGTGTGGCTCAGGAACCAAGAGGTTGCCAGTTCAATTTCCGGTCAGGGCACGTGCCCAGATTGCAGGCTCAATCCCCAGTGGGGGCCATGCAGGAGGCAGCCAATCAATGACTTCCTCTCTCATCGATGTTTCTATCTTTCTATCCCTCTCCCTCTCTCTCTAAAAATCAACAAAAATATTTGTAAAAAGAGAATTTTTTTTTTAATGGAAAGACTGAAGTAGAAGCCTTTTGAGAAGCAATAAACACACTCTGAAAGACATCCTATAAAAGATTTTTAACATCCATGGACAACTATGGCTCCATAACCAGGAAAATGGTTACTCACAAAGAAACAAGTCAAAACATAAAAAGCTCAGCTCCTGTGGCTGATAGTGGGCGGAGCCTGAGCTTTTCCAGGTATAGCCAAAGTCATATATAAAATACATAGATATCCCTGAAGTCTTAGCCTTGAATATGGCATCATTAGGAAGAAAGTAAGAAGCAAAAAAATTCAGAGCCTGGTAACATATATTTTTTTTAATAGGGGGGCTATCTTATCATCTTAAAAGATCTATTCTAATCAACCATTATTTTATTTTAAGTCCCCCAATTCAGATTTTAAAGAGACTATGGAATCCTAACAAGCAGCATTTAATGAGTGCAGACAGGCATGTGCTGAGATGCTGTGTGGGGAGCCTACAGGTCCCAGTGTGCACGCCCCGGGGGTTCGGACATGAATGCTCCCTTTGGATTTCTCAGAGCGACTGACACTTTCCACTCCTGTGCTGACAGTGGAGCCTGAAGCGCAGGATGCCACCGTGGCCTATTCAATGGCAGTGACAGTGTGTCGGAATGTCTTTTAGCTCCTTCCAGGCCGTAACTGCAGCTGTGAGACCACAGCCTCCGCTGGCTGCATTCAACCAACTACTGCGAGGAACCGCCAACAATCTGGTATTCCCGAGCGTCGTCAGGGAGTGTCCCGTGAGAGCAGCCATCCGACATTGAAAACTTTGTTTTCAGTGAGCCATGCTTCCTGTCTCTGGAACACTTTATTCCCGCAGGGAAGATGCTAGACCGTCTGTTTCCATTTCTGAGGATCACGCCACCCCCACAGCCTCTACCTGTTAGTTTTCTATTGCACCAACCAGCAATGCCCTTGCTGCGCTCCTCTCACCCTGATTGCAGAATGAGCGGTCTGGCTGCCTGGCTCTTGCAAACAACCCACCTCTGCCTTCTGGTGAATACCTTAGAGAAGGGGGCACAGGGTGGAGCTGCTCAAACCTGGGAAGTAACACAGGGATCTCTGCTTTATTCTGCCACCTACCACTAATCACTAACTAGCAGAAGAATGAATTAAGTTTTTAGTAAAAATGAACCTCTGTGAAACAGGGTAAGCCCAAAGGCAATCCATCTTAGTGGGAGACCAATCTAATCCCTCCCTGTCCTCTGGTTGCTGCAAGTCTGGACAGGTTAGAACGAACCTAGAAGGTTAAGTTCCTTCTGACTCATGGATGCAGACAAGGTGCAAGAATCCAGAAAATCACAACACATCTCACAAAGAGCAGGAGCGTATGAAACAATTACGGAAGCATGAAAATATACTCACTTGCCAATGTCATCTTGATCTGCAAACTTCTCATCGTTGAAGCCAAACTGGTCAATAAAATTGGACGTCATTTGTTGCATCTGATAATCAGAAAAGGCCTGGCAACCCCAGGACCAGTGACAGTGATATAATGATTCTAATGACATTCTACAGACTACTTGCCCACTGTGTTTCAGAAACCACCTTATTTAGCTAGTCGTAAGGCTTTAAAAGTTGGTGTGTTTTCTAAGAAAAATTTCAAATAATTTCAGACATAATTTACCCAAGAGGAAATGTTTGGAATTTGGTCCACAAGTTATTTCAATGCACATGCCACTGTAATAAATGTTAACGTACCACTCTGTCCTCTACTGCAAATTATTTTGAGAGGATTGGGTTGTCTAGTTCAAAGAGATGATTCAAGTGACATGTGACAATTAGAAATTATAAAGTATATTGGCTACCTCTGGACACCACCAACCTTCTCATTAGGATCCAAAAAGTGGTGACCACCCCCCCCCCTCCCTGCATCCCCTGCCCCATTCCATTACAACCACATAGCATTAGAGAACATCCACGACCCTACAAACACAATGTTCATTTAAAGAAGAAAAAGATTCACGTTTTAGAAGTTGGGACGAGAATAAAATTAACTTCTATCCTACCTACCTTAGAGAGAAGACAACAAGTTCTAATACTAATCCAAAACCACTCTGAAAAGTCTACAAGTTTCCTACACCACTTCTAGAGAGCCCAGATCACTCGGGTTTTCTTAGGTGAGGATTGGGGAATGTTAAAATGAACTCCACAAAAATGCTGGTATTCTAATTTAAAATAACAAGCAGGCCCAGGGCAAGTGAAACGGTGTATGTCCTATGCTATGGATCAGGAGTAAAGCGTTTACAAATATAAGCAAGTATCACTCCTCAATCTACCCCAACAATAACTATGGAAACAAAAACAATGTGTGTGATGCCCGTGGACAGATAAGATCACTCTTCCCTGCAGGTGAGTCCCACACAGGGACATGAGTCCCACACAGGGACAAGAGCAACAGGTGGTGGCTGAACTAAAGGCACTTGCTGGGAGGGCGGCTATAGCCGAGTCAGTCCTCTCTGAGGAGAGATCGTGGATCCCATCCTGCAAACTGCTGCAGACATGCCCTGTCCTTCCTTCCTGACCGTTCACTCTGGTGGCAGGGAATCATGGCATGAATAATCCAAGTTGTGGGTAATTAAAAAATAAACCTTATATTTGGCTTTGGAAGGCCTCTTTCCCTCAGGTCTGAAAAAAACTTTATCTACTTTACTGAAACCTAAAACCTCACCTTCTGCTCTAACTCCAGATACCCACTGCCATCTCTGCTCATCCTCCCACTTCCAGGCGGCCCCTTCTTGCCCAGACAGGCCACTATATGGGCAGCGGGGGCACAGGGCCAGCCTTGCAGGCAGCTGGCAGTAAGGCACACCACGGCTGGGTTGTGGGAATCTGGGACCGAGTCTTGAACATGTTATTGGAAAATCACATAATCAAAAAGGAAGAAACCAGCTGTCTTTTACAAGTTAAAATAACGCTTGGTGACTTCGAAGACGTGTTAGAGAATGAGGAGTCGTCTTTCTGAGGGAGCAGGCAGCATCGCCCAGGCTCTGAGTTTATCAGAAACCTGGTCACACAGGGAAAAGTCCTCCTCAATGATTTTGTTTGACCTTTTTTCTTTTGTACTTCTTTCTAGAGATCCTATTTTAAGTCTTTTGGGTGTAAAAGGGAAGAAGTATTACCAAACGTGTTCTTTTAAATGCTTCCTGATATTTTAGCTCCTTCATAAACAGGATGCAAATTCTAAATGTATTATAAATGTGTATGTTAATGCCTACATTTATGTACATACAATCATCCCTCAGTATCCATAGATACCAAAATCCGAGGATGTTCCGTCCCTTATATAACTGTGTAGAGTATTTGCATATAAAACACGCACCTCCTCCTGCCTCCTGCACACTTTAATTCACCTGTAGGTTACTTACACCTAACACAATGTGAATGCTGTATTAATAGCTATTAAACTGTTCTGTTAGCCCTCATTAATGCTAAGTTTAGTATAGCTTCTACACAGATGCAAACTAGCGAAGAACTTCAGGTTTCAAACCTGCCTTTCACTAATAAAGAAAGCATCAAGGCGTACTAAACCCATGTAAGTGAAGATGTTATTGTATTCTATTTAAAGCTACACAAAAAGTGCTTTGAACTCTGAGGAATCCAAATCTGGAAAGCACCGCCTGGCTGTGTAGCTATTAAAATCTTTTCATTATTCAAAAACAAAAGAACCGTACTTCCCAGAACTAACATCCTGGCCCAAGTCCGGGATGTACAAGTCACTGAGAAGTGAGCCCACTGCTTCATTAAGCAAATCTCTTTGGGGGTGCCACCTGGGAAACAGACACCCAGGCCACTTTGAGCTGCCTGCCTCTTGACAAACTGTCTGGAATGAGGAGCGGGAGGAGGTTAGGCGACCTTCTCCCCCTCCACATCTGTTAAGCAGAATTACCAGGAGAAAAAGTCCAACACCAGCGGTGAGGAAAGCACAGGGCGGGAGCAAAACAATGCCCCGAGCCGAACGTGGCCGCAGGACGTGCTCAGGAAACTTGTCTAATGACCTCCCTAAGCTCTCTGCCCTCAGGACCTGACCAACGTGAGACCCAACTTCAAATGTGAATGGGAACTTGACGTTCCCATTCATAGGAAAGAGAGCTCTGGACTAAAGTAACCTAGACTCATATTCTCAGATGAAAAAGAAAAAAATGTTTCCCCCCCCTTATTTTTAAAATGACCCCTGGTTGGTTTTAAGCATGCGAAACAAGTTTACTGAACGCCTGTCAGCCAGGAAAGAACAGTGCCTTTCCTACTTTTAGAGGGTTACACCAAGTGGACAAAATCCACAGGAATAAGCCTAGTGGCGGCTGTTACTCAGTTTTGTGACTGAGTTACTGCATGTGCGCATCAACAGTCTGTCAAGCCACAAAAAAGTCAGAAATTTATCCCAGGACAATTATAACCCTAAAACCAGGTTTCCTGAGAAATAAGGGACCCATTTCCAGACACCTGCACCCAACCACTCCTCGATTAAATCGGTGGCCCGAAGCTCCAAGTTTATTAGCTTATGCGTCAATAGAAGTTTAGGGGACTTTTCGTCTTCAAGTTATTTCAACACGTACAAAATCGCCGTGGTAATTGACATCGTCCACCATCATGCTTCACCGTGGGGGGGAGCAATGTGAAACATGGGGTCACACCAGGTTAAGTGGACCATTTCAGTACTCTGGCTGGTGCTCCAGTGGAGGGGAAGGCTTTCATCAAATGCTTCCTGGGGTAGCCCCAGAGAACTCAAGTCAAGAAAGGATTGCTTGCAGGCCTGAGGGCTCCCAGCCAGCCAGGAGGGCACCCTGGGGGGCAAGTGCTGCTGACCCGCAAGCCAATGTCGGACAGTGGCAGTGAGGGGCTGTGCCATCCACAGGAAGGCCCTCCTGCTCAACGGCACCCCCTGTAAGATGGCTGCTCCCTCTTCCTAACCTTGGGAGGCTGGCTTCAAGTTCAAGAGCAGTGTCAAGAATCAAGAGAGAGCCCTGGCTGGTGTGGTTCGTTCGGTTGGGCATCAGCCTATGCATGGAAAGGTCTCCGGTTCATTACCTGGTCAGGTATATGCCCAGGTTGCCGGTTCGGTCCCTGGTCGGGGTATGTTTAGAAGATACCAATTGATTATGTTTCTCTCTCCCTCTCCTCCTTTCCCTTCCTCTCTAATAATCAATAAAATGTATTTAAAAAAAAAGAAGAAGAAAATCAAAAGAAAGGCCAGCCAACTGTGGAAATGCCATTTTAGACCTGTCTTGAAAGTGTGAATGTTAAACTGCCTTATTATCAAACCAAGCAAATGCTTAGCTCAACCTACACTGGAAGTGTCGTGACAGCCTACTTGAATGCCAAAGACAGGGCCAGTGTAACCATTAGGTGCTTCATCCGGGCCCCGGTAAAAAAAGAGGCTTACAGGTTGAGAAAAAGAAGCTAAGCAACACTCAGTGCCGGTGGGAAGGTGAACACATTAATTCTGTTGTCACACCAAAGGAACTGACATGTGAAAATCTGGTCAACTTCTCCATATGACTCTTAAAAGGGCTTCTATTTTTAGCTCCCAAACTTGATACCCAGGTGAAATAATTTTTCCCCTGTCCAAGAACCACCAATGGATGATAAATCTGTACATTTATTTTTACAACCTGTTTTCTCTCACAACAATTATAAGCAGCTGATAGGTGGAGAGAAGTTTGGGGGCAGGAAGGGAGGGGAGCAATAAATTGCTTCAACTAGAATATAATTTGGAAGTCACTGTAACAGACATTAAAGATTTTAGAAACATGTGAGCTATCTGGTTCAAGGATATTTGTGACATTAAAAAGGTCTTATTCCTATTATTTTTACTCTGAGTTCTCTTCTACTACGGGAATCCTTAAGCAACAAGTTAACTATTTAAAGGTCTACATAGCGAGCATGTCTGAGACGCTTCTAAACTATTCCGTTCATTCAAATCTCTTGAAAACTTACCCAAAGCATCGTTACCAAGCATGAAACATTTCCTGGAAATATCATCAACACAAACCTTCCTCTCACATATCCAACACTTCCTATTTAAATGCTTTTGCTAACTAGTAAGTAACCCTAAATTACATCCTAACACATAATCTGTCTCCCAAACTGATTCATACATGGCAACTGGACTAAGCATTTAAAATAAAAACAAAAGCAAAGCTTTAGGCATGACTCACTTGCTGCAAAGAAGAATCCTGTGAGAAACCCGTTTCTTTAAAGTCAATTTCATCATCACTGGATGAATGAATATGGCAGGTTGTAACCTATATGCATAAAAATGTAAAAGACTATTTAACAGAGAAAAGCTTTGGACATTTGCATCATCATGTTTATGGAAAATCACAACAAGAACAAAACTAGGTAACAGTTAAGTTGTAAAACCCACCCGATAGCCATGGGTGCACTTCACTCAACCAGATGGTTGGCTTCCTGCCCTCTGCCGCCCACTTGTGGTGACTTCACTCCCGCTAGCATCACCAGAAAACAGTACGAGATGAGTTACTCCCCTCAAGTGATTTTATCTCCTATAAAATGTTTACAAAGGGGAGGCAGAAGGAATGGCTCAGATGAAATATAAAAATAATTCATATGTGCCAAGCCTGAGAGCTAAAACTGCAGTTCCCAGGAATTACTACCCAGCCACTACCAGATTACATTTAAAGTCTTGCATTTCCTGCCCACTCTAAGCACCTGAGGCGTCCTCTGCTTGTAAACAGACCCCACATTTTCCGCCCCTTAAAAAGTAGCGCTCCTCTATTAGAACTTGTAACCAATTCATTAGTTAAGCAAAAACACAAACATGAACTCTGCTCACCAATTCATGGTGATTTTTCTTAATTTACAAATGTCACATATTAGGGGGAAATGTATTAACAATTAGGAATGAAGAAATACACAGGACTAATAGTACTAACAGCAGTTACTGCTATATAAGAAGTAACAAATATAAATAATCTGTACATCTTAAAACCCAGCACAAAACTTCTGAGGGTCACTTACACGTTTTCTGAGGTACTCTTCCCAAACTGTCTGCACAGTGTGTTGGGCAGAGACCACTGTCATCAGGGGGAGGACACAAGAGGCCATTACCCACCAGCCCTTTGAAGCTGTGCTGAATACTGAGGAGTTACAGAACCTGCCAGTCTGATTTTTGAGGTTCCAACACTGGTTTAAGCCCAAAGTAGAATCTAAATAGATCTGTCTGTAGTAGGGCTTGTGAAATTCTGACTAAGTTACAGCCTGAAAATTAATCACTCTCTATGGCTGATCATCTGTAGTTAAGATACTAAGCCCAAGTGAATAACCCAGCATTTTCAGTTCATTCCCTTTGATGCCCCCTTAAGGTCTAGAGAACGCACTCACACCCTAATTCTGAATCTGGTCTGATGAAATCAGAGGCAGAATTGTGACCAATGAAGAAAACCTGACGTCAATCACACTGTAGCAAGTTCATGGGGAAAGATGTGGTGAGGATGGGATATGCCAGGGTGCCCAGTCAGAGTGCAGAGGAGGTGGCAGAATACTGCTTGATTGTGGCAGCTGGCTTTTCCTGGGGCCACTGCTATCAAGAGCAATAGATTTAGAGGAGCTTTGGGCTACTTGGCTGGCAGGCTAGTGCCAGTCATATTACGCCACTGTGTGTTTTACACCATGGCGAGGTGCAGCATTAAAGGCAATCCACAGAGAAAGCAAGGTGAACTTAACAAGAGAGAACCAAAAGAGGTGGCTATTACTCCTAAGTTTAAAAAGGACACAACACATGCTCGTGCAGCTTTTACTTTTTGTTACAATGTAAGGTATTTAGCTCATTAATGAGAAAACTAGCTTTTGTTGAGCAATAATGTGCACCAGACATCAAAGCAATTCTGGGAGGGATCTAAAAAGAATATTTTTCTCCAAAAAGAAACTATTTTAGAAAGTTATTACTAATAGTAACAAAATGCATGTACATACATATACCTTTGTAAGTATATTATTGAAAGATGTGAGGATTCTGCCCCAGATGGTTTAGCTCAGTGAATAAAGCACGGGCCTGCAGACAAAAGGGTCCTGGGTCCTGTCAAGGGCATATGCCTAGTTGCGGCTCAATCCCCAGTAGGAGGCATGCAGGAGGCAGCCAATCAATGATTCTGATGTTTCTATCTCTCTCCCCTGCTCCCTTCCTCTCTGAAATCAATAAAAATATATTAAAAAAAAAAGATGTTGGGATTCTGATTGAATACTTTGAGGTAAAAAGACAATTTAATTTACCCACACGGGAAAACTTCCTAATTAGAATACCAGTGGTTCATTATACAGATGTATCCACTACGAGTCCCTGATCTAAACTTCAAAACACAGCCTTTGGAGGCATTCCATTAAATGCCACCTTCATTCTTCTTTCAGTTAAAATTTCTAGTCACGTTTATTTTGAGTCCCACACACATCTATCCACTCTGCTGTCACAATATAACCCAGCCTTGCTCAGCTGCTTGGAGTGATGTGTAGTACACCAAAAGGTGGCAGGTTCAATTCTTGGTCAGGGCACGTATAGGAGGCAACCCATTGCTGTTTTTCTCTCCCCTACTTCCCCTCTTTCTAAAAATCAATTAATATATATATGTAAAAATCTAGAATCCCATCACCTCTCATTAAATATTTTTAAATTAAATTTACTGGGGGTGACATTGGTTAGTAAATGTTTCAAGTGTAGATTTCTATGATACATGATCTGTATATACTGCACTGTGTACCCACCACCCAGTCCATCATCAAGTCTTTATTACCTTTCTAGTTTGAGTCCCAATTACTTCTCTGGATAATGCTGTGTCATGCAGCTAACTAGTCTCCCTGCATGCTCAATGTAGGCTAGTCTCAATCCAGCAGCCATAATCATCTTTTAAAATATACATCACTCATTAGTTCCTAAGCTAATGGCTCTTCATCATGCTAAGATCGCAACCTGAGGGGCTTGCTGTGGACTAGAAACTGCACAAGATCTGACCTCTCAGACCTCACGTCCCGTTCTCTCCCTCCCTTGTCAATGGCGGACACTGTGGCAGCCTCTGCACACACGGGAGACACCCCAATCTCAGTCCTTTGCACTCACTCACCCTTCCTCCCTCACTGCCATCAAGGCTCCAGAAAAGTTACCTTCTCAATGTAGTTTTCTTAGACCACCTCATTTAAAATTGCACTCCTCCCTCGGAGTTTATCCATCCATTTAGCCAAGGATTTTTGCCAATCTGATTTAGTACAGCGTCCTTGTATCTGGCACGTAGCAACCATTCAAATATTTATTGAATTAATGAGTACTAGTAAACCACTAAATGAGAATACAGAATCATGCCTTTTTCAAAAGTAACAAGTATATATGATCACGCTTGGCAGGCCAGATGTGTTCTAAGCATCTTCTTGATGCTGCAGTGAAAATAGCTTTTCAGATATTACTGAAAAGCTATTTTCATAAAAAACCAAAGGACCTGTATGCATGCATATAAGCATAATCAATGAACAGAGATAGTAGGGAGGTGAGGGCATGTATGGGAGTGAGGTGGAAGGGCAATGGGGGATATGGACACATATGTAATATTAATCAATTATAAAAAAATTTGTTTTACTAACTGCTGTTACAGGAAAAAAACAGGTGTTTTCTTTCATCTTTGCTGCTAAGGGAAATCACAGCATGAGTTGACTGCGAACCTCTGACCTGGAGCAGGTTAGAAACACCAACTCTCAGAGGTTCCACCAGCACCTGATAGTTCTCCAGGCAACTCATATGTGCACATTCGTGTGGGGCTTGTTTTTATTAATTCTTATCCAATAATATTTTTTAATTTAAATTTAGAGAGAGTGGAAATGAGGGAGGGGAAAGGGAGAAACATCAATGTGAGAGAGACACATCGATTAGTTGCCTCATGTATATGCCCTGACTGGGGCTGGGGATCGAACCTGTAACCCAGGTACACGCTCCTGAACTGGCAATCAAACCCAAGACTCTTCAGTGCACAGGCCGGCACTCTAACCACTGAACCACCAACCAGGGCTATTTGTGCAAATTTGTGTTACTGCCCACAAAAACCCTCCATAAACTATCTTATCAGTGCTGGGAAAGAAGCACCAAGACTTTTCATTCTCTTCCTTGAGAACGAACCCCAATTTTCCAAAATAAACACAAAAACATTTCCTACGTCATCTAAACTTACTCTGAGTCCTTACCAATCTCTACAATTTGGGGGCTTAGTCAAAACACAAAGGTCTCTGGATGTAATTAAAATACCAAATTTCATTCATAATAAACTCCCAACATAAAAGCATAAGCAATATATGCATCTGCTGATGGGGTCAAACGATTCAAGTACTTCAGTGCTCTCAGAGGGGGGTAAGGAAATTGTTGCCCTAGAAGGGACAGGAGCTTGGGGCTGGTACAGCCTCTCCTACATAACCAGCAACTCCTCAAGCCCACAGCTGGTAGGATGGACAGTTAGGTAGTACTTGGTGTGTAAATGAACAAATCCTTGCTGAGATTAGGGAAATACTAACAGGTCAGGGCAACACAACAATGTAGCAACTCAAGCATCTGGTTCTTGAGTCACAGGTTGACTCAAATTCTGTGAATAACCTGACATGATTCCCAGGGAGGTAGGTACCTGAGTCATCCTAAAACCAACAAAATCATGCAGTGCATCTGATCTAACCGCTTAGGGAGCAGCCAAGGAGAAAGCCATCCATTACCTAACAGCTGATTTGACTGATAACGTCCCTGAGACAATGGGAGGGCACTGCTTTCACCTGGACCTTGCACCGCAGCACCTGTGTGTGCACTCTTTGTGCGACATCTTTGCCAGGGCAATAGCGCTGCGTTACCAAGTCCTGTTTCCAATAATATTCACAACGGCATTATCTTCCCTGAACACGTTCCCAACCCCACTGGACTACAGCCTGAAACATTCTGGGTGGAAAAATGGAGAGTTTGGAGGCTGCAGTTAAGTCTCCGGGGTGGCCTAGGATTACTGTATAAGCATCTTTTAAAACCTAGAACATCTGTATCCCTAAAAATCCTACAGGAAGAACGTGAGACTAAACAGAGGTGGTATTCAGTGCTGAGTATGTGGGACCAAGAAATGGAAGAGGTCCCGAGAGAGCAACCTGTCATTCTCAACAGCAAATAAAGTGGTGGAGGGGCTAACGCAACCCGGGATGTGAGCAATGTGAACAGGCTCCCAACCTGACCACTCTGGCTATAAGAAGCCACTGCCCCTCACTTCATCTTACGGCCGTCCACGTGTGGTGGCAAAAAGTGGAACGGGCAAAGGAGACCTGAGCTCCAATTAGAGTGGCAGGTGGAGCCTGTGGGATTTTCCTTCAACACAGGTGCCATGACCCCAGGAGGCTGCACATCAGTTTGCACAGCCTGCATGTGGATATTCCTATCAACATTTGCAGTCACACATCAGATTACTGACAACGTCATGCAAAATTGTGGAGTGTTAGCTGAACGGCAATAGAGTCCTTTATACAGAACTGCTCACGAGAGAAATCTGCTTGAATTATCAAAGATGAAGAAGTTTTTTAAAAAATTCTTTATAACAAGTTTAACTGGACATTTCTTACTTCCACCTATGAAGTCAATCTAAGGATAATTTTAAAAGAAGTCTCTCAAACAAAATGAGAATATCCCTGAATATTATTCCCAAATATTCATTTTTAAATAGAAATGACAGAAATTCTCTTAAAGGAGACTACCTTGCCTGCAAGGAATCAACACGGGGCCTCTAAAATGAAACAGCTTCATTTAACAGTATCAGAGAATAACTTCACTCATAATAAAACACTGACTGTCCAGAGTTTTAACCAATTTGGTGGAGGGGGCAGGGCAATCTACAATGGGCACTACATTCCCGAAAAATTACTTAATCCTTCCTTGATGACTCGGCAGCCAAAGTGAATGTGTTTCTCTGTTGGGCTATAATACACTCAGACACTAAGGGCCATAAGACCTATTTTAATTAAATGGCCCTACACAGCTCCCTTTTTTTGGTTATTTCTTAACTTCATAATTCCTCCAACTCCTAATACCTACTGGTTCTATCATATGTCCACCCTAACAAGACATTAGCTCACCAATCCGTCAAGAGTCTGGAAAAAGAACCAAATCTGTTAGACAATCGACAACGGAGGAGGCAACAGGCCCTTCGGGGTGTGACTTGGGATGACCTGGTGACCATCTATAGCTGCCTCAGCCTTTCCATTTCTCTCCTGTTTCTAAATTCCATTTTGAACAGAGAAGGCTGCCAGAGACTTGACTGTCTAATAATTGAGGAGTTACTGTTTATTAGAAATTTAAGACTGTGGCTGCTGGATTTGGATTTCAATTATAAAATTCAATGCCTGACATACCCACTGCCATGTGGAGTCACAGCCGCCACCTCCATCATTGGCTGCCATGTGCTTAGGAAAGGAAATACTTCCCCACATCTTAAAAGCAAAGGCAATACTCACCTTAAAACTTAATGTTATTAAAAAATGCATTCCAAAGTCCAATATAATTTAAAAAAACATTATCAATGCCATTATTCCCTGGCTAAAAATACCCATCTGTTAAGGCTTTAAACTGGGGTTTCAAAGGCATCTACACATTTTCTACATTGAGAATAACCTAAAATAGGGTCAATTAAACTGAGTAACACTAGGAAGCACCCAAAGGAATATTCAGGTTTTCTGCCCACCAAGGGTTACCTTTACCTGAGGCAGAGGGCAGCAAGCCCGGCGGAGTGACAGGCAGCTACGTGGCTGAGTGCCCAGGGAGCAGAGGACTAGGACAACAGAGACCACCTCTGGTATGAGAGGAGCATCGGTGGCTTCCTTGCGCCCCTTTGTCATCCCGGGCAGGAATTAGGAGCTGACTAGGCAAATTAGCAAATATAATGCGAATACTGACCTGTCTTCTTAGTAAAGAAACAAACTTATCTTTGCTACACTATCGCCGGGACAAATGGAAGATCTTTCGCGTCTTTCTGAATAAACGAGCAAAGGCGAAGTGGCCTGAAACCATAGAAATTTAACCTTGTAAAACCTACTAGATCTACCGTGTTCCTCTTGTTAGTCTCTCCTAAGGAGCTGGTGCAGAAGGTCTCCCATCGCTCCCTGAGGTCGTCTGGAAGATCTTGAGGGGGAAAGGATGAGAAAAGTGTCATTACCATAGTGACCGACTCAGGCAAATAACCTCCCCAGGCATCGCAGGAGGCCCACCAAGCCGTTCCCAAAGGTGAACTCAGAGGAACCTGAGGGCTGTCAAAAGCCCTCAGCAGCTGTAAATATAATATGTTTTTTTCAAATCTTTTGGTTAAAAACAATCTGGAAAATGTGTTTCTAATAAACTCTCCTGAGAAAGGCAACAGGTTTCTAAGGTGGAGGGAGAATGCCACCTTTCTTCACCATCACGTAAGTTTAGGCAAGGCGGCAAATGTCGGCTCCTGCACATTTTCTTGAGGTACCCTGATTGACATCCGGCCAAAGGATGTTCCATGGAGCCCAGTATGGCTTTTCAAATGGACAAAAATAACGTTTCCTAAATGTTTGTGCCACAGGCCAAACACATGGATCAGATGTGATAGTGAAATTCTATGTTCTAAAGAATTTTTAAGGAAAATGATACATAACACCTTTTCTGAGAAATGAAACCACAGCTGTAATCTTGGAGGCCTTACTAGATAGTGGTCATCTGACAATTCTGCTTTAAACACACACCTGCATGCACCAGCACACAGCACTGGGAAGCAACCACCATATAAGAGACCAATCTAAAAAACCATCTCTCTCTCCCTCTTTCTCTCTCTCTCACACACACAACACGGCCACTTCTCCTGGGTAAGAACAGAAAGATAACCTGTGATAACCTGGCTTATACCTCTTCTCGAGGAGCAAAATTCCCAGTGGGCAACAGCTATTCTCTGAATGTACATCCCATAGATAAAGCCTCTCGTAAACATTCTTAAAAGATAAACGAAGCAGAGACTGGAAAATGATTTTCATCAAGTTCACCCCGAAAGAACTCTGCTGCAAAGGTGAAGATTGTTCACAGAGTAAGTCCCAGGACTAGTGATTCTGCTGGGACACAGAGCTCCCTCGTTTTAGAGGTGGCAGACCGGGCCAGGGTCTGAGTGCCAGTTACTTTCTTCCAAGTAACCTTGGGCTGACTCAATTTCAATGTCAGTACAGAAAAAATTCTTGTGTTAGTCATGGAGATTTGGACAAATGCTGAAAAATGTTTTAATACCCCAGTTAAAGGACTCAATCCACAGGTACAGAGGTGGTCTTCAGAAGAGAAAGCAAGAGTGATTACAGCTCAAGGACCGGGACACCAAGCGGTGCTCTCTGACTTAGAAGGTGGGTAATTCTAGTGTGCTGAGCTCAGCCACGCCTCAAATACCTGCTAAGAGACTGCGCAAATAGGACCAGTAAAGAACATTCTCAGGAAACTCATGCAAGCCTCCAGATAATGATTAAACTCCACAGAGAACTATTAGACAAGTGACAGAGTATCCCCATTTTCTTCTTAAATCCTCTCTGACCGTACAAAACTGTGAGGGGCCCTCCAGAAAGCACTCACCTTTGATGAGTTGCTGCACCACTGCGCTATTGGGGCCCTTGTCCGTGCTGTGCACGATGCAGTTAGCTATCCGCGTCAGGTGCCCCATGTAGCCATGCCGTCGTCCGCCCTCGGCCCTGGTAGGGAAGGACAGACATTCAGACTCCTGACAGGACGGAGGGAGGAAACAGAAAAGCGGGGTGCCAGAATATTACCAGGCTTGGGGTGAAGATGGGAGGGGGGGTGAGGGGGGCAGAAACTCTATTCAAAGACTACACTATAGCCTCACTCAATGGGACAAGGTTCATTCAAATATACCAACCAACTAACCAACAAACCATTAATCCTCAATAACATATTAGTTTAAAAAACCAACAAAACCCCAACATTCATTGATTCTTCACGTTTCGGTGACTTTCCTTTTTATCTTTATGTGAAACCATTTTTCAGACTTTAAATAGACCATAGGGAACTGCTTCATTTTATTAAAGGTCATCAAATTTTAATCATTTAATAAAGATAACCATCTGCCAATAGCATTTCTCAAGTTCAAGTATTAGCTGACTTGAAGACTTGGCCATGAGAAGTAATCCACTCGTGTCTGGCCCACATATCACTTGGAACACAGGAAAATCATCTTTTGTCCCTTTCCCCATGTAGAGTCCAACTTTCCCAACTATATCCATCTTTCCATTTAGACCAATGCCTACTACAAACACCACCACTAGGAAAAAAATACATCTGTGTAACTACTGACACACATCAACTAATAAGACTTTAAGTAATCTTGCCAACCAGCTAATGGAAACTTCCTGACAAGAAAACAGGCAATTCCTCCCTTTAGCCCCATGAAGGGACACTTCTGCACAGTGAGGTCATGGGTATGCAGAACCAGTGCTAGGCCCAACCATCCCTGAGTAGGATTGGACTTAGCAACTCTTCCTTCAACTCCACATTATTCTCAGGAAAACAGCCATTTAAAAAGGGCTAGGACGTCTCAAAAGCAGCAGAGGTGGGTAGTACTCCCATCCCCTGGTTCCCCCTCAAGAGGTAGAAAGACAGAGGGATCAAAAATAAATGAGAGCCGAAACCGGTTTGGCTCAGTGGATAGAGCGTTGGCCTGCGGACTGGAAGGTCCCAGGTTCGATTCCGGGCAAGGGCATGTATCCTGGTTGCAGACACGTCCCCAGTGGGGGGTGTGCAGGAGGCGGCTGATCGATGTCTCTCTCTCTCATCGATGTTTCCAACTCTCTATTCCTCTATCTTCCTCTCTGTAAGAAATTAATAAAATATATTAAAAAAAATTTTTTTTTTAAATGAGAAAAATACCTGTTACAGTGAAATACCCTGGCCATCAGGGAGAAGCATTTGTGACTATAAAGTGCCATATACCATGTCATCACTTTCACTGCTCTCTGTCCAGGGTAAGGGAGGACATTTTCTTCAAACGGAAAAGCAAACTGAATTCCTATCAAACAATTCACTTACTGTTTCTTCTCGTTCATTTCCCAGGCATCAAGTATTCGTTCTATTAACTGACATTTTTGAAAAAGCTGAATGAAAAGGAATATTCCAGTTAACATTTACATAAATGTTAAAGTGTCAAAATTTTAAAGTGAAATAGAATGCTAATTGAATACAATAATGGTATGTGTAGCCCAGCAAGCTAAATATAGCTGTAAATTATTGGCCAAATCAAACGCAGTGTGGTGATAAATGTATCTGAGGCTCTTAGAACACTACAGGATTCCAGACAGGACCCATACCTTTAGCTGGGCATGTACCGGGAAAGGACAGTATTTTAAGTACTGCTACCAATGAGCCACTGACCTAAAGCAAAGCCAGGGTTTATTAACCAAGGAAACTGGGCCCAGAAATATAGAGCCTGACAAAATTAAAATGGAATCAAGAAAAATTTTTAACTCAGAATTCACAGTAATACTTGTACTTTCTTTTTTAAACCTCACCTGAGGATACTGTTTTTACTGATTTTAGAGGACAGGAGGAGGAGAAAGAAACACAGATGTGAGAGAAAAACATTAACCAGTTGCCTCCCACATGCACCCCAACTAGAGGTTGAACATGAAACCTAGGTATGTACCCTGACCAGGAATTGAACCCACAACCCTTCAGTGCATGGAACGATCAACTAAGACACTGGCCAGAGCAACATACTTATACTTTTTAAATGTGAGCTATAACAATTCATTTCACACTTAAATGGAAAAACGCTATGACCAGGAGTAGCAGAAAAAAAGAAGTCAAGAAAGCTTACATGTTTCAACAACAAATTGTCACCAGTGGATTCCTGATCAGTAATTGTGCTATTTTCTGTGTTTTCAAAGGGACTTGCAAGTATCAGTGCAATACAAATTTCCACTTGCGTATGTAAAAAGTTATTCCATGTATATTTGAAGAACATGTCCTACAAAACAAACAAACAAATGCTTTTTATTCAGTTACCTCAATATTTAAGTTACTGCTTTAAAATACTGACCAAATAGTAATTTAATAAAATAAAAATGATGTGTTCTTAGTCCAATAGGACTACTAAAAGAACACAAGTTTATTTGAAACAGCACTTTATAGGCTAAATAACAGGATATTTGCTCTTTCAACATGCCAGAGTTTTCATGAAATCATGTAGACACCAACAATAAATAGATGTAGAAGAGGTAATTGTTTCTCAAAGAGAAAGGGAGTATCCTCTTATGTTTTCAAGACAACTAATGCTGACATTAAGTTTACTAAATAATTTTTAAAGAAAAAAATAAATATCCTATCTAATAAAAGAGTAATATGCAAATTGACCGTGCCTCTGATATACAAGCCACACCCACCATCCAATCAGGAGTAAGTATGCAAATTAACCCCAACCAGGATGGCTGTGGCCACAGAGAGTTTCTTCGGCAATGGAGGAAGCCAAGCTTTCCGCACACCCTGGCGGGCCCAGGCCTCCACTCAATGCTACAAAATTTCAATTATAAAAGACAAATTCCAACAAAAATGGCAGCAGCCAGAGAGCTGGAGAGAGCTGGAGGCTAGGGTTACCCCCGTGATGAAGGAAGCCAAGCTTTCCGCAGCCCTGGCCTGCCTTGGCCTCCACTTAAGGCTACAAAGTTTTAATTGTAGAAGATAAATAAATCACAACAGAAATAACTTCGGCCACAGAGCGAGCATGAGGCTTGGCTCTGGTCAGGCTACAAAATTTCAATTGTAGAAGATAAATAAATAACAGACATCAGAGCCTCCTCTTGGGTCGCTAAGGGGCGTAGCTGGCATGCAAATCTGCACAGGCCCCTCGCCCAGGCTGCCCTATACTCCAAGGAAACCCTCACTCTGATCTGGGACACCCTTCAGGGCAAACCAGCTGGCTCCCACCCATGCACCAGGCCTCTATCCTATCTAATAAAAGAGTAATATGCGGATTGACCATCATTCCAACACACAAGATGGCTGCCCCCATGTGGACACAAGATGGCCACTACAAGAAGGCCTGCAAGGGAGGGCAGTTGGGGGCAATCAAACCTGCAGGGGAGGGCAGTTAGGAGTGACCAGGCTGGTAGAGGAGGGAAGTTGGGGGCAAACAGGCTGGCAGGCAGAAGCCATTAGGGGCAATCAGGAAGGCAGGTAGGTGAGCAGTTGGGAGCCAGCAGTCCTGGATTGTGAGAGGGAGTCCAACTGCCCATTTCGGCCCGATCCTACCAGGATCAGGCCTAAATGTGCAGCTGGACATCCCTCGAGGGGTCCCATATTGGAGAGGGTGCAGGCTGGGCTGAGGGCCTCTAGTGTGTGTGTGTGTGTGTGTGTGTGTGTGTGTGTGTGTGTATAAAAGCCTAATATACAAAGTGTTCCCTCAGGAGTTCGACTGACCATGAGTTCGATTGCTCGCTATGACATGCGCTGACCACCAGGGGGTGGCACAACACAAAGGAAGGCCCTGGCTGGCAGCTGCTAGGGACCCTACCAAGCACAGATTTCATGCACTGGGCCTCTATTTGATAATTTCCTTTTGATTTAACAAATATTTACTGAAGGCTTTTAGTGCAAGGCACAGTGCTAGGTGCAACAAGGCAGAGAGAAACACATAGGCCCCAATCTTGAGATGCTCACATCTTAACCAAGAATAACCACTCAGGCATTTGAAACTCAGACCTGTTAGCGAATGGAGCAAAATAAGGGATTTCCTGATTACCTGAAAAGGTAACGTATCACAAAAAGAAAAGACAATCCCAAAAGCGCAAAACACATTTAATGTATGTATTTAGGATATCATTGAGTCTGGTTAGCTAATCTCAAATGAAAAAAAGATCCACTTAAAGAGTTTTATCAAATTTATTATCTAAAGATTAGCAATAGTAAGATTAAACTACTAAGCTTAAAGTAATTGATGACTTCAGAGAGACTCAGAGACAGGAGTTGAAAGTTATATTCCTCAAGTTTTACTTTCTATTCAGAAAGTAGGGCAAATACTATGCACCCCAGGGCAACAATTATGCTATCAAACAAACTATCCTTTTACATTTCACCTTTATCCAAAATGTTCCTGCTCTTTATGCCCTACCCTGACATATCACTTAATCAAAGCCGAACTTAAAGTATCTCAGTGACTCTAGCAAGCACATGGTATAGTTGAAAACTATGCATGGGTTTGCAACTGGATGTGAATTCAAATCTGGCTCCACCATGGACAGCGTGAGTGCATCTCTTTTCTGGGAATGATCTTTCTCTCTCACAGTGTTTGATGTTCAAGATCACATGAGCACAAAGTAAGTGCACATTCTAATGTGCACTGCCTTTCATGTAGTGATCAAACACCCACACATCCTGTGAAACAACCCTGAACTCCCCAAATGGATGTGTGATGGTACCCTGTGGAACCTGCTAAGTGGGGCAAGACACAGCAAGCACGGGGCCTATGGATTCTAAGCACAAACTTTGAAACTGGAGGAGCTCATTCCTGGGCTCTTCCTTTCCCCCCTTCACTGACAAGCAGACTCACAGCTGTTTCAAAGGGAAATTTTGGACTCAAATCAAAAGACCACATGGGGGTCTCAGACATGATAAACAGATATATTTCTGTGAAAAGAAGATAAACACTTGCCCCTTTGCTAACAATGAATAGAAAACAATGCTATAACCAGCAGTTATTCACTGTTCATATAATCTCCTAGAGAGGGTAACTAACCATGGGCGGAACTTCTTGGCAAAGTCTGTCTTCATCATCTCTGAAAGTCTCTGATACAGTTTTCTTTACATAAATAACTACTGACAAATTTAAAGCATTCAAATTTGATGATTAACTCAAGGAAAAAAAAAATTTCTAAGATCATTTACACACAAGACCGAGAAAAGCATTGACGTGCATTGTAAATTTGTGAGGTTGTACTTTGAGTTACATGGCCATAAAATATCAAGAGCAAATGGAAGCATCTGTCCAGGAGAGTCTTACCAATATGACTCCAATACTGTTCAGCTCTATAAGGTCCGCATTGATACTGCTGGTGTTTGTTTGAAGCAGGCTGGATATCAACCGAATCACATTCAATCGGGTGTTGCCGACAGGAGGGTCCAGCACACCCCATGTCGTCTTCATCACACTTTTCTGAGGAAGAAAAAGCTTCCAATTAAAAGGCTTTCCAATGCAATCCACTTAGGTAAACAAACAGGAAGGGACAGGGGGCAATGAAACACCAGGTAAATTAACCCTCTAAACAATTTGACCTGAATTCTACATCTGAAGGAAAATTTATGTCTTCAAGGTATAATGAAGTAACCAAGAGAAAACAATCAAGCAACTTCCCTGGACCATTTTATAAGAAACTAAGTGTCCCATTTTAACATTCTAACTGCCACAAAAAAGAAAGCAGAATGCTACGTGGGTCCCTAAAAATTAGTGCAATATGTCAAACCTGACCAAAAACCAAGAGAAGTTACAAGTAGTCTTGGAACACAGCCCTCTGCCTTCATCAAATCTGCAAGAGGGTACAGGCCGGGCTGAGGGACAACCCACCCCCTCCCCAGTGCATGACTTTCATGCACCAGACCTCTAGTCTTCCCCCCTTCTCTCTCTCTCTCTCTCTCTGTCTATA
>JAAGEH010000043.1:2326795-2360814 GCA_011751065.1 Lasiurus cinereus | reverse complement strand
ATATATATATATATATATATATATATATATATATAAAAGCCTAATATACAAAGTGTCCCTTGGGGTGTCTGACCAACCGGGAGTTCAATCGTTCGCTATGACATGAGCTGACTACCAGAGGACAGCATAAAACAAAGGCAGGGCCCGGCCAGCAGCTGGAGAAGGGAGGCCCTGGGCCGCAGTTGGCAGCTGATAGGGACCCTACCTGTGTACAAATTTCATGCACTAGGCCTCTAGAATATAGATAAAAGCCAATTAAAAACTGGCAGTGTACCTGTAACATATTTTGTGCGTGCTGGTCACAGCCAGTTCTATTAACTAAGAAGGTTCATATTTTTTCTAACAACTGTTTAAATCAAATTGTCAAGCTGGCCAGCCATGTTTACGATAGCTGCCCTACCTTGGGTGGCTCAAGCAGGAGTTCATGAAAAGATCCAAGTCTTCCTCGGATGGCTTCTAAAACACTCTTGTTGACCAAACAAGCTGAATGACTCATGCCTGGTGGACAGATCTCTATATGGCCTTCAAATCTTAAAATAAAGCAAGTTCATTATATTTATTACAATTTCAGAACAAATCACGGTGTTCCATATCAGCATGTAGATATGTACACAACAACTATATAAACATGTAATAATTTGACAGGGACCAGCGGACACAACCTGAAATCCAGAGGCCTACAGAGTTGGGTGGGAAATTGTATGTGATTTCTTCCCATTCACTTGAACCACCAATCTCCTTGTACCTGTTACACTATTTGCAGCTCTCTAGCCAGAAAATAAAGAACGAAGGAGTTCTCACCCCTGAAGTACAGGGCATACCACACTGCCTACCATTTGGGATGTTAGTAACAGGCCTGCATTTATTCTAGTTTTTCTTGGCTAATAAACATAGTTTCCTATTTAAAAGGTTTAAATTACCCCTCTCTCAAAATCTCAATCTATAATCATTATAACCCACTCCTACAGGAAGAGTTATGAATACAATTCAGGACAGAGCCCAAGTGGGGAGAAAGGACATCAGGAAGAAGGGCCCTAAAACTGCAGGGATGCCATTCAAATGAAAAGTTATTTCTGGAAGTGGTGTCAACTGAACATCAGCACAAGCCAGTGGTTAATAATGTCATTGCTGGAGTTGTGTCCAAGTCCCGACTCTTCTCTCCCCAGTTATTTGTTCAAATGTGGAAAGTGGACTTACTCAACGTCTCTCCCAAGACTGCCGTGAGGATCATGCTAATGCAGACACAGAACTGAACACTGCCTGGCACACAGCTAACTTCTAGAGTGATTATTATGACGATTACTTGAAAATATTCCACATGTGGAAGTGATTTCTAACTGCAAGAGCTACATGGGACAGCATTCAGAAACTCAATTATTGCAAAGGGAGGAAGGGAAATAGATTACAGTGCTTTTGGATATGTAGGGAGGTTTAATAATTTATGTGGCCAAATATAGCTTTTTTCATTACAGTTTCTTTCTAAAGAGAAAGGCTTAAAAGTTCTTCACAATTCCATAATTCTTTTGAATGTTTGCATACTTTTCCTCTAGTGTTTTGAATTTAATTCGGCTGGAATTCATTTTTATGTAAAATAGGCATAGACATATTTTTCCACAAGTGGTGAGTCACTTCCTAAGCCATATTTATAGAACCACCACCTTTCCTGCTTAAGTGAAAAAACAAACAAAAAAACAACAACAACCCATAAACTTAATATAAATTTTGGTATCACAAATACTAGTATCACACTGCCCTATATTATTACATCCATAATGCATTGTAATATGCAGGAGACAACTTATCTCAATTACTGGTCTCGCTCAAAATTCCTGGGCTAGTCTTACATTTTTGTAAGTACTACAAAACTCAAATGTCCACAATCCAAATAATGCCAATAAAGAGTATCACCAAATGATATTTTTCAACTGCATCCCTATGTATTGCATTCACATAAGAATTATAGTTTATACAGCAGAAAAAGATTCAGCACCTGAAATTCAAGGGCATGATATTGTAGCTTATAACCAACAATTCAACTCTTAGTATTTAAAAAATCTAAAAGCAAAACTAAATGGCATTTTGTAAGATATAAAAGAAAAGCTTACGTTGGTCGTCGTGTCTCAAGTAATGTCAGCAGTATCTGTATTGCACTGACTATAGCTGATTCATTTTTATCCTTATGGAATATATTTGATAGAAGCTGCTCTATAATTTCTTTCCTAGGGAAACAAATCAATAGTCAAGTGTTAACTGTAACATCATTCATCAATACTAACAACTTCAGAGAAAAAGGTCATGGTACCAGTGAGACAAATATTATACAAGAATTCACTGTCATTTGTATATGTTTGTTTCACTTAACAATATTATCCTTTAATACATTTATTAAAGTAGGCAAGTGATCCTGCTTATAATAAATGTAACTCTCCATACATATATTGCTCCCCTCCTTCCCTCTAGAAAATCACCTGGGCCCTGCTTCCTTTTGCCAATCTTGTTGAGAGCCAACAAGTATTTCAAGACGTCACCTCCCACTCAGACCAGAGTGGTGGTGGTGGTGGCGGCAGCAGCAGCTGGGGGGTGGGATGGGATAGTAAGACCTAGATCCCTTCACCCCCACAAAGAAAGGGAAAATTTTTAAAAATGCTAATTAGAAGCCACAAAGGCGTTAATGTATAATTAACATCTAAACAGGTAAAAGAGAACATCAATTATTGCCTTTTACTCTACAATTAAATTTTCAAAAATCAAAATAAAGTGGTAGCAATGAATTAAGTCTGACTGAACTATTGCCCAAAAAGAATTTTCTGCAGGCTCTTCCTATTACTGCTCTCTTGCACACAGGCAAGGTCACAATTAAAATGTAAGGTAACCTGCTAGGAAAATTTACATGGATTTTCTCAAGGAAAACCTCCCTTTGTTAGGTTCTCAGTAATTTTCAGAATCCATGTAGATTAAGGAAGGAACCTCCCTGACATACAGCTGGGCTGCCCCGTGGCTCACACTCGTCACCCCAAGGCCCAGCTGTGACCCCTGTATCCTAACAACAGGTCCCTTGCCGGCCGAGGGCAGCAAGGAGGGGAGAATCTCTTTTTACTTGGGCGAAGCAAATAAAACTGGTATCCAAACTAACTCAGGATTCCCCTGCAGGAAGCAGCTTTCAGGTACTCCCACGCCTGTACTAAAATCACTCCAAACCTCCACCTAAAACAGTACTGTAACAGTCACTCAGCACAGCATCTACAGGGCAAATGTGAGTTCAGGCCTGGGACTGCACTCTGGAAGACAGTGTTGTTTTTACAGAAAATATACATATTCTTCAAATAGCAGCCTCAGGGGTACAGCGTCAGACTACAGATGTCCACCTTCTTCTCAGGGAGCAGCCACACTTTCATCAACACTGTGCCTGAACAGTGCGGCTAACAAAGAGGCCCTCGCTATTTCATGGCTGCACCGAATTCAACCTCTACTACAGCCAAAAGGCGTTCTACTAATGAACAAAAAGGATATTCTAACCTGCAAACACTTGATGGTCAAGATGTAACATAGTAGCTGAGCCATATTCTGAGTCTTACCTATACAAATATCACCGAATACAGATTTCAAAATCATAAACCAAGGGACTGAGCTTACCAAACAGGATAAAAGGAATGTCTTCGTATTCTTTAATAAGATATTTACACGAGAGAAAAGATATTCATTTTTACATTAAAAACAAACTGCAGTTCCTGGATGAGCATCAGTGGAACTAATGGTATGAGCTGTCTGGTGCACGAAGCATTCCAGGGTCTTTACCCATGTCTTTGAGACAGTGGCTCACTTCTGTTGTGTTTTTTATATGGGCAGGCAGAGGAAAGACTTCTATACAACTACTGGCTGAACAGGAATCAAACCCCAACTCATTCCAAGTTCATTATTATTAAGAATTAAGAGCTGCACAGTCCAACCCTCTCTAACCTAACTACCTTTCAAGGAATTTTTGAACTTGAAAATTTTCCAGATCCACTTAATTGAATTCATTCACTTTAAGCCCAGATTGCTTCCCAAGCTAATATTCATCATCTAACACTTCAACCCACTTTTTTAGACCTTTTGGTACCTCTATCATCTTTATCATTCTCTTTAACTTCAGCTCATTTTGAACTTTCCCTTTAATGCTAACTTATATTCATACATATGGTACACACACACACACACAAACACACACAGTGCTACTCAACCTATGAGTTGTTTGGCATAATAATATAAAGATTAGGTAATCTGTTTACTACGTATTATCAGTAGATTGGCCTAATATTATATTTCTACATAATAATGTACCAAATATGTAAAAAACATATTATGATTAATAAGCTTACTAGGTTCACAGAAAGAAGCCTTTCGTCTCTGTGTATTTTCTCAATCAAGAGATACTAAAAGAACCACCGTAATGTAGGAGCATGTCTGATATTTGAGGGGGCTGGTTCTCATTCTCCAGAAGAGTGTGGGAAGCAGAGGATGTGTCCCTGCTGCTAAGTGCAGGGAAGATTTAACTCAGTGACACAGTGAGACCCCTGACTCCTCAGAGCCACGTATTTGAGGAAACCTACTGCAACTAATATTTAATGGTATTCATTCTGAGAATGTACCTATCTGCATCAAAAGATAGTTGGCCGATCCAAAACTAAAGACATAGCTAGTAACACAGAGGCTCCAGTGGCTAGATCCCCCATTTGGTTCAAGCAGAGTTGTGTGAACAGAGGACTGCAGGGCGTTAAAGAACGCAGTGATTACTCGTGATCAGTCTGACATTCAGAGTGAACTTGTGATGTCCAAGACAGGAGCCATTCACCACATGTGGTCACTGAACACTCAAAATGTAACTAGTCTAAATGATCTATCTTAAGTGTAAAACATGTTGGATTTCCAAAACTTTATATAAAGACTATATATATATATAAAAAGAGAGAGAGAGAAGACTACAGTATACAGTTGTCCCTCCGTATCCAAGGATTCCAGGATCTCGAGGATCTCAAAATCAAGGACACCCAATTCCCTTACATAAAATTGTATACAGTATTTGCATATAACCTACCTACATCCTCCTGTATACTTTGCATCTCCAGATTATTTGTAATACCTAATACAATGTGAATGCCCCATAAATTGTTGTTTCACTATATTGTTTAAGGAATGATGACAAGGAAAACAAGTCTACACATTTAATACATAAGACATGTCAGCAACATCATAACTTTCTCCCCCTAATATTTTTGATCCATGGTAGTTGAATCCACAGGGAATCTGCAGATATGGAAGACTAACTGTAGGCTCAGTAACAGTTTTTTTAAATGAGCATATGTTAAAATATTATTTTTAACCTATTAAATACATTATTTTCACCTATTTTTTACTTTAATGTGACTAATAGAAATTTTTAAATTACATGCAGCTTTTATGTTTCTCTTAGACAGTGCTGTCATGGACCACATGAAAGTTGTTATTCAATATTTTTTAATCTACTCAAATGGCAGTTTTATATGATTCAAAGAACATTGCAATTATTAGTATCTGACCATGAAATATCTTACATGTTATAAAAGGAGTGCATATGCCGTAATGCCAAGAACTACTGAAATGGGGCAGGTAAAATGACATTTGACTCAAAAGCGAGTAATCTCTTTAAGTATTGCTACTTGAGAGAGCTAGTCAACTCCTCCCATTCTATCACACACTCTGGGAATTACAACTTTACTTCTCAGAAGACAGAGTTTAAAACAAGATACCTTGCCTCGAATTTGTTCCTTGCTTGGGTCAAACTTGCCAAGTAAATAATACATACACATGTTTATTTTAATAAAAGGCCTTCCAAGGTGTTAAGCCAAAAGATGCAAATGAGCCTCACTATACAGGAGGACTGAAACAGGACTGACAAAGTCACTAAAAAGAAGGAGAGTAGCAGTAAGTTGAAACAGGACAGCCTTTCATACTTAACAAAGCTAACTTTCCAACTCATCATCTACATGAGGAAATGCCTGGTTTTTCTTTATTAAAATACTTTCAGCTGCATGGATGCAGGTCAAACATATGCCCATATTTAATGATAAAGACTCTTTCTGAGAACGTGTGAATCTAGAAAAACCTAGTACATTTGTGGCCACTCACAAATTTCAAACAGCTGTTTTCTGAAATCTAAACATGACATGGCTGCTCATTTAAGAATTTTCTAAAAAGGGCAGAAACCAGTACAAAGAAATGAAACATATGTGACATGTATCCCCTTCAAATCAGGTCTGATAAGGTTGCCCTTAGCTATGAAAGGAGAGTAAAACCTAAAAAGGGCTTCTGATAAAATTATTCACTAAAATAGGTCAAATTAGGGCATTCATAAGAAATTCTCCATCAAAACTCGTAGAGGCCTTGAGTACAGTTATGATGTGGCTATGCCATCTTACGATGGCTTTAAAGAATTCTAGTTCGAACTTTGAAAAGTTCAGAGTCTACATATAAATGCCATTTACTTATATTCTTACTCTCTAGGTCTCTACTGGGAATTACCAATGGCTGGGATCAGACAAGCAATTGTCCTACCTTCTCACCCACCCAAAATAGTATTTTCCATGGACGAGATTCCCAACACTTACCAATCTCATAATGGCAACACATCAAATAGCATCAATATGAACAAAGGACAAAAACTGAGTTTTAAACATACTTTTCTAGAGTGGCAAGCAGAGGATCTGGCTCTGGACTGTTCTGAATTTGTAACATCTGGTCTCTGCTCAGGCGAACAATTTCACAAAGTGACTGTGATGCATTTGAATGTCGCTAAAGGAAAAAAGTACAATTTTAACTATAAAACACATAAAAAGTCAAATTTATAAAAAGTTAAAAAGGAAACTGCTTAAGATATGACACAAATTAGCACTGACCATAAGATGCAGGGAGTAAAAAGTCAAACTCTAAATAAATAACATATGGAAAAAGCATGAGTTTTTTATTCTGCCAAGCTAATGAGACTTAACAGTACATTTGCTATTTGTGAAGAGAAGTGATAGAAATTTTGGAAAGGAAAAGCTACTATAACTGCATTCTTAGGGGAAAAAAAAAATTCACCCCAAAACATATACTTTTATCAGCATTAAAAAAAAAAAAGCCAAAACCGGTTTGGCTCAGTGGCTAGAGCATCGGCCTGCAGACTGAAAGGTCCCAGGTTCGATTCTGGTCAAGGGCATGTACCTTGGTTGCGGGCACATCCCCAGTAGGGGAAGTGCAGGAGGCAGCTGATAGATGTTTCTCTCTCATCGATGTTTCTAACTCTATCTCTCTCTCTTCCTCTCTGTAAAAAATCAATTAAAAAAAAAAAGAAGCAAATACAGCTTTAAGGACTATACCAATGGGTAAGAAATATTACACTTTTCCCAACTGTATAGTGTGTTTACCTTATAGGAAAACACTAAAATCTCAGGGCCCAAAGACTGAGCATCTCCTGCAGTACAGGTAGAACAATGACATTCCAGCATAGATGACACATGCACCGGGATATCAAAATCCACAGATTGGTATCAGGAGCCTAATATTTCCTTAATAAATAGAAATTGGGCAATGCAATTTAAGCATGCAATTTATCATTTAATACAGAAATGTCAATAGGACTATCCCAAAGGGTGAAATTAACTTCCTTGCAAGTCAAGTAGGGAAGGTGCCGATGCCCCAAACACTTTGTAAAAAACCGGCTGCAGAACGGGCTTCTCCTTTGATTTCGCGTGGACCCTGCAGTCAGGCATAACATCCTGCTGAACCATCAAGTTCTTCTGCTCAAGACCTGACCCTAGCGAGGAGCAAGCCCACAGCCACATGCTCCTGTGAATGGGCAGGCCGTGCTCCTCCATCACTTTCCATATACCCATCGCATGGAACCACCTACCACCTACCTCCCAAGCCACAGGAAGGAAGATTACTTCCCTTAGACCAGTGGTCGGCAAACTCATTAGTCAACAGAGCGGCAAACCGCGGCTCTAAAGCCAGTTTGCTGACCACTGCCTTAGACTCAAGGCTTCTTCTAAGCAGGGTCCTTACACTTGAGCACCTGACAAACTGGAATGGGTCCTCAATGTCAACAGCAACAACATTATATTGCCCCAAAAAGAATGATGGAGAATCAACAACCCCTTCATAATTATCCTTTTCTTCTTTCTTAAAAAAAAAATAAAAGAAAACAAATGCCTATTTAGATAAACTCCAGGTACGAAGTTTTGAAATGGAACAGAGTGCAGGGCAGGGGCTAGGTTCATCTAAATCAGTGGTAATCAACCTTTTTTAATGCTGTGACCTTTTAATACAGTTCCTCCTGTTGTGGTAACCCCCAATCTTAAAATTATTTTCGTTGCTGCTTCATAACTGTAATTTTGCTACTGTTAACAAATCAAATGTAAATATCTATTTTCCGATGGTCTTAGGCGACCTTGCTAGCAGTTTTCAACCTGTGGGTCGCGACCCACAAGTTGAGAACCGCTGCTGTAGAGCCCAAATAAACATGGTGTTTTTTGTGTGTTTTTTTAAATCAATTTACAGTCAGACAAGGGAACTTACATCTTCTTCTTGCGATGGATGAACTATTTCCACAAGCCTCTGGATAATTTTCTCCTCATTTAACCACTGTAAAACACATTGTAGAAGTGATCATAGCAATGCGTGGCTCTTGTTCAAGCCCCAATGAAGGTTAACATACTTGGAAATATCCATCACATTTTAAGTAGAATGTTACAGGTTTCTCTGGACTTTGAACACTACAGGAAATTAAAAGTCCCCCAAGGAAAACGCCAGTGAATATATCATTTTAACAGTAGCCAACAGTACCAAGTACTCCCCAACTTACAATGCCCACATAATGAAAATTCTATACGTCAGCTTCCTAGCCATGGGAAATTCACTGAGTACTAAAAGGGTCTGAACTTTGGTTACTGGAGGTTGAGGGATAGAATTCATACATTTTCTGTAAAAGAATATTTACATTAGGAGAGCTTCAGAAAGATTGAGAAAAGCAGTATTTAATATTAAGCCTCTGGCTTAAAACACATTATGAACTTTTAGATTCAGAAACCAAAATAATCACAGGAAACATGGGGGTGCGGGAAGGGGGCATAGGCGGGGGCAGCACTACAGAAGGAGTTTATCTACCCTGTCACATGTTAGAGAAGAGCTATTATCATGGCTATGACAGTCTCTTCTTCAGCCACACACAAAATACTGCTGTGAATGAAAACATGAGGAGATGAAAATAAGAATAAGTAAAAACTCAGCTTGTGTAATACCAGTTCCTCAAGGAACAGAAACACCATAATAAATGAGATGCTCAATACCTAGAAAGGACGCCCCCGCAAAAAAGGCTTAAGGAGATGGGGGGATAGCTAAATTTACTAAAGGTATAGAGAGAAATCCTAACACTGTCCACATTGGCTTCTTAAGGAGACATGCCAAAGGAAATGTGAACAATAGGTATTGGGGAGAACGAAGGTAGAAGCCCAACTTCACAGTTTAAAATCTGTTTTACGGCGTGCACAGGAATCACCCTCCCAGGGTCTTGTTCAGTGCAGATCGGACTCAGCAGGGCGGGGCAAGACCTGAGTTTCTGGGTTTCTAACAAGCTCTCAGGTGATGTTTGGGACCGCACCATGAGTAACTATGGTGTCTCCTAAACAGAGGATGGTAATGCCTGTCCAAAGAGGGTGGGATGGAGGGTTCTGACCATCACTCATCAGTCCCCCACCAAACTGCCTTGATAGCTGTTAATAAGCAGCTACATTTCATGCCCACTTTTTGACTGATCTCCCATAGCGGGCCCCCAAATAAAGCAAATCATTTAGAAATTTTTAGCTACCCTTGCCTAATTTACGCCTTTATTAACTACCTACCACTGTATCCCTCTATTTCCTTCTAAAGAACCATACTGAAAATTTCCCCCTGTAATAATCCAAATATAAAGGTGACCTTCCCCCTTGTCCTCAACAGTCTTCCCTGGAATCCTCCACTTTTTTTCATCTGTACAAAAACATACCCAAAAGGAACCAGTGTTCCAATTCAGGGCCCTTCCAAGACATTCCCTGGGTCCACCAACTGGATTCCTCAGAATGAGCACGGTTCTCAGGAGACCTCTACCTTGTTCTACATGTCCAGCCCATGCCCAGGTCCTCCCCCTCACCCAAACACACCACTTCTGCAGAGCATCCCTTTTCTGGAGTGTCACCTGACAAGTGCTCCTGTCTCCCCTTCTTGAATTAAAACTAGCACTCCCAATAAAACTCATCCCCAGAGAAAGAAAGAAGTTCTAAGACTCGAGGTTGAGTATTTAAGATGGAATGAACTAGGGAGTGGTTATGGAAGAAGGCAAGGAAGAGAACGAGAGG
Source organism: Lasiurus cinereus (assembly GCA_011751065.1). Classification (NCBI taxonomy): domain Eukaryota; kingdom Metazoa; phylum Chordata; class Mammalia; order Chiroptera; family Vespertilionidae; genus Lasiurus; species Lasiurus cinereus. The sequence continues at coordinate 2,350,429 of JAAGEH010000043.1, read as the reverse complement.
GAGAGACAGCAGACAAGAAGGCAAAGACAAGGGTCTATGAGAAACTTCAAGTTACTCCCACCTCCTTCCCACCCAAATCCTGCTCAAGAGGCACATGTACCCTAAAATAATCATCTCCCCAAGATTTTAAATATGGGCCCCCTTGGAAATAAGCTCCATTCTCCTTATCTCATGTGCTTAGAAAGTTACTTCTGCAGCCTCGTTCCCTGGAAATACAGATACCTTTCCTTTTTGACTTGTAGAGATAACTCTGTGATGTGACCATCTTCACAAGAAAGAAGCCTCAAGCATCTCAAATGAGATGCAGCTCCTAACAGTCATACTTTTGCTTTCACTCCCTGGCCGGCTTTGAGACAAATCTTCAGCCCATTCTACCTTCTAACCCCACTAACAAACAAGCCAGCAAAGAAACAGAAGGCCCCTCAAGGAAGCATCCCAGAAACCTCGGGGTGTGCACATCTGAAACCTTAATTCTGCAAAATCGAATCTCTTCCTATCTCGGAACAACCTTCTGGCCCACCCTGTTCCCTACCCTCTAGTTTCCCAGATAACCTTCGACCAAACTCGTGGAATCCCACCCCAGCAGACAGCAGCCTGTGGGTTCAAGCGCGCCTCTCCTCACCCCGATCAAGGACAGTCATAATTCTACTCACATTCAGCACATCTTGCCTGGGCTGTGGAGGCTCGATGCACGTCAGGAGCCTGAGCAACAAGTCCATGATAGCTGAAGTTCCTATGTGCTTTATGATAAGGTCTACAAAATCACGTTTCTTCTTTAAGAAATCCACAATCTAGAGGAGAACAAACCGAAACTGAAAGACATGTAACCTGAGAACTAGAAATTTTAGAATGCTGTCAGTCCTGCCCCCACCAACATCCTCTCACCACTGTGAGTGGAGGAACAGCAAATGTTGAATTCATAAGATGTCAAGTTGGGAAGCCTGCTAATTGTTATGCTATTCAAAAACCCCTTGGGGGAAAAAACTCCCAAATTATCATACGTTCCCTAATACAAATACACCACCACAGAATCTTTTATTTCTGTTCACTTTCATTAATAATTAATTCAGAGAAAGATATGCCATTTCAGTTTATGAACATAAAGCAAGTCCATTATTAGACTGTTGTACTAAACTGCAGATATATATTTAAAATCCTAATTATACTCTAGCCAGTGAGAGAAAAAAATTCAAAACATTAAGATTTCTCTATCAGTCAAAGGGACTAACTCACCTGCTATAGAAACATCACGTGGGTTTTATTTTAGCAATTCACCTGATCAGATTCACACAAGGAGAGTGACTGTGGCAGAGGCTGACAGTATACCGAGACCATGACGACAGAAATAAATTACATCCCTGCCACCTGGGTCTTTTCTGTACAGGAAGAAGAAGGAGACTGTTTTGTCCCACACTCCCTTGGGTACTGCTGGTTTCTGTCTGTGTGCAGGAATCAGCTATTCACAAGTCCCAGCAGCAGCCCACCATGGCAGCTGCTGTACCATAGTCTCACCGAAATCTTTCCAAAGCCCCCGTGGTGGGGGCCGCTTAACTCATGTTGCAGAAACCAAGGTTCAAGCGGCTGTCTGAAATTTACACTTAGATTTCTATGTCCCCAAAGCCCTGATCCTGCGATTATCCCACGAGAAGTCTAACAGCCAACTAAACCTGCTTCACCCCCAGAACCGGGTGTAAGTGCAGGATTGACCATCCCACGTGGCTTCTCTAGACAATGATGTGAAATGTTGAAATAAACCTTCAGGAAGTCATACACACTGAATCCACTCACAATTGAGTCACACGATAGTATTAAAAACACAGGTAAGGAGAGATGAGGAAAAAACCCTACGTCTGGAACCCAAAGGCACAGCCAGGACAGCAATGTATCCTATACCGAAGATGACACTGGTGATGTTCTAAGTCATCCAACAATGAAGGCGCCCTACAACTGGACTTGATGCTCCACGAGCTAATAAATGTCTGTATCAGTTAAGCCAGGTTGAGACTGATTTTTTTTTTCATTAACAGTTGCATATATCCTTACTAATTCATTATGTGATGGAAAACCTTTACTCACTCATAATTCCCAAAAGGTTAGAGAGGTACCAGTTTGACTCTTTTCCTGGAGCTAAAAGGCCAAGGGCTATAGAACCCACTTGTTTTCATTCAAGGAGTCCTGGACCAAGATGCACAATGAGCAGCAGTGACTGGGCCCTTTTCTCAGCATTTAATTGGCATGTAGCATCATCTTTACACAGATACTGTATCTGACCGTGAAGACCAACACAAATACTCCAAAAGCTTCAAGTGCATTCTCAGTCATGACACTGAAAACCAGAACCTGTTTTAATAGTCACTACAACCATCTGGAACTGACTAGTAATTTAGGCTGAGGGGTGACTTGAACTTTCCTGTAACAGTCAGCAGTCCTATTATTTCTCATCGGAAGGCAGAAGACAGAAAATCTATCAGAGCAATCATGATTTGGGAAAGATTCTCTAAGAAAAAAGAACCTCAATTCCAATACATTTAAGAAGGTAATCCTACTCAGTTAAGACATGAAAGGATGACCTCCTCTCTAAAATAAAACATGTATCCACATGGCATAGGATAGACACATTAAGCCTAAAACAGTTCCAGTCCCTCCAGGTGTGCAGACAGCAAGGTGGATCCTGGAGCCTGCTTTCCCCCATGAAGGAGGCCAGGCCCGACAGGTCTGACTACCTGCAACCCTGTCATCACACCTCGGCTCGCTGCACTCTGGCAGGACTGACAGTTTGTACTTGGGCATCTGAGGCTCAATGCTCCTTGGCTGCCTGTTTCGCTAAGTGGATCATGATCAATGGTCAGCAGACCCTTTTCACACCAATACTGATGAGAGCAGTGAGTCTCACACTGTGGCATGCATCGGTCATCTGGAACAGCGGTGGCCAAGCAGTGGTCCATGAGGTCGAAAAGGTTGGTGACCGCTGGTTAAGGAACCCTTTGGAGCAGTAGTCGCCAACTGGTGGTCCCTGAGGCCTGAAAGGCTGGCAACCACTGATCTGGAAGACTTGTTAAAATCCCAGATGGCTGAGCCCAGCCCCCGGAGAGTCTGAGTCAATAGGTCTGGAGTGGGGCTCAAGAACTTGCATTTCTAACAAAATCTCAACAGGTCCTGGGACCACACTTTTGAAAACCGCTACATATACAACTGATACTTGGAAAATAAATTTCCCAAGGACATCTGAATTATTTAAAAAGCAACCAAAGTGGAGTAGGAGGAGAACAAGAAGGAAAAAAAGGAGGCGGAGAGAGGTGGGGGAATTCCTGCCATAAGAGTAAGGCATGAATTTCTGCCAATCACTACAGTAAAAGCTACATAATAGGTACTAACAGTCTATACCCAGATGTCTCAAGTGAAACTTTTTTTTAGTAGAATCAAAATAGAAACTATCACCATTTGTATAAACCAATAATCAATGACATTTATAAGAAAGCTTTTTTATTTAAGCTTCATTTGTAATCAAGGGGAAAAAAACAATTGTTACTTTACCACAGTCACTAGGACTCCACTCACACACTCAACTGCTCAGTATGCACCGTCATGCCATCTTCAAAAACAGATACTAGCGTTCTCATGCTTCTAGCTACTTATCAAGAGAAAACCACAGTCTGCTAAAAAACCGAGATGTGAGGCACTTCGAAAAAATGTAAAGTTAGAACATATTAATGTGTAAATCAATGGTAAGCCAGCAAACATTTAGAATGCTTACGGTGTAAAATATATTCTTTTATAAAAGCTGGACTTAGAGCATACTCAGAACACTGAAGCAACAAAATTACTGAGGATCATCTGAGTGATGATCAGCCCTAATACTTACCTTTTGGAAAACAATATTTACCTGTTCTGGTTTTCTGCTGATAAGAATACTTAGCACCTTGCTGAAGAAACTGGCAAGTAGTGGGTTCAAGGGGGAATCGTTTAGGAGGAAGCTATATAATTTCATTAGCAAGGATTCATCTTCTCCCAGTCTATCATTCATCTGGGAAACATCAGAAGTGAGCAACTCACAAGATATATTTGGATACCTAGAAGAATAGGATACTTGCATCACCATCTACATTAAGAGTTTAATTGCATAAAGTAATACACAATCAGAAAGGCTTCCTAAAATTTTGTGGGGAAAAAATTATTTTCTGAGAATTACAAAATCATTTCAATCAATTCTGTCCAACCTCTAAAGTGAATTTGCTATATCTAAAATACTGTTCCTGCTGAAACCGGTGTGGTTCAGTGAATAGAGCGTCGGCCTGCGGACTGAAAGGTCCCAGGTTCGATTCTGGTCAAGGGCATGTACGTTGGTTGTGGGCACATCCCCAGTCGGAGGTGTGCAGGAGGCGGCTGATCAATGTGTCTCTCTCATTGATATTTCTAACTCCCTATCCCTCTCCCTTCCTCTCTGTAAAAAATCAATAAAATATATTTAAAAAAATAAAAAAATAATAAAATACTGTTCCTAAACCAAGTTTTAATAGAAATACATTTCCCCCAACAAAACTAGAACACACCTAGAACTCAGGAGCCAAAAGGGGTGGGAGGTTATCTGTAGGGGCATGGCCTTCTCAGATGAGGCAAGATGTGACAGGTAAAAAGCCTTGGGCTGCAGTCATCAGTAGCTACTCTGGAACAGCTAATAGTCAACCATGAGGGACACTGGTTCCCAGGAAACCGCGCACAGCACCTTGTAAGGACTCAAGACACATTTAGGTCCCTAGCTGGCCACTTCTAATTTCATATGGGTTACAAATGGTATTAGAAAGTTGTTTTAGGGGCTTCTCAAATGTTCAATCTATATTACATCTTACGAGAATATATATTCTAATATACTAGAGAATAGGGCATCTGCCTGAGTGAGCCTGGTGGGAAGCTATATATAAAAAACCAAACTGTTGCCCTAGCCGATTTGGCTCAGTGGATAGCGCATGGGCCTGTGGACTGAAGGGTACCAGGTTCCATTCCAGTCAAGGGCACATGCTCAGGTTGTGGGCTTGATCCTCAGTTGAGGGTATGCAAGAGGCAGTAGTTGATCAATGATTCCCTCTCATCATGGATGTCTCTCTCTCTCTGTCCCTTCCTCCCTGAAATTAATAAACACATATTTAATAAAAACAAACACTCTCCATACCAGCCTTCCAAGGTCTCTGGGGCTCAATCCACATCAGATTTCAATGCTGTGAAACACAGATCTCGCAGAGAGACCCCACAGCACTAGAAGTACCGGTACCGCTCAAGCTACGTCTCTGAGCACCAAAGGGCTCTCTCCCTCTCTGAAAAACAGGCAGTAAATCCATTTCCTGCACTCAGTTCTCTGACCACAATTTCTCATGCTTTCAGTAGCACTGGAGACTGTACTCTCTCCAATCCACAGTTTACTTCTCTGTTCTTTATTCCTCCCTGTCAAGCAGCCAGGATCCAGAACCATCTAGTCATCAGGAATAGGAAGCTCAAATGCTGACCAGGACAGGGAAGTGAAGAACAGGCAGAAGCAGCTGTATGACCAAAGGGATCGGTGAGGTCTGGGGGCTGGAATACACAAGCAAGTGGCTGCCTGTTTTGAGTCCTTGACTGAAGAGGCCACTGGCATCAGACCAGAAAGCTGCAGCCCCTGAGGGGGTCTGGCATGAGGTCAAAAGACTAAGCAATAGGAAAATGTCCCCAAATGAACCTTTGCAGGGAGAGAAAAAAAAATCTGAAGAGACAATAGAACTGGCAGATGCGTAGGCACAAAAATCACATTATTGAATAGCCACTTCTGGAGGCTTGTGACTCAATCAAATTAAAGCCTTCCTCACTTTAAGAAACATGTTGGCATATAGATGCCGTAACATAAAGTCGCCATTATTCTGGGGGAGTGGGGACAGGATTATTCAGTGATTACAGGTGTGACTTCTAGAGTCACATCATCGAGGTTAGGAATCTGTCTCCACTACTTAAAATCTGTATCATGGGCAAGTTACTTGACCTCTCTGGGCCTCAGTTTCCAAGTCTGAAATGTTAAGTCAATAGTCCTTACTCCACTGGGGAGAATAATTTATACAAAAGACTGAGAAGAAAGGCTTAGAGTAAATGAATGTTAGCTGTTTTTATCCCTTCTTATTTTCTACTTTATAGAAGTGCTGAAATGCGGCTATAAGACTTGGGGGGGCACATTGTCTCAACTGCCACAATGTGAAAGTTACTGGCAAATAAAGGATTGGTAAAAGGCAGGAGACCTCAACCCTAGTTGCAAACCAAATGTGTAGGCACTCTCTCTAAATTCTGACACAGAGGTCATCTTTTTAATTTTGCCCCCTTCTTCCCGCAGGTGACTTGGAAGTGTGATCTAGCTTAAAAAGAGCACATGTAGGGCCCAGGCACTACAGACAAAGCTCAAAGATATGGTTCTGGACAGGCTGAGGCTACATCCTTCTCTCCTTCAACATTAAAAAGTTTCAAAAATACCCAAAGTGGTTGAGCAGTGACCCATGAACCAGGAGGTCACGGTTCAATTCCCGGTTCGGGGCACAAGCTGGGATTTTGGGCTCAGTCTCTAGTAAGGGGCGTGCCAGAGGCAGACGATCAATGATTCTCTCTCATCACTGATGTTTTTCTCTCTCTCTCTTTCCCTCTCCCTCTCCCTCTCTCAGAAATCAATAAAAACCAACAAACAATAAACCCTCTACCTCATCCCTGGGCAAGGCTTCTGCTCCTACTCCACACATACTCTGACTCCAATTCCTTCCTTGGCACTGAGAACTCACAAGCCATCAGCAGAGAACCCTGGTGACTGCACCTGACCTGGGAGCAAGCCTGGCCCCTAAAGCTACTAAGTCACTGTTCTCTTGATCCCACCCCTCCACCCACTCAAGCACAGCACATCACCCAATCTCCATTCGGACTCAGCCTACACGACACCATCATTTCCCTCTGAACCGCACCATGTTTCTTCCATCCAGGGGGAAAGCCACCCGCTCCTGACTCCACAGCTGCCTGTAGCTCCCACTTTCTCCCTCTGCTCCCTTTCTAGGAAACTACTTTAAGAGCTGTCTCTGGTTTGTCTCCAATTCTTCCTCAAAGGCATCATGGGCTCCGTGATGCAAACACCAACAGTCACCTGGCCAGTTGGCAGCTACCTCGACTCTCAGGGTAGCGGCCCCTCCTGGTTTTCCTCTTGCCTCTAGAAGTCCGCAGTCCCTCTGTGGGAACTTTGACCCCACCACCAACATTTTAACATTTTAATTTTTGGATTTATACTTCTACTAAGAGCCTATTTTTAAAGTTGTTAGCTCGAATTAATGCTAAATTATTTATAATGACGTATCTGTCATTAGAATTAAAAAGGTTAGTGTGAAATGACAATGCTTTAATATGTTGTATATGATCACCAAACAAAGAACAGTGATAAGTTTATAACTAATATACCAATTACAGCAATCACTCCATCATCCAGAAACTACAAAACACCAGTCTCAATTTCCTTAGATGACTACTGTCAACCCTAACTCTGAAAAGCTTTTAGCTCCCACTGGAAAAACCCCTCTGAACTGATCCCGGTGTCTGGGTCACCAGCTATAATGTAACATGCACAGCTGACGGCACTGGTCAGAAGCACAGCAGAGAACAGCTCTGCCCGGGTTATGCTCTTGAAATGGTGCTCTCCAGAGGCTGTGTCCAGGGGAGGCACACCTACTTTGCAACTTCAAATGTAGCACCAAAAAACAACACCAGAAAAATGCAAACAATAAAAAAAGCCCACCAAAATGCTGGCATGGCATAACAAAAGCCACAACTACTTTTTGGTAAAATAAGCACTTTCCATAGGCGTGTCTACACTTCCCCAGTTACAGAGGTATTAGCTGAATTCAGTTACAGAAATAATCAGAACCCAGAAGGGCAAATCCCTTGCTCAAGTTCTCAGAGCTTGTTAAGAGGGAGGGCCACACCCGACCCAGGAGGGTCTGATACAAAGCCCACCCCACAGTGTCTCCTTCCAGCATAAGCCCCAAACAAGCAGCACCCCACGTGTGGCAGAAATTCCAAAGTAGCACAGTGTCTATCTCTTGAGAATGGGAATACACTACTATTTCCGATACCAAATCTCTTTCCTTTTCTTTTCTCAGACACTGATCTCTGAGTGGAGGCTGTCATTGAATGCTAATTGTCAATCTTCATGGCTGACAGAGAACATGACTAAAAACATTAATAATTATTTCCCTGACAGCAAAATTCTCACCACGAAGAAATGAAAAGGTATCTAAAAATAAAGGACAAAAGAGAACCAACTAAAAAACATAATTCTTCCGCCCTGGCCAGGCGGCTCAGTTGGCTAGAGCGTCGTCTCACACACCGAAAGGTGGCAGGTTCAATTCCTGGCCAGGGCACACATCTAGGTTCTTGGTTCAATGCCTGATCGGGGTTGTGTAGAGCAGGCAACCGACTGATTGTTTCCCTTTTACATTGATGTTTCTCTCTCTCTCTCTCTCTCAAACAATACATATATATTCTGGGGTGGAGGATAAAAATATATAAACCACCATAATTCTTCCTAGTCCCTGAAGTTTATTTAGCACATAATAATTTTTCATTCCTGAATTTGTACTATTTTCCTGTGGAAAATGTGGGAGGTGAACCAAATATTTCAATAGTTGGAGATGGAAAAATAACTAACTGAAACCCCAATACTTTAAATACATATGGAATACTCAGTTTCCAGGGGTCTGGATAGTTTCATAGAGACAGTGATAAAGGGACCCACTGTACTAACATTCTCCTTGTAAGCAGGTGAAACTAGTGAGTAGGTTAAGTCCACTGTAGTTATTTCAGGTGTTTCATGCTTAAATTTAGTGACACTAATATTCACCAAGACGCACACCCTTACTTTCAGTTAACAAAAGGTCAGAATTTATTTTACCAGCAAAATTCTTCAGAACCCAAGCTTCAGCTTAGATTCACTGTGTGATCTTGGATGGTCACGTAACCTCTATCTTGCTATTTTCAAAGAAGAGGAAATACTTCCTTAGAGGGCCCTACTATTTTAAGAAACTTCATTTACTTATAGAACACTTTGCCCTTCGGAGTGAAGTATAGAACGCTTGTTTTTAAAATCCCATCATTGCACCGGACTTAGCTCTAGAACAGAAGAGGCGCTCTGCTGAGCCCGTCACTGCTGACCATCTAAACACTGGAAACGGTCTGCAGCAGCTGCAGGACGTTACTGAACCATGAGAATGAATGGTCCACCCCCCTTCATTTCAGGCCCACCCTAAAGAGAAGAGTGAGTTTCTTACTTGTATCTGATCTTTTCATCCATGTCTTGAGGTGGTTCTTCTATAATGAAGGAGACTAAGTCTTCGAGACATTCTGCTTTTACCAGAAACTCTATCAGTTTGCGGTTCTGCGCTTTACACTCCTGTAAAACATCTTCCTCATCCATTACCTCCTTCAGTGTCACATCTTCTCTTTCTAGAAGTGTGTCTATGTGGGATGATGAGTGAAGATCAAATTTCCAAAACATGCTGGTCTAAACAAAATGCAGAGAGTATTTCATATAAAATTTCAATTTCACATTAATTGTTACTTTCAGTTGTTTTAAAGTCTAAAATGCCATAAAGTTTCACATTGAACCTATAAAATATTTCCTAAATAAGCAGGATATTTTTCCTCCTCTGAAAGAAAGTTTTTATTGACAACAAAAATCTGTTTTGAAATGCTGAAACAAAGCTAAATCTTGGGATTTTCAACCTGCAAAATCATCCTATCCCCACTTTAAGAATTACTACCGGGAAGAGAAAAACCCTTTCTTAAAGGGGAAGAACACATTCTTACACAGAACAAGTATCTTCAGCAACAATGACAAGTACTGAGACCTAAGTATCCATTACTCTTCAGAATACTAAAGAATTAAATACATCAATAACCACCAACAACCAGCACTTTTAGACATTAAACAGCACTTTCACAGCTGAAACTCATAAAATGGCAAAATCTTTAAATTCTTAATCAAGAGACTAAAACCTGGAACCCAATTCTTGAGGAACAAGAGAAAGCAATTCTCAGTTACCAGGAAAAACACTTGACAAACTTAAAACAATGACTCCACAAGCCACGTCTACCCTGTTCCTGCCTCTTCTCCTCCGCCCTCCTCAAAACGAACTATGTTTTCTTTGCTTCATAGAGTTAAAGAGATCATTAGTTACAACAGAAACAGAGAGCCCACTACATATTCTAAAGCTGCCATAAGTAGACAATCTCAAAGGCCAATTTTGACCAAAAGATGACAAAAGTTCTGATTAGGGATAAGACCATTCAAAAGTCATTCCTATCTGTCAAAGGTGTTCACTGCAGAATTCCTGAACCACGGTTGGTAATATACATACTATAAAATCACCTGCATTTCCATTTACCAATAAATAGAAAATTTAACTGCCCTAACCGGTTTGGCTCAGAGCGTCGGCCTGTGACTCAAGGGTCCCGGGTTCAATTCCAGTCAAGGGCATGTACCTTGGTTGCAGGCACATCCCAGGTAGATGTGAGGGAGTCGGTTGATAGATGTTTCTAACTCTCTCTCCCTCTCTTTCTGTAAAAATATCAATAAAATATATATTTTTTAGAAACTTTTAATTTAAAAAAATTATTTACAATAGAAAAAAACCCCACCTAAAGAATACCTAAAGAATAAATCTAACAAAAGATGTACAAGACTTATAAGAGAAATCATAAAACTTTTTCAAAGACAACTACCTATAAACCAAAAATATATCTTCTCTTCTACCTGTGTAGCATGAAGGCTAGAAGAAAAGATTAGAACACTGAGATCCTTTTTGTCCTTTTATCCCATGCTTTCAATACCACTTTTTAAAGATTCCATAAATACAGTAAAAAGACAATTCACAAACTGAAGAGGTTATTTGTCACACAGATAATAAAAGATTATTAAACAGAATATATTAATTCTTACAAATAAGAACAATAAAATAAAAAGACAAACAGGCAATTCACAAAAGTGGAAATCCGAAAGCCAAAAGATACTTCACTTCACTAGTAACCAAAGAAAAAAACACTAAAACCATGCAAAAACTAATTAACAAAATGGGTAACGTTTTTAAATACTTTTCTCTAAGGACATACAAAAAGCCAATAATCACATGAAAAGATGCTCAATAGCATTATCATTAGGGGAAGGCAAATCAAAACCACAATGAGATACCACAGGTCACATTCCTAAAATGGCTACAATTTTTTTAATGGAAAATAGTAAATGCTGGCAAGAACATGGAGACACTGGAACCCTGATGCAGTGTTGGTAAATCAGTTAGGTAAATCACTTTGTAAATCAGTTAGGTAATTCAAAATCCAAACATAGTAGCCACATTAACCAATAATTCCACTCCTAAGTATACAGAGAAATAAAAACATGTCCACCCAAAAACTTGTATACAAATGCTCATAGTAGTAGTATTAATAACAGTGAAAAAGTGGAAACAACCCAAATGTTTATCAACTAATGAATGGATAAATTATAGCCATACAATGGAGTATCATTCAGCAATGAAAAGCAATTAAGTACGAATAGTGACAGACACTACAACATGGATGAACCTTGAAAACATTTTGCTAAGTGAAAGGAGCCAGACACATAAGACCACATATTGTATGATTCCATTTATATACGTGTATGATTCCATTAACTTCTACAATAGGCAAATCTACAGAAAGAGAAAGTTTATTAATAGTTGCCTAAGGATCAGACAGAAATAAAGAAAACTACTATTGGGTACAAGGTTTCTTTTTGAGTGGTGAAAATATTCTAAAATTAGATTGTGATGATGATTACACAATTCTGTGAATATACTAAAACCCACTATATTTTTAGTAGACTTTAAATGGGTGAACTCTATGGTATGTGAATTCTATCAATAAAGCTGTTATTTTTTAAAAAATGACCTGTAAGTTCACACCCAACAAACTGGCAAATAAAGGAAATTGACAACACCAAGGGTTAGCAAGGATGTAGAACAGTGCTGGTAGGAGGGTAAACCGGATGAGCATTTTGAAAAACACTTTGCACCAGCTACTAAAGTTAAAGATGTACAGGTCCCACTACCCTGCAAGGTCTATACCCTGAAGAAATGCTGAGCACTAGTTCATATATCATTGTTTCTTGCTGGAAACAATCCTACCTTCCAATGATAGGACAAAATAAAATGAGATGTATACAGTCTAAGTCAAACAGGACACAGAAGTGAATAGGAATGAACTACAGCTACATGCATCACTGATGACAACCCTCACTACCCACATGCCCTCACTTCCTCCCAGCTTCGACTTCCATGCCCCACCAACCAGTACACTCACTTCCTTGACCTGTCTGGCATTGACACGAGGCAGGGACAAAAACTCCAGCACCACAGCACTGTCTACCCTGCCTCTGCTAAAAAGAACACAACTGCTGTTTCCTTCAGATCACTCCCCTCAGCTAAGCCATTCCATGGTGCTAATCCACTCACATTCTTACCATACTTACCTGCAGACTATTGCACACCTTCTCCTCTCCCCCCACAACTCACTAGCCCCTACTTACCCTCATTTTCACCTGAAATATCCACCTGATCCCACTATCCTACCTTTGCTCTCCCTCTTCTCAAGAGCCTACGGACTGTCCACTCACCCATCCTCTGTGGCTTCCCGAAAGGCAGGCTCCAGCAAGTGCCCTCTCTCCCACTTCCACTTGGTCACTGTACAGAATCATTTCTCAACATGACAAAAATGCTGTCATTTCTCCCATCTCAACAAAACCTTCTCAGAGTCCCAAATCTCACCGCAGCGTCCTGGCACCTGCTAAAAAGCTTTCTCTATTTGAGGTCCTCTTCTCTCAGTCCTTCATGAGCCCTCCTTCCCAGGTTTTTCCTGCATCGCCCGCTAGAAACTGCTCTTATCAAGGTCATCAATGTTCTGTGCGGCCAAAGCCCACAAAACAAGTCTTGACCCTCATTCGACTTGACCTTACAGCAATAGCCTGGAGCACAGGTCTCACTCCCTCCTCCCTGACAACATTCTCCTTGCCTTCACACATGCACTGCTTACCTGGGGTCACAGGTTCACTTCTACCACAAGCCCTGCCTCCCTCGCTGACTCAGCCCTCATTCCTCTGTGCTTTCACTCAATCTCAGGACTTACATGTGTCTCATATTTCTATCTTCAGCCCCAATCTCTCCCCTCAACTTCAAAAGTTTTAATCCTACATGTCCCCAGTGGGCTCTAAAAGTTTCACTTACCACATCCCCATCCCAACTCACCTTGCTCCCACAACCTGCGCCTCCCTCTGTCTCCCTTTTCTCCATAAATGGCACCTCCCACGGCGGCAAAAATTCCCCAGGATCATCATCCTTCACTCACTCGCAGCAAATCACATTGTCACTACTTTCCAGATGCTCCTAGAATCCAACTGCTTGCTTCTCACTGACACCTGTGTTGCCTTTCAGTCCCAGCGGCCATTACTTTGCAGCAGCACAAGAGAGTTCTTCTTTTAAAAAATATACATATATTTTTCTTTATTGATTTTAGAGAGGGAGAGGGAGATAGCAACATCAATGATGAGAGAGAATCACTGATGGGCTGCCTCCTGTACCTCCCACACTGGGGATCAAGCCTGCAACCCAGGCAGATGCCCTGACAGGAACTGAACCGTGACCTCCTGGTTCACAGGCCAATGCTCAACCACTGAGCCACACTGGCTAGGCAAGACAGCTATTCTAACACAGCTTCAGGGGGACCTTTTAAAAAAATGAATCAGATCTCACATCACACGGCTGCTCAAAACACCACAGTTTCCCATCTCTCAGAGAAAAAGACAAAATACTAATGGAAACCTGTGTGGTGGGCTCCCACTCCCTTAATCCCTCTGACCTTATCTTCTGCCACTCGCCCTGGGGCTCCCCCGCCAGCCAGGCTGGTCTCTCCTCCTGCCCCTCCCTCCCGCCCTCTGAGTACCTCAGGCACAGCAGGCTCTCCTGCCACCCACCCACACCCCCAGTCACAAGCTCTCTCCCTGATTTCCAGTTTAAAGGTCCCCTTTCTCAGGGAGGCCCACCGGACCACCATATTTCAATCCGCAAACAGCCTCCACTCACCCACCTACCCACTCTCCCCTGCTTTACTTTTCTCCCCGCTGAACAGTTATATACAACTTTTTTCTTTTTAAATTGATTTCAGAGAGGAAGGGAGAATAGAACTCACTCCTTTTTGACTATGATCCAACTGAACCACATCCCAATGGCCAGGTCTGTGAAGTGTCTTTCCCCATTAAAATATAAACTCTGTGAAGAAAGACACCTTTTTCTGCTTTCCTCACTGCTAATATACCCAGCATGAGAACATGAGTCTTAAAGACCAGTACACATCTTAATAAAGGGGTAATATGCAAATTGACCAAACGGTGGAATGACCAGTCGCTATGATGCACACTGACCACCAGGGGGCAGACGCTCAACTCTGGAGCTGCCCCTTGATGGTCAGTGCGCTCCCACAGGGGGAGCGCCGCTCACCTAGAAGCTCAGAAGCCGGCTCACGACTGGGGAGCACAGCGGGAGCCTCTCCCGCCTCCACAGCAGCACTAAGGATGTCTGACTGACACCCCCAAGGGCTCCCAGACTGTGAGAGGGCGCAGGCAGGGCTGAGGGACAGATCTCCGCCTTCCCCCCACCCCCAGTGCACAAATCTGTGCACCGGCTTCTAGTATTTGAATGAATCTCAAAAACAGTAGAGGGTACAGTTCATATAAAGACACACAGCCGAAACCAGTTTGGCTCAGTGGATAGAGCATCAGTCTGGGGAATGAAAGGTCCTAGGTTCGATTCCAGTCAAGAGCATGTACCTCTCATCGATGTTTCTCTCTATCCCTCTCCTTTCCTCTCTGTAAAAAATCAATAAAATATATTTTTAAAAAAGACATACAAAAATTAAGTTACATAAGGATACATTCACAGATGGCAATACCTTAAAGTAAAGCATGAAAATGATACACTCAGAGGAGTGCTTGCCTTGGGGAGGTCAGAAGAGGGAAGAAGTGGTCTTGGGGAGGACATATAGGGAGCCAAAAGTGTGCCAACATCATACTGCTTAAGCTAGTTAGTGGGTACATAATTATTGTTTTAGCATTTAATATCTGTACACATCCTGATATTATTCTTTGAACATATGATCTTATTAAAATTTTTTTAAAAAAGTAAGCACAAGACTGACCAAATCCAGCTCACCTGATTTTGTAAATAAAACTATTGGAAGACAGCCACCTTCTTTTGTTTACATGTTGTCTATGGCTGCTTTCACACAACTGCAGAGTTGAGAAGTTATATAAACCATATAGCCCCCCAAGCCTTCAAATTTTACTAACTGGCCCTTTACAGAAGAGTTGTCTGGTAATAATGTGAAGTTTGTAAAGAAGTTAAGTTCAAAATTAAAAAGACCAATCATCTGTTAAAACACACTGATGCTTCAAAACAGATGTCATTTTTCTTCAAGAGCACGCTATACTGAGAAAATATGGTTTAATATGGGAGGCTTCGAAGCAGTTACCTTTATAATGGCAGAGAGTTCAGTAACATAATCTAAATTTAAAAAATAACACAACACGTTTGCATACAAACACTAACTCCATAACCTCCAATACCATCTCCCTATATTTCCCCAGAACAACTAGACAGACCTCAGAGGTCCTCTATGATCCCATAATAGTCCATTTCACTTCTTCAGGGCATCCACTCCACCTTATATTAGTTATTTCTGCAGTTACTTCTATTATTATTGGGAAGACTGGTGACTAATAAAATTAATACAAATATTACTCTTAAGCTAGGCACTGTGCTAATTAGTCTATATTTAATATTCACTAATATTTTCTCATAGCTGGAAAACTGTGGGAGCCAGAACTCAAAACCAGCTATTTTAGACCCTGAGTACTCTTGACCTCCATAACATACTCTGAACTGGGGACAGAAAACAGGTACTATGAAAACTCCCTTAGCTTAAAATTCTATACCTATGATGGATGTTTATTACCCTGGACAGTTGTTGAATCCAATGTAATAAAGCAAGGACAAGAGATCCACAGTGGAAAGGAAGAGAGGGGTGGGGCTCATTCAAAGGGTGCTATTTAATCACAAGGGGCAGGGTCTCGTGAACTCCCAGCCAACAGAGGCAGATGAGACCTACCCATGGTCCAGAGACAACAGAACCCCTGTGTATCTTTGTCAGCAACAAAAAACCAGGAGACACTAGCCCCCTCCTTCTACTACAATGACAAAAACTGGCATGTACTCCACAAAAAGGAAATAATTCATGTTAACTCTTTGCTCTTAACTCTCAGTGAAATCCACCTGTGATGTCACTCTTGAAGCAAATGACATTTGGAATTGTGGTCTAAGAGAGTCAGCAAAACCCTAAGGCAGTGGTCGGCAAACTGCAACTCATGAGGAGCCACCGTTTGCCACTCTGTTGACTAATGAGTTTGCCGACCACTGACCTAGACTCTCGATTCCAATAATTACAGGCTGCTGTTGTTCCTTGTGATTAAGCCCCTATCCCAGTAGTCAGCAAATTCATTAGTCAACAGAGTAGCAAACCACTGCTCACGAGCCGCAGTTTGCCAACCACTGCCCTAACGAATCACATGTCCATACTCCAGCGTAGCCTAAATATTTCTCTAAGATAATCAACAATCTCTAAGTTATGTTCTAGCTCCAAAACCATGATTCTCATGAAAAGAAGCCCCAAACACCCAACAGTCAATACTTGTCAATGTTCCTTCCACCACTGCCCACATCTGGGATTGAAAGCCCAGATTTGCCCTGGCCAGTGTGGGTACACTAGAAGATTGCTGGTTTGATTCCCAGTCAGAGCATCAAAACAAAAAATAAATTAAAAAAATTTTTTTAAAAAGGCCAGATTTCACCCAAATCCTACCAATGCCTATTTACTATTAGGGCACCATACAACATGCCCCGTGGATAGTGTACCACAGCTGCTTTACTTACCCTGCTTAGGGTTTCAGAGTGCCACACGTTCTCAGGCACTCTGCTTTCTCCTCTTGTCAAAGTCTCTCTCTAATACCCTCACTGTTGTTCAGATAGGCATCCACATACTGAGAACTAAAGAATCCAACCAGCAATCTGCACAGCTTTCTCCAAGTCTGCCAACTCAACGTGCAATCATACTTACTTCTGCACTATGAGTTTTTATTTTTTCTGTAGCCATGTTAGTTCTGCTCTCTGATGTACCAAAAAACAATCTTTCACTCATCTTTCCTTTGGCCACCAGATTTCAATGGCAGTTAACTTATGGGGCATACAAACCATCCAAAATTAGTATATATTTCACTATAAGAAATTCTGGAACTAATAGTACCCTAGTTTTCTTCAGAGTTGTTAAGTACAAAAATCAAAGCCTCCTTTTATCAGTAAAAAGATTTTCATAACTTATCAAACTATTTATATAAATTCACAGACTATGTAGTCTTCACTAATACATACATACTTATAAAACAGGTCAGTCAACACTAGCTGCATGTGACAAGTAGTAAACCGCCTCTACTCAGAGTAAACCCAGTTCTTGCCAAGACTGTGACATAAAAAGTCCCGGTTCAAGTAAAAGCCTTTCAAGTACTGCCAAGATCCCTTTTACTTGCTTCTTTACCATCTAGCCCATTTACCTAGTATCCAGATGTCAGTTCATCATCATCCAAAAACTGAGATAAACTGGGTATTAATGCAACTAATAACTAATATCTCCCCTTCTCCCAGGAAAAAGTAAAGGGGGAGGAAGAAAAGGGGTTCCCATGGCAACTAAACCTAAAGCCAAAGTCAAAAGGCCACAAAAACAAATCTCCAGTCAACCTAGACCCAGACTGCAGCAAAAAACCCATTCCCACTGGAAGCACCATCAAGGATACTCAAGATGTTTAACATAAACCTACATCCAGCCCTGATCAGTATGGAGCCAGTCACTGTTTCAAGTTTGACTGACAACCAATATCTATGGAGCAAAAGACATTACAGATCAATTGGAGGCCCGGTGTGGGAGGTTGGCTGGCCAGCCCCACCCCTTGGTTAAAGACCTGATAGATCACCCATTAGAGGGGACAATTTGCATATTAGCCTTTCATTATATAGGATATCTGTCATAAACCAGCATGGGAAGAATGGCATTGCTTTTTAAGCACACCAAACCAAGGATGCAAGTCAACACAACCATTTAATACATAGAAACAATGGTGTAATTCCTTTATTCTCTGGCAAAAGACTTCTGGCAGTCTCAACCACCTAACCAGCAAACACCAGCTCTTTCCTCTGAGGACTTAAGGGCCTCTCACTAGAGGCTATTTACTTCACATATTAGAATTTAACCAGTTTTGTTATCTGGTCTCCCAGCCAAAACTCAATCTCTTTTCATTCCTGTCTCGCCCAAGTCCTTAAGTACCTGTTCATAAGTGAGTCCCTAATACAGTTCCTATAAGAACTCAATATATTTGCTGATCAAATAAATGAAGATCAGAAGATGACCATAAGCCAAATTTTAGGATATAAGATTAGAAAGTGTCTGCATGAACTTTTTTGTATGTCTAGATATTAACATTAAGTTGCTGAAAATCTGTATAGCTTTTACACTATATTCTTCCATTCAATAAACTAGATAACCTAAATTTTAAGTGTGTGCGAGAAAAGAATTTTTGCCCTTCTCTCTTCTACTGCACCCCATATTTCTCAGAAGGTAAAACACCTATGTCAGAGTCCAGGCCCAGAGGACCCCTCTACCAGCTGGCAAGGTCACTATGTGAAAGGTTAAGCACAGGAGTAGCCTCTCTTGCCCTCAAAGGGAAGAATTGGCAAACTGATACAGAGTCAACTCTCTGGGAATAAAAAAAGATAATGATGAAGCTGGCATCTAAAAACAGAACTGACAGATGACAAACAAGATGAGGACAAAAGATACAAAACTCAAAAACCACTGTTTAAGGTTATTTAGCATAGGAGCAAACAACCCTAAATACCTGAGTTCAGCACAATACGGTAATTTTTGTTTAACCCTCATCAATGGAAACATCGATGAGAAATACGGATCGGCTGTTTCCTGAACATGCGCTGTCCCCCATCCCTCAAGGAATAGAATCCACAACCCAGGTATGTGCCCTGACAATCGAATTCGAAACCTTTTGGTATATGGGACAACATTCCAACCAATCAAGCCACCCAGCCAGGGCACAATATTGTAAATATGTTCATGGGGAGAAACATTTCTAAATTATTTTATAAAACCAATTCAACCTCCAAGGTAGAACCTACATACAACAGACACGGTACAAATCACCTGAAGGATTCTTTGACCAAGTAGTCCCTGACATTTCTGGTGTAGCACAGTGTTTCCAAACCCTAGCTGCACTTCAGTATTACCTGGGGAGCTTCTAAAAAATATACTATCAATCCTGCCACACATTTCCAGAGATGGGATCCATCATCCATCCTCCATGGTCATAAGAAGTATCCCAACTGATGCTAAAGGAGGCCAGTCTAGCATTTATCTAGAGCAGTGTTTCTCCACCTCGGCACTATTGATTTTGGAGCTGGATAAATAGTGTGTGTAAGTGGGGAGGAGGAGAGTTATAAATGCTGTCCTGTGCATTACAGGATGTTTAGCAGCATCCCTGATTTCTACCCTCTAGAAGCCAAAAGCACATTGCCCATTTCCCACAGTAAAAATATCTCCAGTCCAGCTGGCGTAGCTCGGTGGTTGAGCGTCGATGAACCAGGAGGTAATTGTTTGATCCCCACTGTGGGATGTGTGGGGTGTGCAGGAGGCAGATGTTCAAAGATTCTCTTTCATCGTTGATGTTTCTATCTCCCTCTTCCTTCCTCTCTGAAATCAATAAAAATATATTTAAATATATATGTATATTACCAAATGTTTCTTTGGGGGCAAAAGTGACCCCCAGTTGAGAAGCACTGATCTGAGTAAACAAAAAAACAATCATATGAGGTGCTCTTAAAAAAGAAAAAATATTAAGAAAGCTACTTAAAGTCAAGGGCTCAGAGCTCGGCTTACCAGGAGGACCAAACCACAGCTTCTTATGTTTTTTATGAAATAAACTTAATGTTGAGTTTTCGTTGAGCAGATTGTTAGAAGAGTTTCACTGTCATTACCATTCACTCTTATTAAGAGTAACACAAACATTACAAAATTTTAGACCAATACATACTCAGGCCGCCTCTCAAAGATCCAAACTATAAAACTGAAAGATACAAGTTCATCACAGAAAACAAACTAAATACCACAAATACTGTTTTAAAGAAGAGCTGCTGGTTTAATCTTTAATAACGTTATATTTGTACCAAACGGATACAAAAACTTAAAGAAGCTCAGCAAGCTTCACCCTGTCGAGTCTTAATTTTATTACTCTTCATTTTACATCCAGTCTGACTTTCCAATTCTCAAACAGCTAACTGAAGCTAGCAAGTTATTTTGTTTGTTTTGCTATACTTTTCACAAAAGCTAGTTTTCTAACCCCAAACAATCTTCTTCCTGTTCTTGGGTAAGTTACACCAGCAAGATGCTCATCTCTACCTAAGACTGAGTCTATCAAAATAACACTTTCTCAGAGCAAGCCAGGTCCCAAGCAAGAATGCCAAGGCTGAGTGAGCATGGTTTCCAGTACCAAGGAGAAGAGCACGGGACAGGAATTAGGAGACGCCGAGTATACGTGTGACTGAATGGATGGCATTTGTCAGATACTCTGGATTCCCTCCGACACCGTGAAATGCATCCATCCAGGACAACAGCTATTTCCCAAACTACCTTCGCTGAAGTAGATCTCAATCCACAGTAACCACGCTGAGAAATCCTGGAGTTCATGACTGGGGTTGCCAATCCCTTAGGATGGAGCATCCCAAAGTCAGAGGGAAAGAACCCAACTCGAGCTCCTGATGGGCTTTTCTTTATGGAACCACCGCTGAGGCACCACCACTCACCGTGACTCCGGGAAACGGGCATTCAATTCAATGAGTTAAGAATGAAAAATAAAAATAAAAAAATAAACCCCCACTTCATTTTCTCAGTCCGGCTGCCTCTTAAAGACTCAGAGCTTTCTGAAGACTTTCACCACGAGGCGGGGCTTAAACACTCTTTGGGCTTCCTAATAACACCTAAGCATTTAAAGAGTAAATTTTAAACCAATTAACAGCCACCCATGACTAAGCTGATTTCTCCATTCTAGGCACCTTTCCTAGTCGCTTTATATGCATGCACTCGTCTCACTCCCACAACAAACTTACTTGGCAGACACTTGCTACTCTTCCCACATTATAGAGAGGAAGCCGAGAGGTGGAGGAACACGCCCAAGGTCACAAAAGCTACCAAGTGGTGACACACCAAGATCTGAATCCAGGCCGTCCCACTCCGGGGCTTGAAGAAAGCTCCACAACTTCCCCGCCACTTAGGATGAGACACCCCAGTCGGTGGCTGGGGCAGCCTTGGAGTAGTCCCTCTCCCACTTGGCTGCCTACCTGCGAACGTGACCTTGAAGGACCGAAATCCCAGCAAAATTCACCCAGCGGCTCCACAGCCAGGTTTATCAAGCGCCGCGAGGGCGAAAGGAAACACCACCCAGGGGCCCCTCCCATGGAAGCAAAACATAAACAAAGCTCGAGGGGGACCCGCATGGCGAAAACTTCAAGTCCCGGGCAAAGTGCAGGAGGAGCTGGGAGGCTGAGACCTCAGGGCACTGAGACGCCACCGGGGGCTCCTTCCTGCACCCCACAGCCCACAGTCCCAGGAGCGACCGGAGGGCAAGCGGCGGCGGCGGCGGCGGCGGCGGGGGGGGGGGGGGGGCCCTCCGCGCCGCCAGCGCCCGGGCTTCTTTGAGGAGGAGGGACCTCCCGCCGCGGAGGCCCACCCCCTCGCTCCGGTGCGCCGGGGGGGCATCCGCGAGCAGCTCTGCGCCCGAGTCACAACACCCGAGTTTAAAAACCGCTCGGGGAGGCTATTTAAATACTCCGAGCGGGCGCTCGCGTGTTTTTGTGTTTTTGTGTTTGTTTTTTTTCCCCGAAGAGTCTGCGGCCAATGAGCAGGAACCCACAGAACTTGTTTTCCGCGGAAACGGGGTCCAACAATGGTCCCGGCGAGGCTGCGGCGAGTTGCTCCTCAACTGGACGCGCTCGGGGGCCCGCACGCGGGGCGGCGCCGGAGCAGATAGGCCGGAGCGGAGCGGAGCGGAGCGGGGCCCGGCCGGCCGCCGGCTTAGGGGCGAGTGCGGTCCGCGCCGCCGCCGCCGCCGCCGCCGCCGCCGCCGCAAAGTTCGCCGCCGGCCGGCGTCCCACCCCGCGGCCCGCGGCGGGCAAGCGGCCGGCTGACAGGCGCCGGCGGGGACGCTCAGGGGAGCCTCAGCGCCGCGCCTCCCCGGCCGCCGGCGAATTCCGGGGGGGAGGGGAGGGGGCCCGGACGCTCCCTCCCCGCGCCGCCGAGGCCGGGCGGAGGGACCCCGCCGCCGCCGCCGGGGTGCCGGGCGCCCCGAGCCGCCACCCGCTCCTCCTCCCCCGCCCTCCTCCCCCTTCACTACCTGGAGGTGCCCGCGACCCGCCGCTAGTTGCGCTCAGGCGGGAAACGCGCTCACCGACACCATCAGCGAAGCGCCCAAAATGGCGGACGTATCAAGCAGGCCTTGAGTTCCCCCCTCCCGCCCTCCGGCCGCCTCGCGGCCAATCGCGACCCGGACCCTGCCTCCAGCTCCACGCTCATTGGCTCCCCTCTCCCACCCCCTGCAGTCTATTGGCGCGCCCAGCGTGCCCCGTTGCACTCGCTGCAATTGGCCTTCAGGACCCGTCAGTCAAGCGCGAGAGGCGCATTCTTTTCCCATGGACTTGACGGATCCGGAATCCCTAGGTTCCCCCCCCCCCCCGCGCCCCGGCGTCTGGAGAAACAAATCAGAAACCAGGAGAAACCCCGCTGGGTCCCCTTACGCCGTAGCAACAGTAGGGGCTCCCCTAGATGGACGTGTCGCGCCACCAATCCGATAGCCAATGCTTTTTAAAACTCAATTGAGCCAAACCAATCGTGGTCGCGGGGCTAGGCACTGCAAGACAGCCAATGGGGAAGCGGGAGGGGCGGGCGGATCGGAGGGTCTGGAGGAAACCGGTGATGACGTGAGCCACAATGTGCACCCTCGGCGGAAGTCGCCAGGAGCCGGGGAATTAGCTCAAATGGTAGAGCGCTCGCTTAGCATGCGAGAGGTAGCGGGATCGATGCCCGCATTCTCCACGTTAGAATTTTATAAAGGAGGTGGGACTCGTTAGCACGTTATACTCTCTACCAGAGAAAAAGGTGTCTGGCTGCCCCATGCGTGGGGTCTGGTTCCTGTAACCGTGCGGTGAAAAGAAATGTGCAAAGTACAGGGGGGAGGGGGGTCCCTTTTGTCTCACGCGAGGATTTACCCACGACCTTCCTCCCAAAGCCGGGCCACCGCGGAGCAGCCCACCTGGAGCCCTCCTTGTGCACGTGCTAATAATCACCTGCCTTATTCCTACTAATAATCACCTGCCTTATTCCTACTAATAATCACCTGCCTTATTCCTA
>JAAGEH010000043.1:2245214-2326785 GCA_011751065.1 Lasiurus cinereus | reverse complement strand
ATAATCACCTGCCTTATTCCTACTAATAATCACCTGCCTTATTCCTAAAAGCACGACCCGGGAGCTGAAACCGAGCGGGGGTGCAGTGAACGCAGCAGCATCACGCCCACGAGTGTGCGCGCAGCGCGGAGGAGGCGAGGGCTGCAGGAGCTCTGCGCTCGCGGGCAGCGCTGTGTGAGCGCATTCTCTGCCCAGCCCGTGCGGGGCCCAGAGGGAGGTCAGATACCACCCGGGTAGCACCGGGTAGCGGTAAGCAAAACAGGCCGCAGAGGGGTGGGCATCCTCCCTGAGCAGGTGGCATTTCACCCCAGGGACAGGGAGGACAGAGCCGCAGGCTGCTGGGTCCAGCGGGCAGGGAGAGAGGCCAGAGTCTTCAAGGTGCGGCTGCGGAGGAGCGCCAGAGAGGCAGGTGTGGCTGGACTCTGGAGGGAGAGGGCCCCTGGCAGGGAGGGTGCGTGGCGCAGGACCTGAGGACCAGAGGAGGAACTTGTGTTTATGCTCAGAGAGAGGGGCCGGGAAGAGCTTCTGGAAGGGCGTGTTCCGGAGTGGCCACACTGTACAAAGGACGGTGTGGAGCCAGAGTAGGACGGGACCGGAGAGGCCGGCCCCGGGACCTGCCCTCCTGGACACCGGGGGAGGGCCCAGCTACCCTCCGATTTCTTTACTCATTCATCAGCCAAGGGCTTGCCAGCACCTGCTCCCAGGTTCCTCCATGCCAGACTCGGAGGTGGGTCCCAGGGCCTGTGCACTATAATTAAACGAAACAATGCAGTACTTCGAACCTAAGTGGGTCCCAACTGTCTCCAATGATTATCACTCCTAACCCAGCAAGCTCAACCTTTTTTATTTCGTGGCACACATCAACTAATTACTAAAACTCGGCAGCACACCAAAAAATACATATGTTTTGCCAATTTGACTCAAAAAAAGGGTGTCATTTTGATTCGTTCGCACCAGATGGCTATTGTGTTGGCTGTCATATTTTGACAACCGAAGGGAAAAGAGGTGGGTGCCCCTGACTAAATAGTCAGGTATTGCATGTTTTAAAAAATCCGAACCTAATCCCCAGGATTGAAATCAGGAGAACTTCCTGAAGGAGGAGACATTTGAGCTCAGCCAATCACCAAGGGTCAGGGGGCTTTAAGAAGGAGTGACACTGAAACTTGGCACTGGCCTTACCATTGTAGAATTTCTAGATTTCACAGACTACTACCTTCCCCTTTTTCTCTCTGACCTTTTTGTGATTTAATTTTTAATGTTAAAATGTTCAACCCATCTAGACTTTTAAAAAATTAATATAAATAATTTCATAAATAACAATAGAGAAAAACATATAATGAACACCACGTGCCCATCACCCAGTTATTACTTTTTAATTGTGGGAACAGACGTAGAACTGCCAAATTTTAATTCTATCAAGTATGGATTTTTTAAAACATCATTTATTATTATCATGATTTCATAAAAGGAAGGACCTTTGTACACACACATACACTCAAGAGAGATGAACTCGGGGTGAAGAAAAGGTGTTTTAATTGAATAAGCGCCTCTTGAGGACAAAGACACCCCACATTGGCTTTCCTTTCGTTACGTTACCGGGGCTCAGTCAGTCCAGCGCCGGAGTGGGGCCACCCCGGGGAAGGCCATACTCTGGAGGGGCCTGGGCTGGCACTGGGTCAGGTCAAGATCTGTTGTGACTGGAGAGAAGGGGTCAGATAGGGAGTTCTCATGGGGTGTGAAGGGTAGACCCATTTTAACTTGGGAATTTAACTCTTCTGCTTCTTTTCTTTTTCTCCCCCACATTCAGATCCCCTCTGGGAGGGAGGAGGCCTTTCTTTTCCATCAGAGGAATGTTGGTAGCTCAGGCGTCAGTAGAAAGGGGTACTGCTGGGTTTGCTAACCATTGGGACCACCTGTGAGCTTATGGGGAAAGCATTTGGGTGGAGAGAGACGCAGAGGAGAGGGAATCTGGGTGAGGGCCTCCTTCAGAGAAGAGGCAGCAAGGGGGTCCCAGTGCTGTGAAGAACCAGTGAGTGGTTCTGGAGAAGGTACCCCAATGTGGCCAAGTGGGACCCAAACCCTTCCCAACCATCCGGGTTTGTCCGGGACAGAACCCTCCACATTACCCACATCCTGGTTCCCCACTGTCCTGCCTGGCAATGGACATGCCCAAGATCTGGCCACATGGATTTTGTCCAGCTACCCAGGGCAGCCATCGACCCCCGGGGGCTGCTGGACCCGGACAGGGAGGGGCTCCCATACTCATCCTGGGACAGGATGTATGGGTGTCGCCGCAGAGGGGTTGGAGGGCAGGGACAAGTGCTTTTGGCCAGGTTGAGTAGCACTCAGTAGTCAATTAGTAAGACTTATTGGATGAAGGAATGATTGGCCCCAGCTGGTTTGGCTCAGTAGATAGAGTGTCAGCCCAATCACAGACCCTAGTCCGTGGTTCAATTCCAGCCAAGGGCATGTACCTCAGTTGCTGGTTCCCCTGGTTGGGGTGCGTGCAGGAGGCAACCAATCCATGTGTCTCTTTCACATTGACGTTTCTCTCTGTCTCACTCTCTCCCTCCCACTCTCTCTAAAAATCAATGGGAGCCGAAACCGGTTTGGCTCAGTGGATAGAGCATCAGCCTGCGGACTGAAAGGTCCCAGGTTCGATTCTGGTCAAGGGCACATACCTTGGTTTCGGGCACATCCCCAGTAGGGGGTGTGCAAGAGGCAGCTGATCGATGTTTCTCTCTCATCGATGTTTCTAGCTCTCTATCCCTCTCCCTTCCTCTCTGTAAAAAATTAATAAAATATATTTTAAAAAATAAAATAAAAACCCATGGGAAAAGTATCCTCGAGTGGGGATTAATCAAAATAAATAATGGAAAAAAATTTTCTTTTTTTAAAGGAATAATTGAACAAATGAATTGAAAAAATTCTGACTTCTTTTTCCTAAGCCTTGGTTTCCTTAACCACCAATTGAGGATTCCCTCTGCCTAGCTGGTGTGTTGTGGAGTTTAAGTGAAAAAAGCTGGGTTAATTCCATCCTCTCACTTAAGGCACAGCTCAAACATCACCTGCTCCAGGAAGCCTTCCCATCTGCATGCGATACCCTCTCTGGGCCCCGGACACCCCCATGGCTTTGGAAACTGTCTGCCTCCATCACTGGATCCAGAGCACCTTCAGGGGAGGACAGCTGACTCATGTGCGGGTCCTCGGCATGTGACTGCGCACAGTGGGCGCTTCCTGAAGGTTGGCAGGTTTACTTGGCACCTGCAAGACCAGAGCAGCTGTGCTCCACTCCCTCCAGCTGACTCACGGCAGGAAAGCATCCAGGGGAGTGACCTCTGGCCACCAGATGGCACCCCAGCCATGCTCTGTTGGGGCTGGGTTGGGCACTAAGGGAGTGAGGGGGAAGGGCCGCAAGGGGTGACTGTCCCTCCTGCCCAGCCCACACAGGCCACTCCTTCCCCACCCCTTGCCTGACCCCCGGCAGACCCTAGCAGACTGAATGGCTGGCTGGATAGGAGAACGGAGCCCCCCAATGCATGAGTGAAGGGCAAGAAAGTGAAGGGAGGGTCTCCTAGGGGACCCCCACCAGGCAGCCACTGCTTCTGAGCCAGCGAAAGTGACCTCCACTGCCCGCTTGGCGCCCAGGTTTAGATCGGTGCTTGGATTAGCACCTCGGGGTGTGCGCTCCAACCTGGAAGAACAGGAATCCGGGGTGCTTGGCTTTCTGTGGGGCAGGGAACCCCACCTTGGGCTGAGACCCTGGGCGTGCCATCTAGCTCTGCCGGTCCTGGGCAGTGTGACCTTGAGAGCAGGTGTGTCACCTCTGAGCTTTCACACGCCCCAGCGCCCATTCACCAAGGCCCTGCTGCTGGGCTTGCCAGGCAGACTGGGCGAGGCGTCTTCCTAGGCCTTTATCTCTTGGCAGCCTGCCAGCAGCCCAAGGGGTGGTGACATCACCTTTCTTAACAGACGGGGCCAGCTGGCCTTCCAGATGCCGATCTGACCCTCCTGCTGGCACAGGGGCCTTGAGCGCAGGTCCCAGCGGGTGGCCCTGCAGCCCGGGGCCTCTGGCGCGCCCTGTTGCTTTGTACGGACCACAGGTTGCCCTGTCCCCGGCATGTGCCCTCCGTCAGCGGCAGGAGCATCCGCAGTCGGGCCAGGGGGCGTGATTCCTGGAACCAGGAACCAGGTTCATCCCAGGAACCAGGCCGGGCAGGCTCGTCCCCTGGCCAAGCAGTCTTGGAGTGCTAAGGGCCTACAGCAGTGGTTCTCAACCTTCCTAAGGCCGCGACCCTTGCATACAGTTCCTCATGTGGTGGTGACCCCCAACCATGACATTTTGCTCTGTGATGCATCGTGATGTAAATATCTGCATTTTCCGATGGTCTTAGGCGACCCCTGTGAAAGGGTCGTTCGACCCCCAAAGGGGTCGCGACCCACAGGTTGAGAACCACTGGCCTAGAGGATCCAGTGCGTTCTGGGGGGCCCTCTGGCAGCTGATCCATTCACCTCGCTGTCGCCTCTGTGTGCAGGCCCTGGAAGGGGTATGGTTCAGGGTCCTACTGGGAGATCCTCCAGATCTCTGCTTTGACTCCAGTGGAGAATGCTCCCAGCACTCTGTGGGGGGAGTCTTTCATGACCCACCTCAGACCTTCCGAGGGTCAGGCCCTTCCCAGCTGCCCCTGGCCCCCTGGGAAACAGCCAGCTTCCTGACCACATACCATTCCTTGCCGACTTCTGGGCCTCCTCCCACCGATGGGACCTCAGCGGCAGGAACCAGGCCTTCTCTAGTTCCTCCCATACATTGCAAACCTCGGACAGAGTTCACTGGCTGTGTGCGGGCCTGGCAGGCTGGGGCTTCCTTCCTTTGGGAAGCGTGTGGCCTGGCAGCCCCATCCCATCCACTGTGCTCACATGGATGACAGGACCAGGAGGGGCCCCTGTCCCCAGCACTGTCTTGATGGGCATAGCAGCCTGGGTTGGCACACACAGGTCAGCTGGTGGCAGAGACTGGCCAGGGACAGCCCCAAGCCCAGCTATTTAATCTGAAAAACCTGTTGGTGCACAATTAAAACACAGGGCCTCTTCCTCAGAAACTATAAGTTCAGGATGGCAACAGCTGAGGCCAAGTCCAGCACGAGGCCCTTCAGGACCGCAGCCATGACGCTGGCCCTGCCCACTGGCCTTTGCCCTCCCATGCGGGAGCCTGATGAAGCGAGACGCCTGCGCCCGGGAGGACAGAGGCTGTCCCGGCAAGGGGCCAAAGGTCAGAGTTCACTCCGTGGGGTCACTGCACTCTTAACGCACACATGGCACAAAAGAATGGCAGTGATCTTAAAAAAAAAAAAAAAAAACCGAAGGTTTATAAATATTTCCTCCACTGTACAAAGTTTCCCCAGCCCTGCCCGCCCATCGCGGTTCACATCTCTCCTGTTTTTAAAAATCCCAGCTATATTTATTTTTTAAATCATAAAATATAATTTTTCTTTGTTCATATTTAAAACTATGTACAGGGGCGCCGAGGGGCCGGGGGGGGCCTGGCCGAGGTCAGGACGAGTCCGTGCAGGGGGACGGCGGGGGCGGGAAGAGGTGGAAGTAGCTCCTCTCGGTGGCGGGCGAGGGCGGGCAGCTGTCCTCCGCCGACAGGTACTGGCTGTGGGGGGTGGGCGGCGGTGGGTAGGGGTCTGAGTCCGAGTTCAGGTCCAGGTAGTACTTGCTGGCCTTCCAGCGGCTGGCGCTGTAGTCGCTGTCGCACACGTCTGTGCTGCAAGGCGTCGTCGGGGGCGCTATACCGCGGATGATGTAGGGCCTGGAAGGGGCAGAGAAAGGGGGTGGGGGGGCCTGATTGGAGGACCAGAGGGGCACAGGGGTCCCCCAGTCATGTGGCCTCTGCACCCCCACCTCCCCACCCCTCCGTAGCTGTGTCTCGACCAGCACTGCAGCCCCAGGCCAAAGTCACCTCTACAGAGAGCAAGGCCGGTGGAGCCTACCAGGTTGACTTCCGTCACCTCTCTTAGCCTCCGTCTCTTACGGATAAAATGGGAGTATGGAGCAGCACCCATTTCAAAAGCGACTTGTGAGGGTCACATGAGAGTCTGCATAGAAAATGCTCGATCACCTTTCCCCCCATTACACTGTCGCTCCGGCTTGGAACGGCCCCATCTTGAGTGAAAGAAGCCTGACCCCCGAGGTGCCACCCAGCTGTCCTCCTTGAGGGCACTGCCGCCCGGACACCTCCTGCACGCTGAGCCCTGTGTGGGGCTGCCCCATGGCCCGAGTGTGGGGCTGGGACCGTGGTGTGTGTATGAGCCCCAGGTCCAGGCCACAGGGGGCTCCCTGGGGACAGGAAGGAGGAGCCAGCACCCAGGGGCCAGCGAGGGGTGCCTGGGGCTGAGGAAGGTGTAGTGGGAGGATTCGCCTCACGGGACCCCTAGAGCACAAAGGGATCCTGACAAACCGTGGGGAGACAGGAGGTATCAGAGGCGACACCCAAATCCGGGCAGAACAAGGCAGGGGGTGTGCCAGAGGCTGAGGGGCCTGGCCTGGCTGGTGTGGATGGCACAGCCCTGGGCAGTGGCCTAAGAGGCTGCTGGGGACAGACCCACACTGAGGCCCTGGGGAGCACTGCAGGTCCTTGAACAGGAGGTGTCTCTCCAGATTGCTTATCTCCCCTGCTCGGCCCAGAGTTCCCGAAATGGCCACTAGATGGCAGGTGACGCGTGGTCAGTCTCCACGGTGCCAGGGACTCAGGGGAGAAGGAGGGGCCTCCAACCCCAGAGCTTCAGCCTGCACCTGGGCAGCCAGGGGATGTGCCAGAGCCCACCCCCACCCACCCCTCATGTAGTTCACTTGGGGTGAGCTGGCTGAGACCACCAGGTTGAAGTCAAGAGGGTCACCGCCCACCCCACCCCAGGCCGTGACTGGCCCCTGGACACAGACCACCACACTGGATCCCACTTCTCCTCAACATCCTCCAGTGCCCCCTTCCCACCCAGGGAGACGGGGTCTGTGACCCCAATGTAGACCACGTGGAGGATGATAGCGGGGGGCAAGGCGGAGCCACCCCAGCACCTATGTGGATTCGATGAGATCTCCGGCGTCACTCTCAGGGTCCCACAGCCAGACTCAAACAGTCAGACCCGGGAGCCGGAAGCCTGGCCCCCCTGCATGCATCTTCCCGGGCGGGGGTCAGCCATGCCACAGTTGAAATGATGGGGAGCATGCTTCCAGGCCCGATCTGTCTGTCCCAGCCTAAGAGCCGCTCAGAATGTGGGACCCATGGGTTTCTGGCCTCAGCACGCAGGCCAGTCCTCTGGTGTGGAGGGGAGCCCGGTGAGGAGAAGAGCCGGGGAGGCTGGACGTGGGGGCATCATGTGCTGTAACCACCCCGGACCTCTCCCAGGTTCTCCCTCTTAGGAAACGGGGAGCAAGGCACAGCCAGCCCTCCCGCCGGGCTGTGTGGGGACCGCGTACCTGTAGGGCCTGGCAGGGGCGGGAATGTTTGAAGAGTAGAACACGTCCACGTTGTACAGGGAGGGGTCCGTGGCGGGGGACGGCGGGGGGTTCAGGATCTGCGGAGAGCCAGGCGGGGTCACAGAGGCCAGGGCAGCTGTGGGATCCTGCTCCCCCCGCCCCCCTGCCCAGTGTCCTCCCCGAGCAGGATATGCGGGTCCACCCTGGACCGACCGGGTCAGCGGCCCCACACCGCCCAGGCCCCTTGTCCCCTGGTGAGGAACGTCCCCTGCGTGGCCTCGGTTTGCTCATCTCTAAAATGGGGCTGAGAAGACCGGCTTCCCCAGTCAGGCTCTGCCCTGGCCCTTGGTGAGTCACCACAAGAAGTACCCTCCCTCTGCCCTCAGAACCCAAAGCCCGGCTGGGCGCTCAGGAGTGGAGCATTGACCCAAGAGGCAAGAGGCTGCCAGTTCGATTCCCGTAGGGGGCGTGCAGGAGGCAGCCAATCAGCCAATCAATGTTTCTCTCTCACTGATGTTCCTATTTCTCTATCCCTCTCCCTTTCTCTAAAAATCAATAAAAACATTTTTTTTTAGATGTAAAAACATTACTCTCTTTTTTTAGAAAATGAAGTCCCTACTCTTGTATGCTTGCGGATGTACACATTACTCAGGGAGCACCCACAGGAATCGTGCCATGGAATGTTGCTTTCAGGGGTTCCTGGTCATGTTGGGGGGGCGGGGGCCATCTCTCCCCCCCGTGCATTCTACTGTGCCTTTTGAGTTCTGTACCATGAACATGCATTCCTGTTGCAAAACCGTGTCGTCAATTTAAAAATAGCTGGCTCCATGTGGTTTCTTTCTGGGGTAATGAAAATGTTCTAAAATTAACCATGGCGAGGGTTATGCATATCTATGAATATATAAAAAACCACTGAATTGTACAGTGTAAGTGGGTGAAGTGTATGGTATGTAAGTTATATATGAAAAAAATTTTTTTTAAAAACAAAAACAAATGGTTGGGCCCTGCCCAATTCGTGTCAGTGGTTAGAGTGTTGGCCCATGCACCAAAGGGTCATGGGTTCGAATGCCAGGCAAGGGAACATACCTGGGTTGTGGGTTTCCTCCCCACTCCATTGGGGCATATGTAAGAGGTAACGGGTCAATGTGTCTCTCCCACATTGATGTCTCTCTCTCTCTCTCTCTCCTACCCCTTGCTCTCTCCCTTCCATTCTCTTGGAAAATATCCTCACACGAGGATTAACCAGCAAAAACAAAAAGAAACAGTTGGCTGGTCAGAGCCATCTCTTGCTCCCAGCAGAGCCTGGGACAGAGAAGGCAGGTTCCTGAGCTGCCGGTGTCTGCATGGGAGGCCAAGGGCAGGCTCAGACCCACAGGGTTTCCATGCATCTGCTGGTTCTGTGGGGCATGTGAGAGGCAGCAGATGAGAGGAGGGGTGGTTAGTACTCTGACTCCAGGCTTCTGGGTCCTACTGCTCCTGCCCCCCAAAGCCTGAAGCCTCCGGAGACTCAGTTCCCGTCCTGTGAACCCGAGATAACACCTTCTGCTGCCCCCGCCTCCCTTCCAGGCTGCCAGGCTCAGGGCCGATAAGGAGGAGGCACGCCCTGGGCCTGTGGGACACCCAGAGGGGCAGGAGGGCCCAGCCCTGGCAGGAGGGCTTGCGGAGACCCCCACCCTGAGAAAGCTCCAGGGGCTGCCTTCCCCTTCGGACACCCCATCTCAGGAGGTCGGGTTTCAAAGAATTCAAAACAGAGCCTCCAGAGTTGATGTTTCTACCCACACAGGCTCCCCTGTGGGCATCAAGCTCGCCAGTCACCCTGGGGCTGTGCTCTGGGAAATGAGGGTACCCCAGCCAACCTCAGGGAGAGGGGTCCCACGAGGGGCCCCACAGGGGGAGCTTGGGCACCGTACAGTTGTTCTGCTACCTGGTGTGGCTGGTGAGAGCCAGCCTCCCACCCCACTGGGGCGACCGCAGCCCCCAGGAGCATTTCAGCCACAAAAGTCATCCCATGAGGGCCTGCCCTTTAGGAGACAATCCAGCTCTTTTCTGGGAACCAGCCAGAGCTTGGTTGGGAAATACAGTGGTACCTTGAGATACGAGTGCCCTAACATATGAGATTTTTGAGATACGAGCCATCGAGTGAGCGATTTTTGCTTTGAAATACGAGCAACATTTGAGATACGAGTAATCGCGTGGATCAGCCGGCTGCACACGACCCACCAGTTTACCACGACTCGAGCGTCTCATAGTTTCCCACGCCTCAAGGTTACGGGACGAATTAAACTCGTATCTCGAGGTGCCACTGTAGAGGGTTCCTGGTGGGGATGCTGAGAGGGAGCGGCCCAGGGACCCCTGAGCACCCCATCTAGACAGAGTGCAGAAGAGAGGCTGCCCTCGCACAGTGAGATGCCTACTAGCAACCTAGGAGGTGGCATGACGGGTGGAACTGCGTTCTAGATGTTTGTGTGGTTCCCAGAGGATCCCCAGTAAGCAAGGCCCGCCCTTTCCTAACCTGAGAGCAGGGTCACTCCGGAGAACAGTGGCGGGCTTGCCGGGGCGGGGGGAGAATTCTCGGTGGTGGAGCAGCTACTTCCTCTAGGAATCCCGCGGCCCCGGAAGTGACCCCCAGCCAGCAGGCCTGCTCCCGCCCCCACTCACCGGCGGGTACAGCGTGGCCTTGGTGCTGGAGGAGCTGCTGGACGAGGCGCCGGTGACGTGGTTCCGGTCGTAGAGGGGCACCCCGCCCCGGCCCCCCATCAGGCTCACGGAGCTCATCATGGACTTGCCGCAGGAGATGCCTGCAGGGGGAGGGACAGGGCAGGGCAGGCTGGGGTACCCCCCCCACACCGTGGGCCCTCCTCAGCTCCTGCCGCCCCCAAGACCCAGGTCCAGGTGAGGAAGCCTGTCCCCCCAGGCCTTCTGCCCAGCACCAGTGTGAGCTCATCTGTAAAATGGGGAGACCCCCAGACATCCCCCAGGGGCCTGCGGGAGTGAACGCGGAGGGCCGCAGCACAGGGCCGCCTGGCACAGAGAGGGCCCGTTCTCCGGGGACTGCTCCCTCGGGGCTCCCCGAGATCTGGAGAAACCCCTGACCACCCCCACCCAGAGCAGCATCAGGCCTCATCTGCACACAGACGTCAGGGTCCCAGCGAGGCCGGCTCTGGGCAGGGAAACAGGACAGGGGAGAGGGACCCACGGCTGGGCAGGCACTGAGGAAGCCTGGTGGCCCTGGAGACGACCTCAGTGACCCTCTCGGGGCTGAGCACCGACCGAGCCCACCTGCTTGGCCACACCGTGATGTGAACCAGGTGCCTCAGCCTGGCAGTGCCACCTGGGACTCCACACCTGTGGCCTCTCAGGTCCCTGCGGCTGGTGGACTGCACCTCACCGTGCTTTTAACTGTGCAGCCACAGCCCTAACCCCGCTCAGCACAAAACTGCCTGCTATATACCCAGAGACTCCTCTGATACTAGAGAGAAGCGAAGTACCCGCCCCCCCCCCCCCCCGCTCCGTCCCCAAACACTCAAGACATGCTCCACAAGAAACCAAAAGCCCGGGCTGGGTGTCTCAGTGGTCAGAGCGTCGTCCCGATGCACCAAGATTGTCAGTTCAATCCCAGGTCAGGGCATTTAAGAGCCAGCCAATGGAAGCATAAATCAGTGGAATAACAAACTGATGTTTCTCTCCCCTTCTTCTCAAAGATGAAAAAAGATCAGTAAACATTATTTTAGCCCTGACTGGTTTGGCTCAGTGGGTAGTGTCAGCCTGCGGACTGAAGGGTCTCGGGTTCGATTCCAGTCAAGGGCATGTACCTTGGTTGTGGGCACATCCCCAGTAGGGGACATGCAGGAGGCGGCTGATGGATGTCTCTCTCTCATCGATGTTTCTAACTCTCTATCCCTCTCTCTTCCTCTCCGTAAAAAATTCAATAAAATATATTTTAAAAAATTATTTTTTAAAAAGGGGATATTGAAGGTCACATCCAAAGAGCTCGCCCACACCTCCAAGGCCAAGGACATATCTGTCATAGCTGATGCCACGTAGCTCAGTAGGAGAGCCCGAGGGCTGTCATCCCACTCACTCATCTCCTGCCCAGGCGCCCCTCCCCACCTCCGCCCAGGGCCCTACACGCCTCAGCTCCTTACCTGTGAAGGGGCCATGCTGTGAGGCCCCCGGGGCTATGAAGTTGAGGGGCACGTGCGGGGTCCCACTGACGTACTCGTGCGGGAAGGGCCCGTTGGCCCCCGCGTAGCGCTGGCACACCACCCGCTGGCAAACAAAGTAGACCCCGCCCATGACGAAGAGCGAGAGGATGATGCCGATGACCGGCCCGATGGCACTGCTGTGGGCCGGGCTTTCGTCCAAGGGCGGCTTGGTGATTTCTGCCGGGGGCAAGGGGAGGGGGGTAGATGGGAAGAGGGGGTCAACCATAACGGCACAGAACAGACTCCCCTGTGGGTGGACACCATGGGCCCCGGAGGAACTGGTTCTGCCTGGGGCCAGCATTCACTGACGGAGAGCCGGAAGGAGGGGGTGCTGGGGTGCTGAGGCCAGGGAGCCCTGTGAACCTCAGTACCACCCACCCGCTGCCCCCTTGGCCTGCCTGGAGCGCCCTCCCCGCCCCCTCCTCCTATTCTTCCTCCATTTGGCTAAGCTCTATGCATATCCCAAGGGCCCCTTAACAGTGACTCCTGAAGCAGCTCATGTTCATCCCCTTTGTCCGGGGCTCTCTGCGCCGGCTGGAAGTACACGGGGCTCCCCTGAGTCGTGAGCCGGGCCAGGAGGCCTATGGGCCGGGTTCCAGGACCGAGCACTAGGCAGTAGGCGTGGGACCGGCAGAAGGAGCCGTATCTCCTAGCCCACCTGGCAGCGGACTGCCCTGTGCAGAGGGGCTGGCTGACAGGGGAGCCGGGGGCCGGGGGCCTTCCCTAGCAGGGCTCACTGAGCCCCCCAGAAATCCGTGGCAGGGCCTGGATGTAGGGGCTCAGCCCAACCCGCAATGCCAGGAGCCGGCTCAGGGCTGCCGGGGTGCATGCAGGGGTCCTTGGGGCGTCCTGAGCTGGGGAGGCGCTCCTTGGCTGCTGAGCCGGGGGCCTGGGAGCGCTGCCTTTGCTTCAGACAGAACGGGAGCTGGAGTCTGGGCACAGCTCTGGCGAGGGTAAGCCTGCTGCCTGACCGATGCCACCGGCTGAGGTGCCTGGGCAGGAGCAGGGCAGTTCACCCTCAGGCCAAACCTGGCACCGGCGCATGCCTTCTACCCAGAGGGCCTGCCCCCGTGCCTCTTCCAGCGGGAACACCCCAGCTCACAGTCTCCCTCTCCCCTCCATTCAGCCTCCTCCAGTCCAGGAAAGCTTCCCTGCCTGCTAGCAAGGCCAAGGGCTCCCGACCGCCTCGCCTCTTGGAACACTGGCCCCCAGTCCGCCTCTCCCTTCTGGACCCCGACTCTGGCAGAACCTCAGCACCCAGAGTGGGGGGGACCCCGCCCTCCGTGGGAAGCCGCTCACCACACATGAGCTCGTCAGAGCCGTCGATGCAGTCGGGGAAGGAGTCACACTGCTGCTTGATGAGGATGCACTGGCCGCTGGCACAGCGGAACTGGTTGGGCAGGCAGAGGGCTGCGGGAGGGAAGCTCGCACTCAGAGAGGTCAGAGGGCGCGGTGTGGCTCCCGGCCCCGCCCCCCAGGACCCAGCCGAGATCTGGATTCCAAGTGTAGAGGGACAGACGGGACCCCCTCTAAGACTGGGTAGGGACATGTGACAGGAACCTCCACGCAGGTCACTGAAGAAAGGAAAACTCACAGGGGAAACAGAGAGATGTGTCCCTGTCAAGGTCTAAAGCAGTGGTTCTCAACCTTTCTAATGCCGTGACCCTTAAAATACAGTTCCTCATGTTGTGGTGACCCCCAACCATAAGAGTGTTTTTGTTGCTACTTCATAACTGTAATTTTGCAACTGTTATGTATGAATCGTATCTGTGTTTTCCAATGGTCTTAGGCGACCCCTGTGAAAGTGTTGTTCCAACCCCAAAGGGGTTGCGACCCACAGGTTGAGAATCGCTGGTCTAAAGGAAGATCCTGCTGGTCACAGTGGACCCGGGACCACAAAGCCCATCTCTCTCCCCTGTCAGCCAGCCCCACCGTCACGCAGGTCAGAGGCGGCCAGCCCCGTCTGGTGGGAGGGTGTACCCGGGTGTAAACCCTGAACGTCCAGCCACGGGACAGGTCTCGGTTTCTGTAAAAATGTGCACGGAACGAGGGAAGGCGGGATTGACTCTTCCACGCCGCCTTCCGGTCAAACTGCGGGCGGGACAGGGCGAGGGCAAGTGCAAGGGTGTCCACACTGGGCCTAGAAAGTCACTTCTCTCCCTCCCACGCTGAGGAGGATGCTGATTTCTCTCTGGGCAAAGGGTTTTCAGAGATGCCCCCCTCGTGGCCAGTCAGAGACCTCGGAGAGGGTAGGACAAGTGGCTTCAGGGGAACTGCCCAGCTCCAGAAAGGAGGGGGACAGAGCAGCGTCTGGGTAAGGCCAAACTGGGGAGAGGCCAGATTGCGGGGAGAGGAGAGACCGATGGAGCAAGGCCTTGGTGGACGGGGACTGGGTGGGGAGCGACAGGGGCGGGGCCTCACCATCACAGTCTGCCTCATCCGAGCGGTCCTGACAGTCAGCCTCACCGTCACAGCGCAGCCTCAGGTCCACGCACTGGCCCCGCGCGCAGGGGAACTGGGCGGCGGAGCACACCGGGCAGCCCTCCTCGTCGCTCTGGTCGTCGCACTCCGGGAAGCCATCGCAGCGCCAGGCCGCGGGGATGCAGTCGATGTCCCCCGTGGCACAGGTGAACTGGTCCGGGGAGCACGTGGGGGGCTCTGGGGGGAGGGAAGGAGAAGCACCGTCACAGGCAGCCCCGCCCAGCGCATCGGTCTCCACTGCGGGGGTGTCCTGGGCGCTGCCCCAGCTCCGTGTACAAGAAGACATGGTGACAAACATGAGCTAAAAGACATGAACTTTGTGTATTTTTTAATTTTTTAAAAAACATATATTTTATTGATTTTCCACAGAGAGGAAGGGAGAGGGACAGAGAGCTAGAAACATCGATGTGAGAGAGACGTCGATCAGCCGCCTCCTGCACGCTCCCCGCACTGGGGATGCGCCCGCAACCAAGGCACATGCCCCTGACCTGGGACCCCCTCAATCCACAGACGGACGCTCTTAAGTTCCCGTGAAGCATTTGCTAAGACAGACACATGCTGAACCATGAGACACATCTGAACTAAACTACAAGGAGAGAAATCATTCAATGCCTGCCCTCAGATGACAGTGGGGTTAAACTGGAAATCCGGCCGAAACCAGTTTGGCTCAGTGGATAGAGCGTCAGCCTGCGGACTGAAAGGTCCCAGGTTCGATTCCGGTCAAGGGCATATACCTTAGTTACGGGCACATCCCCAGTAGGGGGAGTGCAAGAGGCAGCTGATCGATGTCTCTCTCTCATGGATGTTTCTGACTTTCTATCCCTCTCTCTTCCTCTCTGTAAAAAAATCAATAAAATATATATATTTAAAATGTGAAAAAAAAAAAGATTGGTATCCCAACTTAAAAATAAATAAATAAATAAATAACTGGAAATCCGTAGCATAAAGAGAGCTGGAAAATCCCCAATTATCAGGTGGTTACACCCACTGCTAAACAACACATGGATCCAAGAAGAAGCCAGAGGAGAAATTTAAAAACATTTGAACTAACTGAAAATGAACATGCAAATTATGAAAATGTGTGGGTGCAGCCAAAGCAATGCTTAGAGGGAAACTCATAGCCCTGAATGCACAGATCAGAAAAGAGAGGGTGACCAAGAGACAGTCTGCTGGGGAGACTGAATGGCACAGGGACGCTGATTTTAATCAAAGAAGGCAGGGCAGCCACGAATGGGCAGAGAACGAGGTCTCAACAGAAAGTACTAAGGTCATATCTACCACCACAGGTCAGCAGGTTTTGCAGGAGCACGAGGTGGACCGGGCATGAGCACCGTGGTGTCCCGTCACCCTTGGCGATGCAGATGTGGGAGCAGCCGCCATTGTCCCGGGCACAGGGGTGGGCCGCTGCAGAGACAAAAAAGAAGGGAGGGGGTCAAGCTCTGCCTCCCACCTCAGGACTGCGGTCCAGAGGGTGCAGGGGATGAGGGCCAGGTGAGCACTCAGAAGAACTGGCACTCTCGCTGGCCAGGCCCCTGCAGACCCTCCCACTGAATTCCCCGTAGGTTGGGTTGCTTCTGGAGTCTGTGTCTGGCGACATGGCATTTTGCAGATGAGGAAACACAGGCCAAAAGCAGTTACCAAACTCACCCAACGTCACACACCAGCGCATTTTGCCCCGCTCCCACTGTGCCTACCACTGTCACGCTCTTCTGCCCACCTGGCTGTCTCTCTCAGTGCGGTGGGCTGAGTCGTAGTCCCCAAAAAAGGTACATCCCCCTCCTAATACCCGGAAACTGTGAATAGGACCTTATTTGGGAAAATGATCTTTGCAAATATGATCCAGTTAGGAATCTAGAGTTGAGGTTATTCTGAATGATCTAGGCAGACCTGAGTTTAACAATACGTGTCCTTCTAAGAGACGACAGAGGAACGAAGGGACAGACATGGGGGAGAAGGCCGTGTGATGGCAGAAGCGATGTGGCCACAAGGAAATGCCTGCAGCCACCAGAAACCAGAAGGGGCAGAGAACCATCCCCGGGCCTGGAGAGGGAGCAAACCCCACAGACACCCCGATCCCAAACCTCTGGCCTCCAGAACTACGGAGGCCGCCTGTCCGATGCATTAAGTTACCCGGTTTGTGGTGATTTATTACAGTCACTGCAGGATCCAGAGACACAGGGGAGCGAAGGTAGCAGGTGCTGACTCTCTGGGGAGCGCGCATATTTCAAGTCAACTAAAAATGCATCCACACCCGACCCAGAGGAAGAAGCCTGGGAGGGGGGTACCCTCCAGTGAGAAGAAATGGCAGCCCCAGCAGTCAACACACAAGGGACAGATTCACTGTGTCCGAGGTCACACCCTGGCTCCGAGGCTCCGAGGCTCCGAGGCTCCGAGGCTCCGAGGCTCCGAGGCTCCGAGGCTCCGAGGCTCCGAGCAGGGAGCCAAGACCTCACTCGGACCCCGGCTTTCACACCTAACTCTCGTGGCTGCCAACTTGGAGGGGCGCAACACACAAGCCCAGGAGCTAAATCAGGAGCTAAATCAGGAGCTAAATCAGGAGCTGTGGCCTCAAATCCAAGCCCCGCCATGGCCATTAGCCGACTGACAGGGGGAGATAGCACCCTTCTGAGCCCTGCTCTCCTCGGAGCACAGACGCACGGTGGTGAAAGACAGATAAGGCAAGGACGCAGCGAGCACAGGGCCTGGAGGCAGGGCAGTCACCGCGTGGCAGGGAGGGGTCCCGGAGTAGAAGCGCATCCAGGAGAGGGACTCCTGGGCTGAGTGACGGTGAAGAATTAGCAGGAGTTACTCAGCTGGCGAAGGAAAGGTGGCCGGACAGAGGGACCGCAGGGAGCAGGCACCTGGCCAGCGGGAGGAGGAGGGCTGGGGTAAGGCTGGGCAGCCGGGCATCCCCCAGGGCCTTGAAGGCAGCCAGACCCTGGGCATCGCGGGACAGAGAGAGCGGCAGCCCTTCTCAGCCCGCTGTCCGCCCAGGTGAACTGACGGCACGAAGAGCGGGAAGACAGGGACACAGGCAGACACCTGCACACGCACACCCCACACGGTCCGGTACGAGGGGGCGAGAGGAACAGGAGGTCTGGGGCGACAGCAGGCAGTGGCAGGCAGAATCCTCCACACTCCCCCATTTCCCACCCTAACCCCCAACACAGGGGACGCGATGAGCTAGCGCGCCCATGGGTTTGCAGGTGTAACTAAGGCTACTCGTCAGCTGTCGCGAGTCAGTCACCAGGGAGACTAATAGCTGGGCCCCATCTAACCACGGCCCCGTGAAAAGCGGAGCGGACTCTCGCGCCGGAGAAAGGAGGAGATTCGGATCTGCCGCTGAGAGGCAGGGGGCGGGCTTGCAGGCCTGAGGGCGGCCTCCAGGAGCCGAGCCCTCCGCACAGCGGCCCAACCTCCGCTCTCCCCAGGAGGGCCGGTGAGGGGTCCCTGTGCTGTGAGCCTGGGCCCACCCTTCCCCAGGTACCCCCACATACAGAACTCCTCCAGGCTGATGTCCTCCACAGCGTGGATGCCGGTCAGGTGGGCAACGCGGCCCTGGACCCGTGTCCTC
Source organism: Lasiurus cinereus (assembly GCA_011751065.1). Lineage (NCBI taxonomy): Eukaryota > Metazoa > Chordata > Mammalia > Chiroptera > Vespertilionidae > Lasiurus > Lasiurus cinereus. The sequence continues at coordinate 2,309,049 of JAAGEH010000043.1, read as the reverse complement.
TTGTCGCCAGTGGTCTTCTCCACGCGCTCGATCATCTGCTGCTGCCGGTCGATCCAGTAGAGGTGCCTGCCCAGCACGGTCAGGCCCACGGGCTGCACTATGTTGGCATCCTCCAGGGTCAGGCGGTTGGCGCCTGCAAATGGGACAAGTGCCCCTGAGTGGCGGCTGACCTCCACAGCGCGACCCACACCTGGCTCGGGAGGATGAGGGAGCCCAAGGATTCCACGCTGGGGCTGGAGCTGGGGCTGATCTGAGACCAGCCTGGACAGCCCCTGCTCCCCGCTGCGACCATCTTGGGATCAGGGACACAGGACCCCTGCCTCCATCCTCCCCCCCGCCCCATCTTATGGAAGAAAAGGCCCTCAATGCCTTGACTCCCACTCCTCTCCAGCGCAGGGGCCTCCTGGTCTCCGGAGGCCGGCCCACCGGTGACGTGGGCATCGGGCAGAGGCTGGGTCGGACTTGCTCGCCCTCGCTGAGCCTCCCTCTTCAGCCTCTGCCCCGCCGGGAGCATGAAACTCTCGGTGGGACTCCAGGAGGCGCGCGTGAAGTCCCAGCACCGCGCCCGCTCTCGGCAGGCCCCTGACCACCACGCCACCGCCGCTGTTCCCGATGGCACGGGAGGCCGGGCCTTCCCGGGAAGGTCGGACCTGTGGCTGCCAAAGGACCCAACTCCGAGGACACCCAGGGCGCGCACCTGACAGGTCACAGCTTTCGATGCGCTTCAGGTCCGCGTCCACCCAGAAGAGCTTGCCCAGCGTGTTGTCCACCACGAGGGCCACGGGGCGGATGAGGCCCGTGGTGAAGAGGACCTCACGCTCGGTGCCGTCCAGGGCCGCGCGCTCGATCTTGGCTGTTCGGTCCTGCATGTTGGTGAAGTACAGGTACCTGTGGGAGGAGGTGGGGGGGGTGCCGGGGGGAGACAGGTACCATCTCCTCAGTCAGGATGCAGCTTCCTGTCATGGGGGTCAGGTCCCCCTCCCACCCTGGTTTTTCCCGTGGGGACCCTCCAAGTCTATCAACATGTCCAGGCGCCTCCACCCGTCAGAGAACCCGCGGGCCCACGGGGGGCGGACATCAGGGGCCTTCCTGGAGGGACACAGGCTCGGGTGGTGCAGCTGTGCCAGGAACAGCCGGCCTGGGAGGTAGGGAGTCCCCTGTGGTAGGACATATGTAGGTGAGGAGCCAGCCAGCACCTGTGACGCTACGGAAGGGATGTTCGTACGGGGTTCGGGCTTGATGGGGATGGTAAACATCTATGCATGGGAGCGGACACCCTTCCGTGTCTCTCAGCAAAGCCCGCACCCCCCCACCCGGGCTTCCTGGGAAGGCCACCCCTGGGTGTCCGCCCTCCTGCTAAAGCTAGCATTCCTGTGTCCTGCTCTGGCTGCTGTGGCTGCAGGGATCCTGGCCCATCAGCATGTAGGGGAGGGACAACCCCTCCCAGCCCCGGCGGGGTGCAGCCCCCCCACATCACGGTGACCGCCTGCCCCTTTGGCCGCGCACCCTCGCTCAGCGTTGACGGCAATGGCCCTCGGCTTGTCCCGGTCCCCGCGGAGCACCACGCCCATGGCGTCGCCACTCAGCCTGTGAGCGTTGATGGTGTTGGTGACCTCGCACGTCCAGAAGAGCGTCCGGCTGTAGACGTCGATGCTGAGGTCGTGCGGCTGCCTGTCTGGGCTTTGGTTCGGGCTTGGAGAGGTCAGGATGAAGGGCTGTAAAGTGAGAAAGGAAGGAACGCCGCTACAGGCGCGGCCGGAGGCCTCAGTGTCCGAGTTCAGGCTCCCACCCTCTCCAGTCGGCCCTCACCCACACGCTGGAGAGAGAGTGAAAGTGGCACCTGCAGCAGCCTGGGGGAGAGCTCTCGCCCATTCCCCCACCTCTCAGGCCCACCCCTCGAATTCAGTGGCCCTGCCCTGCGCTGTCACTCTCCGGGTCCTGCCCCTGCGCGCACCGAAGGGCCGCCTGACGGCTGAATCCAAGGTCACAGGCCCCTTCCAAGACGTCGCTCTGCTTTCTTGTTTTCTTAGACACCCGCCTTTGGGTGAAGACTATCCCCTCCTGCTGTTTTTTAAACTGGGGTGCCAGAACAAAGTCTAGAGAACGGAGGTGAACCTCGCACAACCCTCTCCTGTAAGGGATAGGCCAGGGGTTCAAGGCCCAGTGAGGGTGCAGGGCCAGGTGGGGGCCAGGTGAGAGGGTGGTGGGAGCCTAAAACCAGATTTAGGACATCAGTCATCAGAAAAGCCAGCTAAGGCCGAAACCGGTTTGGCTCAGTGGATAGAGCGTCGGTCTGTGGACTGAAGGGTCCCAGGTTCGATGCCAGTCAAGGGCATGTATCCTGGTTGTGGGCACATCCCCAGTAGGAGATAGCTGCAGGAGGCAGCTGATCGATGTCTCTCTCTCATCGATGTTTCTAACTCTCTATCCCTCTCCCTCTCTGTAAAAAAATCAATAAAAATTTAAAAAAATTTAAAAAAAATAAAAGAAAAACCAGCTAAGAACCACACAGTGTGGAAACAATTGGCTGCCCGAGGCCTCCCCAGGAGACCAATTTTAAAGGCTGGCCAGTTTTAGAAAACCTGAACCTCAGTCCTATATAATAAAAGCCTAATATGCTAAGTGTTCGACCTTTCAACCAGTCGCTATGAGGTGCATTGACCACCAGGGGGCAGATGCTCCAACTGGTAGGTTAGCTTGCTACTGCGTCCACCGAGAAATCAGAACTGGGCCAGATGGGCTGGACATGCCCTGGAGCCAATCTCTCGCAGTCCTTGCCTGACCAACCAATCTCCCGTGGTCCCTCCCTGGCCTCTAAAATATTTCTTCTTATTAATTTCTTTTCAATGTGCACAAATCCGTGCACCAGGCCTCTAGTGTTAACATAAGTAACAATACTTTGGCTGATGCAACATGTCTAACTAGAATCTTATTCAACACCACGATGACACCCCCTCCTCACCAGTACAAACATCATGTTCATGGCCTCGCTGTTGACGCCAAGGTGGGAGGACCAGTGCCCAGTGACGGATGATGGAGAAACAAAACGTAGTCCCTCCCACAATGGAACATTGCAAAGCCTTAAAGAGGAAGGAAATTCTAGCACATGCTGCAGCGTAGATAAACCCTGAACACGTTATGCTCAGTGAAGTAAGCTAGACACATGCTCTCCTAAGTGTATGGTGCCACTTAACCCACAGGCAGAAAGTAGGACGGTAGGAGCCAGGGGCTGGCGGGAGGGGATGGGAATTCAGGGTGTCATGGGGGCAGCGTTTCAGGTGGAAAACACACACAGTTCTGGAGATGACGGTGCCCACGGCCACACAGCCATGTGAACATACTTAGTGTCACTGAACCACACACTTAAAAACTATTGAAATGGTGCTGTTATGAATTATTTACCACAGTAAAAAATTAAAAATGAATAGGTAAGAAAACTTAGCCAGCCAAAACCGGTTTGGCTCAGTGGATAGAGCGTCGGCCTGCGGTATTAAAGGTCCCAGGTTCAATTCCGGTCAGGGGCATGTACCTTGGTTGCAGGCACATCCTCAGTAGGGGGCATGCAGGAGGCAGCTGATCGATGTCTCTCTCTCTCTCTCTCTCTCATTGATGTTTCTAACTCTCTATCCCTCTCCCTTCCTCTCTATAAAAAAAAAAATCAATAAAATATATTAAAAAAAGAAAACTTAGCCAAGTAGATAATAATTTAAAACATCATTTGGGGGGGGAGGAAGGGAGGAAGAGGGTTTGCGGGGTGCCCTAAGAAAGAATGAAAGCCAGCCATGGCTGGTGGCCAGCTGTTAGAACATCTGCCTGCACACCAAAGGATCGTAGGTTCGATTCACAGTCAAGGGCATGTGTCTGGGCTGCAGGTTCGATCCCCGGCCCCAATTGAGGTGCATGTGGAAGGCAACCAATTAATGTGTCTCTCTGACATCGATGTTTCTCTCTCTCTCACTCCCCCCACCACTTCCCCTTCCACTCCCCCTAAAAGTCAATGGAAAGAATATCTTCAGGTGAAGATTAACAGACAGACAGACAGACAGACAAACAAAAAAGACTTAAAACCAGAGCCACCAGAGGGGGAGCCTCAGCAAGAGACAAAGAGGGAACCATGTTTCCAAATTCAGTGAAAACCCAGAAGCTGCTCCTTCTTCAAAGTCTTTCCACGCTTTTGCCCAGATTTCTAAAGGAATGCCTGGGTGCGACCCTCAGGCAATTTGCACCTTGTAACGGCAGGGAAGCCACCGCCCATCCATTAACACCTCCCCATCGGGAGAAGCCCCGGGAGGCCGCACCTGCTCTGCGCAGGATGAAAGAAACCCATTCCCGCCAGGATCCACGCACAAACCTCAAAGGCGCCCTGCGAACTTCCGGCGCTGCGGGAAGAAGTGTTTTGTTGGAAGTTATGCCCAACCCACCCAGACAGCAATAGCCTCCAGTTCCGGGGAGAGAGCAGCAAAAGCTACTTTACAGACACGAAAATTGAAAATCGTCTGAAATCTCCACGGACGAGCAGGCCTCGCCACCACCATCACCATCTCTCAAGAGCTCTCCGCGGTGACATAGAACCCCCCCCACACACACACACACCCACACACACACACACAGACCACGGGACTGAGAAGAGGCTGCTAGTTCTGCGGCTTTTGTAAAAGGGTCTTCGGAAACGGGCAGGACGAGCCGAACACACGCATGTGGTCCCAGTTCCTGCCACACGGAGACACAGGTGAGGCCCGGGGCTACAGTGAGCGTGTCCCTTCTGGACGGGGTCTGACCTCACACCGGCAGTCCTGCCAGGATGCGCATTTTGGAAACTCGAATGGGATGGGTTCCCACACAGGGATGCCCTGGGGGCCCTTGGAGCAGAACGTGGGTTTCACATTTGCTCTCGGGCACTCTCAACCGTGAGAAGCACCCGGTGGATGCATGCAGCACGGGGGCGAGTGGGACAACACGCCCCCTCTTTCTCCCGGTGAGCCCCACATCCACCCTCACTCCACTGTCTCACAAACACCCACAGGCTGTGCCCTTCTGACGCCCAAATCCTCAGCCAGCGTCAGGCCTCCGTTGTGGCGCTTCTGCCCTGAGCCATCTAAGCCTGCACGACCCTCCTGTCTGGAGGCCCTGTCTTTTTTAGGGTGTCAGTGACGGAGTTTTGGGTAATGTGCCCCCACCGCCTTTCCCCATGGCCCTGGGGTTTGTGCTGTGTGATTTTTGCAAAGCGGGGTGATTTTCAGAGCGCACAGACGGCGCTATGGCCGAACCGGCTACACCATTCCTAGGAAGGAAGAAGAACTCCAGGGGAAGCAATTCCAACCCCCCTGAATGAAACCACTGGGGCTTGACCCTCCCCTGCCCCAGTGACTTCAGAAACTACAAAACCCAGTTTCTACACATAACGGGTCGCAGAGGTTCACACCCAAGAACGGCAGGATCAGAGCTCCAATAACGGTTTACCCAAAACGGTGCTCAGCGGGCACCCCCACTGCTGAGAAAAGTGGGCAGAGCCCAGAGAGTCCCAGGGTGAGCCCTTCCCGGAAGTGCCCTGGCGCCTCTGACAGACACACTTGCCTGGGTGCCATCGTCCCGGGCTCGCTTGATGTTCTGGCGTCCATCCACCCAGTAAATGAACTTGTCCAGCGGGTCGTAGTCGATGGCCTTGACGTTCCTCAGCCCGTGCAGCGGCAGGATGAGGTCCGGGCTGTGCTGGTCGTCCGGGATCATCCGGCTGATGGCGTTTTTCTGGCTGAACAGCAGGAAGGTGCTGGGCGCTAAGGTGAGGGAAACAAAGGGGGGGATGGGAGGGTGCAGGTCAGCCTCCGGGAGCCGTGGGAAGCTGCAGGGAGAGCAGACCTGCATGGGGAGCCCCCCCCAGAGGACAGGGAACCAGGCCAGAAGGACAGAAAGCTGCTTCCTGGGGTGGACCACAGAAAATTTCACCCTCCGGGGTACATGTCTCGGTTTCAGTGTTTATACGTGCACATCATTTTTATTTATTTATTTTTGTGCACATCATTTTAAAAATAGACATCAATTCATCTGTCAGTGATCAAGACTCAAGACGGCAGGAAGGCAGGCAGTGAGTGACACGGGCCCGCTGCAAGTGTCCGTCAAGCTCGGGTGACATGCCTCCACGTGCCCAGGGACTGCTGAGGAGCACGTGGCGTGGACAGTGACACCGGGAGGGCAGGCCGCCAGGGGGTGTCAGTTGTCAGGAACTGCGTCTCTCGGAATGTGCAGGAGGCCACCGGGTACAGCCACCGTCAGACAGTACAGTCCTCGGCCCAGGTCTGCCGGCCACGGGCGTCCCCTCTGGGGGCTGGGTTACCGGCACCTCTGCTTCAAGGGTATGGCCCCAGGGGGAAGGGACAACCGCTCACAGGGAGCCCAGGAGGGGAGCCCCAGGCTGTGGCCCGGGCCCAGCAGGCACCAGCTCAGCGCCCTCCTCTACACGAGGGGATGAGGATAGCAGGCCCTCCTGGTGCCGGGGCTGTGTGACCGCAGGCCAGGCCCAGGCCACAGACTCGGCCGCTGCCCGTGTGACAGGCTGAGGAGTGGCGGCTCTGCCGCTGCCGGGGAGAAGCCCGCCAGCAGGGCCCCGCTCTCCCTGGGCCCGTGGGAAAGGCGCCCTCAGGCTCCCGGACACTCACTTTTTTGTCACTGAAATGAGACCTTTTAAAAGGCCTGCGTAATTCAGAGCGCCCGTGTGAGGATGACACGTGTGAACGTGAGGCCACGTGGCAAGGGGCCAAGAGCAGGGGCTCTGGAGCCAACCTGCCGGCATTCAAACCGGGCTCAGACCGTACCGGCTGCGCGGCCTGCACGGGTCGCCACGCATCTCTGCGTCGGGTTCCTTGCCCGTGAGACGGGGACAGTGGCCCTTCCCACCCTGCAGGCTGGAGGACTACACGAGAGCCACAGAAAGGACGCAGAACAGGCCTGCCTCGCTGAGTGATGCTCTCTCCCAGGGACCACGATCCCCCAGGGGAAGTGGGGATGTGCCAACTCGGGGCCTGGCCCAGCTCCTGTGTCTTGATGAAGCAACAGCCCTCCCCCCGGCCCAGGCCGCCAGGTAACACTGTGCAGTTCGTGCGCCCAGCACCCTTTCCCTCCCAGAGCCAGCCTGGCCTACCCCGGGGTGCGCTGCGGAGGCGGTGGGGGGAAGGGAAGCCAGCACTCACGGCTGCAGTTGCGGCTGCTGGGGTCCAGGGTGTAGTGGGAGGCACAGCTGCAGCGGTGGCCGCCGGGGATGGCCAGGCACAGCTGCCCGCACTGCCCGTTGCTGTGCACGCAGTCGTTGAGGCCGTCCTGGCGGGAGGAGTGGAACACCAGGATGTCCATGACGAAGTCCAGGTGGCCCTGGATGAGGGTGCGGTTGCGGCCGCTGGTCTTGTCGGCCCGCTCAATGCTGTGCAGGTTCCAGTCCGTCCAGTAGATGTAATCGCTGTACTGGGTCAGGCCAAAGGGGTGCGGGAGGTCGTCGGCAATCACGACCCGCTCCTGACCTGCAGGGGACACCCGGGGAAGGGCGTCAGCTGCAGCATGGCACGCCCACGGCCCAGGGCGCCCTGCAGCCTGCCAGCCTGCGCCAGGGCCAGGAAGCTCGACCACTTTGGAAAACGAACAGGATTGGCTGACGTTGGATGTGCACCCCCTGGGACCAGGCAACACCTCTCTCGTTCCCAGGAGAAACACACGCACACAGTGTGCGCCTGCACCACACGGACGAGAGTGTGGGTGGCAGCCACTGGCTGAGAGAGCCATGGGCTGGACAAGCCAAATGCTCATCCATAGCAGGATGGAGGGAAGGCGGTGGGATCTTCACATAACCTACCTCCATGTATAAAAGCCTAAGTGACCATTCAACCAGTAGCACTGACATGCACTGACCACCAGGGGGCAGAAGCTCCAACCAGTAGGTTAGGATGCTACTGGGGCCCCATCAGCCCTGAATCTGGTTCACCCACACCCGATGCCCTTTCCATGTGTACGAATCCGTGCACTGCGCCACCAGTGTAACAATGAAAAGGAATAAGAACATGGGCGCAAATCTCAAAGTCATGAGATTGAAAGAGCACATGGTGTGACACTGACAGAAAGTTCTAGAACAGCAAAACCAGGAGACGGACGTCAGGGCAGCGTTCTCCCACACGCCAGCAGCGGAGGGCTCTTGAAACAAAGCCTGCAATGTAACCAACCACAGCATAGTTGGGAACTGAGCACATTGACATGCCCCTACTGTGCGCCCTGCCCTGGCTGTGTCGGGATTACAATGGTGAACGTGCCAGCCCGGAGCCAGGTGGGGCAGGGCACAATGGAAGGGGTGCCACTAGGCCAGCAGGGTCCAGGTGACCCTTCGACCTGGGATGTGATTCTCCAGGTCTGCTCTTGTCCAACTGTGTGCCAGTGAGTGCTTCTCCATGGGGGTTCTATTTCACGGCCAGTGTTAATGACCTGAGAACATGCTGGTCACAGACAAGAGAAGAGGAAGCGGGCTGAAAACTGTATATAGTGTGATTGGAGGCAATGTTTTTGTTTTGTTTTGTTTTAAATATATACTTTATTGATTTTCTACAGAGAGGAAGGGAGAGGGATAGAAAGTCAGAAACATCAATGAGAGAGAGACATCGATCAGCTGCCTCCTGCACGCCCCCCACTGGAGTTGTGCCCGCAAGCAAGGTACATGCCCCCCAACCGGAATCGAACCCGGGACCTTTCAGTCCGCAGGCCGATGCTCTATCCACTGAGCCAAACCGGTCTTGGCTGGAGGCAACGTTTTAAAAACGATTTTAAAAAGTAGAAATGAAGATTTTTAACAACCAAGACTATTACTCAGAAATCAATGACACATTTTGAAACCAGAAAGAAATATGTCATCATGAATACTGGTAATCACTGAGTGGTGACATTATGGATAATTATAATTTTTCTTCATATTTTTCTGTATTTTCAGAAGCTTTCCAAGCTAATTATTTTAGCATTAGGGGGAAAACATTATGAAATAAAGAAGCTCCCTGATACCTCCATCAAACACACAGACACACTCATCCTCCCTCCCTCCTCTCCCTCTCTCTCTCTCTCTCTTTCTGTCTCTTCCCTCTCTCTCCCTTTCCAGGGCCCTGACAAGGAGCAGACAGTTTCCCACCATCATAACTAAACATTCGGAGGCTCCTGTGCACCAGGCACAGCGGGAGTGCTTTTCCCGTTTTATCTCCTTTAATTCTCACGGCAGCGGCTCTCTGGGAGGAGCTGTTAGTACAGGAGCCGAGGTTAAGTAACTGGGCTGGCATCACTCAGTCACTAGCGTGCGGCAGAGCCAGGACTTCACTGGGCAGCGGAGGCCCCACGTTCATACTCACACCCAGCCCTGCCCACCTCAGGCACCGGCGCCCATTCCCCCTCGCCGGGCCTCGCACATTAAGTGCTCAGTAAACACGTGTCGTTGAATGGACAACACGCTATGGCACGGTGACAGCCGGGCCCAACACACCAGGCCACCCACCATTCGCAGGGTGTGTGCGTGTCCAGGGCTTTTGCGGCTGTCCGTCCGAGTGTGTCCTCACTTTGGGGCAGTGAGCTGAATTATTTCTGGCAACCACAGCTATGCCGTGCCTGGCTTCTCATCTGCACCAGCCTCTTGTCATTCACGGCAAGGGCTTGGGTGGTGGGTTCAAAGACATTCAAAGCTGGCCATTAGCCCCGTAAACCATGTTAGCATGTAGGGTGGGTGTGGCCCGCCACCAGCCAAAGCCAGAACATGGGGGTCCTAGCTCTGCTCAACCCTGGAACGAGCCATTCAGCCCACCTATGCCTCAGCTCCCTCATCTGTAACATGGGCACAACCACGCCCAGCCCGGGTGACAGCAGCAGAGATGAGGGAGGAAGCCAGATTCTTTCCGCCACACAGCGCAGCCCCAGGACCCCACAGAGCTGACAGGACCACGCCCCTCCACCAGGACAGAGCCCAGAGTTACGTGTTCTGGGTTCAAATGCTGCCGCTACTGCTGGGTGCCTTAGAACCATGTGTTTTCCGCCTAATCCCAGGGTGTTGGGTGTGGCTTGTGAGTGGTCCCAGAACAAGGCCTAGCACGTAGTAGATGCTCAGGGTGAAGACTGAGTGTGTGGCCCTGGCATCTGAGGGGCACTCTGTGACCTGAGCCAAGCCCTGAGACCTCCCTGGGCCTGTCCCCCCTTCCGTGAAAGCCTAGCCACTGGGTCAAATCAGGTGCTGGCCACGGCTCAGCCGGAGCCCAACGCTCGGCGCCAGAAACTGTGGTCACGGGCCTCTGGCCCACGGACGGGGCGGAAAGGGCCAGCCCTTAAGAGGAGGGACGTTGGATGAGCACTCGGGGCGTGCCCACACCTCCTGGGGGACCCGGGGCTCCAAGGCCAGAGGGCACAGTGCAGAGGGGGGCTGCGAGGTGACCGATGCTCCAGCCAAGGACCCCCACCCCCGCAGGGCCCCCCGCCCTCACCCAGCATGTTGGATGACTCGATCATGTTGGTGTCCAGGTCAGTCCAGTAGAGACGCTGGTCCGCATAGTCGATGGTGAGGTCATTGGCCCGGCCCACCTTGTCCACCAGCGTCATGCAGTTGGTCCCGTCCATGAAGGCCCGCACGATCCGCGGCTTGCCGCCCCACTCGGTCCAGTAGATGTAGCTGGACGACGTGGGAGAAAGGCAGGTCGGTCTCAGATGCGTCCACACCCTCGGACAGGCGGGGAACGCGGCCGCCACCATCCCCCAAGCTTGGTCCTCCCCAGCCCAGAGAGAGCCATGTCCACCACAGCCCGCCAGGAAGCAGGGACAAGCCAGACCCCTGGGCCCCCACCACCCACCGTCCCTCCAGGGGCCGTCACCAGGCCACCTCCTGCCGCCTGAATGCCCGCAGCAGCTCACCGCAGGGGCAGCGTGACCAGCCCATTTACGGGCACAGACAGGTGCACCGACGAGGTGGCCATGTAACAGAACCACCCAGGCCGGGTGCCTCTGTCAAGGACACATGCTGACCAACCCAGACGGGATGCTGGGTGACAGGGGAGCCCAGGCGAATGCGGGCCACGCAGGATGTAAGAGAGCCGGACGCGGGTCCCGAGGCGGCAGGGCCAGGATGTACACAGCTCTGCCACCTCCCGACGGCTCCACCCAGAGACACCCCCGCTCTCCTCCCAGAACCAGGCACATGGACGTGCTACTCCAGCACCTGGACCTCTCTGTTCCGCCATCCCTAATGGGCATGCGGCAGGCTGGTCTGGGGTGCTCCCTCCACATGGCTGGTGCCTTCGGGGACCAGCACTGTGCCAGCTGCTCAGAACAGGAATCTCCTGAGAGGGAGATGTCCACTCCACCCCAGTCCCAATGCCCCCGGGCAGAGCCCAGGCCTTCCACAAAGCATGGTGTTAACCTTGGCTGAGTGCTAAGTGGAATCCCAGGGGCTCAAAGCCAGCTCTGAGAAGGCAGAGCCTGGTGACACGGGGAAGACAGCACTTCCTGGCCCCGCCCTGCTCTGCCTGGCTGTGTGGCCTGGGGTAAGGCACTCAGCTTCTCTGAGCCCGTGTCCACCTCTGTAAAATCAGGGACAAAAACACGCCCCCGCCACGGGCCTCCTGGACGTTGCAGTGAGACAACCCACAGGGAAGCGCCCAGTGCAGAGCCTGGTCCGTGGCTGCCACTCCTCTATCGGCTCCAGGCCTCAGTTTCCCCGTGAAACAAACCACATGACCTCTGAAGGTGCAGCCAGCCCTGGCCCCCTCAACGCAGGTGGCAGCCAGTGCTGCTCCCATCAGAGAGCCAGCCAGCAGCCGCACCTCGGCCTCAGGTGGTCCCCGTGCTGGCTGACTCAGAGGTGGGAGGGGGACAGGGACACACGTGCCCAACAGAATCGGTCCTTACCCCTTGGTGGGGTCCAGGGCCAGCGACCGCGGGTTGTCCAGGTCCCGCCACACGAGGACCTGCCGGAACTGCCCGTCCAGCCGGGCCACTTCGATCCGGTTGGTCCCAGTGTCCGCCCAGTAGAGGTTCTTGCCCATCCAGTCGACGGCCATGCCTTCGGGGTAGTCGAGGCCGAACTCGATCACGTGCTCCACCGAGCTCCCGTTCAGGAAGGCGCGGCTGATGGTCTGGGGGGGCGGGGCAGAGGCCACCGTTAGGAACCAGCTTTCGGGCAGACGTTTAACTATGAGCTACTCCACCACCTGGAGCGGCTGCTCGCCACATTGGTGGCCAGATCACCAGCAGGCGAGAGCCTCACAATAAACTTGTCAACTATAAACATTTTAGAAAAAATAGCTATTCATATGTGTAATATATGTCTTATAACTATATATTTTATATACTTATAAAACAAAACAAATTACAAGTTATATATGTATATGTGTATATATATACATACACAAACATATACACATACATACATACATATGTATGTGTATATGTGTATGTGTATAAATATGTACATATATATGTATCATGAACCTTAAAAACAGCCATGTCCCTTCCACTCAGTAATCCTCCTGAAATTGTACCCAAAGGAATGAACAAAAATAGAAAAGATGGGGAGCTACTGGAAATACCGAAGGGGCTTTGCACGCGAGACCTTCGCCGCTGTGGCTGCTGAGAGCTGGGAGAAGCGAAGTGACCAGAAAACCCATAAAATAAAGGAATGTCGCCTACAGTAGGGAACAGCTATGCAGTAGACTCTTTCACACTGTTAAAGGGTTTATAAAAGGCTCACAAAACAAATGCTTGTTAAAGTGCTAAGTGGAAAAGACCAGGAAACAGAATCATATGCAGCATATGATTGTGATGAAGAGACATACTATTTGAAAAAAAATCCTCAAAGGAAAGACACAGAAGTGGGAGGGATGGTTAAGTTGGGTGATGGGTGATTTTTATTTTCTTCTTTATAAATGTCTGTGCATTTCCCTCTTTCTACAATGAACCCTAGTGACTTTTAAAATCAGAAAATCTTCCAGAAGCATCATAGAAATGGCAGAATGAAAGACAGATGGTTCAACAGCTCTGGCTGTAAACACTGCACTTCAGAACAGGAGTCAGCAAACTGGTTCTGCAAAGGGGCGCTAACTGTTCTAGGCATCACGGGCCTGCCACAATTCAGCCTGGTGGCACAAAGGCAGGTGTGGCAATCCGTGAACCAACAGGCATCGCCATGTTCACGTAAAACTTTATTTACAAAAGGAGGAGGCCAGCCCTCGGGCCAGTCTGCCACACCCTGCTTTCCTAGTATTTATCCAGGATGTTCATACCCGCCCCGTGAACGAAGAGTTTGCTCAGCCAGCGCACACTGGAGAGGAATGGGCGGGTGATGCTAAGGACAGTGTCAGAGATGTCGCTCAGCCACCCAATCGCTCTAGAAAAACTCCTTTGTGGGTCTCCTGGATCTGCTCACTGTAATCATTCCCGTTTATGAAAACAGGCTCACTCACATTTTACTGGCTTGAGTCGAGTTACAAATATTTTTAAGAATTGCCCAACTGGCGTGGGTCACTGGTTGAGCATCATCCTATGAACCAGGAAGTGGCTGTTCAAGGCACATGACTGGAATATGGGCTCCATTTCCAGTAGGAGGCATGCAGGAGGCAGCTGATCAATGATTCTCTCTCATCCTTGATGTTTCTCTCTCTCTCTTTCTCCTTTCTTCTCTCTGAAAAAAAATTTGTTTTTTTAATTAAAAGCCTCTGCCGAAACCGGTTTGGCTCAGTGGATAGAGCGTCAGTCTGCGGACTGAAAGGTCCCAGGTTCCATTTCGGTCAAGGGCATGTACCTGGGTTGCAGGCACATCCCCAGAGGGGGATGTGGAGGAGGCAGCTGATCGATGTCTCTCTCTCTCATCGATGTTTCTAACTCTCTATCCCTCTCCCTTCATCTCTGTAAAAAAATCAATAAAATATTAAAAAAAAAAAAGCCTCTGAGGCAGCCCCCCTGCAGGCAAGGCTGCGTGCAGACCCCTGGCAGCCCGTACCTTCAGGCTGACGTCCGTCCAGTAGATGTGATTGTTGGACACGTCGAAGTCCAGCGCCGAGGCCTCCTTGACGCCCGTGAGCGGGATGGCCACGTCGTTGTTGTTGGTCTCCAGGGAGATCCTGTGGATGGTGGCCCGGCTGGTGAACACCAGGAAGGCCTCGGGGACGATGCAGGTCTTCATGTCGCTCAGCAGCTCCAGGCCGATGGGGCAGCCGCACTTGGTGGCACGGGGTGTGAAGAAGCACAGGTGGCTGCAGCCCCCGTTCTGATCCGCACACGGGTTGGTCCCTGGAAGGAGACACACGGGCCCTGCCCGTCAGCAGCCCAGCCGAGAGCGGGCCATTGATCCACCATCACGTGTGGCTGTATGTCCACTACACACGCTCACGCGTGCGCGTGCGCGCGCGCACACACACACACACGGACCCTGGATGGAGGGAACGGGAGCCTAGGCTTCCCCTGGTACTGGAGCGGCAGTGACCAGGGTCCCAGCAGGTCCCTGTGTGTTGGCTGCCTCTGACCACACAGCAATCTGGGAGGTAGACGCCAGCCCCATCCCTGTTTGCAGTCCAGGAAACAGACGTGTGGAGAGGTCAGTGAAGGTGACACGGTTAGGAAGTTAGGAAGCAGCTCCGGGAGAACAAGAACCAGGAGGTCCAGGCTCCTGGCCCGAGCTCCGACCCAGGGTGGAGGCCATGATGACACGGGGCCAGGCCCAGGCCGTCGTCCCTCCGCGGGCCGGACTCCTGGCCTGCTGCCCGGCCTGCTGCCCAGACCGGAGCCCGAGACCCACTCAGAGGCTCCGTCCGATGCACCGACTCTCTTGGCGACCTCAGGAACTCAGATGTGCCCTGGACAGCCAGACACAGCTCTTTTTGACTCGGCACGTTCATTTATTCTGGCCAGCCTCTCAGCCGCATGCATCTACTGGGGTGCTGTTAAAATTGGCTCTGACTTAATGCCAAGCATTTCAGCTAAAAAAAGGATGCTTTTCCCCGTCTGTCTCAGGAAATCCCGAGACGAGACAGAGAGAGAGAAAGAGGGATGAGCCTAATTTCTCAACTTTAAATCACACCCTGTGGATATGGATATATATTACTTTTTTTAAAATCACCTCTGGGATTTTGTTTTTTTAAGCCATCACTCACAGGGGCCCCACCGCCCACATTGGGGGATGAGTGTGTTTTACGAGGTGGCTGTCTCAGGGAGCGTGCGATTCCTTCGTTTCTGTCTCAGGAGGGCAGGCTGGGACTGAGGGCCCCGCGATGCAGAAACAGTGGCGGCTCCCGGGTCAGCCCCCTCGGCCTCACCTCCAGGACTCGCCCAGCCGTCCCTCCTTCCCGCAAACCCTCCTCCCCACCTGCTCCTGCAGTTCCACGCTCCAACGGCCTCCCTTGCATCTTAAAGTCAGGATTCCTCTGACACCCAGCTAGAGCCGCCCGCCTGGGAGCTAAGGGGCGTCTCACCCACCCGACTGTAAGCACTAGAGGATGAAGGTCTCTGAGCGCCATATGCAGGCGCTGTGCCTCCTGGGGCCTCAGCTGGGAGCAGAGCCCTGCCCCATGCAACCCGCAGTCCCCCATCCTGGCCCAGCAAACCCCTGGACGCTACTCTGTCCGGGACAGCTTGTGGACCTGCACTTGGAATCCTTTCGCTAAAGAGACAAACTGGCACGAAGGGAGCTTTTTGCAAATCTTGGCGAGGAGGTGGAGGCAGGTCCAGGCGTGAGTCCCAGGGCGGCCACCGGCCACCACGGTTAGCTGTGTGGCTTTCTCTCCGCCTCCCCAGTGTGAACGGGCAATACTGTAATTAGCATTTAAGGTGGCTTTGGGCACTAAGGACACAGCAGGCTCTCCGTAAGTGCTGGCCACTATTGTCACAGTTTCTGCCAGCAGCGCCAGTCCACGTCCACTGCCTTGGCACTGTCCTCGGTGAGGACACCACCCATGCCCACCCATCCCTAACCACCTACGCTCACCATCTCCTGCCCTGCCCGGACCACAGTGAGGCGCCCCTGCGGGACACTTCTGCCCCCAAACGGGGCCGCCCGTGGACCCCAGGGCAGCCACGGCCCTGTCGCTTCCTCCCCACAGCAGCTGGCATGGCTGTCCCGGGCTGACCAGACTCACCGACGACCTTGGCCACGTTCACGGCCTTGAGCCCCATCAGGTCGGGCAGCTGGTCGATGATGACGTCCCGGCTGGCCTTGACCTTGTGCACACGCTCGATGCTCCGCCGCTGCCAGTCGGTCCAGTAGATGAAGTCCCCCAGCAGCGTGAACCCAAAAATGTGCGGGAGCTTGTCCTCCAGGAGCATCCGCCGCTTTGTCCCGTCGACGTTGATCACCTGGCCGACGGGGACACACGCCTGAGTCACCTCGGCCTGAGCTGCCCGAAACAGGCCGGCTCCACTCCGGGAGCCTCAGCTCCAGCCGCACCTCGCCCGGCCTCCACCGCGAGGGCCAGGTCAGGGGCTCTCCTCGCAGCCCCCCTCTCGGGGCGGATGCTACGCTGCGAGGGGCAGCGAGGTGGGGAACAGGTGAGGCAAACAGGTGGCTCCTCCCACCACTGCTGCTCAGCTGGTGGCTAACAGAGCCCAGGTCCACACACACACACGGGGACAGAGCATGAGGGTGGCAGGGACGGACTTGGCCTCTACCAAAAGCTCAAGGCGCAAGGTCGCCTGGGCCGACATCAATACCGAACCGCTCCCTGACCCGATGCTCCGCCGTGGGGACGGCTCACCTCAATTTTGTCCGTCTTTGCGTCTCCCCAGTAGAGCTTCCCCTCCTGCAGGTCCAGGGCCAGGCCGTTGGGCCAGCCGAGGGACGTGTTCACCAGGACGCGCCGCTCCTGCCCATCCAGGTTGGCGCACTCAATTTTGGGGTTTTCCCCCCAGTCGGTCCAGTACATGAGGCTGGAGAAGAAGAAGCACGAGTCCATCACCGTGTCTGTCTGTCTCATCCCTGCTGCATCCCCAGGGCTGAGACCAGCGCCCGAGCGTCCCATGGGAGGAGCTCGGGAAATGCAGGCCAACGGGACGGACGGACGGACGGGTGCCGAGCCCATCTGGGGGACCGGGGACCCCACGGGGACAGGGTGCCCAGGTGTGGGCCTCATGCTCGGGGCCCCTGGACTGGAAGAACCAGCAGCGAGCAGACGCCCTGACGAGGGACCTGGGGTTTAGGGAGGCTGAGTGCCGAGAGGGAGGAAGAGGCCAGTGGAACCTTCTCCAAAGAGCCGAGGGGCTCCCGAGTGCCAAGTGGGTGACACGTCCTCTGTGGCCCCGAGAAGCAAAAGGAGACCCGCGGTGGCAGCGCCAGGAAGAGGGCTGACCACGCGGACAGCCTGCCTGAGCTGTGCCCGACCTCCGGATCTCACACACCCGGCTCCCAGCCCCATTTCCTGGGGGCCGCCGACCCAGAGCCGGGAGGGGCCTTGGGGTCTGCTCCCCCACCCCCAGTGGAGAGCCACCCGAGCCACAGTCCCCGCTCTGCCCCCTGGCCCTCACACCCAGGGGATGCTTCTCATCCTTGCCCACCTCCCTGGGGCACAGTCCTGCCCTTGGCAGCTGACACAGAGCCGCATCCGTCTACCGGCCTCATCGCGAGCAAGTCCCTGAACCTCCCGGGGCTGCGGCTTCCTCCACTCGTCAACCTCCCGCAAGGGGTGATGGGGAGGAGAAGCTCTAACTCCAGAAGCACAGCCTGTGCTCCGAAGAGGCCAGCCCTGTCCCTGTGGGGGGAGGGCCGCAGGGCCATCTCCACCGCTGCCGCTCTTAGCCCAGAACGCAGCCTGGGGACCGGTCCGCTCTGCAGACACAGAGATGGGAGCCGTGGAGGAAATGACTCCGCCCAGGCCTCCCGGGCTTTCTGTACACACACACCAGCCCTCAGAGCTTCTCCGAGCCCGGTCCCCAACCGGCAGCAGAAGCATCCCTCGAGAGCTTCTCAGAAACGCCGGTGCCGGAGTCCCCCCCAGGCCTCCGAGTCAGAGCTGGGGGACCAGCCATGTGCGTCTTAAGGAGCCCTCCTCAGGGGATTCTGACGCAGGAGGAAGTTCCAGAACTTCAGCCAGGGAGGGAGCCCCCCCCACACCCTCATCCCCAGCCTCACCCCATCATCGGGTGCAGCGCAATGGCCCGGGGCTCGTCCAGGTCCTCAGACACCAGGATCTTGCGGGAGGTGCCGTTGAGGCGTGTCACCTCGATGCGGTCGGTGCCCGTGTCCGTCCAGTAGAGGTTTCGGGCCACCCAGTCGACCGCGATGCCATCGGGGTCGTTGATCTCCGTGTTGACCAGCGTCTGCGCCCCCGACCCGTCCAGGTACGCCCGGCGGATGGCGCGCACCTCATCGTCCGTCCAGTAGACGTAGCCCTCCAGCGGGTCGTAGTCGATGGCGATGGCGTGCCGGATGTCATCAACCTGCAGGACGATGTCGGTGAAGTCCGGCGTGTCCAGCGAGATCCTGCGCAGGTCCGTCCGCCGTGCCAGCAGCAGCACCTCCTCGGCCCCTGCGGGTACACGAGCGGTGGGGTGAGGCCTGCGCGGGACAAGAGACTGAGCCCGGGGTGGGCACGGCTGGGGAGGGGCTCGGCAGGTCCCCGGGGGTAACATTCGGTAACGTTCACTAGATCTTCCGACGCAGACACCAGTTCCTCCTCAAAGGAGCTCCACAGGCTGGCACTGTTTGTAGCACCAGACGACAGATGAGAAAACAGCGGCACAGAGAGGTTAAGCAACCAGCTGAGAGCCACACAGCCACCTGGTATCCACCGCTGCCCAGCATAAGAGCGGCCTCACCAGCCCCAGCTCTAAGTCCTGCCTGGGCACTGAGCTCCAGATCCTACAGATGGTCCCATTTCTCTGCATGCTCACCCCTCGGTGGCTCAGCTCCAATGCCACTTCTTCCCTGAAGCCCCCCCTATTCTGCCTACCCCACAACCACACCTATCACCGCACAGTCTGATTCCTTCCCAGGTGGACCAGGTGAGCGCCTGGGACAGGCGGCCCAGGCTTCCTCTCCGTCACCTTGCAGCATTAACAGCCGGTGCAGTCCTGGGTCCTTCCTGCTGGGGTTTACCATAGCTCTCAGCAGGAGGGGACAGGGAGCCGCATAAGGACTCGGGGACCCTGGGGTGCTCCCAACCCTGACCCGAACACCTCCGGAGACTGCTGGGTCAGCGCGTGGCCCTCACCCAGAGTCGGGCCACCATTCACTCATTCATTCTGGCCCTTTCTGGTCTCAAGGATCCACAGAGCCATGATTGGGCCCAGAGACCACTCTGGCACTTTGGGGCCACTCACCTGGTGTGGTGCAAGGCCCGGAATGGGGAGGGACCCCACTGAGGGCACACAGCATGAGGGGATGCAGACAGAGACAGAACCGCCGGCACCTCCCTCACACCCAGGCCCCCAGCCCCCAGGCCCAGCCAACTGCCCGGCCACCTCAGTGCCTGGCCAAGCCACTGGTGGCCAGATCTCCTGGACGTCAACGCCAGCTTCCTGCCTCAAGGGCCAAGCCCTCCCACAGGTGCCCTGCATTTGTCCTGCTTCAGGGCCCAGAGTTCATCATCTGACACCTCCACTAGGGGGCGAACACGTGCCAGCCACGGCTTCATGAACCCGGGACCAGGAAAACCGATCCGGCCTTGGGCCCAGGGGAGCAGCCGGTCAGGCTCAGAAGGTGCCCCAAGAGCGTGAGTACACTGGGCACTCCGGAGATCCAAGTTCAGGCTTCATTCGCGGTGTCCGTGCAAGTTCAGATCTGATGTGTGTTGGAGGGAGAGGAGAAGAATTCTGAATTGCAACAGACTGTCTTCCTCTGGGCTCCGTTCCCAAAATGTTCTGTTGACATCTGACCTGTCCTTACAGGCCCCGTCACAGGCCTCCTCCTCCTCCTCCCCCCCGGAAAGGCATGCCGGGCGCGGCGGCCCCCCCCCGGGGGGGGGGGGGGGACGCCCCGGGCTGTCGCCCCCTCTGCTTGGGCACCACCGTTGGGGATTCTGCCCTCTCGCTCTCTGCAGCCCCAGCACAAGGCCAGGCTCAGAGCAAGTGCCCACATCCTGGGACAAGCAGGGAGAATTCCGGGCAGACACCGCCAGTACTGCCTCTGCTGTGTGACTGTAGGCAGGTTCCTCTCTGGGCCTTGGTTTCCTCCTTTATAGTGAAGAATACGCTCGGCCTGATCTAGCCCTGACATCAAGGAGACCTTCCTCCACAGAAGGTTCTGACTCCGTCTGCCTTATAGGTGTGGGGGTAGAGACGGGCTCCCCAGGGCATGACCAGGAAGAGTCCCATCCCAAAGGGCATCTGCAGAACTTTCCAAAGAGGGGAGGTCGGGGCAGCCTCGCTGCGCAAGATGTACGAGTGTCTGTCCAGCCCCATTTGACCTGCAGTAGCCCTGCAACCACAGCCCCACAGAAAGGACTGGTCCCCATGGAAACCGACAACTGGCCCCAAGACACACTCTGAGCCCGTTTTGCCTATCCCTGTTCCCAGGATCCTCCAGACACCATCACCTAAAGAGCACAAACCTCACACCAACCCGGCTGTGCCCCATGTTACCCGTGAAGAACCTGGTGCACGGAGAGGATGGGTGCCCCGCCCAAGCACACCGCAGCAAGTGGGAAAAGAAGGGCCCGCCAACACTCGATCCCTGAGGTTGGCGCAGGCCAGCTGCCCAGCCGGCTGGGTCACCCCACCACTACTTGTGAGGGCAGCTGCTACTTTCAGGCAGGTCCTGGACCAGGTGCTGGCCATGGGGGTGAAAAAAACGGATCAGCCCCCTCCCCCGTGGTGTCCCTGGGGTCACAGGGCAGAGACTGCCAGTGAATCAGTGCCAGGAAGGAAAGCTGGGGTACAGGGACAGTTGAGATTTGGTGGGGGATTTGGCCTCCAGTTCAAAGAGCTTCTGGGATTCGGGTGGCTGTGACCTTCAGCGGGTTCAGGCAGCGTGTGCCCAACGGGAACAGAGCCACCAGGGGCTAAGTGTGTCCAGCCCCAGGTCGCCACAAAGCCTGGAGCACCGCCCCCCATCAGGGAACCCCATTATCCGTGTCCCTGAGAAAGAAGCCTCAGCTGGCAGCTCAGGCGGTGACTGAATGCTGCGATAAATTAGTGGGTGTTAATTGACTCCACAGGGGGGTCTCCCACACTCCTCAGGCTGCAGAGCCTTTGAGGTTCTCATTTGAGCTTCGCCTAGAAAATGAGAAAAATGCAGAGACCCCGAAACCAGCAGGGAATCGGGGATCTGCCTGACGGTCTGAGGAGGCCCAGACCGGCCCAGCAGGGAGGACGCAGCAGGGCACTCCGTCTGGGGCCAGGCCAGGGCGGGTGCAAAGAGAGCCAGCGGCCTGGGCCCTGAGGCCCCTCACACGGCTGCTGCCCACAGGTAACCCCCACGGTGTCCGTCACCAGGTCAGAGCAGCAGCCGGGCCTCCGGGCCACCCGGGGGTGGGTGCCGGGCACCGTGCCGGGCCATGAGGCGGAGCGGCCGGCCCCCTGCCTGGGACCAGACACAAAGCCGGCAGGAGTCCGCTCCAACACCAGGGAAGTAAACTGTTTAGAAACTAACAGTTTGGCCAAATGGTTTTCCTTGGGGCTGTCTAGGGGCTGTCTAAACAAACAGCCGGCCTCGCCGCGCTTCCAGGGAAAGTGAAAGCAGCCCCTCCCTGGCTGGGCAGCGGTCCCGAGCTCCTCCTTGGGGGGGGGCTCCTGACCACGCCCCGTCCTCCCTGCACGCACACACCCAGGCAAGAAGGCAGCACCTTGGCAGCCTCGGGCCAAGCCCAGGCCGCCGGGCACCGGCCAGGGCGGACACGGCCTTCCTGGCAGAGGGTGTTCAGACCTGAGCGGGGGCCTTAGGTCACCCCCTTCCCCCACTCCCTGCCAACATCCACCCAGGCCAAGCGCCCTCCACCCCAGGTGCCATCCCTGTGCCAAGCCCGGGATCACACAAAGTGAGACACAGATCGGGCGGCTGGAACGCATGGCCACACACCGGGGGGCTTATTCCAGCAGAAACCGACTCCCTCACCGCCGGGAAGCCGGAAGTCGAACGTCAAGGTCTGGCAGGCAGGCCGTGCTCTCCGCAGGCTCCGGGGGAGGGTCCCTCCGGCCTCTTCCAGCTTCGGGTGGCCGCCGACCATCCTGCCACTCCGGACAGGGGCTGGGCTGGCGGCTGCCCCCCTCCTCTCTGCTGCCATCTGCATGCGGCCTCCACACATGTCTGTGTCTACGCTTGCCCCTTCCAGGGTCACAGCCATGGGGCTGAGGGCCCACCCTCACCCAGTGCGACTAGCTTAACGGGGCTGCGTCCGAGAAGACCCTCTTTCCAAGCCGGGTCACCTTCCCCGGTTCCGGGGGGCACAATCCAACCCACACCAGGCGGGGAACAGAGTGTGACAGGAACGGTTTGGGGGGAGCTCCGAGCGAGGGAACTCGGGGCCAAAGCGACAACTGAAGGCCGAGCATCAGCCCGCCTGCAGCTGGGGGGCGGGGGGTAGCAGGACAGGCGCTGCCCGATCAACGCCCCCATCAAGCCGATCTGAGCAAGGAGGCCGGGCCCACCGAGGGTCTGAGCTGTCACACAGGCCACAGCTCTCCCGGGACAGCTCTGGGCGCAGCCCTGCCTCCGAGGACGCCCGGTGCACACAGCACGGCGCACACGCAACCCTGAGACGAGCGCCGGCAGGAAGCCCGAGCCAATGTCCTCAGCATCATCTCTGGACGCCCCGGCCTGCTCCTCAGCCGCAGCAGAAGCCTGCACGCACCCTGCAAAGGGCCAGGGGATAAACGCTCTGGCTGCGGGCGCGACCGTGTCCGCCACAGGCACCCAACACTTTCCCCGCCACCAGGATGCGTAAGGAAAGTATGCACACGTCCTCCGTGGACACTGAGTGTGACTCCCCCATCCTCTCCCACGCCACAAACGTTCTCCTTGGGATTTTTATTTTTATTTTTTTTGCACACGTAAAAATGTCGAAACCAGGCTTCACTCCCCGGCTGCACAAAAGCAGGCAGCGAGCCCTCTGCCCGCAGGCGGTGTGCGGACCCTCGTGTGAAACGTACACGCTGTGCACCACATCAGAGAGTGAATTCTAGGGAAGGGACACTGTGTCAGCGGAGAGCGGACTCAGAGAAATCGCCCAGACGCTTCCCCTACTTTCCGGTCAACCTCCAACGGCTCCAAAGTGAGAGTCTCTCCCCTGGTTTCAGGAAAGGCAGAGAAGTCAGTAAGAAAACCAACACACAGGCGGAGACCATCAACACCAAGTAACCGGGGAAACGATGCAGGAGAAAAACCCGAAAAACGAGGACCCTCTCCGTAACATGCAAAAGGCAGGAGAGGCCGCGGTGGCCCTGGGGTGGAGAGACGTGAGGTCTCTCAGTGTGGGTGCCGTCTGTCCCTGCCTCCCCGGGGACCCGCAGGACACACACTCCCTGGACACGCGGCTCAGGGACCCTCTCACCCCCCTGAGAACCCAGCCCAAGGCGCACGTGGACCCCTGGTCCCCGCTTCCTGGTCAGCGAGAGTCACTGTCGTCCCTGCATGAAAACAGCAAAAGCCAATCCGAAGCCAAGAGCCTGTGAACAGCCTAACGGTCCCACGCTCCGCGTTAGAGGACGGCGGGCCTGGGCTGAGCGTGCCACAGGCCCACGCAGGAAGAAGCGCGCGTGAAACGGTACACGGCACCGAAACCGGTTTGGCTCAGTGGATAGAGCGTCGGCCTACAGGCTGAAAGGTCCAGGTTCGATTCCGGTCAAGGGCACATCCCCAGTGGGGGGGTGTCCAGGAGGCAGCCAATCGATGCTTCTCTCCCATCAATGTTTCTAACTCTCTGTCCCTCTCCCTTCCTCTCTGTAAAAAATCAATAAAATAAAAAATAAAATAAAAAAGGAACGGTACCCGGGGAAGTCACACGCGCTCTGGGAACAAACCCTGCAGAACCAGATGTGGACAAACCCCCGCAGAAAAGGGTGAACGAGAAACAGCAGAGCACCCCACGCCGCCCTTTCTGGGTGGCGACGTGATGGGTGGATTTCATTTTCTCCGTTATTTTTTACGGTGTTTTCCTTTCTGCAGTGAAAACACATGTGACTTTATAGCAAGCAAACACCAAGGCTTGTAAAACACGGGTGGGCGCACGCGCGTATCCTTCAAGGATCTGGAGGGCTGGCAGGGAGGCGGGGCGGACCCCGGCGGACCCCTCGGGGCGACGTGAGGATGAATGAGCCAGGCCTGCATCAAGCTGCCACTCAGGACGGGTGTATGTGGCCTCAGGGTCTGAGCCGTGGGGGAGGAAAGAGCAACAGGAGGAGGAAGGGGCGGGGCGGGGGAACCCCAAGGCCCCCCACAGCCTAGGAGGAGAGCCTGTTGGCAGTCGCCCAGAGTGGGGGCGGGGGGCCTGAAAGGTCCTCTCGGTTCATCTTCACCCCCCAACGTGGGAAAAGGGGCTTTTGTGATGAGCAGAATAAGCACTGACCACATCAGCCCGACGCAAGTGGAAGGGCCCCCAAGCCATCACCCAGCCCAGCAGGCGGAGCGGCCATTCCCACAGGCCCCCGCTGAACCACTGCAGCTCCAAGGTCATGGCCCAAGGACGGGCCCACCCAGAGGCCAGCACCCCCTCGTGCTGGGGACGGAGGCAGAGAACAGCCTCCCTCACCGCCCGGCACCCCTGCGGCCCTGCTCCCAGCCCCGGTCTCCCTTCAGCCGCCCCGCAGCAGGCAGAGCTGACCTGGGGCACCCCCCGGGCCTGATCCACGGGGAAACAGCGGGGTCCCAGCCCAGGCCGCCGTCCCCACTGCAGAGTCGAAGGCCGTAAACAGCCTCACAGCAGGCGGGCGGGCAGGCTGCCGGCTTATTTTTGTTTTTCAGCAATTGATGGAGTCTCTCCACTGCCCCCCTGGGGTAAGCGGTTGGACAAAAGCGAAAACCGCAGCCCAGCATCCTGGCCCAGGAAACCGTGCCGCGCGGCCGCAGGGTCACAAGGCACAGAGGAAGTGGCCGGGCCGGGCGCTGGCTCCACGGGAAACCTGAGGCCCGAGCAGCTGTCCACCGCCCGGCCCGCCCCGGGCTCCCAGAGAGGAAGGAGGCCGCAGCTGCCAGGAGGGGCAGGGGCACGGCCGGCTCAGCTCGAAAACGGGGGTCGCGACTCTGCCCGGGGGCCTGGGGCGTCCGGAGCGCGGCAGGTCAATGCCGGCCCAGTGACCCCCCGCCGCCGGCCCTCCCTCCATCCCCAGGAGTCGGCCCCTCACGGGGTCCTCCCCACCCTCTCTTGCCCCTGCCCCCGGGGCTGCTCACCACACGGTGGCGGCACCTGACTTCACCCAGCCCCACTTCCTCCCTGAGTGGCCTGGGGCAAGCACCCCGACTCCTGCTCCCTCACAGATAAACCCAGGTATGGAGAAGGCCCCCAAGCAAGCCAGGGAGGGTCCCCTGACAAAGCCCAGGCACCTGGCAGCCAAGGCCATGGCCCCACCACGCGGCGCCTGCCCGGGCCATAAACATGCGCCGGGGACCCAGCCCGCCAGGTTCTCTGGGAAGGAGGGGAGAGCTACACCCCGAAGGCTCGTGCCCCAGAGAGGCAGAGACGGGCTCCACAGACACACATGCGCACACGCGGTTTGTTGGGCAAATTAAAACGGGTGGCCTGCCCTGCCAGTGGCTGGGCATTGACCTAGGAACCAGGAGGTCACGGCTGGATTCCCAGTTAGGACACACACTCAGGTTGGGGGCACAATCCCCAGTGCAGGAAGCAGCCGATCAATGATTCTCTCTCTCGTCACTGATGTTTCTATCCCTCTCTCCCTCTCGCTTCCTCTCTAAGACCAATACAAATATATATTTTTTAAACACACACACACACACAAAGATGGGCGGCCCTCTAATGCAAGAACGCGGGTGTGGGGCTGGAAAACGGTCAGTGACCTTGGTGGGGAGAAGGCCGGGTCCCACTCTCCGGCACGTGGCGCGGGTCTTGAAGAAGCCGTCCCAGTGCCTTTCTGAGCCAGGCACCCCTGCCGTTCCCCCAACAGCAGGGACGCCCCTCCTGATGATCCCCTCTGTCCTCCAGGAGATGGCCTGGCGGGGCGCATGGATATGCCCCTCTGCCCTTGGGGCCCAGGCAGTGCAAGGTACGGGTGGGGTACAGACCAGCCCAGGGCTCCGAAGTGCGCGGGCCCAGGAGGCTCTAGAATAGGACTCAGGACTGCTATCCCCCAGCCACCCAGCCACCCAGCGGTGGACGTCCAAATCTCGGATCAGCTGAACCTTATGAAGATGCCAACAGTGCCGAAACCAGTTTGGCTCAGTGGATAGAGCGTCGGCCTGCGGACTGAAAGGTCCCAGGTTCGATTCCGGTCAAGGGCATGTATCCTGGTTGCGGCACATCCCCAGTAGGGGGCGTGCAGGAGGCGGCTGATCGGTGTCTCTCTCATCGATGTTTCTGTCTATCCTCTCCCTTCCCCTCGGTAAAAAATCAGTAAGATATATTAAAAAAAGAAAATAACACGCCAACAGTAGCTGAGCCTCAGTGGTCGCAAGGCTCAATGCAAGGGCACCAAACGTCACAGTTTACAAAGCTCCCTCAGAGGCATGATCGTGTTTGACCCTCAACGAGACACGAAGACTCTGCCTTTCACTGGGCGTCAGCCACTCTGGGCAGAGCTGAGGCCACACTCAGACGCCCAGATTCCCCCCAAACCATGTCCCTCGGTTTAGCAAGGAGGGGAGAAGGCCAGGCACCTCTTGGCGCCATCAACCAGGCTGTTCCCACACTACGGGCACCCTGAGGGGCGACTAACCACCTTTCCCAGCACCTTCCTGGTCCTGACGTCGGTCCATGGGAAGCCAGAACCCCTCCCTGCCTCCCAGAGGGGCCGGGGTGTCTAAACGGAGGTCTGGGCCTCAGGACGGGCGCTCTGGGCAGCAGGCACAGCACAGCCCAAGGCAGGGAGCGGGTGCTCAGAGGGTGGGATGGAAGGAGCAAACACCCCACAGGCGGTAACGGCTGGGAAGAGCCTCCTGTCTCTCTCTGAGGACAAGCCGGCAGCCCAGGGCATCGGCCCAGCTCAGCGGGGCGGTCTGCTCACACCCCCAGGGCAGGCGAAATTGCATGGGCAGAGGCATGGGCCACGCTCGGCGGAACCGGGACAGGGACCATGCAGCCGTCACCCAATCCAGGGCAAGTCTGAGGGGCACTCGACCGCGTGGGCGGGGCCGGGCTGGGGTGGGGGAGGGACCTCCTCTGGGCAGCCTGGGGCTCTGCCAGGACTTGGACCCCACAAACCCAGAACTTGACTCTGAAGCCAGGGGAGACCGCTGGGCTCAGGGCCGCCTGGGGCCAGGCTGAAGCCGGGCCGGGGCTGCCGGAGCCCGGGGGACACAGGACAGGCTGGGGAGGCGGGGCCAGGGTCGGGGTGGCCGCAGCGCGCTAGCCGGGCCAGAGAGGAAAGGGGTACTGAGTCTTCTCCCGCAGCCCGGGGGGGACCGTCTTCTCTTTCCAAGAATAGGGCATGCTCCCCTTCCCCCTCTTTTCTTCGCCTTAAACACGGTTCTCCAGGCTCAGAGAGAGAAAGCATGTGCTGTGCGGCTCCATTTCTAAAACGTTCCAGAACCGACCACGCTGATCTTCACTAGACGCCGGACAGTGGCTGTGCTGCAGGGTGGGACAGGGTTCTGGGTGGTGGAACGGTTCTGGATCGGGGTGGGCGGTGGCTGCACAGGTTTGTACACCTGTCAACGCACGTCGGACGCACCCTGAGAATCTGCACACGTTGCTGTTGGCAGGTCAGGCCTCGATCTCCAACAAAACAGAAGCCAGTGCCCAGGCCTGTCGTTGCATCTCCTGGGGCTGCGCACCCTCCCTTCCTCGCCGCTAAAAACCCGCTTAAACACCCGGGAGCGGCAGCTGCCTGCCGCTGGCAGCGTCGACGCCAGTCACGGCGCGGGCGGCGGCGGCCTGGACCACAAGGGCCTCCTTTCTTCTCCCTTTGACCCGCTTCCCCGGGAAGCGACAAGGCGCCCAGACGGGGAACAAATGCGCCCCTTATTCCTCCGCCCTGCGCCTCGGCCTAATCCCCCCGGACAGACAGATGGATGCGAGGAGCTCGGAGCCGGCGGCCAGTTGTCAGTCTGCCCCTCAGACCCAACAGGGACGCCTCTGTTCCCCCCGCCCCCGCCGTCTTTTTGTTTCCTGTCCCTGCGAACATCTGTTAAAACGACTTCTTGGCAAGGTGGGGCAGGCGGACCCTAAATCACGGCCTCGTCGTCGGAGCCTCCTGCCCGCCCGCCCGCCCGCCGGCAGCCCACGGTCTGGGTGGGGGACGGAGGACCCGCCCGGCCCGGCCCAGCCCGGCCACCCTGAGCGGTGAAGCCCCGGGGCCCAGACTCTCCCGTGAGGCCACCTCCCCGGGTCGTTCGGGCCCGGAGCAGGGGGTGCCCTGCCCAGAAGCCCCCCGCGATGGGCAATGTGTGGGGATGAAAGTCAAAACAACAGGGGCACGTCCCCCCGAGAGCGGCCGCGGAGAGAGAGAGCGGCTGGAGCGAGGGAAGCAGCGGCCTCTGGGACAGGGGTGGTAACTCCCAAATAAGGCCCCGCTACTGCTGTTTTTAGCCCATTCCGCGTAATTGGAAAAACATGGGGAAAACCGAAGCCAGCTGGGCGCCTCAGCGGGGGGTGGGGGGCTGCTGCCGAGGGGGCGGAGGCCGGGCGGGAGGGCGGCGGGCCCGGGGATCGAGGCCCAGCCCCACAGGGCTCCTTGCGTGCTGCTTTCTGGGGTCAAGGGTGCCTGGGGACCCCCGACCCCCCCACCCCAAGCCTCTGGCAAATCTGGGGCCGCTTGGTGTGACTTCCTTCCTCGTCTCAAACCTCGGGTCCCTCCCCAGGGCCACTCCCCGGGAGGGGCTGGGGGACCCGAGACAATGCATGCCGAGCCCAAAGGAAGGGAGTCCCAAGTCTCACTCCCGGTCCACGTGGACCCCACATCCTGTCCACACAGGCATCCTGGACAGCAGCCTCTCCTCTGACCGCCCCCTCCTCTGGCCGCGACGAGGGGAGTCCTCTGCGCTCCCATTTTCACAGGCGAAGACACTGCAGCTCAGAGGGCTGACGCCCCAAGCCCCACTTCCTCCCTCCCCCCACCAACCCCGGGACAGCCAGAGGGCCCGCCCCCATTCCATCCTCCCCCATTTGGGAGAAGCACACCGCTGGGAGGCCATACCCATTTACTGGGGTCCAAGCATCACCAACACCTCAGCCCTTTTCCTGGGTAAGGCACCGACCCGCTCTATAAGACTGGCTTTCATTGACTCAAAATCAGGAAAAAAATAGAATTCCCACCAATGTTCATTTCAACACCATGACGCAGACACCCAAAGCCAGAGCCCCAGGAATCTAAGTCATGCCCAAGGTCCCGGCTTCAAATCCTGAGACAGTCCTGGGATTCTGACGCACGAGGGAGCCTCACGGGCCCCTTAACGAAAACCACCTGCTCGCGTCCCCCGTGGGGCGAGGCGCCTGGCGGCAGTTGTGTCCACCCCCCACTCATTCCCCAAATGCCCACATGTAGCTGGGCCCCAAACACCCCAAGTGGGTGGGGATGGCCACCAAGCCTGCAGCCAGCCACCCCTCCCTCTCCCTGAGCAGACATCACAAGCTGATCCAACATGGGGCTCAGCCAGGCATCTCCAATCAACACCAGATGCAGATCGCTCTTAGTCCAGGGCCCAAGCCGGCCCTCTCCTGGCCGCACAACTCAGAAACAGGAAAACAGCACAGAAACACCCAGAACGTGGAAGCAGGTTCAAAGAGACGCCCACTGCCACAAGAGCATGCCTGGACCTGCCACCTGCAGTCCTGAGGCTCAGACACCACCACAGAGGAGGGGACCCTTCCTTAAAAGAGGTCAGAGTCTGAGCCCGTGAAGCACCAAGAGCCTGAAAATGAGGGGGAGAATAAGAAGGCGGTGAAATACCGAAAGCCGAGGAAAGGCTGGCGGGTGGGAGAACCACCTGAACCGGGCGTGAAGAGGTCACATCAAGAACCGGCTCTCCACCGACGTCCCCGGGGGTTGTCACAGGACGAGCCCGCGGGGACGGACGGGGAGACGCCGCCATGACAGGACGCAGCGGGCGCCACGCGTCTCACCTGCCTTGCACGTCTTGCCGTTGTCCCGCAGCTGCACGCCGGTGGGGCAGGCGCACGTGTAGAAAGGCTCCGTGGGGGACAGCAGGCACAGGTGGGAGCAGCCGCCGTTGTCCTCCTCGCACTGCGTGTGGACTGGGGGAGACAGGGCAGGCGGAGGGAAAGTTCCAGAACGCCCCCCCCCAACCTCCCATGTCCCGAGAGCCCCAGTGTGTCCCTCTGCCCATGGCATCTCGGGATCACCATGGCACCCCATCCCGCCTCCCCGCTGACTCCCACCACACCTGGCCATCAGCCCCCCAACTTCTCCCATCTCTCCCAGCCTCCCTCACGGCCCAGATGTGGGCGTCTTCCCGCCCCGGTCCCCAATCTTCGGCAAGAGGCCCTCATCTCCTTCAGAGCCCCACAAAGACACCTCCTCCAGGAAGGCCAACATCAGCCTTCCCTGGCAGGACCTCAGAACCTGCCTGTACGGTCATGACGGGGTTCCCTGGAACAGCCCCCACACTAGCCCTTCATGAGGGGGGGGCCCAACCAGGCCGCTCCCCAGCCCGCCTCTGCACTCCACCCACGTCCCTCTGCTCTAGCAAGTATCTCCTTTCCCCCCACTAGCCTGAGGACAGCCCCCCCCCAGACCATAGGCCCCAGTGGGCGGGGCAGGGGGAGGGGGGGACCACCCTCTGCCCTGCCCTCCCACCCCTCTCCCCACTCACTGTAGGGCTGCCGCTCGGGGCTGAGCACTTGGATGTCCATGGGCGAGTAGAGCGCGCGGAGGATCTCCTTCCGCTTCTCCCCGGTCCGCTTGTTGCAGGCGTGGATGGAGCGGGTCTGCCAGTCCGTCCAGTACAGCGTGTCCCCCGAGAGCGTCAGGGCGAAGGGGTGCGTCAGGCTGCCCTCCACCACCTTCTGCCTGCGGGCGTGGGGGAAGACAGGGGTGCGGGGATCCACTCAGAACCCCGTCAGACCCCGGGGCTGTGGGTCCACGATCCCTTGTCTGCAAATACAAAAGTCTGAAAACGGAAAGCGTCTTCTCGTGTAAGGGCCGAACCTGGGCATGGACGGGGGCTGTCTGTGCTCTTCCTTATTTCACTCAGAAGGAGCACTTCACCGCTTGCTGTAAACTTATTCACGTGGTGGATGGCAGGTGCCCCCCCGGACCCTGCTCAGGGTGTGATGTTGGATGAGGGGCGTGCGTTCTGTTTCGGTTCTAAGTGAGAGTTCTGAAGCCCTCAGGACTCAGACACAGGACCATGGGCCTGAGCTAAGGACGCCTGCCCACCCCCAGCGTGGCCTGGCCAAGGCCCTGGGAGCAGCTGGGGGGCAGTGGGGGCCACAACGGGGCGGCCACTTACCGGAACGAGCCGTCCAGGTTGGCACGGTGGATGAAGCTGAGCTTGGCGTCGGCCCAGTACAGCTTCTGCTCCTCCAGGTCTATGGTCAGCCCGTTGGGCCAGTAGATGTCCGAGTCCACAATGACTTTCCGGGTGCTGCCGTCCATCCCCGCCCGCTCGATTCGGGGCGTCTCACCCCAGTCTGTCCAGTACATGTACCTGAGGAGGGAGTGGTGGACAGAGGTGAGACACCTGCTTTGTTTGTTGTTGTTTTTTAAATAGGTATTTTATTGATTTTTTACAGAGAGGAGGGATAGAGAGTTAGAAACATGGATGAGAGAGAAACATCGATCAGTCGCCTCCTGCACACTCCCTACTGGGGATGTGCCTGCAGCCAAGGCACATGCCCATGACCGGAATCGAACCTGGGACCTTTCAGTCCGCAGGCCAACGCTCTATCCACTGAGCCAGACAGGTTTCGGCCAGAGATCTGCTTTTTGTTTTGGTTTTCTGCGTCCACAAATGCGAACAGGAAACGGAGAGAGTGAATGTGCCCCAAAGTCTCCGCCAGCAGAGGCAGCCCAAGGTTAGGGCCTGGGCTGTTATTACTTCCGCCGGGTGTTCTAAGCAGTTAGTAATACGCTAATTTTTAACCAGGTTGGGTAATCAAAATAGACTGTTTCCAGCCATTCTCGTTAGCAATATATATTCTGGGCACCCAATCTTTTTACTTACAGCAATTCTTTGGATTCTCTTAATGGTAATTAGTACTATAAGTTATTCAAATACTTGTTTGAATTGTTATCTGATATCTTGCAACTGCGACAACGCAGTCAACGAGCCTCTTAAAGACAAAGACATGGGTGATGGAATGGGATTTAGCGCTAAAATGGACACCACGGGAGGACCTTACGAGCACACTAAGCGAAAGAAGCCAACCTGAAATGGCTCTGCGCTGTGGGGTCCCGAACACGTGACATTCGGGAAGAGGCAGAACCAGGAAGACAGTGCAAAGACCGGGGCACAGGGTAGGGGGATGGGGGTGGGATGCTGGAGTGGGGGAGGGTGACAGACGGAGCACGGAGCACTTGCAGGGCAATGACCCTGCTCTGCCTGATGCTATGAGGAAACCTCTGTCAAGCGCACAGAATCCGCATGGGAGTTCAGGAACCCTCCACCTTCCCTCCCTGTCGCTATGAACCGAAAACTGCTTTAAAAAGGGAAGTCTAGCTGAAACCAGTTTGGCTCAGTGGATAGAGCTTCGGCCTGTGGACTGAAGGGTCCCAGGTTCCATTCTGGTCAAGGGCACCTGCCTTGGTTGCAGGCACATCCCCAGGAGGGGGTGTGCAGGTGGCAGCTGATGGATGTTTCTAACCCTCTCTCCCTCTCCCTTCCTCTCTGTAAAAAATCAATAAAATATCTTTTTTTAAAAAAAGGGGGAGAAGTCTATTAAAAAAACAAAACAGCACCACGTAGGTGGAGTGGACACTGAACTATCGCAGCAGGTGCTCCTGGGTGGGATGGGGATGGGATGGGGGAGGGGTCTTGGTTTTGTTCACCCACATTCTCGAGTTTCCAGCGAGGGGCACCCACTCACACAAAACCTCCCCCTCCTCAAAATCTTCCTCAGCCAACATCCCAGCAAGTGCCTGAAGACACTGTGTGTGTGACCCCAGGCAGCCAGGGTGACCGGTCCAAACCCACCAGCGCCCAGAGTCTGCCCCCGTGTTCCAGACGGGGGGGCCCACCACTCCGTCCACCTGAGTCTCAATGCAGAGAAGGGGGGCCGGTGCCGGATTTGCAAGCCCCTCGCCCACTCGTGGTGCATGAAGCTCCCCAGGTGGCCTGGTCTCATCAGGCCCCTCCCCCTGGGGTGGGCACGGATCCTGGCCGTCAGCAAATCCCGTCACTCCGGGCCTCAGTGACGCCGCAGAGATAGCGGCTCACTCACCCTGGGCCGAGGGGGGGAGTTGGAACCCCAGCTGGGAAGGCAGGGGCTCCCAGGAGCCACCTGCGCCATCGCCCACGAGGGCCGGCCCAGACAGAGGCGGCGGTGCCCGCGACATCACGTGAGTCTGAGAGCAGTCACTCATGTGCCCATGGGCTCTCTTCTGTGTGAGCTGCTTCTCTGTGCACCTCAGGTGCCCCACCACTTCAGAGGTCAAACCACATCCCCTCTCAGCAAAGCCCGAGCTGCCACCCCTCAACCCAGCGTGGTCATCAGGGAGAGGGAAATGGTACACATACATGTGCCCCCTGGGGGGGGGTCCCTAGGGGACCTGAGCCCCCCCACTCCGTTTCTGTGGGGTCATGCCGGCTTCTTAGATGGGTCATCTCTGAACCAGTACCATCACCGCCTTCCTCTGAGGAGCTTGAAAATGAGCAGGTGCTTCGTACCAAATGCACCCCCTCCTCCCTGCATAGTGGCCAACACGGTGGCCCCCCAAACTCCCCAGCCCAGTGGGGACAGACAGGGGAGGGCACCTCTCCAAAAGGCCGCCTTCTCTGTCTCCTTTGCAGCCAGTGAGAACACGGCGACACGGGAGCGGGAATCCCGTTCCCAGGGCCCGAGGAGAAAACCGAGGCTCTGCACGGCCGGCCGGCCGGCCCGGTCATGTCCCCGCCGCAGCTCTGGGAGCGCAGGGCGGGCTCCGGGGAGGCCAGATCCCGGCCATCATATGACTCAGCCCCCTGCCAGGCCGGGGTGGGTGCACTCTTCCTGGCAGCCCAGGCTCGCTCGCAGGTGCTGGCGGCCAGCTCGGCAGAGGCTCCCGCCAGCCCCGCGCTGGTCTCTGCCCTGCAGCCTGGAAGGCCCGGCCGGCCCGCTGCCCGCCGCCCGCCCTCCGAGGAGGAGGAGGAGGAGGAGGAGGAGGAGGAGGAGGAGGAGGAGGAAGCAGGAGGATAAATCTCCGAGCCATCGCCGCTCGGCCTCCCCGAGTGCTCGGCCGCGGCCAACGGGCCCGGCCAGAAAATGGGAAGCTGGGACCTCCGGGAGGAGCATAATTCACATTCCTTCCCCCGAGTTTCATAACACAGGCCGCTGCTTTCCTTAAATGGGGAGTCTGCGCGCCGCCCGGCTACCAGAGACGGGCTGGCGTGGACGGGCTCTTGCGACGTCCCGAGCGCGGCCGCAGGCCCGGCCAAATTCCACGGAGGAAAATCAACTTCCGAAGGAAAGCAGTGCGGCCTGGGCTCGGTGCAGAGGCTGCGGTTGTGGTTGTGTTATTTTAGGGACGGGCCGCTCTGCCTGTTAAAGAGGGGGCTGGGGTTCAGCCCGGCTGCCACTGGAGACCCGGAGCCACAGCAGCCCCGCGGGGTGGCACCGGCCGGGCCGCCCCCAGCACCGAGCTGCTGTCCTCCGGGGGGGACTCGGGGCCGGAGGGTCCTCCTCCCCATGGTCCACTCTGCCTCCCCGACACGGCCCCACGGCCTGCTTCTGGGCTCCCTGGCCCCCCCAACCCTCCCACCCCCCTGCTGTGGGCTCTGGGTCACACACACACTGAGGTGCACACTGGACCTGGGGACCTTCCTTACTTATGGTAGCCAGGGGTACCCCCTCCCTTCTCTGAGGGAGGACCCTGGTGGGGGACGGGGTCACGGGAGGGCACAGGAGATGGGAGGAGCTCCTGCAGGCCTGGGAGGAGGCAGAGTGCTCCTTGCCACCTTGTGCTTGAGGCCAGGACAGAGGACAAAACCCGCTGTCGCCGCTCGCAGGCAGCGTCCTGCCCAGGATCTGAGGGCAGCAGCGCCACCCACGGCTCCCAGGGCCTGGCGGGGCTCCTCCCTCCTCGGGGGACAGAGCAGGCCTCTCCACCTCCACCACAGCGCAGAGGGGTGCAGGGTTACCTGGCGGGTGGGAGAGACCATGGCGGTCTGCACCTCCTCGCTCATCAGACCCACTCCCAGGGCAGGGCAGGCTGGGGGAGGGGAGAGGCTCACAGACCTGCCCAGGACATCCACGCAGTCAACTCTGCCTCTCGGGCAGAGGTGGGACCTGGGGTGGGTCTGGGGGAGAATTCTGAGGCAGGAGCAGGAAGGCTTTCAAATATTTAATGAGAAAAGCCAGAGCCAGCGGCTGGCCGGCTCCCAGCGGGGGAACAGCCACAGCCTGCCTGGCCGGGAGCGTGGAGACCGCTCCCAGCCAAACACCACGTGCCTCACCACCAGGCCAAGCCCCTCCCAGCAACATGGCAAAAGGCCGCGGGAAGGAGAGAGAACCCTCCCGTGGACACGAGACTGGATGTGGGGTGGGGGGGAGTGCTCAGTGTAACAGCAGCTAACCCTGGCCGAAACCGCTCACCGTTCCTGGCGTTTTCTGTGTGACCTGTGACCTCGTCACCCCCCTGCCCAGGTGGGGGGACACGAAAGCACGGAGCAGCGCCCCCCCCCCCGCCCCACCCTGGCTTCCTGTCTTTCCCTCCATCCCACAGGCAAAGAGCCAGCCAATCCCGCTGGTTCTGCCTCCACAGTTCCATCCCCAGTCGGGGCACAAGCCGGGGTTGCGGGCTTCATCCCCAGCAGGGGGCGTGCAGGAGGCAGCTGGCTGAGGATTCTCTCCTCACTGGTGTTTCTGTCTCCCTCCCTCTCCCTTCTTCTCTGAAATCACTAAAAATACATTTAAAAAGAAAACGAGCCGAAACCAATGTGGCTCAGTGGATAGAGCGTCTGTCTGCGGCCTGAAAGGTCCCAGGTTCGATTCCGTTCAAGGTCATGTGCCTTGGCTGTGGGCACATCCCCAGTAGGGGGCGTGCAGGAGGCAGCTAATCAAGATTTCTCATTGATGTTTCTAACTATCCTTCTCCTTTCCTCTCTGTAAAAAATCAATAAAATATATTTTAAAAAAAGAAAGAAAGAAAACGAAAAAGCGACTTGGGCTCCAGTAAATTCTAAGGGAAATCCTGACCCCACCCCACTCCACCCCACCAGAGGGGGCCGCTGGCTTACCCGTGAGCGGGGTCCAGGGCGATGGCCCGGGGCTGGTCCAGGTCCTGCCAGAAAAGGACCTTGCGGGACGTGCCGTTGAGGTCGGCCACCTCGATGCGGTTGGTCTCCGAGTCCGTCCAGTACAGCTTCTTGCCCACCCAGTCGCAGGCCAGGCCGTCGGGCGACACCAGGCCGGAGATGACCACGTTCTGCACGGCGGCCCCCGTCTGGTTCAGCGAGGTCTGCTTGATGGCCTCTTCGCTCACGTCCGTCCAGTACACGGTCCCCTTGGAGAACTGGAAGTCCACCGCGGCCGCGTCCTCCAGCCCGCTGACCACCACGGTGGACTCCAGCTTGACGCCGCCGGCGTCCACCAGCCGCACGTCCCGGCGGTTGGCAAACAGCAGCAGCGGCGAGGCTGTGGGAACAGAAGCAACCCGTGAGGACGGCTGGCGGGGCCGGGCGGTGCGCAGCCTGGCACGGGGGGAGGGGGGAGGAGACAGCACGGACCACCCTGGCACCCAGCCGGCCCGGGCCCACAGCCCTCTATCCTCCCTGCCGCTCCCTGAGGCCCTTTCGATGCAGGTGCCCACAGGGTGGGTGCTGTCACAGGCCCGGGACGTCCCCCAACAGGGTGACCCAGCTCCAGCCCGGGGAAAGGGTCGCCGGCGCCTCCTTCTCCTCCAAACCAGCATCTCCGGCCTCAGGAGAGAGCGGCTCCCAAGGCCAGAGGTATCCCAGGGGTGACCTCACCCGGTGGATGGCCCCCAGGAGCCAGGAGTTGCCAGCCCGCCAGCTGCTTCCAACCAGAAAGGAAGCGTCAGAGGGCAGTGCCCAGGGGGTAGGTCGCCAGCCCCAGCGCTGGGGACAGAAGGAGAGTCGCCGAGGTGACGGGCACGGGTCCGTGCCAGGGGGGCGCACAGGGCCGGGAGGAGGGGAAGGGCGCTCTCAGAAGCTGCCCGAAGGGAAGCGCCCCCAGATCCTCGCTGCTCCGCGCTGTTCTTTCTCCCCGAACCGGAAAGACCGCATTTCCCCCGCGGTTTACACTCTGGGCCTTCAGGTGCACCCTTCAAAGGCCCGGGACCGGGTGCTTTCCATTTTCTGTGCTTTCCCCGCGGAGGGAGCCTCGGGAGGGGCAGCCCTTTCCTGCATCGAAGACGGTTGGAAAAACTCACTTCCTCAGCGTTCGGGGGCTCCCCTGCTCTCTCCCGTCACCTGGGGAGCTCCCGGCGAGGGGGGGGGGCTCTGCGTGGGTGGCTGCCCGCCTTCCCCAGCTGGCACCCGCTGCACCTCCCCGCAGTCCCTTCCTCGGGGCCTGGGCCACCCCAGCTAACGTGGCCCCGTGCCAACGAGGGGCCAGGGGGCCCGCTCATCTGGGAGACGGTCCTCCCTCGCACAGGTGGAGAAAGGCGAGGACAGGGTGGACAGAGGCGGGTGGCACCAGGGCCAGGGAGCAGGAGGCGGGCGAGACCAGAAGGCATGGTGAGTGGCGAGTGGCGGGCGGCGGGCTCAGACTGCGCCTGCGCACACACGACGGAACCCAGCACCCCCCTCGTGTCCTCCGTTCCCGTGGAGAGCAGACCAGCGGCGCTGCAGCCGGTCAGGAGACGTGGGCTCCAGGAACATTCACACTGAGAGCGGGGCAAAGGGCTGGGTGTGCCGTACGGTGGCCTCGGTGGTCTCACCGAGAAATGGCACCTGGGCACAGACTGGGCGAGGGAGGTCGGAGGGAACGGCGGTGTGACTGTCCCGGGAGGAGCACACGGGAGGCCGGCAGACCCAGTGCTCCATGCCTACCCAGGGCCAGG
This sequence comes from Lasiurus cinereus, assembly GCA_011751065.1. NCBI lineage: Eukaryota > Metazoa > Chordata > Mammalia > Chiroptera > Vespertilionidae > Lasiurus > Lasiurus cinereus. The sequence goes on along the minus strand of JAAGEH010000043.1, from coordinate 2,270,853 downwards.
CCCGTGTGCCCACGACCCCTCCTCTCACAGCCCCACAGGTCAGGGGTCGCAGCTCCTATCTGCCAGATACGACGGCTCTTAGAAAGGTGCCTGGCCGGCTGGGTGGCGCTGGGAGCTGCAGCCTCCCCCTGTGCACTGAAAGGTTCAGGTTCAATCCCTGTCAGGGCAGAGGCTGAGGGTGGGAGTCCATCCCTGGTTGCAGTGCGTACAAAAAACAACCAACTGATCTCTCTCTCTCTCTCTCTCTCTCTCTCTCTCTCTCTTTCTCTCTCTCTCTTCCTTCCCTCCCTCTCTCCTTCCCTCCCTCCCTCCACCTCCCCCATTTTCACTCTATCTAAAATCAATTTTAAAAAAACAAAAAACTTATCTTCAGGTGAGGATTTAAAAACACACACACACAAACAGGTGCCTGGAGGTCACTCCACCCAGGACGACCTCTGAACTCTGGGCAGTGAGACGAAGCAATGCCACATGAGCAGGCAGAGCAGGGGACAGGGTGAAAGCGTGCGCCGCTGGCCGGGCCACCACCGCGCTCCAGGACCAATCTGAAGGCAGGGGAAGGTCCCGGCCACAAGATTCGCTGCAGTCTTATTTGTAATAATAATAATAATAATAATAATAATAATAAACAAGCAAAACATCCCGCTCTCAGGATAACCAGACTGCTCTCAGTGGAACGTGGTGTCCATTAAAGCACTGAGAAAATGATGGCCGTGACATCGGAAAATGTTCACACACACACACACACACACACACACACGGACCATGGCTCCCCACCCGGGACCGTGGTTAAGAGAAAGTGGGGACAAAGTCTGACGAGGAGACAGGACAAGGGAAAGACAACCTTGTCGAGTCTCCGGGCAAATATGTTCTGAATGTCCGAGCCACACACTCCATCATGTCTCTGTGAAGTTATCCGAACACTTTTTCCTCTTCCAGGCCGGAGATCCCGAGGGCCAGCAGCCGGGGCCAGCCTCCCGGTGCAGCCGGGAGCCAGCTGGGGTGTCGGCTCAGAGCAGGACTGGCTCCACCCGGGCGGGGCCTCTCGGCCCTCGACGTGCGGCCTGTGAAATGGGGCAATCGCCTCACCTACACGTCGGAAGCGACAGGATAAAATAGGATCATTCAGAGCAAGGCCCTGTCGGGCCACAGCGCCTGTGAAGCGCTGGATAGACACGGCCAGGCTGCGGAGGGGGCAGCTGGAATTGGTACACCGTTCCCTCCCTTCAGTCCCAGGCCAGCCCTGCCACCCAGGCAAGGGCATCCATTCTGACTCGGGTTCAAATCCCAGCCTGGCCCCTCACTGTGAGGTTTGGAGCAAGACTTTTCCTCATCTCCGCTGGGAGCCTCAGTTTCCTCTCGCCCAAAGCAGGAGGTGGTGGCTCCTCTCTCTTTTTTTTTTTAATGTATTGATTTTTTACAGAGAGGAAGGGAGAGGGATAGAGAGCTAGAAACATGAATGAGAGAGAGAGACATCCATCTGCTGCCTCTTGCACGCCTCCTACTGGGGAATGTGCCCGAAACCCAAGGTCCATGCCCTTGACCGGAATCGAATCTGGGACCTTTCAGTCCACAGACCAACACTCTATCCACTGAGCCAAACCGGTTTCGGCAATGGTGGCTCCTCTTCAAAGGCAGCGCCGGCTGCCCCGGCAAGCAGCCCCCACTGCTCAAGGGTGACCCGGCAAGTCCGCGCCTCGGTCCAACCCCCGAAAAGTCCCTGAAGATGGGACTCGGATAGAGACAGCCACGTCCACAGCAGCATTCTTCCATCGCCAGGAGGTGGAAACCGCGATGTCTGTGCCGGAGGAAGGGAGACGCAAGGTGTGCTGAGGGAACATGACTCCGGAGTGCAGTACGACACTCGGCGGCAGAGATGAAGCCTGAAAACACAGCGCTATGCGAAGAAGCTGGCCGAGTACGAGGATGATTCCGTGTCCAACCAGCTAACCCGTGAAGACAGACGGTAGATTCATGCCAGGGGCAGGGGAAGGGGCAGGGGGAAGGAGGAGGGACGGGCGTTTTTGGGGTGATGGGAATGTCCTAGAATTAGGTAGAGGCGGTAGCTACACATCACGGGGGTGGGTGCCGGTGCTAAGTGCCGCTCACGTGTTCGCTTTAAAATGCTGACTTTACACCGAAACCGGTTCGATTCCAGGGAGGACATGGATCTTGGTTGTGGGCACATCCCCAGTAGGGGGCATGCAGGAGGCGGCTGATCGATGTCTCTCTCTCATTGATGTTTCTAACTCTCTATCCCTCTCCCTTCCTCTCTGTAAGAAATCAATAAAATATATTTTTAAAAAAAAAATAATAATAAAATAAAATGCTGACTTTACGTTACGTGAATCTCACCTAGATAAATAATTTTTTTAAAGGCATCGCTGTGCCCTGAACCCGCCGATTTCCCCGTGGCGTTCTTCTCCGTCCTGGCTTCCTAGTCTGTTTCCCGAGGCACCGATTCGCTTCCGTGACCCCGGATGGACACCACCCCTGCTGGGCCTGTCCCTCAGGACACCCCCTCAAGTCCTGTGGGTTCTCTGTGCCCCCCTGGAAGGGCAGTGGGAGCAGAGGGAGGGTGGGTCTGACTTCCCCAGACCCTCCTCGGCCAGTCGGTGCCTGAGAAAAGGCTTGCCCCCACCCCCCTTTCCCCCTCGGCCTCAGGTGCCAGGACCCGTGACTGACTGAGTTCCAGGCCCAGCCCGGCAGAACGGGGCGCCTGAACGTGAGCGCTGGTGCCAGCAGCCCCGTTTTAACCCGTGTAAGCACATCCCGCGCTTATATATAGAATTCGTAACAGATGTGTGGGCTTCCATTCCCACAGCCTGTGTTTTACACCGTTCACATGGTTACACTAAACACAGCCCGGCTCACCGTAACCCAATCCCCTGCTACTGCACCGAACGCAGCCACATTTTCAGAACATGCCTTATTGATATTCACCAAGCGTTACACTGCTCGCCGGAGCAGGCCGGGGCCTGGACGCAGACGATGGGCTCATCCGTCAGGAACGGGCCTTTGTCCCGTGCCAGCCCTGTGGGCAAGGCCAAGAAATGGAAGGCAGCGTGGGACACATTCAAGGAGCCTACAACGGCTTTGTGATCTGCCCGATGCCAGGACACACACACACACACACACACACACGCACACACAAACGCATACATACGCGCGCACACACAGTCAGCCACCTAAGCAAGGAGAGCAGGCAGATGAGTGACAGGGACAGGCGGTGCCTGGAGCCGGGGGAGAGAGCGCCGTCGGAGGGCCGGGCAGTCCTGGGAGGAGGCGCAGCGCTAGCGATGGGTGGCCCTGGCAGGCTTCCTGGAGGAGGGGAGACTGGGGCCTTCAAAGATGAACAAGACTTAGCAAATGCTGAGCATGCCCTGGCCTGACACCAAGATGCATCTACGCACTCAAGTTAATTAATTCCACTCGCAACGGCTCGTAAACAATTTCCTGGACGCCTCACAGCTCCGAGTGCCTTCTAGCTCGACTTTCTTCAAAACTGGTTATTCCCGCCCGAGACCCACCCTCCGTACCACCTCGTGCCCCCATCCCCGGGGGCAGAAGTTCCTGCTTACCACCTCTGCCCCCGGGGGCCACACCTCCGGGTATGCCCAGGATGCTCCCGCCTTCCCTCCGCTGTCCCTCTGTCTGCCGGTCCAGCCCTGCGCCAAAACCACGTGCCCAGATACGAGGGCTCTGCCGCCTGCCCAGCCGGTCCCTCCTGATCACTCCGCTACACCCCCTCACATTTCACAGCCAGCTTCCCAAATCCAACCAACTCTCTGTTGCAATTTTTTATGGCACTTCCCATTATGTTTACAGGGTAAAAAAAAAAGCAACAATGTCACCGCTTAGCTGGGGGTAGGGGCAGAGAGACATACAATGTTGCTTTATTGTAAGTGGCTTCAATCCATAATTAAATTATGGTGGGAGGCCAACAAGGCAAATGTCCTTAAAACTCCTGAACTGGCCCTAGCTGGTTTGGCTCAGTGGATAGAGCATCGGCCTGCGGACTGAAAGGTCCCAGGTTTGATTCCGGTCAAGGGCATGTACCTTGGTTTCGGGCACATCCCCAGTCGGAGGTGAACAGGAGGCAGCTGATCGATGTTTCTCTCTCATCGATGTTTCTAACTCTCTATCCCTCTCCCTTCTTCTCTGTAAAAAATCAATAAAAATATATTTTTTAAAAAAACAAATTCCTGAACTGGATGCTTGGGTTACGATGGTAAATTTTACGTTACGTGTAACTCACCACAAGTCAAAACAATATAAATAATAAAGACAGGGTGGAGTAAGATTATAGGATACGGCAGGCTGCTGAATGGAATGACTTAGAACGACAGTTCCAGCCTCGGTTCAGGATTTGTCAGAGGTGGCTGGTCATTAAAGCACAGCGACACCGATTTACTTGCGTCGTTAACCCAGCGGAGACGCATGGATTCCCAGTTCCTTAAATGGGTTCGGCTGCAGTGAGCGATGTTCAGAAGCCGAGATCTGGGCACGGGGGCTCTCTAACCTTCCCGCTTTCTGCGCCTGTCAGTACCTTCCAAGCAAAAGGTACTGGGATTGCCTATCTAGTTACTTCTGCTCAAAATAACCAACTCCAACCACCCCTGCAGCCTCTGCGGGCCCACCACCTCTCCCCACCCCCCTCTACACAGCGCCCCTCGCCACCCCACTTCATCGAATGCCGGGCTCCCACATTTCTACAGGGAGGGGCAGGGAGCGGGAGAAGGGCATTGTGGGGAATCGTATGGAAGCCACAGATCCACGTGGGGGGTTGGCAGATCCAGGACATGGTCCTCCCTGCCATAAACACTGATGCAGGTCTCCCCCCTGCCTTTCTTCATTGTTGTGTTATTTTTTTTTAAATATATAATTTATTGATTTTTTACAGAGAGGAAGGGAGAGAGATAGAAAGTCAGAAACATCGATGAGAGAAAGACATCCATCAGCCGCCTCCTGCACGCCCCACTGTGGAGATGTGCCCGCAAGCAAGGTACATGCCCCCGACCGGAATCGAACCTGGGACCTTTCAGTCCGCAGGCCGACGCTCCATCCACTGAGCCAAACCAGTTTCGGCTGTTGTGTTATTTTCTGCTCATCCTCTCGGCCATTATGACTTCGACATACCTCTAGGTACTCGAAATCGAGTTCATCATCATTTTAGAAAAACTTGAGGTGACTGTCCAGGAGACTGAAACATTCCCAGGAGTCTCAGGGTAAAACATGGGTCCTCAGAGGAGACTGGGCGGGCGAGGCGTGTCCCGGGCTCCCCGTCCCCCGGCAGGAAAGCCCCACTTCCCGTCTGAGAGGAAACGTGGGAAAAACACTGCTCGGGCTGCAGCGGAAACATCCGTGCGCGCCCACAAGAGCGTGCGAAGTGGCCGCCCGGCTCGCCACGGGGGTCGGCCCCTCGGCTCCGCGGGCTGTGCAAGAACCAGGCTCTTGGCTGCCCGGCCTCACCGTGGCTGGGGACTGCCCGCCAGCCTTCCCAGAAATCAGGCCTGCACTTCTCAGGGAGCGTTCCTCAGGAAGGTGGGGGAAGTGTACACACCCCCTCACTTTTTTTTTTTAATACATTTTTATTGATTTTTTACAGAGAGGAAGGAAGAGGGATAGGGAGTCAGAAACATCGATGAGAGAGAAACATAGATCAGCTGCCTCCTGCACACCCCCTACTGGAGTTGTGCCCGCAACCAAGGTACATGCCCTTGACCTGCCCTTGACCGGCATCGAACCTGGGATCTTTCAGTCCGCAGTCCGACGCTCTAGCCACTGAGCCAAACCGGTTTCGGCCACCCTCACCCATCCCTGAAGCCAGGACTCCCCCGGGCCCCCCACCCTACGTTCTGTCTCCGCACCCCGCACCCGGCTCAGCAGCGGCCCGTGAGCCCCCGGCAGCCAGGACGACCACCAGTCGGGCGCCAGAACCCCCCGTTCCTCCGTTCCCCCAGCCCCGCCAGCGCCCGCCGGGACGGGCGCTGCAGTTGTCCACATGTGCGAGAGCAGACTTGACATTTACGACGACAATAAAACCTCAGGTTTCCTTGAACCGAACAGATGTCCTGCCTTTTATGGGAAGCTCAGCACACTCCAACCTGCAGGCCTGAGGGCTGAGCCAGGCGGGACCCCGATAACTTCTCCGAACGCCGGAGGGCTCCACATGCCCCTTCCGCCGAGCTGTCACAGCCCCCCATCTAGCCAAGCACCTCAGGACCCACTAAGCCAGGGAACACCCTAGGTTCTCCTGGTTCCCCCACGTGGCCTCGCCACCCCCCGCCACAGGCTCCCCTACATGGATCCCACCGAGACCCCAGCAGACCCCAACCTTCCCACCTCCTTGCTGTTGGCTGTCCCCGTCCCCACAAACCCTCCATGGGGGCTCCACCTGCCCCAGGGGACCGCCGGGGCCTCCATGAGTCTGCCCAGCTCACCCCACCTCCCCGAAAGCATCGTCTGAACTTCCCCAGACAGGACCCACAGCCCCCCGCTCAGGGCAGGGAAGGCTGATGCCACCCCAGGACCTCTGCAGAGCAGGGCTCGGCTCCCAAAGCGCCCGCCCACCCCCCTCATCCCAGAGGTCATCGCGGTAACTATTGATCGATCGATCGATGGATCTGTGAGTGGCTGGCACTGTGTAAACGTACTGACTACAGACCACAGTCTGCTTCAGATCGGGTGGATGCGGCCAAGGTGGGCACAGGATGCACCCCGGCCCCAGGTGTGCCCCCCACTTCCTAAACCAAGGCCACTCGGGTGGAAAGAGCTTGTATCACAGCCCCTGGACAGGGAGTTCAGATGTGACCACTGGATGGCCCCGCCGGGTGGGGGCGGGCAGGTGAGGGCTAGGAAGCAGCTGGGGGAACGTTCTGGAACACTGGAAGTTCCTCTCTCAATCTGGGCCAACGCAGCGCGCTGGGGCGCTGCTCTCCTGCAGGCCGCAGGCTGCAGAACAAAGGCTACCAGCTCCCCAACTCCAGGCCAGGCCCAGCCCAGCCCAGGGCGGCACCCTGCTCCCCACCGGCCTGGCACCTCCCCTCCTCACTCACACCTGCCTTCTTCCTGCTCCCTCCCCCCTCCTCCATCCACACACCTGCCCCAGGCCCCTCAGCTACCCCGGCTCCTTCTCCCCCTCCTGGCTCAGTCTCCCCGTTCCTGCTGCTGCCCCCCACCCCCACCTCAGGCTCTCTAATCCACACACTCATACACACACACACACACACACACACACATGCACACGCACGCACACGCACGCACACACACGGCTCTATAGGAAGGCAGCAATTAACCCCGAGGCCCGGGCAGGTTTCCCGAGCAGGGACCACATTGCAAAGGTCAGGGAAGCAGGCGAGCAGGAAGCAGCCAAGGTCAGGCTGGGGGGTGGAGCAGGAAAGAAGAAATCAGTTGCAAAAGATAAAAAGAGAACCTTCCAGCACAAAGAACAGGACACGGCCAGGCCGGGGCCTCCGCTCCAGGAGGAGCCTGGCCAGCTGCTCGGGGAAGTTGGGGAGACAAGCAAAGTCCGAGGACCCGAGCAGCCCGCTCTGTGCCTGCCAGAGGGACCCCGGGGGTCTGGCCAGGCAGCCCAATGCCCCCAGAGGTCACTCTGAGGTCCTGACCCTGGCCCAAGGGACCGGGGCCCCTTCCAGGAGGGACTGTGTGGCCCTCATTCCCCACCGGCAGAGGGTCACCCTCAGTCCCGGAGATGGCCATCAGATGGTCATTGAGACCGCTACCTTGCAAGTCTCAGCCACCACCAGCTACTGGTCCCCGCCCCGTACCCACCCGGGACAGCACAGCGTGGGGCGGGCGGAGGGAGAAGCCAGCACCTGCTGCCTGCCTGCCGCGTGCTCACCACCCTCGGGCGCCCCAATGGGTCCTGGCAACCCCCCCAAGGAGCAGCGGTCTTATCTCATTTCCGGCAGGTGGAGGGAGACTCAGCTGGTGACGCCGCTCACGGAGGCCGCAACAGCAATGGATGGGCAAGGCTGGCAGCGCGCCCCCCCCCCCAAGCTGGACTTTCCTCCCCGACCTCTCACCACGCCACCTCCTGCCCTTCCCATTCTAGACCCCGAACCCGGATACAAGCGAACCACGTCTGGCGTGTCATGACCACGGTCAAGGCTCTGAGACGTCCTGCATGCAGCGAGGAAGCCCAATTCCCATCGAAATCCCAGGATTCCGCACGTGCGTCTGATCACAAAACACGGTGTAGCGTTGACCCCGGTGACCCCTCTCAAAAAACCCTGGCCCGGCGGCAGCGTGAAGTGGAAGACACAAAAGTTCATCGAACAGGATGCGTCCGCAGAGACCCGGCACGCTGGCGATGGCCACCTCCGTCCCCGGTACCTCCACTCCCTTCCACAGACCAGACAGATGTCCTCGGAAGCGGGCGCCAGAACCCCCAGCTGGATGTGCGCCTGGGGCCACACCTCGGGGGTCCCACTCTCCCACCACGGGCCACCGTCTGGCCACGGCCAGGAGATACATGTCTGCCTCGAGGAGGGGGCTTCTTCGTCTGGTGACCCGGCAACCGTGTGCAACCAACCAGCCCAGATACAAACAACCCGCAGTCTCCAGGACACGGGTCCATGCAGATGAGGAAACATCCCGTCCCCCAACACGGCGCAGAACCAGGGGGACCCCCGCGGACCAGGACCCAGGCCACCGAGCCTCAGAGCTGGGTTCGGTCGGGTCAGCCTCCAGCCGGGGAGGACAGCCCCCAGAGGCCCGTTTCCAGAGCCAAATCACCTTTCCCCAACCCAGCCCGTGAACGGGGCGGAAGTCGGGGTCCGGTCACGGAACACTGCTCGGCAGAGCCCTTCCTGTGAGGGAAAGTGCTTCGCCCGCAGGCCGTTCCCCGCTGAGTGTGTTTTCATTGGGCGATGTGTGTATTTCACCGCAGCGGCCCGCAGGTGCTGACAGCGGAGAGGGGAGCAGGGAAACGGGGGGCCCAGAGGGCCGAGAGGGAAGGAAACGGGCGGCCAGGGCGCACCTAAGGGCACCTCTGTCTGTCTGTCCGTCTATTTCTATTTCTCTCTCTCTCTCTCTCTCTCTCTCTCTCTCTCACACACACACACACACACACACACACACACACACTGCAAGCCCTCACTTAGCAACTCTGGAATGTTACAACTCCGCGATACCGAAGACACGTTCGTAGGGAACATGACGTTTGATTTATGTCCACAAATGTGCGTTTTCTCTAATTAGAAGGTTCAGGGCCGAGCAGGGCAAAATATGTATTTCAGAGTTCCCAGTTTGACTTGCCAGAAACCAGCCTGTCCCTAACATTCTTATTTTCGACAAAATATAGCATTCTGATTACATACCATCTGGGTCCCATGGCTCCCGGCCTGCCAGGCTCCCGGAAGTGGCCCGAGACCATGGCAAGGACCGAGAGGAGCGGTCCCGGGACCCAGCGGCCGGGGGCCCGCGGCGGGGGAGAGGGGCGCTGAGGCTGGCCGTCCATCCCGGTGGAAGGCACGTCAGGCCTGCTCTGGCCCAGAACCCCGAGGCCGCACTGGAAAAGGCGTGCGGCTCACACAGGAGGCGGGACGCCCAGGAGCACGGCTCGGATGGCACCGCCCGCACCTCTTAAGGCAAGAGCTGGTACCTCAGGTGTTCGGAGGCAGGAGGCACTTGGGAGAAAATGAGGACCTCGTTAGATGTTCGCCCCCAAAAAAGTCACTCCAGAGAGACTGTTCTCAATGGTGACCAGTACCAAAACCACCGAGTGGAAGCTTGTAGGGGCTGTTAGCGGTCCTTGGAAGTCCACCAAGGAGGCACTTTTGAGGGCCCTGTGTGTGTGTGTGTGTGTGTGTGTGTGTGTGAGTGAGTGTATATGTGCCTTTGTGTGTGTGTGCACATGCATTTGTGTGGGATCGTGTGAGCCCGCCTGCATGCATGTGTGTGGTTCACGGCTCTCCCACGGAGCACACACACACCCTTGGTCTCAAGAAAGCAGTGACAGACCAACCAGCCAAGAAGGGTCCGAGGGGCGCTGGATGCTGGGAACGCCCCCTCCGTTCTACCTGGCCCTGCGGCCAACTCTGCACCCACACTGTGTCCCGGAGGCCTCCCCTTGGGCAGGGACCGGTGTCCGATGCCAGAAAGACAACGGCAAGAAGAAAGGGGCCCGATCACAGGCAGCCAGGGGGTACAGCACCAAGTCCCGGGGTCCACACACGCCTCGCACAGGCAAGCGCAGGGACCTGAACCCAAGTGCAGACCGCGGTACCTCCACGCCGCCACCCTGCGAGTCTCCCCCAGGAGCCCCCGCCAGCCAGCCAGCCAGCCAGCCAGCGGGCTCCCTCTCCGACTGGCAGAGGCTGGTGGTTTCCACCGAGGCGAGAGGAGCCCCCCCCCCCCACTCGCTGGCGTCCCCCCACGTGCTCACAGAGACCTCATTGTTCTGCCGGCAGAGGAAACCCGAGAGCTGAGCTCAGTGCATTTGGAACGGGCAGAAAAGGACATCTGGGAAGGAAGCACATTTCAGAAACAAACATACCTTTGTACCAGCTTTTATTTTCCCTAAGTGTTGCACAAAAACCATAATAGCGCGGACGTGCCAAATTCGCCATCGCGCTGCAAAATCTCCTGTTGATGGGAAAACGGGCAGGCTCTGCTTTCAAACGGTCCCTGTTCCTGGAAAAAGCAGCTACCTGGGCGCCGAGGCCCGCAGGCCGCTGCTGCCACCGCCGCCGCCGGCCACAGGGCGTGTCTGTCCGGCATGTGGACAGATGGAAACCATCAGATAAAACTCCAATGTCCTCTCTGCGGTTTGCTCGCAACCTCTTGCCTTCTGTCCCTGCTGACGCTCCTCGAGGCACGGGCATCTGTTGTTGGGAGCCCCCCGGCAGGGGCAGGGCTGCCGGAATGTTCGGCACCCAGCTCCCACCGCCCTGGGAGCCACGCTCCGGGTCGGGTCTGGAGGATCGGAAGAGTGGGAGGCACCTGTGACTGGGGTTCTGCAGGGCCCCCTGGGGGACCTCCCCTGGGGCAGGGAGCAGTGCTGGATGCAGGCAGGTCTGAAAAGACGGAACAGAATTCTCCACGGGGAAACCCCCACAAGCCCCTGGTGACACGGCCTGGGCTCCAGTGTGGGAGCCGCTCCAGACCCCACGCTGAGCACGGCTCCCAGGAAAATTGGAGCTGGTCCTGGGCACTGACCTTTACGGCAGCCCCCAAACCGGCACTGGGCTCGGAACCCCGGAGTGCCAGCTCCTCGGTGACCGCCGAGACTCAGCCGGCCTGCCCGCCTCCTGGGTGGGGAGGGGGTGTGTGTGTGAAGGTTCAACAGCGAGGAGTCACCGGGCAGGCGGCAGGCGGCAGCAAACGCTGCAGGGCAAGGCCGCCTGGCCATCCTGTCCAGAGAAGGAGGGACCATCCAAGCGACCCCACAGCCGGGGTCCAGGCGGCAGAGGCCCAGGGGCCGGCAGCAGGCGGGGCTCCCCCATCACGCCCCCCGCTTTGGCGCACACCATGGCCGGGGGTCAGTGCGTGCTGCCCCGGACGGACGGGGCCTGTGCCTGGCTGTTCCCAGGGGCCCAGCTCTGAGCTGGTTACGCTGGAGCCAGTCAGCCCATACCTGCTGGAAGCTTCCATGATTCCCAGGCTAGAGGCAACACCGGGGAATCAGGAAGGCAGACGCCTGCCCGACCGAGAGGAGGCAGGTCCGGCCTGGACCCCTGGCCAGAGGGGAGGTGTGGCAGGAAGGCCGGGGCTCAGGCTGCATCCTCCGCGTCACAGCGCGACCTGGCACCCGGCCTGGAGAGCAGCGGCCCTCGTCTGAGTACCTACTGGGTGCACAGCCCAGTCGGCGGTCCTGGGAAAAGGCACGGGCCATCCATCCGAGGGATGCCCAGCTCCCTCCTCTGCCGGCAGGGGGGAAGCTGACCGGGTGGGGAGGGGAGAGGCAGGCTGCCGGATGTAAGGGGACTGGAGCGGGGGCTGCTGGTCAGCGCTCCGGAGAGGAGGCCCTGGCCCCTTTCAGGGAAAGGAGGAAGCAGGGTCCCTAAGGAAGCCCTCTGAGAGGGGTGGGGCCGGGGTGCACATGGACGGACGGCCTCCCGATGAAGGCGCAAAACAGAGATGCCCGCTGCCCACACCTCTGCCAGCAGAGGCCCGAAGAGAAGTGCCCCCCTCGGACGCCTGCCCCAGCTCCCCCAGCCACAGGGTTCTAGCCGCCCCCCTGGCCCCCGGCTACAGCACAAACACCCACTTTACTGCACAAGGGTAACGATCCACTCCGGCCTAACCAGTTGGGCTCAGTGGATAGAGCGTCGGCCTGAGGACTGAGGGGTCCCGGGTTCGATTCTGGTCAAGGGCATGTACCCTGGTTACGGGCGCATCCCCAGTAGGGGGTGTGCAGGAGGCAGCTGATGGATGTGTCTCTCTCATCAATGTTTCCGACTCTCTCCCTCTCCCTTCCTCTCTGTAAAAAATCAATGAATTAAAATAAAATAAAAAAGCCGAGACCGGTGTCGTTCAGTGGATAGAGCGTCAGCCTGTGGACTGAAAGGTCCCGGGTTCGATTCCGATTGGGGACATGTACCTTGCTTGTGGGTACATCCCCAGTGAGGGGGCGTGCAGGAGGCAGCTGATCAATGTCTCTCTCTCTCATCGATGTTTCTCACTTTTTATCTCTCCCTTCCTCTCTGTAAAAAATCAATAAAATATACTTAAAAAAAAAAAAAAAGATTCGCTCCGGGAGCCATCGGGCTCAGCATAGAAACTAGGCAATTAACACAACTCGCTGCTTCTCCTCCTCCTTGGAGAGGTGCGAGGGTTTCCCCCAACCACTGCCAGCCGAGTTAAACCTGATTCCAGAGCCCCCATGTGCTCTCTGCAGAGAAGAACAATTACGACGGCCATAATAATCCTAATAGCTCATCATTACCAAGCGCTCCCGGACGGCCCACCTGTGCTAAGTACTTTACAGCCATCCTCAGCGTGTCTGCGTGGAGGGGGGCACTGTGATTACACCCCAACAGGTGAGGAAGCGGAGGCCCAGAGGGTTAACCGGCCCGTCCCGGCTGCAGAGCTGAGCGGAGCCAGGAATGCGAGCCAGGCCACAACAGGTGGAGGGGCCCTGGGATTCCAGCCGGGAGCTGGGTGGGGGCCCCAGGCTGGCTGCTGGGATTCCTCCGCAGCCCCCTCAGCTGTTCCCAGCCAACCTGCGGCGGGTGGGGGGAGCGGGGTGCAGAAGGGAGGGAGACTCGGGGCTGAGTGTGGCCTCCATCCGAGGGTGCCTGAGACAGTGGCTGGGCGCGGGCGCGGAGGGAAACACACCATGCCCCGTGCGCCCCGGTGGGGTGGCCTTCCAGGGGTCCCCTGGTGACCACGCCGGCCTTAGGGGCTCCAGGCAGGCAGAATGGAACGAGGCCCCTGTCCTCGCCACACCTACGAGCCGCAGGAGGGGGCCCTGGACCCACTGTGGCTGTCACCCAAGGACCTCAGGGATCACGGATTAGGACAAGTTCCCACCCACATCACCATCCAGCTCGGCAGACACAGCCAGGGAAGCTGGGAGGAACCCTGAACCTTCCCGTGTCCCCAACAGAAACACAACACCCTGAGACCCCAGCCATCGGAAGAGACCTTATGTCCCTAGCGTGGTTAAAATCGAATTCGAGACTGATTTCCGGCCCAGGATCCCGGAAAACGTGACCCTCACAGGCCCACAGGCAGGGGGTTCCCTAATACGATCCTGTAGGCTCAGGGGTCCCACCTTCAGCCACATTCCCTCCTGGCGTGGTGGGGCGCCAGGAAGGCCTTGGTACACTGAGAGGAAGCGACAGGAAGACCCGCCCGTGGGCTCGGGAGCTGGGCCGAGCAGGTGGGGATGCCGGAGCCGTGGGGATGCCAGAGCGGTGGGGATGCCAGAGCGGTGGGGATGCCGGCCTGCGGAAAGCTCTGAGCCGGCCTTCCCAGCCCCTCACAGATGAAGCAGAACAGGGCTCCCCCAAACCCTGCACACACACACCCCACCCTCGAGGCTAGCCCTGCCTGCACCCTGAGTAGACCCGCTTCACCCTCCACAGCAGTGACTCCTGCTCAGTCCGCAGCCCAAGGAGGTGCACTGGCTCCTCGGGCGCCTGAAAAGCCAATGGAAACTCGGGGGAGGGGCTGCCGGAACCGAGGCAGCACTCCCACCAGCTCCGTGGGCGGGCGACTGCGCATGTCTGCGACCCACAAGCAGGAAAGGTTATTACTTCATATACTTTCCTAGAAAGGATACAATCTTTCACACAGAAGGGACGTTTTTTTAAAAACTAGACATGGGCGGAAACCCGTTTGGCTCAGTGGATAGAGCGTTGGCCTGTGGACTGAGGGGTCCCAGGTTCGATTCCCGTCAAGGGCATGTATCCTGGTTGCGGGCACATCCCGGTTGGGGGCGTCCAGGAGGCGGCTGATCGATGTCTCTCTCATCAATGTTTCTTTTTCTTTTTTTTTAAATTTCTTTTATTGGCATGGTGCAGAGATATTCTTTTTTTTTTTTAATATATTTTACTCATTTTTCACAGAGAGGAAGGAAGAGGGATAGAGTTAGAAACATCGATGAGAGAAAGACATCAATCCGCCGCCTCCTGCATGCCCCCTACTGGGGATGTGCCTGCAACCAAGGTACATGCCCTTGACCGAATCGAACCTGGGACCAACGCTCTATCCACTGAGCCAAACCGGTTTCGGCTCATCAATGTTTCTAACTCTCTATTTCTCTCCCTTCCTCTTTGTAAAAAAATCAATAAGATACATTAAAAAAAAACAACATGGGAGCCCAAAGGATTGATGGCGGGTAGGGATGAAGTGGACACAGGACCTCAGGGTCAAGTGCATTTGGGATGGGATGCCCTGTCCCTCGAAGTCAAATAAAGACCAGCTTTATGTGGAGTAAGCCCTCTCAGAGTCCAAATCTGGGAAATACAGGCTCTTCCTGGGGCGGGGGATCCCCACACTCGGCCCCACACAGCAGGACAGATGTTCTTCAATCTGGGAAACAGCTGTGCTGGATTTCGGGGTGGGAGGAGGGGGTGGGAGCTCACGACACAGCAGACTCAGGGGCCAGAGGAAGTACGGATGGGACAGATTTGTTCCGTAGGCAGACGGGGCCTCCGGAATCCTCCAGACAGCTACCGAGCGTCCACCCCGCAGCACACACCGTGCCAGAGGCGGAAGGACCAGGATGGAGCCTCGGTCCCCCAGGCCCTCTCCGGCTGGGTGGGCCAGGGAAGGTTCCGGACTCCGAGCTGAATCTGGCTGGAGCAACACTCACCTCTGGGAGCAGCGAGGGAGGCCCACGCCAGCTCCGGGGCGGCAGGGACGGAGGGCGGAAGAGCTCCGGCTCTGGATGCTGAGAAACGAGCGTCGTTTTCCGGGAAAAGGAAGAACATGAGGACACACTGGCTGCAGAAAAATCCATCTGGCCAGAGAGTGACATAAATGGGCCCGGGGAAGGTTCTAGAAAGGAAGAGAGCCAAAATCGATTTGGCTCAGTGGATAGAGCGTCGGCCTGCGGACTGAAAGGTCCCAGGTTCGGTTCCGGTCAAGGGCATGTATCTTGGTTGCAGGCACATCCCCAGTGGGGGATGTGCAGGAGGCGGCTGATTGACGTCTCTCTCTCGTCGATGTTCCTAACTCTATCCCTCTCCCTTCCTCTCTGTGAAAAATCAATGAAATATATTTTTTAAAAAAGAAAGAAAGGAGGAGACCACGCAGAAGCTTATGTACTCCACTCCGATCTTGTCTTCCACAGCAAGCACAGAGAGGGGTGGGGAGGGGGTTCTGGTGGGGGCAGGGAGCAGCGTGGCGGGCTTCCCAATGAGGATAGACCCCCCCCGGGGGGGGGGCCCCTACACCCAGGGGCAGAGGAAGCCCGAGGAGGACCGTGGGAGGCCAACACAGCACCCCACACCCCGACTCCCCACTCAGTCTCCTTTGGAGAACCAAGTTCGCAGGGGGCGGGGTGGGGGTGCGCAGGGGGGATTTGGAGAGTTGGCTGCCCCCACAAGCAGGTCTTGCCCCAGCCACCTTGCAGGGAGGACGTCTCCTCGCTCCCTCGCCAGCTCGGCTGGGAGGCTCCCAGGCCCGGGGCCGCCGCTCTGGCCTGGCCCCGGGCTCAGGGGGCTCTGAACACCCCAGCGAGCCATTTCCTGCGCGTGTGGCGAGGCAGGTACCGCCTCCCGTCTGGGCTGATGGAGGGGTGCGGCCTGGGGAAGACAGGGAAGCTGCTCGCGTTTTGTTCTGGAATGAACGCGGGGAGGGAGCAGCAATTCCCACAGCGATTGCCCGGGCCTCGGGCGGCGCTGGAACCAGCTGCCTGAGCGCTCGTTTCCTGCGTAGATGCGGCTCAGGCGGCCGGCCCGGCACGACCGCCACCCCGTCCCTTCCAGGGCCTGCCCGCCACGGGAAACGGGAGACCCGCCCCGTCGAGGCGGCAGGTGAATTTCTGTCCTCAGCCAGAGACTAGCCCGCTTGTCGGAAAGCATTCTGACGTCCGGCCCTTGGACACCTGCTCGATGTCACCATGTACCGTCCCTGGGCCCAGAGATCAAAGGCTGGAACGCGATAGGCCGACTCTGAAGTCTATCACCAGAGGGTAACCGAACGGTGAGAGTCAACACAACCCTTCTGTGGACAGAACAATGGAGGGGGAACGGCACAACCCATCTCAAAATACACCGCGATGCCGCACAGATTAATTAAACAACAGCCTGCTGCTGCCCCACAGCTCGCGGGGAAGGTTCCAGAATCAACAGCCAAGCGTCTACAGACACGGCACATGAAAGGGTGATTTTATTATTCTTTTTTTTCTTTTCTTTTTTTAAATATATTTTATTGATTTTTTTTTACAGAGAAGAAGGAAGAGGAAGAGTTAGAAACATCGATGAGAAAGAGACATCAATCAGCTGCTTCCTGCACACCCC
Source organism: Lasiurus cinereus (assembly GCA_011751065.1). Taxonomy (NCBI): domain Eukaryota; kingdom Metazoa; phylum Chordata; class Mammalia; order Chiroptera; family Vespertilionidae; genus Lasiurus; species Lasiurus cinereus. The sequence goes on along the minus strand of JAAGEH010000043.1, from coordinate 2,253,913 downwards.
CCACTGGGGATGTGCCTGCAATCAAGGTAATGCCCTTGATCGGAATCGAACCTGAGACCCTTCAGTCCTCAGGCTGACGCTCTATCCACTGAGCCAAACCGGTTTCAGCTTTCTTCTCTTTTTAAAATCTTCATGTTGAAAGTATTACATATGTCCCATTTTCCAGCTCACCCCTGCCCCCACCCCAGGCCTTCACCACCCTATTGTCTGTATCCAGAATTATGCATATACTAGAGGCCTGGTGCATGAAAATTCATGCACTGGAGGGGTGGGGGGCAGTTCATCAGGCCGGCCTGCCTCCTTTCACAGTCCGGGAGCCCTCTGGGACAGGAGGCAACCAGCTATCAGGGGAAGGCAACGCCCCATCACACCTCTGCTGCTGCCACTGCCAGCAGCGCAAACCTCGGGCAGCCCTGGATACCTGAGCCTCGGGTGGCCCTGGGTGGCTGGGCAGCCACCATCCAAGACTTGCCTGCACCTCAGCCCGGGGCAGCTGGGGGGCTGAGGGGGTTGGGGAACTTCAGAGACAAGTACACAGAGCCTTGCCACTCGCCTGACATCCCAGCAGGGCTGAAGGGGCTGGGTGCCGCCATCTTGTGGCTGTGGGCACCACCTTCTTTGAGGGCATGGCAGTCAATTAGCATAGTCCCTCCTTATTGGCTGTGAATGCCAACATCTTTGAGGATGGGGCAGTCAATTAGCATATTCCCTCCTTATTGGCTGTGGGCACCAACATCTTTGTGATGGTGTCAATTAGCATATTCCCTCTTTCTTAGATAGGATGCATATAAGGTCTTTGGTTGGTTACCTCCCACTCACCCACCCTCCCCCGCCTTCCCTCTCAGATTCTGCACTCTGTTCCATTCTTCCATGTCTCTGAATCCACTTTGTTCATCAATTTAATTTATTACTTAGATTCCACATATGAGTGAGATCATGTGATACTTGCCTTTGACTGATTTATTTCACTTAGCATGATACTCTGGAGGTGAGAGGGTGACATTTTAAACGAGGGGAGATAAGACGGGCCATTCTTCGAGGTGTCGGGACCACTCCATACCCAGGGACAGTTCAGATCCCTACCTCATACCACACATCCCCTCAAAAACCAGAGAGAATGTATGACTATAAAGTACAAGACAGTAACAGTCCTTGGAGAAGATAAAGGAAGATGAATTTATGACCTGCGGGTAGGGAAGCCAGGTACAGATCCCAGAAGCCATAAGGGAAAAGAATGGGAGTTAGTGAGGTTTTTTTTTTATAATATATTGATTTCAGAGAGGAAGGGAGAGGTAGAGAGAGAAATATCAATGATGAGAAAGAAGCATTGATCAGTTGCCTCCTGCACGCTCCCAACTGGAGCACAAGCCCGCAACCGGGGCCTGTGCCCTGACGAGGAATCAAACCGTGACCTCCTAATTCATAGGTTGATGCTCAACTATTGAGCCACATTGGCCAGGCAAGAATGGGAGTTTTTATAACATAACACTTTGTCATGTCTTTATGATAATAAACCACCCAAAACAAGGATGGACCAGCGACAGACTGGAAGAAAAAACTGGAAAAATATATAAATATAACCCAGCCAGCATGGCTCAGTGGTTGAGTGTCGACCTATGAACAGGAGGGAGGTCAGGGTTCAATTCCCAGTCAGGGCACATACCCAAGTTGCAGGCTCAATCCCCAGTGTGGAGTATACAGGAGACAGCCAATCAGTGATTCTCTCTTATCATTGATGTTTCTATCTCTCACTCTCTTTCTGAAGCCAATGAAAATATATTTTTAAATATATGTATATATATTTATATATACATATAAAACAAAGAATTAATATCCAGATTAAATAGCTCCTACAAATAAAAAAAAAGATAACTCAACAGAAAAATGGGCTAACAAGTAAGAGGAGGCAGAATGAAGAAAAACAAATACAAATGGCTGAACAGCCAGTCATAAAGCAAGTGAAACCCAAAATGTGGTATAAATTTTTAACCAAAATGACTTTAAAAAACAGAATCCGGTGGTTGCCACCAGCACTGGAGAGGACACGGGGAGCGCACCCACATGGGTGCCTGGCAGGGTGCTAATGGCTACAGCCCTCCTGGAGGCCTTTGTCAGCATCTTCACAAACCTATGGATGGATCTACGCTTTGATGAGGAATGAATCCACAGAAATACTGGACCCGCGTGCACTGACATATGCCTTGCAATAGCCACAGAGCCTGGAGAACTCTTCTGTGTAAAAGCGGTAGCACAGGGAATGCCCTCACCATTGGAATAGCTCCTGGCTTTTAAGAAGAAGGAAGATCTAGCCCTGGCAGGATCAGCTCAGTGGTTAGAGCGTCGGCCCACAGACCATAGGATCGTGGGTTCAGTTCCAGGTAAAGGACTCCTCAGCCCTAACCGGTTTGTCTCAGTGGATAGAGTGTCGGCCTTCAGACTGAAGGGTCTCAGGTTCGATTCCGGTCCGGGGCATGTACCTTGGTTGTGGGCACATCCCCAGTAGGAGGTGTGCAGGAGGCGGCTGATGGATGTTTCTCTCTCGTGGATGTTCCCGTTGATGTTTCTAACTCTCTATCCCTCTCCCTTCCTCTCTGTAAAAAATCAATAAAATATATTGAACCTCAGTGGCAGGTTCGATTCCCCGGCTCCAGTCAGGGACACATGGGGAGGCAATCAATCAATGTGTTTCTCTCACGTCAATATTTCTCTCCCCCGCCTCTCTCTCTTCCTCTTCCTCCCTTTCACTCTCTCTCTCTCAAAAAAAAAAAAAAAAAAAAAAGAGTGAAGATCTAGAAGATACAGAAAAGGTTTACAATGTGTAAGTAAAAAAGGCAGGCTATGAAATGACAGGTACAGATGTAGGTAAAAAATATGAGTCCAAACAATGTAACATGTTAACATGTGTTAAGAGCCGGGTCATCTGAGAAGAGAATTTAAAAAAGCAATTTAAAAAAAGGACACTCAGCCTGGCCGGTTTGGCTGAGTGGATAGAGTGTCAGCTTTCGGACTGAAGGGTCCTGGGTTCGATTCCACCAGCCAAGAGCACATGCCCAGGCTGCAGGCTCAAAGGACAGTGTGGGGTGTGCAGGAGGTAGCCGGTCAATGATTATCTGTCATCATTAATGTTTCTCTCTCTCTCTCCCTCTCCTTTCCTCTCTGAAATCAATGAAAATATATATATATTTTTTAAAAAGGACACTCACCTTTGCAGAAAGAAGTGCCACGGTAAACGTTTAAGCTGTTTATATGTACCGATGTATGCCTTGTGTTCATTTTTTAAAATACGTTTTTATTGATTGGAGAAAGAGAAAGGGAGAGGGACATAGAAACGTCCATGTGAGAGGAACATCCATCGCCTGTCTCCTGTCTGCCCCCGCCTGGGGATCGAGCCTGCGACCTGAGCATGTGCCCTGACTGGGAACAGAACCAGTGACCGCTTGGTACATGGGTCAGTGTTCAACCACTGAGCCACCCCAGCTGGTCTTGCGTTTAGACACATGTACATTTTTATAAAAGACAATGGCCGACAAGCCCACGGGAAGATGTTGGGCGTGGTCCCTCACCAGGAACATGCAACCTGAAACCACTACGAGGCACCGTTTCACACGGGCTGGGGTGGCGTGAAGCGAAAAATGGGGCAGTAAGTGTTGGTCGGACGTGGAGGAGCTGGAACTCTGAGGCCTGGCTGGCGGCAATGTCCAACGGTGTGGCCGCGGTGGAGGGCAGTTCAATGGTTCCTCAAACTAGCAGACACAGGGCCCAGCCAGGGCCACCGTGCCCACAGGGACTCAAACAGACCCTGGCACATCCATGTTCATGGCAGCGTTATTCCCAACAGCCAAAGGTGGCAACCGACGCCAATGTCCCCCGACGAAGGGATGGACACACAGCGTATGCTGTACCCACGCAGTGGGATATTATTCAGCCACAAAGAGGACTGGCGTTCCCACACAGGCCACCACCTGGGTGGACCTGGACAACATCACTGAGAGAAATAAGCCGGACACAGAGGACAGACGATGTCTGACTCCACTAATGTGTGGTACCTGGAACAGGCTAATTCAAAGACACAGGAAAGGGATGTCACCATAGCAACCTCCTGGGGGGTCCAGGCAAGAGAGGACGGAGGGACAGAGGACTCCTGGTCTGGGCACAGACTGATCACAACCTGAGGTTCCAGTGCCTCGTGGCTGCTGCCACTTTGGGAGCTTGAGGCCCGCGCTCCCTGGGCAGGGCGAGCCTGTGAGGTGCCAGCAGAGAGCTAAGTCCCCTACCAAGCAGCAGTCAATCCGGGACAAATCAGAAACCAAAGGCCAGCCTGGGGGAGAGGAGGGGCGTTTTGCACAGATAATGGGGCTGCTTCGGGCTCAAGATCAGGCAGAACCGATGTGGACAAGGATGTGCCCTGGTTGGCACACACCCCACATGGCAGAGGGGCACAGAGCCCCCCGCTTCCCAGGGGAAGGACCACCAGCCAGGCCTGCTCCCAGCTGCGCTTAGGCCTGGACTGGAGCTGCCAGCCACCCCTCCGAGGCAAGCCGGCACCAGAAACAGACCCCCATCATCTTTCACTACCTCCAGGCCCCCGACTGGGCAAGTGCGTTAGGTCCTGGACTGCTGGGGGCACTTGGGGAAGGAAATCTGGAGGCCCAGGGCGGGGCTCTCAAATCCTTCCCATGGTGGCCTCCTGACACTGGCTCCCGGAACCCCGCCAGGGCCCTGCCAGGCAGAGGCAGGGTCCCCATTTTGCAAAAGAGAAAGCCGCGAGCAGCCAGGCCCGGAGGCGGGACCCTGGGCCGCTCCCTGCGCGAAGCAGCTGCCTCCGCCTGTCAGCACAGGGACCAAGCTGTCCCCAGGACGCCCCACGGGACCTGTCTCCCGCAGACACAACACGGCGCTCTGAGCCAGCCTGTCAGCAGGCCCCACAGGTGAGGGCTGGCCACAGCCCCCCGCTCCCGTCACAGCCTCCCACGTGGGGAGCCTTCGTGGCGGGAGGAGAGGCCTCGCAGGCCCAGGTTCTCTCGGGGCCCCTGTCACGCCGACCAGAGACCCTCCCTGGAGGCCAGCCCCGGCCCTCGGCTCGTCCCCTCGGGCCCCTTCACCACCGGCTGTCACATCTCTGAATCAAGGCAGGAGGATCCAAGGACCCCTTTGCCCAGGTCCCAGCCCAGCTTCAAACAGCTTCCGCCGTCCCGCCCGTGCGGACACACGGCCCCCAGCCCACACCCAACGAGATCGCCCCGTCGGCGGCGGGCGAGGGACCGCGAGACGTGCTCTGCCCACTCAGTGGGCGATCGCTCGACCATGACAGGGAATGAGGCGCTGACATAGGCTACCCTGTGGCTGAACCTCGAAACCCCGACACTAACGAGGAAAAGCCGGCAAGGAAGACCACACCGGACGATTCCATGGACGTGAACCGTCCCCGCCAGGCAACGCCATGGAGACAGAGAGCGAGCTGGCGGTCGCCAAGGGAACGGGAGGTGCCGTCTGATGGTACCGAGGCTTATTTCGGGGTGCGGAAATGTCTTGTGACTTGACAGAAATGGTGGTTATTCATACAGCATTGTGACTGTACTAAATGCCTCCAGTTTAAAATAATTACTTTTACGTGTACTCCATCTCAACCTCAAAAAAAAAATAAAAGGGGGGGGGGCATTCCACACCTTTCACCTAGGACAGATCTAATTCCAGCCTGTGTTTCCTTTTTTTAAAAATATATTTTATTGATTTTTTTACAGAGAAGAAGGGAGAGGGATAGAGAGTTAGAAACATCGATGAGAGAGAGACATCGAACAGCCGCCTCCTGCACACCCCCTACTGGGGACGTACCCGCAACCAGGGTACATGCCCTTGACTGGAATGGAACCCAGGACCTTTCAGTCCATAGGCTGACGCTCTATCCACTGAGCCAAACCGCTTTTGGCCAGCCTGTGTTTTCCATCCCCCCCAATCCAGCCCTTTGACCAAAGCCTTCTGGAAGCTTCCATCGCTATCTGGCACCCATCCAGACTCTGCAGTGTGATCCGCCTCTCTCCATGAAGAACCCCTGGTCCGTGAGGGGGAGGCCCCTGGCCCCGCTCTCGCCTCGCTCCACGGTCAGGAACAGCTGGCAGCAAAGACTGGGCCGAACGGCCCTTCCATCCTGTTCTACCCCAACACTTCACACCAACGCCCAGGAGCAGCACCAACCACCGCAGCAGCTGATCCAAGGCCAGGCTGCTGTCCCACTGAACCCGTAGGAGGAAGTATTATTGTGCCCATTTCACAGAGGAGAAAACTGAGTCACACCAAGCTTTCTCCCCCCCCCCCCCCATCCTCCCAAAGCAAGTAGCAAGACCCTGGACCTCTCAGGGTCCAGCCCGTCCTGGCTATTAATCACTCCGAGACATCCCACTGGGTGTCAGCGATAAACAAGTCAGACGGCAGACCAGACAGCCAAGGTCACACACAGAAGAAAAACGCAGAGTGTGTAACAACAGCTTCTAAACCTCCCAGGCAAGACCAGGGCCCCTGTTACACAGCAGGGGCGGCAGGCGGCTCTGCCACCACCAGCCCCTCCTCATGTGGGGCAGGGCTGGTGCGAGGAGTTTCACATACGGCATTTAATGCTCCCAAACAGGCAGAATCGGGGCGGGGAGGGCAGGGGGGACGTGGGGACCAGATGAGGACATTGGACACACAGAAGCTAAGGGAGTCGTCCAAAGTCAACCCAGCTGCTGAGCACACACCCCAGGTTGGTCTGACCCAGGGCCCCCCTCGCCCCCCCTCTGCTCAGCCCTGGCAAGCCGCCCCGGCCAGCAGGAGTCCCCGCCCGCGGAGTCCTCACCTAACTGTACCCCCCTCCCCAACCAGCGTACCAGTGTGCAAACTCGGCTACATGCCTGAGCAGTGAGACAGTGCGGCTGAAATTAGACGGGTCCCAAATAGGACAGGATCTCTGCGGCAAGTGCGGGGCCATATGGATGGACGGGGGACATTCCTGGATCCCATCGGGAGGGTGGCAGGCAGGCGGGGGCCCTGATCTGGACAGGACGTTTGCTGGGAAGAGCCTCTCTGTGAGACTCCACACACCATTTCCTGAGCACCCACCAGCCTGTCCCTCCCCGTGGCCAGGCCGGGGGCATCTTCAGTAACCTCCCTGGGGGGTCCCGGACAGCCCCCTCCCCCCTCGGCCTGGAGTGAGTGCTGGGGGGCCAGAGGGGAGCAGCCTTGGGCCATTCCCAGCAGGAACCAGGGGAACAAAGGCACTTCAGCGGGCTCAGAGCTTCCAATTGCAACAGGAAGCAATCGGGAAAAACAATTAGTGACCAACTTACTGGCTTCCCCCTGGACGGAGGCCTCAACCCAGCCAGGGACTCAGGGGCAGACCCCGGCCGTCCAAGGCGGTGCCAGCGCCAGCCGCGCTGCCTGCGATGCCGCCCGGCCGCTCCTTCCATTTTAGGCCTGGGTCACTCCTCGGGCCGTGCTCTGAAAACCTCATTGTCACAGACTTCCTAAAGTGAAAAGAATCCACTCTCTTTTCGCCTCACACACCACGGAGCTCCCCAGATGTGCTGCTTCTCCTCGGGGGCTCGAACCGCACAACTGGCAGGCACTGGCCTCCGGCAACGTCCCCCCAAAAGCTACAGGAAACCCAACACGACGCAACGACGACGGCAGAGCCAACAGAGCCCGCTGAGAAACCCCACCTTTAAAACAAACATCTTCCCCCCCAAAAAAAAAAATCCTTTGGCCTCCGTGATCCAGGCATTTCCGGAGAGAAAAGGAGCAGCGCTGGGCCTGGACTCCCCCAGATCCTGTCGCGTTCAGTGGTCACCTTGTTTTTCGAGGATCAGACAGGGCACAGAAACGTTCACTCACTCCTGAGAGAGACCAATGGGGGTGAAACCGCCAACAGACTCTGGGCTTGGACTGGGGCGAGGAGGGGGGAAAGGGGGCAGCAGGACTTGAGGAAACCATCCCTTCTCCGTCTCCCCAAACCTCAGTGTCGGGGCCGCAGCTCCGGCAATGGGACCACACAGCGCCAGGCCAGGACACCTCCCTGCCATGTCCACCCTGGAGATATTCAGGGAGACAGCTGTTGGCCTTAAAGAGGCCCAGACAAAGAAACCCAAGGTTTCTCCCCCCACCCCACCCCATCCCACCCCCAAAAAAAGCTGCCCCCAGCAAAACGGGACTCGCCCGGGGCCCTGTCCACGGGCCCTGCCACACTCCAGAAAAACAACCCTCCAGCCGGAGGAGGATGATTTAGGCAGCGAGAGACTTGCTTCAAAAACCACATGGCAATCTCCACATTAAAAGAACATGTGTCGCGTTTCACAGGCGCTCAGGCTCTCCGCGGCCCTCCTGACCTCAGCTCCACCCCTCGGGACGCACCGAGAGTGGCCCAGGACGAGTCCCAGCCCCGGGGCTCCCCACGGGGGTGCACACCCGCGGCTCGCCACGCCGCGCCGCGCCCCGGGGCCCCGTCCTCCGCCATCGGCCCCCTCGGCTGCCCCGGCCGGGGGTTCCCGGAGGCCAGGCGGGTCCTGGCGGCACCTGGCAGGTGTCAAGTCGGCTCGAAAACCCCGACAGCAACGCGGAGGGCAGGCCGGCGCGCCAGGCCAGGCCGCCCGCCCGCCCGCCCGCCCGCGCGGGTCTCCGAACTTTCTCTGCAACTTCCCTCGGCTCCCGGGGCTCGCGGGCCGGCCGCGCGG
>JAAGEH010000043.1:2215895-2244814 GCA_011751065.1 Lasiurus cinereus | reverse complement strand
TGCGGCAGTTTGGGGGCTGTGTGAGTCAGGGGCTCCCCGAACAAGGTCTGGGCGCTTCCACCAGGGCGGCCCCCACCTGTTGGCACCGGGGAGGGCAGAGTTCAGAGTAACAGAAGGGTCTCAGAGAGGCAGGAACTGCACGGGCTGCGATTGGAGTGGGCTTGAGGTTTTATTTTTATTTTATTTTCTATGTATTTTTTTGTTGTTGTTGCTCTCAGAGAGGAAGGGAGAGGAATAGAGAGGTAGAAACATCCATGATGAGAGAGAATCATTGATTGGCTGCCTCTTGCGGCGCATTGAACCCAACGCACCCCAGGCATGTGCCCTTGATCAGACTCGAACCCGGGACCCTTCCGCCCACATCCACGGAGCCAAACCGGCTGGGGCTTGAGGTTTGAGTTTTAAACTAAATGCCCGCTACATGCGTTACGATGCAGAGACTGGGCGCAGGCATGCGGGTCTTCCCAGCCTGCTTCCGGAGAAAGGCCCTGGGTGGCAGGCCCCGCCTTGGACGCATTCAACAAGCAGGCACTGACCTTCCCCAGCTCCCTGGCTCTGTCCCCACCTGACCAGGGGGCTCTCCGCGGACCCTGAGGGGACAGGAGGGGCTGGGAGGGCGGTGGCACAAGCTCTGGAACCCGCGGCCCCAGTGCACACTCAGGCTCCAGAACCAGCTGTGCCCTTGGGCAGCTCTAAAAATAACCTTCCCGACACCTTTTCCTTGTGGAATAGGCCAGCAGTGCCCCGCAGGTAAGCGTGAACTCCCCGCCACACACCAGCAGCCTGCTCCTGATGCCAGCATTCTTCACGCATCTGTGACAACGATACACAGCTAGGCAGAGGGTCTCTGTCCCCTGGAGTTAATATTCCAGGGAGGGAGGGAGACAAGCAAAAACAAGGAGGCAGATCAATTACCACAAACTGACAAAAAGCCCGCGAACACCATTAGCAGACTGAGGAACGCCATGAAAAATGAAGGTGATTGGTGCCTTAACCAGTTTGGCTCAGTGGATAGAGCGTCGGCCTGCGGACTGAAAGGTCCCAGGTTTGATTCCGGTCAAGGGCACGTACCTTGGTTGCAGGCACATCCCCAGTGGGGAGTGTGCAGGAGGCAGCTGATCGATATCTCTCTCTCATTGATGTTTCTAACTCTCTATCCCTCTCCTTTCCTCTCTGTTAAAAAAAAAATCAATAAAATATATTTTTTTAAAAAAATGAAGGTGATTGGGGAACACTGTCCGGGAATTCTGACCTGGGAGGTGGGGACAGGGACAGAGGAGTGAGCACTGGCAAATGGTGCTGGGCCAGTGTAGACAGACCTGGGTAAGGAATCCAGATGTATCCAAAGAGCAATGGAGAGCCATTGTAGGCATCTATAATAATACAAGCGTAACATGCAAATCGACCGAACAGTGGAACTGTGGAACGACCATCCGGTTGACCTTCCGGACAAAGGAAGGGCCAGTGCAGCCGGGGCTGTGAAGGCCTCCTCTTGCACAAATTTCGTGCACCAGGCCTCTAGTGTAAGCAAGAAAATCCTTGTCACACTCCATGCCCAACCTCAGCAGCACATCCTGTTGGCTCTGTTTTCAAAACAGATACAGACCCCCTGTTCTTCTCACACCTCCACTATCACCCCCTTGCCCCGGTTTGGGTCCTGTCTCACCCCCATGGATCTCCTGCTTTCCACCTTGACCTCTTCAGTCTAATCTCAGCAGCCAGAGTGAGCAGGTTAAAACAAGTCAGACCACATCCCTCCTCTGCTCAAGAACTTTCTAAAGCTGCTGTATCTGTCAGAACAGAAGTCAAAAGCCATGCCTGACCTGGCCATACCGCTCCCTCTATCTCCCCAGCCTCTTTGCGCACCCCTTTCCTCTCACCCTGTTCCAGGCCCTGTGGCCTCCTGGCTGGTCCTCCAGCCCAGCAGGCACATTCCTGCCCCGGGTCTGATCCATACTGGCAAGTGCTGCTCTCTCTTCTAGAACCCGCTTATCCCTAATTATCCACATGGTGCTCTTCTTTACATATCTCCATTTTCTCAGCCAGGTCTTCCCTAAGCCCCTTTGAAAATTGCAAGCCAGGCCCCCTTCCTACACCCACCGTTCCCGGCACTGCCTGCTCCATTTCTCTGCTTTGCTTTTCCCCTTTGCGCTGACTGACATCTGACAAACTGTTTACTTAGCTTTCTTCCCTCCACTAGAATGGAAGCTCCAGGAGAACAGAGACTTTTTTTAATTGAGTTATTACAGAGAGGAGTGGAGAGGGACAGAAATCCAGAAACATCGATGAGAGAGAGAGACATCGATCAGGTGCTCCCTGCACGCTCCCCACTGGAGACGCACCTGCAACCAAGGCACATGCCCTTGACCGAAATCAAACCGGGACCTTTCAGTCCACAGGCCGACGCTCCCTCCACTGAACCAAACCAATTTCGGCAGAACAGTGACTTTTTATTTTTCTAATATTTTATTGATTTTTTATAGAGAGGAAGGGAGAGGGATAGTTAGAAACATCCATGAGAGAGAGACATGGATCAGCTGCCTCCTGCATGCCCCCTACTGGAGCTGTGCCTGCAACCTAGGTACGTGCCCTTGACCGGAATCGAACCTGGGACCCTTCAGTCCACAGGCCACCATTCCATCCACTGAGCCAAACCGGTTTTGGCAGAACAGAGACTTTTATTTGTTTTGTTTCCTGTATATTCCCTGAGTCTAGATCAAGGCTCGGCACATAGTAGGTGCTCAATAAATGTTTGTTGAATGAATGAATGAATGAAGTGAAATGATCTAACATATACTTATCGAAAGAGAACTCTGGCTATGGAAGGGGAGTGGGATGACTGGTTAGTAGGTGAATACCATGGTAACAGCAGGTGACTGGTTAGTAGGTGAATACCATGGTAACAGGAGGTGACTGGTTAGTAGGTGAATACCATGGTAACAGCAGGTGGCTGGTTAGTAGGTGAATACCATGGTAACAGCCAGGAGAGATGGCGTTCTGCACGGGTGGCCTGGGAGTTGGGTGGCTCAGGAATGGACAGAAGGGGTGGGTTCAGGATGCTTTAGGAAGAGCAGAGGGGACCGGGGAAGGGCACTGGTTGTGGGGATGAGGGAAGGGGGCCCGGGGCACAGGGGAGCACTGCCAGTGGGCACAGTACATAGCTGGGCCAAAGTCCAAGCAAGCCAAGGCTCTCACTCTGAGAAGCTGAAGGCCCTACACCCCGTTATGCAGATGGTGAAAAGCAAAATGAACCAAGAAGATAAACACAGATCCTGGGACTCTCTCCCCAGAGAGGGAGATGGCAAGCTCGAAGCTCGGAATGGGAGGACTCCGTAAACAGAGAAGAGGCCCTGTAAGTCAGGGATGACCGAGGCCGGTGGCAGCTCCTGGGGTTTCCTGGGCCATGGTGGAGGGACCACCAGAGACACCCCTCCATCCCCCCGCCAGAGGGAAGGACTGTGCCTCAGGCCCCCAGGCATCAGACCATGACCCCAGCTGCCCTGACTCCGCTCGGAACGTTGAGACAGTCGTTTGCAGAGCACAGATGAGAACGGGGCGCTCTTTGATTCTGACACCACAAGGACAGTGATTTTTAGACGCGTCCCTGATGTCAGAGGCAACCGGAGAACCTGCTAAGCTTCCACTTCCCCTGAAGGCTGCCTGTCCCGGCCGCTCAGGCCGCCGAACTCCGGCCCCCCGTTGGGAAATGCTCACCCTCAATTCATGGCTCAGAGGCAGGCTCCGTCTCAGCCAAGTAGCGGGCCCAGCAGCTGCCGGGTGGCATCATTTCCAGGGACAAGGGCTCCCTGGGGGTCCTGTTAGCGCCTGTCGGAGGAGCCACCTCAGCCCCGTGACACTGGGCCTCGTTGGTTTGCCTCCCGGGCCGGAACCTGCTGACTCTGGACAGTTATTCTGAGCGCGAGAGCCCTCCCGCCCGGCCCGGCCCGGCCTGTGGGCAGAGGCGTGCCTGGGGCTCCCAGCATCCCCATTCTCTGACCTGCGAGCCCCCTCCACAGGGCAGCTGGGTGCAGGGGGGCAAAGGGGATGTCCACAGGCCAGCCCGGCCCTGGGCCCCCACGGGCCTGGCCCCTGCAGCCGCACCACCTGCGAGCAACCTGCGCCCGGAGCAGGCGAGGGGAGGCGGCCACTGGACCGGACTCGGGGTCTCTCCGGGAGCTTCCCTGGTGGCAGGCCCTGGTTTCTAGGGAGACGGCTGGGGGGTGCAGGACACAGGCTGGACGTCCCCTCTGAGCCTCTGTTTCCCGGTGTACAACATGGGAATGGCGGTGTCGACCGATTTCTCTCTGGGTGCTGGTGGGAACCTCAGACAAGACTGACCAGAGGAGGGGTGTGCCAGGCACGCCCTCAGGGTAAGCACCCCCTCCCCCGCCCCACGTGCTCTCCTCCTTCCGAGTCGCCCTGTGTAGCCCTGAGTTGCCCACTCCTGATCACGGGGCCTGCCTCGTAACTCACATCGAGGGGGAGAAGGCCCTGGAAAACCTCAGCGGGCCCACCTGGCAGTGCTGTTTCCAGGCAGATTAAGGAGCCGACATTCCGGTTTGATTTCCCTTTTCAAACGCTCTAAAGACACCTGCAGCGGCTGAACGGTGAACGGTTACATCTGCATCCTAATCCCGGGAACCTGTGCGTGTTAACCTGTTCGGACAAAGGGCCTGGGCACGTGTCATTAAGTGAAGGATCTTCAAATGAAGAGATCATCCTGGATTATCCCGGTGGACCCTAAATCCGGTGACAATGATCCTTAAGACAGAAAGGCAGGGAGAGAGATTTGAGACAGACCGAGGAGGAGGAGGAGGAGGAAGAAGACAGAGGCAGAGATCGGACTGATGTGCCATCAGCCCAGGACGGCCTGGCACCCCCGGGGGGCTGGAAAAGGCAGGAGGGACCCTTCCTGAGAGCCTTGAGGGGGAGCATGGCCCCAGAGACAGCTCGATCTGACACCCTGGCCCCCAGAACGGTGAGAGAGGAATTTCTGCTGTTGTAAGCCAGCAGCTGGTGGTGATTAGTTCTAGTAGCCCCAGGCCACTGATACAGCCCCCGGTCTTCACAGTACACCCCAGCCCCCACTCCCCACCTCCAGCACAGGGAAGGGAAGTATGGTCAGAGGGGTATGGCCTAGTCCAGGGTGTCTTCTCCAACTGGCAAAAGGGAGTGGTTGCCACAGAGACGGCGTGGCCTGTGAAGCCTAAAACAATCATGATCTGGCCCTTTAATGAAATGTTTGCCCACCCCCGTACTAGGGGGCAATCAATGTCAGATGGCGAGGCCTGTTCTGGAGAAAATGAGGCAGAGTAAGAGGTCAGGGGGTGAGAAGGACTCACCAGGAAAGCGACATGGAGGAAGGCAGGAAGGAGATCTGCAGCCAGCGGGAGAGGCCAGTGCAAAGGCCCTGAGGCATGGGGAGGGCTGGGGGGTCAGAGCAGAGAGAGGCCTGGGCTGGCTCCGGGGCCCAGAAGGACACCTGCTCGGAGTGAGATGGGAGGACATCTGGGGCTCAGAGCAGAGGAGGCAGAGCGTGGGTTTCCGTGGCACAGAACGTCTCCGCTCCTGTGTAGGAATAGACTGGAGGGGCCATTGCAGGGGTCCAAGTTCAAGAGGGCGGTGACCAAGACCGCAACGGCAGAGACGGTGAGAAGTGATGGGGTTCGGGGTCTCCCTGAGGGCTGAGGGCAGAGGGGACATGGTGAGGAAAGTCAGGGCTGAGAAGAGAAGGCGTCCAGGATGATGTCCAAGCGTCTGACAGGAGTCCGCCCGGGCTGCCACTCCCTGAGACCCAGACCTGAGAGCCAGCGTGAGAAAGGAAGAGAGGCCCGGGTGGGGGCGGAGTCGGCCTTGAACTTGGCTAGCCCAGATCCTGTCCCATTTCCCGGTGGAGGGGCCGAGTGGTCAGGGTCTGGGGTTTAGGGAAGAGGCCTGGGCTGGGCATAGAAACGTGGGGTCTTCCGTTTTGGAGGCCTTTACCCTGGAGGAGCAGCCACGAAGAAAGGGGTTTCAGGGCTGCACCATGGGCTCTCCGAGCGCCCCGGTGAGAAGGGCCAGGAGAGAGTGGGTGCCAGGCGCCAGGAGAGAGAGGGAGGGGGAGGGCCAATGGGAGCTGCTCCAGGCAGGCGGGATGGGCTGGAGCCGCATCTGCTGGGCCTAGCCGGCGGCCGCCGGCCCATGAGCAGGGTCCCATGCCCCTGGCGGTTCCCGAAGCCCAGGCAGGAGGGGCACACGGGTGAACATGCAGGGCTCCGTGGGGACCAGGCAGACAGGGCCTTCCCCACACCTTCCCTGCCGCCAGACCTCTCCGCCCACTCTCCAGTGCAGTGAAGCTCTGGGGTCCACTTCTGACCCCTAGGACAGCCTCAGTTCGGGAGCCGCAGTTCCAGCTTCGGTTTAATGATCACAACTAAAGGTTATTCAGCCCTAACCAGTTTGGCTCAGTGGGTAGAGCATCGGTCTGAGGACTGAAGGGTCCCGGGTTCGATTCCGGTCAAGGGCATGTACCTTGGTTGCAGGCACATCCCCAGGAGGGGGTGTGCAGGAGGCAGCTGATGGATGTTTCTCTCTCATCGATGTTTCTGACTCTTTCTCCCTCTCCCTTCCTCTCTGTAAAAAATCAATACAATAAATTATAAAAAAAACTAATCTGAAGATTATTCAGTCTCAGCGTTGCTTCTGGCCTGTGCTCCGGGTGGGAGACAAAGGACAGGAAAGTGTGGGGTGGACTGCAGCCCTGGGCCCGCCTGGAGCCCTGTAGTTTGGGGAGGTTGCACGTGTTGATTCTTTCTCCGAGGGGCTCCGTGTGGACACCATTCTCAGATGGCCTTCGATCCCAGAACACACAGCTTTGACCAGTCGCCCAGGAAGCACAGCCACCTGCCCGGGTCCAAGGCTGGCCAGGCGGCGACAGCAACAGCCTTGACCTTTAACTTCTGAGGCATGGAGCCAGCACCAGGCACACGCGCTGTCCCTCCCCTCCCCTCCCCCGCAGCCAGGCCCCAGCGCCAGGGGAGGTCTGCCCCCCGGTTTCCTGAAGCCCCGCTTGTCAGTGTTGAGGTGGAGGGGACGCACCTCAGGGCCTCTCTCTCACTCCACCCGCTCCCTGTTGTCTCCCAAGGTGGGCGGAGGGCTCCCCTGGGTGAATGCCACCCAGGCTGGCCTGGAATTCAGGGGTTCCCAGGACATGAGATCGCCAGGGCGAAGACTGGGAAAGTCCCTGGCAAATAGTCTGCCTTCTAGGCCGTGCCCACCCGAGGATGTGGGCACCAAAGAGCAAAGCGGACCCCGCTCTCTGCCTGCCACTTCCAAGTGAAAAAACCACTCTCCAGCCCTGATTGGTTTGGCTCAGTGGATAGAGCGTCGGCCTGCGGACTGAGGGGTCCCAGGTTTGATTCCGGACAAGGGCATGTACCTTGGTTGCGGGCACATCCCCAGTGGGGGGCGTGCAGGAGGCAGCTGATCGATATTTCTAACTCTCTATCCCTCTCCTTCCTCTCTGTAAAAAAAAAAAATCAATAAAATATTTTTAAAAAAAGAAAAAGAAAAGAAAAGCCACTCTTCAACAGGTCAATGCCATTAAAAAAAAAGAGGAAAGATTTTTCTAGATAAAAACAGACATGTGAGATATCCCGACTGATCTTTTTTTAAAAAATGTTTAAAAAATAGCTCTGCTGATATTAAGCCTTGGGAGCGCTTTTTAAAGATGTGACAAGACTACTCTGTTTACGTAAGCGCGTGCTCTTTGGAGGTCTCTTCTAAACTACTTGATGCAGCCCCATCATAACAGTCCGCGCTGTACTTTCAATATTTATATGTTTGGCAAACGTGGCGAAGCCTTAACAAATGATAAAGCTAACTCGTAAAAGGATGGGTGGTCAGTGTGTAAAAAAAAAAAAAAAGGTTATAAACCAGCCGCAGACCGTGGACCACGGTGGGTGTCCTATCTCCTCACCCAGGTGCCTCCCGAGCTGTGGGGGGGCTCCTCTGACTTCCTGGGGGAGCATGGGGCGCGGGGAGACGCAGCCCCGGATCTCCGGCACCCCTGCCCCGGCTTGGGGTCTGCAAGGGGGAGGGCGAACCCTCTCCAAGCCCGAGTTGGACCCTCGGGTCCCTGGCACCTCCCCTGCCCTTGGCCCTCAGCCCCCTCCGGTGCGCAGCGCGGCTGGGAGCCCGCGGCTGGTGCGCCCCCGGCCCGCGCCCCGCCCGGCCGGTCCCGGCGCTTCCCTGCGGGTCCCTAAATCTCCGGCCGAAGATCAGGGCGGGCAGCGCCCGAGCGCGCGGCGCTTTGAAGGGCCGCCCCGCCTCGCGGCCCACGAGCTCCCCGCAGCTTTGTACCCGGACTTTGTGTTCTCCCGGCCAGGAAGGGGCGAACCCCGGGCCGCCCGCTGCGCCATCCGGGCCAGAGGCCGCAGGGCGCGTTCCTCCTCCCGCCCGCGTGCTCGGTCCCCCGGCACCGCCACGGAGCCCTCCTGACGCCCATTCTACGGAGGGGGAAACTGAGGCCCGGGGCAGGTTGGATCTCAGCGAGCAAAGCGTGGGGCTGCAGACCCCGATGTTTGATTTCCTGCAGCGAACGCGCCCCGTGCCTTTTTGGAGGGGGAAGGTCAGAGTGGCTCCCTCGGCGGGGTCCTGCAGGGAGCCGGGCGGCCACGAGGGGGCAGCCGTATCTAGCCCTGCCCGGCTCTTCCCGGAGCGCTGCTTTCAGAGAAGAAACAGCTGTGAAAATAGGGGGTGGGGGTAAAGGGTGGGGTCTCTGAAGATGGACTTCGCTGTCAAGATGAGATAAAAGGGAAGGACGTGGGCTCCGGGGGATGCAGAATGCCGAATGTCCTCTGCACGCCTTTGGCCAAGTTGTTGAACCTCTGGAGGCCTGTTTTCTTTCTTTCTTTTTGTTTTTGAAATATGTTTTTTAGTGATTTCAGAGAGAGAGATAGAAACATCAATGATGGAACAGAATCATTGATCGCTGCCTCCTGCAAGCCCCCCACTAGGAATCGAGCCCGCAACCTGGGCATGTGCCCTGACTGAGAACCGAACTGTGACCTCCTGGCTCATGGGTCGATGCTTAACCCCTGAGTCACACCGGTCCAGCTGGAGACCATTCTCTAATCTGTGCCAATGGAGGAAATAGTTGCCCAGCTTGGTTGTGCTGGGAATTAAAATACCAGGTAATTAGTCTAAAATATTGCCCCAGGGTGCAGAGGGCTCCAGTCTGAGTCACCAGCCGAGACAAGGGCTGAACCTCCTGGCACCCGGAGGAAGGGGAGGGTCTGCCCTTGGCTTACACATGTGGGGCTTACATCTGCAGATCCTTCCGGGCCACTGAGCATCCATGTTGCCCCCACAGGGAGACTGTTGTCACATCCATTTTATGAGAAAGAAACTGAGACTCAGAAAGGCTGAGCAGGTGCCCTGGGGCCACGGGCCACAGCCTATGTCCACCTCAGAACCAGGGACCCGGGGTTTGCACCAAAGGCTCTGCCCTCTACCTCCTGCACAAACCCCCACATACCACTGCCCAGGTCACTGCGGCGTAGGCAGGGATACCAACCCCTCCCAAACCCTCAACCAAGGTGGGGGCTGCTGCTGACGCTTTGACAGTCGTCCTCCCCACCCCCACCCACCCCCAGGTTTGCTGGGTCACTGGGAAGAAGGCTCTAGGCAGGTTTCCATTGCCAGCCTGTCCCACCCAGTCCCCAGTGGCTCTGGACCCTCCACCATAGACAAGTAAGTGAGTAACCGGCCCAACAGGGAAACAGCAGAACACCAAGGAGAAAGCTCTCAGGCCAGCCAGGGAAAACTGGCAGAATGCCCACCGCGAGACAAGAGGGTCCAAGTGCAGAAGATACCCTCCACCTGGCATTGTAACCCGGAAAAACGAGCTTCAAGAACGCTTTTCAGACAAACAAAACCAAGAGAGCAGGGAGGGAGGCGGGGCCAAGAGGACGTCAGGAGGGAGAACCTGCAGGCAAAGAACAGCCCGTGCAAAGCTCATGGGCCCAGAGTGTGCCGGCCTGCTTTGTAAAATAATAATAAAAAATAATAATAATTTCAAGAGCATTTCCCCATCCCATTAAGTGTTACAAAACTGTTTTCTGAACTCCATGAAGAACAGGTAAGCCTCATGTTCCTCTTCCCACCCTCGCCCCTCCCAAAATAACTCGGTCATAACTCCTTCCCACATGGCGCTCTGTGCCCGGAGCTCATGGCAAGTCCTGGGAGCCATGACCTCACCGAGGCTGTAGTGAGGGAAGTGTCCCAGCTAACCCCAGCACAGGTGGACATGCACACACACGTGCGTGCGCGCGCACACACACACACACACACACACACACACACACGGGAGCTAATGCTTGGCTTTTGAGCATAAAATTGACTTGAAGATTCTCCAAGGGTTTGGTGTATTGATATGTGCCATTTCAGAAATTAAAACCAAAAGATCTTTTTTTAAAATATATTTTTATTGATTTTTTTTTTAGAGTCAGAGGAAGGGAGAGGGATAGAGAGAGAGAAACATTGATGAGAAAGAAGCATCATCAACTGGCTGCCTCCCGAACACCCTGACGGGGAAATCAAACCAAGACCTCCCGGTTCGTAGGTCGACTTTCAACCACTGAGACACACTGTATGGCTTACAAAGCCTAAACATTTACTGCCTACTCCTTTACAGAAAACTTTGCTCCATCCCCATTCCAACGAAATGCCATTTGTTTTGTGTTCAGAGCATAAAAGAAACCTTCAGTTAATATCAATAAAGGGTAGAGCATGAAGGGAAGTGTTGGCTTGGTTTATCACACGCAGGAGTATTGGTTCGGTATTCGTTCACACAGTGTTCAGACAGACTTTATGAAACAAAACTCCCATAATGAGAATTGACTGTTTGGTGAAACGGAGGCGCGGAGGGTCTAGTCTCAGCCTTGTGCCTGCTGTCACTGAGATAAAAAGTGAAGGAACCAGCCCGGCCAGCATGGCTCAGGGGTTGAGCACGGACCCACGAACCAGGAGGTCCCAGTTTAATTCCCAGTCAGAGCACATGCCTAGATCATGGCATCGATCCCCAGTGTGGGGCACGTGGGAGGCAGCTGCTCAATGATTCTCTCTCATCGTTGATGTTTTTACCACTCTCTTCCTTTCCCTTCCTCTCTGAAATCAATAAAAAAATCTCTCTCTTTTTTCTAATGAAGGAGCCAGGATTTGACACCAAATAGTGTTACTCCAGAGTCCTACATTCATAGGTGGACTCTCACATGGCCTTACATTCAAATAACATTGTAATTCAACAACTAAGAGGACAGAGCTTTGAGTTTGTTACTGGCTATTTCTGCATAGGAAGCCTGAGATCGCCTGTGCCCTGAGACAGAAGGATGTAAGCGTATCCTTCTCTTTAATTCATCCATTGCCACCGGAAGAAGCTGGCCCACCCTGCTCGACTCTTCGGAGACAGTGTGCAGCGTCCGGGGCTGTGCTCAGTAGGCACCAGGTTCCAGGTGACCCAATCTACCAACAAGTACCAGCTTCCCCGGTGGAAGAATGTGTTTCCCTAATTCTGGGCCATCGAGCAAGGTATTTCCATAGTTGCCTGAAACCCATTTTCTAGATATCCTGGACTGGGGTTTGGCAAACATTTTTCTGTAAAGGACCAGGCAGTACATATTTTAGACTTTGTGAGCCATAATCAACTACTCAACTACTCAACTTGGCCCTTGTGGTGCCAAAACAGCCATACACAACCAGGTGGCATACCTGCATTCCCAATAAAACTTTATTTACAGAAGCAAATGGCTGGCAACTCCCCACTCTACACTCTTGAGAAGGAAGGCTCAGACTAAGAGTAAAACGGCCCCAATTTTGCCAAGAAGGAAATGGAAACACAGTCACAGAATCGTTGATTTTTGAAGAAGGCAAGGGGAGAACTTTAACTGGATGTTTGGGTGTGTTTGCACAGGTGAAGTGAATTCAGATACGGCGCTTCTCAGGTTAGATCTGAGCTCGTTGGGCAAATGAAAGCAAACGCAAAGCAAAAAATCTTGTCTTCACAAATCCTACCAATGGCCTGCGTCTCAGGAAATTCCTGTGCAGGGTAAGTTCTACACAGTTTAAACGATGAGGCTGAACTGGGTGGTGAGAGCTCTGAATTGCTTTTCAGGTGTTCCCAGAGCTCCCAGCTGGCGGGTTCATCGTGTCTTTGTACACCTTAATTTTCTGGCTGGCTTGGTTTCCCAGCCCAGGACTCCCAGACAGGTGATAAAACTGTCTGAAAAGAAAGCCTCTGGTGTACTCCCGTGCGGGCAGGAAGAAGAGCTTCCGTGGAAAGTAACCTCACTGGATGGCCGGATCATAAATGTCGGACTGGCCGCCTGGTCTTTGGACAGGCACTATGGTAGGGAGATTGGGGACACCACCCTAGTGGCAGCAGGTGGGGCCTGGCTCACTCTATCCTCCCAGTGTCTGTGGGAGGCTCCGGGCCCCACCCTTCCTACTTGCACTGACCATAAACCTCGTGAGGAAGCAGAGAGCCGCCTTTGCTCAGGGAGTGGGGGTGGCTAGTCCAGAGTCACACCCCAGGCGTAGACCTTCTTGGGTAAAGGGCTTACCTTTGGTTTAAGCAGGCTCTGCCGATTGTTCCTGTGCACCTAGGTGCGCCCACCTTTGAAACAAGCACAACCCCACATGCCACTTGCCCATCGTTATCCCAGTGTCAGTGTCAGTGAAACGGAGGCGAAGCAGCTCACAGTGCCACTGCAGTGACTACATCGCCGAACCCGCAGGGGAGTCACCGAACCAAGCACCAGGCTTGGCAGGTTGTAAGCTGCCATCGCTACTCTTACTGGTGAGACCCTTCCCTCCCCAGCGCGGGCGGGCAGCCCCTCGGTTCTCTGCGAACCCCTGGGGTCCATCTGATCGGACCCTGCCCCAGGCCCGGCACGCCGATCGCTGCGGCGAGATGCCCACATCCACGCCGGCAGAGACCCGCAGGAACCTCATTCGCCCGAGACCCGCCTGGAACAGCGACTTCCGGCCCGTGGGAGACACAGCCGGACCTCCCGTGGTGGGCGGGGCCGGTGGCAACCACGCCCCCTCTCCCCTCGATCACATTCCGCGGCGCCAGGCACCACCTAGCGGATCCCCGGGCCTGCAGAGGCGGCCGCGCCCCGCCGCGGGCACGCCTCCGGTGACGTCACTTCCGGGCGGCCGGACGGGGCGGGCCCGGGCGGCTGTGCTGAGCGGAGGCTCCGGCTCCTCCGGGTGGTTCTGCTTTCCTGCCGGCCACGTCCCCACGCCGGACCGCGGGCGCCTCACGCCGTCCGAGGGCCGCCCGGCCGCTGCAGGCCTGCCGCGCCCGGGTAAGAGGCCTGCGCTGCCCTCGGGGCTGCTGTGGCCACGGCTGCTGGGACGGGGCTGGGGGCTGGGAGCGGGAGGTGGGGGGCTGGAGAATGAATGAATGGGGCGCGAGAGGCCGAGCCGGGCGGGGGGCAGAGAGTGCCAGGGGAGGAGGGTGGGAGTGTCCGCTGAGACACGTCCAACTCTGCAGAGGATGGTCTGAGCTGCTCCGAGCCAGGCTGATGACAGTTGCTGGGAAGCAGACATGCCCGGGAGTTGAGGAAAGGGCAGTTTGCAGCTGAAAGGAGGAGCCTTCAGGAGGGTCCCATGGGATGCACCGGTGTGGAGGTTCAGGGGGCAGGAGAAAGCAAAGCGGGGGGGACTCTCTGGGGTTCAGGATGAAGAGTAAACCGGGCGCATGCATACTTGTCCACGGGTGGGCACGGGACGGCTAATTGCCACTTACCTAGGCAGTATGTGGGGAAGAAGATAACAATGAGGGCTCTGTGTGCTCTGGCTGGTGGGTGTGCCCCGAGTTGTTTGGGAAAGGAAGTTGCTCTGACATTCTGGAGGTGTGTGGCGCCGGCTGCAAAGAGAGGAGGCAGGCTCGCTTAAAGTAACGGGGCAAGGAGACTGCAGGCCTGGGACGTACCGCCGCCATCCCCCGCTCTCGGGGTGTGGGTTTTTATGGTCGGACCATCCCCTGTGGTTGCTGTCAGTGTCTGAGTTTGTAGGGCCTGTTTTAGAATGGGTCACTCACTGGCAAGGAACAGGGGGAGAGGAAGAAACAGGAGTCAGTTGGGGGCTGAGACTCCAAAGGAGCATGGATAGGAGGTGGGGGGAGGGCGAGAGGCAGGAGGCAGGGGGTCACAAACCAGAGAAGAGACCCAGGCTGTTCCGGTTGGGCAGCAGCAGATGGGAACGCTGGGACACTCCCGTTTAGGCGGGGCACCGACAAGTCCTCTCAGGGCCAGGCTGGGCCCGGGAAGTGTGGGACCTGGGAGGGGCTGTGCTGTTCCATCTCCTTATCTGCCTCCTCCGTGTGGGTCGGGGCGGCTGCTTCGCAGTGTGTGCGTGTAACTGTGAGGCTGGTATGGGCAGTCAGTCAGCAGCTACCAGGTCTGCCATCGCACATAAAGGCGGCGCTTCCAATTCTGCCTGGAAATGTTTTGTTTTCTCCCCAAAGGAAGCACGTCTAACATTTCAATAAATCGGCAAGGAAAGTATTTAAAAAAAAAAATACCCATTTTCCTGCTGAGGTGCCAGACTTGCCAAGCAGGCACTTTGTGAACACAAACTAGGCTGCCAGTCAGCATTTCATTGTGACACCGGAACGTTCAGAAGCCCAGAAGCGATCGATGTAATGAAGACAATATCCACTGCTCCGGGTCCCCGTTGGCCACAGGGACACAGCCTTTGGACCACAGGACAATGTCTATATACACAGACGGCACACGCCTGTGTCCGTTGGGCTCTGTGATCAAAGTTCAGCCAGGTGGCGTGTCCAGATAGGTGTCGGCGGTCTGCCCCGTGTTTGCTCTCACAGTCCCTACTCCTTGGTGTGTATACTTTCCCCAGGCTGGAGTAGGGACTGGGGTCATGTCGCTGCTGCTAAATAAGTATCACCAAAATAAATAAATAAATAAGTATCACCAGAGCCGTGGAATGTGGGGGAACCGGCGCAGTCCCTTGCCAAGCCTGAGGATTCCGGTGTGGGATCTCGGGAACCTGTGTAAGCCGGAAAAGGGAATCAAGCATGTTGCAGGCTGATTTCACGTAACTTGCACGCAGCACCCTGCACGTAACACATAGGTTCATAGAAGAGTTTAAAACCAAGCCCGGGGCAGGGGGTGGGATGCAAATAATCGAAGACAGGAGGTGTTGAGAGGCGTCACAAGGTCAAGGGCCAGAACAGGATCAGAAAGTGGACACCAAGAGCCGTTTGGGGCTGCCTTTAAAAAAAAAAAACTGAGGAAGGGAGAAAGAGAAACATCAATAAGGAGAGAAAGTCATTGATTGGCTGCCTCCTGCGTGCCCCCTACTAGGGATCAAGTCCACAACTCAGGCATGCGCCTTGACTAGGAGTCCAACTGTGACCTCCTGGTTCATAGGTCGAGGCTCAACCACTGAGCCAGGCATGAGGCTGCCCTTTGTGATGGAGTGGCGCCTGGCTCGTGGGGGTACGGCCTCTTCTCTGCAGAACTTGTGGGAGCTGGCCCCGGAAAAGGGGGAACTCCCAGCACCAGCCTAACCTCCTGTCTTTCCATCTGCCCTGGTCTCCCCGCCACGTAATACTAACTTCATTCTTTCTTGCTTATTTCCCTCTTGCGAAGGCGTCTCTTTACTCTCCATCTCGAGAAGGCTGAGGTCTTGATCTGTCTGGTCTCCGGATAATAACTGGCCTGGCCCTCTTTTAAGGTTCACTGAAGCCTCTGCAGGGGAAACTGTTGTTTTAAATCTTGTGAATGGTTTGTCTGTTGTGAGCCAAGTCCCCAGATTAGCACAGGACCCCACACACTGGTCCTGACATTCCGAGTCGGCCGTTGGAACGTGGAGGCAGGACCATACCAGAGAGATGAAGTCACGGCACAGCGAGGGCCTGTTCTCGACTCTGCGCAGCGGCCAACTCCCGGTTCCGTGGGAGGGAGCCGCAGCCCCACCGGCCGGGAGTGAGCAGGCGGGGACGGCATCCGGCAGACGTGAACGGAGCATCTTGCGGAGTTTCCTGATGGGGAGCCCGATACACATGCTCCGTGTGTGCACTTGCCTTGTGTGTGTAATTGTGTGAGGGAGTGTTTGTACACAGGCATGGGTGTGACTGCCTACGTGTGCGTGCGTATACCTGTGGCAGTGTGCACGTTTGTGTAGCATTGTGTGCGAATACACACGAGTGTGACTGCAGGCTCACGTGTGTGTGCCTGTGCATGTATGTGTGTGTGTGCATAGGTGGGCATTTGTGTTAGGGAGCGGGCCCACGATGGCCCTCAGGCATCGCACTTGCTAAGGTCAGCCCCTGGAGGAGGTGATGAGGCCAGGTCTGGGACGTGCGTGAACTGTCAGCAACGGGAGGGTCATTGATATCTTGGCGTTGCTGTTGTCTCCCTGGATTCCTCTCACGTTTTGGTTGGCTCTTTTTTAAAAAAATAAATAAATAAAAAGCACCTCCTGTCATGTAAATAGTGAAGTTTCTCTACATTATAAAATCCGCGGGTGAAGCTGTATCAGGGGGGCTGGCAGCTCACATTACTGGAAGAAAGTCAGCCTCTCAGAGTGTTTCCCCCAAGTGACCCAAGCTTGTTAAGAAGATAAGAAGCTCTAAGTGGGAAATGAAAATCACCTGTAAGTCTGTTCCCCGGGGCTAACCAGTAAGAACTTTCTGGTGTAAATCTTTACAGACCGCGTGACATCGGCCTGTTTAAACAAAAACAGGGGTTGCGGTGTGCGTGCTGTGTGTTTCACTTCTCGTTCCATGCCGGACACCTGCTTGTTTCACTTCACGTTCCACGCTGGGCGTCTTCCCAGGTCAATACATAGACATCTGCGTGGTTATTTTATTTTTTATTTTTTAAAATATATTTTAGTGATTTTTCACAGGGAGGAAGGGAGAGGGATAGAGAGTTAGAAACATCGATGAGAGAGAAACATCCATCAGCTGCCTCCTACACACCCCCTACAGGGGATGTGCTCACAACCAAGGTTCATGTCCTTGACCAGAATTGAACCTGGGACCTTTCAGTCCACAGGCTGCCACTCAATCCACTGAGCCAAACCAGTTTCGGCTCTGTGTTTTGTTTTTTTTTTTCTTTTTTTTTAAAAGTATATTTTATTCATTTTGTACAGAGAGGAAGGGAGAAGGATAGAGAGCTAGAAACATCGATGAGAGAGAGAGACATCGATCCGCTGCCTCCTGCACACCCCCCACTGGGGATGTGCCTGCAACCAAAGTACATGCCCTTGACCGGAATCGAACCTGGGACCCTTACAGTTCGCAGGCTGACGCTCTATCCACTGAGCCAAACCGGTCAGGGCTGTGTGGTTTTTAACAGCTGCCCTTGTATTTTATAGATGGAGGGGACCGTGTGTTTCGTAACCATGCCGGATGTTTTACTGTTATAAATAGCACCGCGATGAACATCTTCGTCGCTGTCCACTCTGTGCACCTGTCCAGTTGCTTCCTTCGAAGGAAGTCGGGCAGTAGGCAGTGCTGCCCCCGAAGCTGCGCCAGGGCAGGTTTGATACACAGTCTCCTTTTCCCAGCTGGCCTGCCGGATGCTGCCTATTGGGTGCCTCCCTCCCTCCGCCCCACCCATTCTCCTCCTGCCTGCGTGTCCTAAGAAGCGTTCACTCTTCTTCAAACCCCAGATGCGACAGTCACCAGAGCGGAGCCTCCGCCCGTGTCCCGCGTGTTGCACGAAGCATGCCGCGGCCCGGGAGCGCCCCTGGCAGCTGCGTTCACCGGCAGAGCCGGCCCTCCCCTGGCAAGCCCTCCGCGCCACGCCCGCAGCTCTCCGCGCAGGAAGATGGCCCAGCCCGGGAGCAAGCCCTGAGCACCTGCCTCTGGTGAGTGGCTGCGGGCCGGGCCACCGGCTGGGGAGGGACGCACCGTGAGCTCGGAGGGGACTCTGCCAGCTCGGGGAGCCTCCAGGGCAGCGGTTCTCAACCTGAGGGTCGCGACCCCTTTAAGGGTCGAACGACCCTTTCACAGGGGTCGCCTAAGACCAGCGGAAAACACCTATTTCCCATGGTCTTCGGAACCAACACACCGCTCCTCGGTGTAGCAAAGTGTAGCAATGTAGTTTACTGTTGTCATAGGAAGACTGTTACCCATGCTACACCACGATTCAAGACAAAATTTCATTTATTTGTAATTAGAAATAAATATTTCACAATATCTAATTACGTATTGTTTTTGTGATTAATCACTATGCTTTAATTATGTTCCATTTGTAACAATGAAAATACATCCTGCATATCAGATATTTACATTACAGTTCATAACAGTAGCAAAATTACAGTTGTGAAGTAGCAATGGAAATAATTTCATGGTTGGGGGTCACCACCACATGAGGAGCTGTCTTAAAGGGTCGCGGCATTAGGAAGGTTGAGAACCACTGCTCCAGGGAAGGAAAGCCAGCCACGCCCCAAGGCCTGGGCCACCAAGGATTCAGGGGGGGCCGGACTGTGGCTCTCCACGTCCGAGGTCCTGCCTTCTGGGGTCCTCTGGGAGGGTGGCCCACAGGTGGGGACAGGTGGGGGCCGGGTGGTCGTCTGCAGCCTTCACCTGTTTCTGGGACACAAACGCCAGTCACCACAGAAGATTCTCGGCTGGTGTCACTGTACCGTAATCCTTGGAAGCTCCCGTGCCCGGCACCTCGCTGAGGCTGGGGTAACAGCGGTGCCTCATGGCAGAAGGGGCTCTGGGAGGAGAGCTGGCCCAGGACAGGAGGGAGATGGTCCGCGCCTCGCCCAGGGTGAGGCGGAGGAGGAAATCCGTTCAGCGCCTCCATCAGGCTCTCCCTGCTTCTAAGAACCCGAGGCGCAGTGCGCGAGCAGGGGGTTCACTGCAGCCGGGGGCCAGCCGGCCTGCAGACAGTTTTAGTGGACACAGCCACGCCCGCCGTGTTCAGGTCCTCTGTGCCTGCGTGGCCCACGCTTCTCAAATATTTGCTCTCTAGCGCTTCACAGGAGACGTTTGCCAGCTCTGCTCCAGAGGTTGGTAGCGAGGGGACAAGGAGCCTGAGGCCTGGGGTGCATCCAGGAGGCCCTGGCAGGTCACCCCACCCCAGGGGACCCAGCTCCAGGCTCAGGCGCCGGGCCACGCATGCCCAGAGGTGACGGGCCGGAGAGAGACATCTCAATGCATTCATTTACCGCGAGCCCAGCTGCCTGGCCGCGGCTGATGGCGGGTGGAGGAGCCAGTTCTCCGCACCCGGGACCGTCCCTCCGATTCTTCCCTCTCATGACAGCGTCTGTGTCTTCTCTCCCCTCCCCCGCTTGCCTGTCACCACAAAGAAAGCCTTTGCTCTCTAGCAGACAGATGCAAACCGGCAGTTCCTAGGGCTGAGGAACCTTCCAAACCTCTGAGCCCGGGGGCCCTTGCAGGCGATGCTGGAGGGCACGTGCAGGAGGGAGTGAGATCAAGTCAGTGACTCCTCATGGGGAGGGGTCAGAAGCACCAGGGGGTGTGCCGGCTTCCGGAAAAGTCTGTGCTCAGATGGGGTTTGCAGTCCCCACTGATCACAGGGGGCAGAAAGCCAGCGTGTGTACCCCAGAAACACCCCGTTATGCGCACGGGCTGTCTGCGGGCGGCTGACTAAGCCAGGCTCTGCCCTGGAACAAGAGGGGTTCCACATGCCCGGGACGGGGGCGGAGGTAGCAGAGAGGCCAGTGGGCCAGACTTTGGGGACCCCCTAGGCCGAGTTCAGGAGGAGCTTTGGGGCCATCTAGGGAGAGGGGTTTGAGCCGTGGAGTTAGAGTCAGCTTTGTGGGTGCCAGGGTCTTTGGGGCAGCTGCGGGGTGGAGTGGGGCACGTGGATCAGGGCAGCGGGGGTTCATCGGTGACGCGTCGCGCTGACGGGGGGACACGGCACCTTGCCGGGCACCGGGAGCGGCCTGGCTGCAGGGCCGTGCGGGGCAGCGGCAGTGTCCGTGTCCGTGCCGGGCGAGGAGCTGGTCAGGATGTCCATTCCGTGCCCTTGGCTCCTCCCTCCTATGATGCTCCATGGAATTGGGGACCCACACGGTGAGGGCCCCGTGGGGGGACCGAAGGCCCGAGGTGGCTTCAGGCAGGAGTGACTTCGGAGGGGAACTGGGGAGCCCCATCCTTGTTGCCTGCCCTCAGAGTCCCACCAGCCCGCCCTCTGCCCGCATCGCGCGGCCAGGCAGGGACGAGGCGTGGCCGCGGGTGGCCAGCTCCTCCGGGAGGACCGGGTGGGACCCGGGCCGTTGGGCGGGGCTGAGGACGGGGTCAGAGGCACCGGGGCCAGCGGGATGAGAGGTCAGGGGATACTCGAGGTCAGCTGGCCCCGCAGCTCCCCACGGCACCCCTGCAGCAAGGACTCCCACCTGCCGACACTTGAGAGGGACCCGGGGTGCGTGTGGGAACCGCCCCTGTGCATCCGGTCCTCATCCTGGCGAGGCTCGGCCATGGCGGCGTTTCCGGAAGTTTCTGCCGTCACGCTGTCTCTCTCAGGTGGACTACTTCATGAATGGGATGTCCACTGGGCTCCTGCCAACGTCCACTCAGCCTGCCCTCCGTCTGTGACAGTGGCGCCCCCTCACCCATTCCACAGCCTCCTGGAGCCTCGCCCCTGCCTGCCTGCCTCTGCCCACCCGCCCCTCACCCGGTGGACAACCTCTCTAGTCCCATCCCAGGTGGCCCCACGCTGTCCCTGGGCCCCACCCTGTGGCTGTCACCTGCCGCTTTCTCCCGCTTGACTCTTCTAGAACATGGCTCAGGTGCCACTTTCTCAGGAAACCTTCTCTGCCCCCCACCCGCCCGCCGAGTTCGGTGCCTCCTCGGCGCCTGCAGCACCCTGTCCTCCCACCCTCACCCGGTCTCCCAGAGTACCCGCCTTCAACCCACCCTTCCGGCCTGCCAGGCTTCCTGGGGGCGCTGCGTGGCTCCCGCCTTCTTGTCCTGTGCGCTGCTGGGCACAGGAGCAGGCACTGGGGTCTGCACGGTGGGTGGGGGGGCGGGCTAAGTGGCATCTCCGTGTGAAGGGCCTGGTCAGCCGTCCCGGGCGGCACAGAGGTGCCAGGGGCACAGGAGATATTGAGGAGGAGGACTTGGCCCACCTTGGCCATCAGAAGCCGTGGCCCTTGCTTTGCGGCCCCCTCAAACTCGGAACTCTGGGTGGGGGGTAGTGGGCACGTGGGGGGTTGAGACTCAGCGTGGGGCTGGGTCAGGAAGTGCTTTACCATCAAACACAGACCCTGGTCAGATCGAACCACCGTGGCTGAGAGGCGGGTGCCCTTCCTGGGTGCCAGCCTGATCCAGGAACTGGCTGGGTTGGCACGCCGGACCGGGCCTGAGCCCTGCCCACGGCGCAGTCCTGTGCTCAGGCCAGGCCAGGCCTGTGCGTCACTGACCGGACGCCTGGTCTCTGCTCACAGACCCCTCGGCCACGGAGCCGGCGCCGTTAGCCGCCTGGGAGCCCGGGACTGCCAGCCTCGCTCCCGGCTCACCCACAAGATGTGGACAGTCCTGGTGCTCGCCTGCCTTTCCTCCTTCTCCGTCTCCGAAAGCCGAGTGGCGCCCCAGGAGCCAGGTGAGTGAGGAAGCTGGCAGATTGCTGCGCAGGCCCGAGGGGTGTCTGCAAGCCCCAGCTGAGAGTGGGGAGCCCCCGAGCTCCACGGAGCCAGGCGGGGAAGGGGTGTCAGGCGGAGCTTCTCCAGGCCCAGGGAGGGTAAGGGAGCCCCCAGTGGGGCCGGGCCTCGGGGCCCTGCGCGGGTCTCGGGCTTGACCCTGCAAAACCTCCTTACTTCCAGAAGCCTGGTCTCTGCCTGGGGGGGAGGGGGGGTGTCCACTCAGACCTCAGACACAGTGGCTGCCGCTCTGACAGGCTCCCCACCACC
Source organism: Lasiurus cinereus (assembly GCA_011751065.1). Classification (NCBI taxonomy): domain Eukaryota; kingdom Metazoa; phylum Chordata; class Mammalia; order Chiroptera; family Vespertilionidae; genus Lasiurus; species Lasiurus cinereus. The sequence continues at coordinate 2,222,911 of JAAGEH010000043.1, read as the reverse complement.
CGTCCTCCCCCTCCCCGGCATCCCGCTGCAGAGCCTTCCTGAAGCCGAGAGGTCGCTGGTGGGAATACCCGGGCGGCGGGCTATCTGCTCCATAAGCCACACGGTGTGTTTGAGGGTTTTGGTTTTTTTTTTTAATATATTTTATTGATTTTTTACAGAGAGGAAGGGAGAGGGATAGAGAGTTAGAAATATCGATGAGAGAGAGACCTCGATCAGTTGCCTCCTGCACGCCCCGTACTCGGGATGTGCCCGCAACTAAGGTACATGCCATTGACTGGAATCGAACCCCCGGGACCCTTCAGTCCACAGCCTGGCACTCTATCCACTGAGCCACACCGGTTTCGGCTGAGGGTTTAATTTAACGAGGAGTCACACCTGTGACGGGATCGAATCCCCAAAACAGCCGATCCAAGAGCAGAGCTCTTAGGCCTCCATGGGCTGGGGGCTCAGAGAGGGCAGAGCAGTTTTAAAACCAAAGGGCCAGCTGCCCCTGCGGTGGGCTGCAGGCCAGGGTGGCAGCGAGGAGATGGGGGGGCTGTGCACGCACCCCCCCCCCTCCAGCCTCTCTGGGCCCAGGAGCCGGGCCAGAGAAGCCGCCCGCGCCCCTGATGGTGCCTTTTCCTCTCCTTTCTGGTGTGAAGTGCCCCCCGTCTTCAACCAGATGCAGGCCGGTCCGGTCACAAAAAGCACATCCAGGGAAGCGACCGGCAGCAGCCTGAACCAAACCTCGGAGGGCGTGGCGACGCCCTCTCCCGTCCCGTGGGCCACCGAGGCCTGGGGAGCCAACCACAGCTCCCCTGCAGTCACAGCAGGGAGGACACCCAGGACCGGCGCGGGCGCCTCCACAGCGGCCGCGGGTCCCGCCAACCTCACGGACTCCAGGGTGCCCACGCCGCCGTCCACACGGCCAACCCCGGCGTCCACGGCTGCCCTCAGCACCCCCCACCCCCGGGCACCCAGCGGCAGGACGACACCAACAGCCGCACCTTGGACTACGCTGGCCACCAGCACGCAGACTGCCGCCACCGCCACCACCACCAACACCACCACTGCCGCCACCAACACCACCACCGCCGCCACCAACACCACCACCGCCGCCACCAACACCACCACAGTAAATGCAGGCAGCGCCCGGGGCTCACTGAGTCCCACCATCACCACCACCACCACCACCACGGCAAATGCAGGCAGCGCCCGGGCCTCACCGAGTCCCGCCACCATCGCCACTGCCGCCACCACCACGACAAATGCAGGCAGCGCCCGGGACTCGCCGAGTCCCACCGAGCACACGCCCCGCCACTCCACAGCCAGCCCCCCACTCCCCCCGAGTCCCCACGCACTGAACACGTCCACCCAAGGCCCCACCGCCCGGCCGTCGACTGCGGGACCCGTGGCAGCCACGGCAAGTCGGCCCGCCCCGCCCCTGGAGGACACCACCCCAGAGCCCACCCCCTCCCTGGCCTCCGCGTCCACCACAGCGGTGACCGCTGCCAGCACGGGGCCAGCTCCTGTGCCACAGGCCAGTCCCACCCCCGGGACGGAGGCCACGCCTCCCACCACACCGCCCAGCCCTGTCTCCTCTCCCCCGGGGGCCGGGGGGCCCGCCCCGCCCTCCACCCCCGAGCAGGTGCGGCCTGAGGCCACCGGTGGCGCCGCCTCCACCGGGCCAACCCCCGGGAGCTCAGGGCACCCGCCGATGCCAACCACGGACTCGTGCCAGCTCAGCACGCAGGGCCAGTACCTGGCGGTCACCACCAGGACCCTGCCCCTGACCCCCGTGGACCGGGGGGCGCTGCTGGCCATGCTCCTGCTCGGGGTGGCCCTGCTCTTGGCCGTCGTGGTCCTGTTCGCGCTGCAGGCCTACGAGAACTACAAGAAGAAGGACTACACGCAGGTGGACTACCTGATCAACGGCATGTACGCCGACTCGGAGATGTGAGCTCCGGCCGGGCCCCGGGGGCCCGGCCCCCCGCCCGCCCGCCTGCCCTCCGAGCCCAAATCAAGTGCTTCCAACCCTCCGGTGCCATCCAGGACATCCGCCCGACGTTTACACTGGTTCAGTTGCGATCAGATTGATTCCAGTCACCCAAAGGCCGCTGCTTTCTTTCAGATTTATTTTTGTAGACGATCATGTTGATGGAGCAGGCGATGATTGGGGTGGGGGGTGCTGGTGTGACAGACCCCGGCAGGAATTAAAGCAACGGCCCCTTTCCCTTTGGAGCGTTCCATTCAGACCGAGTCTCCCCAGGTACCTGGCCCCGCCCCGCCCCCTGGCCCAGGGGAGCCTGTGCAGATACAAGGGGCCCTGCACTTGGCCTTCGCTCTGGTGCCCAGACCCGCCCACACCCAGCGGGAGGGGTCTCCGGTGCCACGTGGAGACCGCCCTTTCCTTCATCCCCCTCTCTCCCGGACCGTTAGGGGGTGGGCCCTGTGGGGTTTGATTTGGGCCTGAAACTGCGCCCAGAGTGAGCCGCACGCTGCAGCCAGGTCAGCTGGCCTGCACGGGCGCCCTCGCCTCAGGCGCTCATTATGAGCACCTCGACCCAGGTCACCCTGGAACCTGGGGAGCCCCAGACCCTAGGGAGTGCAGGGCCCGCTCCCCTCGGCCGGACCATCTCCCGGGGTTTCTGGCTCCTACGTCCCAACACCAAGGGCCCTCAGAGCCCACACCGTGTCCTTGTTGGGTCCCGGCTACTGTCCTGCTGAATGCAGGGGATACATTGCGCTCCCCCCAAACCCGGGGAGGTCAGCTTCCCTCCCTATTTTATTTTATTTAATTCTCATTGAGTTCAGAGAGGGAGAGAGAGACATCAATGATGAGAGGGAATCATTGATCGGCTGCCTCTCACACACCGCCTGCTGGGGATGGAGCCTGCAACCTGGGCATGTGCCCTTGACTGGAATCAAACCCAGGATCCTTCCGTCCACAGGCCAACGCTCTATCCGCGGAGCCACACTGGCTAGGGCTTCCCTCCCCACTTTAAAGGCGTCCACCGCGGCACAGAAGAGACACCCACCACTGGGGCCGAAGGCGGGGTAAGCCCGCCCTCTAGAGTTCGCTCTTGAACAACGCCTCCCCCCCCCCCCCCCCCTGCTCCTCTCCCCGAAGCCTGAGGAAGAGGCGGATTTCGGGTGGCCCCAGGCCCCCATCATCACAGAGGCCTCCGGAGCCAGGCCTGGTAACAGTCCCTCTCGCTTAAGTGCCTCCTCCTCCAAAAGGGGTTTCAAATGGCCCAGGATAAAGACAGCGGCGGGACCCCCAGCTCCGTGAGAGGATGGAGAGGACCCGGGTGGGAGCAGGGTGGGAACTCCACGCCGCCCTCACTGGTTGGTCCACAGGCCCCGGGCCCTCCCCCGTCTCCGGCCTCCACTGAGGAGCGGAGCTGTGAGCAGCGCTGAGCCCAGGCAGCCTGCGCCCTCCTGCTTCTCCCTCCCCGCCGCCCACCTCTGACCGTCCACCCGGTGACCGTCGCCCAGCTGACGGCGGCGCTGGGATTGCTCCCGGCCCACCTTGTCAGCCTTGGTCCCGGGCTCCAGCCAGCTGGCGGCATTGTCCGGGACACGCTGCTCTGTGAGGGGCAGGCTCCGCCCCCCCTGGCTGAGTTTCACCTGGAGCTGGAGCCCTGGGCCCAGGTGAGCCCCGGTCCACGTGAGCCCAATTCACGTAGTCCTAAGCCGTGAGGCCAAATCCACCTGAGCCCTGAATCCATGTGAGCCCTAAACCCACGTGAGCCCTGAACCCACGTGAGCCCTGAGCACACGTGAGCCCAAATCCATGTGAACCCTGAACCCACGTGAGCCCTGAGCACACGTGAGCCAAATCCATGTGAACCCTGAACCCACGTGAGCCCTGAACCCACGTGAGGCCTGAACGCACGTGAGCCCTGAATCCACGTGAGCCCTGAGCCCACGTGAGCCCTGAGCCCACGTGAGCCCTGAACCCACGTGAGCACTGAATCCACGTGAGCCCTGAGCACACGTGAGCCCTGAACCCACGTGAGCCCTGAATCCACGTGAGCCAGGGCGCAGAGCCGTTCTCACAGACCAGGTGCCCCGTTCCTTTCCAGGCAGGGAGGACAAGGGGCCCCCCTGGACTGGCTCAGCTTGTGATCAGGGCCTCTGCCTGGTACCCCTCCACCCAAGGAATGGGCATGGGGTGCCACAGGGCCTGCCTGTCCCGCAGCCCCAGCCAGGGCCTCCGCGCACGCACCTTGCTCCCCTGAGCTGGAAACCTGTGCTTCGTCCCGAGTCCAACAGACCCCCTCAGTGTTCCCGGGGCACGGCCTTCTCCTGCCGGTGCTGCTGCTGCCTGCGGGGGCCAGCCCGGCCCAGCGCGCCCCACCTGCAGCCAGCGACCCCTCCAAACGCAAACCCGCCGTCTTCCTGGCCAACAGCCCTTCCCGGAGACGTGTCAGGCTGTGCCAGCGTTCCAGGCCAGGGCAGACCCCGCCAGGGGGTCCCTGCGAGTGGAGCAAGAGGGCCAGCGCTGGGCTGCAGACAGCCACAGAGCCCCTCCACGCAGGCTGTCCAAATCTGGGGGCCACAGGTCCACGCCCTGGGCTGTCCCCTGCCTCGGAGGCCACAGGACTGTAGTGACCAGGCAGCCATTCCTGGCCGGTGGGAAAGTCCTGTTTGGCATTAGCTTATCGGGCGCTTACTGAGCGCCCACTGTGTGCTAACCATTGGGGATTCAGAGATGAAGCTGCCCACGCTGACCTAGGAGCACCCGGGGCAATGGGGGGGGGCACAAGGAGGATGGGAAGAAGAGGTGGGCTCACAGAGCAGGCAGCAGGCCCTCCTGGGAGCTCGGGGCGGGCTGCCCAGCAGAGTGGACACAGAGCCTCTCATCCGGGCCTGCTGCCACGCCGCTTCAGTGCCCAGAGCAAGGCTGGCACACGGCAGGTGGGGGTCTACTGGGTGCAGCCAAATCCACAAAGGCCGCGGCAGAAGTGAGAGGCCGGCGTGGCCCCCAGGGGGCGCTCTTCCCCTCACAGTGAGGAAACTGAGGCAGGGCAAGGCCACGTCGCTGCCCAAGGTCATCCTCCACTTGGCAGGATAGGATGCGCTCCAGGTCTGTCGGTCAGTCTGTCTACAGCGGTGGCACAGACAGCCTGGGGGCGTGGGGGTGCCGTCTCTGGGGCCACAGGAAGGGCCCATTTCCTGCGGGACAGCCAGCATCGCCCCTCCGCCTCCTCCCCCTACTCCCTCCAGGGAAGTGCAAGGGCTCCCCCTGGTGGCCGAGGCTCCTTCCAGCACCTCCTCTCCCCGGGCTGGGTGCTGCCCGTGGCCGGAGGCAGGTCTTGGGGGAAGCCGAGCAGCCCAGCTCCGCTGGCCCGGAAGCTCCCCTGGTTCTGGGCAGAATCCGGGCCGCTGGCGGGAGGCTGGGGGCTCCCTCCCTCACCTCCCTCCATGGCAGCTGCTTCTTCAAAGCCAGCACTGGCGAGGGTCTCCAAGCAAGATAAACATCAAGATCTGCTATTTTATTGTAAACTGTAGACAATGACACGAAATTAGCCATTTTAAGACAATTAAAGGTGTACAAGCTCAGGGGCATCAAGTACATCCACAGTAGTGTGCAACTTTCACCACTCCTTCCAGATCTTCCCTCACCCCAAACAGAAACTTCTCCTGGTTAGGCAACAACTCTCCATCTCTCGTGGCCCGGGGGGGGGCGCCCGTGGCCCCCCTTTCCCTCTCCCCTTCCCCCTCTACCCCCCTCTTCCGTACCCCCAGCCGCGCGGCAAGCTCTGTGCTACTTTCTGTCTTTATGAACTGGCCCATTCAAGATAGAGTGGAAATGCAGTATTTGTCCCTTCATTTCTGGTTTTCATGATTTGAGTCTTTTTTTCCCCCTCTCAGTTAATCTAACTGAAGGTTTGGCAAATTTGAAAAGATCAACAATTCGATTTAAAAATCCGTAGGGAATGACAAAGGACTTAGAATAAGCAAAACAAATTTGGAAACACACACACACACACACTCCCTGGATTTTTAACAAAGATGAAAATGCACGTCAATGAACAGAGAACAGTCTTTCAGCAAATGCTGCTGGAACAATTGGAGGGAGAGAGACTGTAGAGAGACTGGCTGACAGACCTGGAGCACAGAAAAATTAACCGAGCCTGGCTGGTGTGGCTCAGAGGTTGAGCGGAGACACCTGAGCCAGGTCAGAGCACGTGCCCGGGTTTTGAGCTCTAGCCCCAGTAGAGGGTGGGCAGGAGGCAGCTTTTGATGTTTCTCTCTCATCTATGTTTCTATCTCTCTCTCCTTTTCCCTTCCTCTCTCTAAAAATCAATACAAATATGAGGGGGAAAAAAGACATAGAAACAGCAAATAAGCTCATGAGAAAATGCTTAACATCTCTCATTAGTTGCTAGGGAAATGCAAATTAAAGCCACACGATGCCTCCTTCCAGACCTATCCTCTCTAATACAGAGGGAATATGCTAATTGACCATCACTCCGTCACAAAGATGGCTGCACCCACAGCTGAGGCCAAGTTCCCATAAGAAGTCTTACCGAGCAATCAGCAGGGACCTGAGGTTACATCCTTCCCTGTCCCCGTGGGGCTTGACAGGGGACCTCAGCCCATGTCCCCTGCCCTGGCACCAGACTGGGGGATCACAGCTATGTTCCCCACCAGGTGGGGCTTCACAGGGGACTTTAGGCCACACGCCACACCCCAGCACCAGGCCAGGGGACCTGAGGCTGTGCCCCCCTGGCTGGCTGGGCTTGGTAGGGGATCTCAGGCCATGCCCCTCACCCAGTGAGGCTTGACAGGGGACCTCAAGGTGCACCCCCAGTGCTGGATCAGGGAAATTCAGGCTGTGCCCCCTGCCCAGTGGGGCTGGACAGGAAACCTGAAGTTGCACCCTGTAGCTGGTGGGGCTTGATGGGGGACCTGAAGCTGTACCCCCACCCAGTTCTGGGCTAGGGGACCTGAGGCTGTGCCCCCCTGCCTGGCAGGGCTTGATGGGGAACCTCAGGTCATGCCCCCTACCCTGAGGCTCTTGTCAG
>JAAGEH010000043.1:2203173-2215885 GCA_011751065.1 Lasiurus cinereus | reverse complement strand
ATATACATTTTTATTGAAGTCAGAGTGGGAGGGAGAGGGAGAGAGATAGAGAAACATCAGTGATGAGAGAAAAATCATTGGCCAGCTGCCTCCTGCACGCCCCCTACTGGGGATCAAGCCTGCAACCCAGAAATGTGCCCTTGACTGGGGGAATTGAACCTGGGACCCTGCAGTCAGCAGGCCAACGCTCTATCCACTGAGCCAAACCAGCTAGGGCAGCACTTTCTTATAAAATTAAAAATATGCCATTTGGCCCTAGCTGGCTTGGCTCAGTGGATAGAGCATCAGCCTGTGGACTGAAGGGTTCCAGGTTCAATTCCAGCCAAGGGCACAGACCTGAGTTCGAGGCTTGATCCTCAGAAAGGGGTGTGCAGGAGGCAGCTGATCAATGATTCTCTCATTGATGTTTCTATCTCTCCCTCTCCTTTCCTTTCTGAAATCAATAAAGAAATATATTCTTTTAAAAGAGAAAGAACCACATATATACAGAACTTGAAATATCTTTAAAAAAATAAAAATAGCCTGACTGGTTTGGCTCAATGGATAAGTGTCAGCCTGCAGACTGAGCGGTCCCGGGTTCGATTCCAGTCAAGGGCATGTACCTGGGGAGTGTGCAGGAGGCAGCTAATCGATGTTTCTCTCTCATCAATGTTTCTACCTCTCTGTAAAAAATCAATAAAATATATTTTTTTAAAAAATAAAAAACAAAAATATGCCATTTGGCCCAGCAATCCCTCTTCTGATTATCTTCCCGAGAGAAAGGGAAACTCGTATTCACACCAGAACAGACATGAACGTTTCGAGCAGCAGCTCGCATGGCCGTGAAGCCCTGGGACTGGCCCCCAGCGCCCCCCACCCCGGGAAGGGAGAGGCACATGAGAACGCCCACACCACGAAACGCTGCTCTGAGGAGTGAGAAGCCAACGATTGATACAAGCACCACGCGAAAGGCTCTCAAAGCTGGTGCTGAGTGTCACATGCTGATCGGACATTCCAGAAAAGGACAGACCAGTGATTTCCGGGGCCGGACGGTGGTTTGACTCTAAAGAGGCAGCCTGAGGACGCTTGACACTGTTTTATATTCTCGCTGAGCTGAGGGGCACCCGCATCTATGCACATGCATAGAAATGTGTACACCTCACCCAATGCCTCTCCTTTAAAAAACTTCACTCCGCATCGGAAACAATTTTCTATTTTGTCCAGCATTTCCTGGTGTTCATAGCAGATGGGGTTTTCAGGGTATCTGACCCCGCCTTGTTGCCAGGGCAACACCCTGATACTTTGAACTCTTTATCTACAGACGCTTTTCCTTCCTCCAGTCCACGGGGACTACTCTTCCTCCAAAATCTGCCTGCCTCAGACACACCTCTCTCTAAGCCACCCACAGGAGGGATGTTGCCCCAGCGGGCATTGGCACTGTCTGGAGGCATTTGGGTTGTCCTGGCCGGGATGGGGTAGGTAATGACCAGGGATGCTGCTATACATCCTTTAATACTCAGGACAGCACCCACGACAAAGCATGATTGAGCTGCAATGTCAAGGGAGCCAGGACTGAGAGAGCCTGCCTGAGCCTCGATCCAGGAACCAGCACCCTCACGCCGCAGACTCCCCTGCAGCCATTTCAACCCCACGCAGGCCTCCTGGCCCAGCCTCTCCCTCCAGCCGGCAGCCCAGGGCCCACCCCTCCCCCGCTCCCCAGTGAATATTCTCATCTTAGTCAAGCCACTCCCGATGATAAGAACTGCAAGACAAATCAAAATCGGGCAACAGACGGCTTTCGTGGGACAACTCACCTGTAATGTTTATTGAACACGGACAGGGAGGATCCTCGTCTTCGCCGTCCTCCTTGGAGGTGGGAATGATACTGCCCCTTTCACAGGGGTCTTATGGACCCCCTAGGTGGGAAGGGCTGAGAGGCTGCCCCAGGATCTGAACAGGAAGCCAGAAAGACAGGACCAATGAGCCCTGTCTTCAATCTCTCTTGAGCAGACTGAGGAGACCCCAGTACAAATGGCATTTCTGATGGCTAAATTCAAATCCTCGGTTCGGTTGTTTTTTCAAATTAAAAACTTTTTGGGGGAACAGTTTTAGATCTACAGAAAAACTGAGCAGCCGGTACAGAGAGTTCTCACCCACAACACCCTCCCCGCCAATGGTTTTTCCTATTCGTCACATCTTGTATTATTAGTGTGATACATTTGTTACACTTAAGGAACCAATACTGATACATTTTATTGCCAGAATCCAGAGTTATATCAAGTATAACTCTGTAGCCATCATTATGAAATTACTAGAGGCCTGGTGCACGGATCCCTGCACATTGAAAGGAAATTCATCAGAAGGTGGCCTGTGGGGTGGGATGGGCCAGACACACCTGGGAGCCAACCTCTCACGTCCCTCCCAGGCCGGCTGCCCCCGGGCTGGTGCTGGGGCTCCAAGGGCGTCTGGGGAGTGGAGTGCGAGAGGCACTCTGCAAAGTTGCTGCTGCTCCATAGCTCTTGGGTGGAGCTTCTGCCCCCTGGTGGTCCATGTGCGTCATACCCACTGCCCTGCCAGTTGGCCAGTCCAGTCAGCAGGTTGCTCAGCCTTTTATATATAGAGATGTGGGTTATGGTATTACGTGGGATACAATATTATATGGAGCAGCTTCCGGCCTGAGAAGTCTTCTGTGTTTGTCCTTTTAGTTTGCCATTCCCTCAATGACACATGCTGTTTCCTTTCTCTCCCATTTTGTGGGAAAAGTTTGTAGGAGACATATTATTACTTCCTTAAATACGTACTAGAATTGACCATTGAAGCCATCTGGACAAGAAGGTTCTAGTTTGTTTCCTTTGGTGGTGGTGTCCTTTTGTGCATGCATGTGTGTGTGTGTAAATATTTTCCATAATGAATTCATGTACTCAGACAGATTTGGGGCTATTCGGGTTTTTTGTTTTTTCTTTAGTCAGTTGTAGTATTTTTGTCTTTCAAGAGCTATGCCCTTTTTATATAACTTATCAATTTTATTAAAATTAACTTACTTATATATGTGTATGGCTTGTATCCAAATAAATAAAGAATGCTTATGATTCAATCACAAGACTTAGTTAAAAATTGGCAAAAGAACCCTGGCCGGTGCCGAAACCAGTGTGGCTCAGTGGATAGAGCGTCAGTCTGCAGACTGAAGGGTCCCAGGTTCAATACTCATTAAGGGCATGTACCTTGGTTGCGGGCACATCTCCAGTAGGGGGCGTGCAGGAGGCAGCTGATAGATGTCTCTCTTTCTCTCTCATCGATGTTTCTAACTTTCTATCCCTCTCCTTTCCTCTCTGTGAAAAAAAAAAATCAATAAAATATATTAAATAAATAAATAAATAAAAAAGAACCCTGGCCGGTGTGGTTCAGTTGGTCGAGTGTCGCCCCATGCCCTGAAAGTTGCTGGATTCATTCCCGGTCAGGGCACATACTCAGGCCGCAGGTTTGATCCCCAGTAAGGTTGTTTGTGGGAGGCAGCTGGTTGATGTTTCTCTTTCACATCGGTATTTCTCTCTCTCCCTCCCTCTCTCCCTACCTCCCTCTCCTTTCTTCTCTCTCTGAAAAATAAAAATAAATTGGCAAAAGATTTGAAAAGACACTTTGTCAAAGGAAGATATGCAAGTGAACAATGAGCACGTGAAAAAAAAATGCATCATTCGTCATCAGAGAAACGAAAGTTAGAACCACAAGGTCATAATATTACACCACCACCATCACCACCACCACCACCACCACCCCCGCCCCCGCCCGGGGAAAGGCTAAACTTAAAAAGGCAGAAAGCACAAAATGCTGGGGAGGATGTGGAGCCAACAGGACCCTCATACGCAGCTGGTGGGAAGGTAAGATGGTGCGGTGGCTAGGGAAAAGATCTGGCAGCTTCTTACCGTTCAACACACACACCTTCTCTAATCCACCCATCCTACCCCTAGTTGCCCAAGAGCATGGAAAATATTTCCCCCAAAAAAAGACTTACATATAAATGCTCATAGCAACTTCAGTCACATTAGCCCCAAACTGGAAGCAATCCAAAGCCCACTGTATCTGTTACTGGTGGGGAGGGGTCCTCATCCCCATCTATTGCCAGTGGGAGTGGAATTCTTTTTTTAATATATTTTATTGATTTTTTACAGAGAGGAAGGGAGAGAGATAGAGAGCTAGAAACATCGATGAGAGAGAGACATAGATCAGCTGCCTCCTATACACTCCCTACTGGGTATGTGCTGCGACCAAGGTACGTGCCCTTGACTGGAATCCAACCTGGGACCCTTCAGTCCGCAGGCTGACGCTCCATCCACTGAGCCAAACCGGTTTCGGCAAGGGAGTGGAATTCTTGCCCTATCCAGAGAAAAAGAATGTTCTGAGACTTGCATGCAAGGATGAAGTGCAGCAGGAAGCTTTCTTTCTGTGGAAATCAACGAGTTTCCAGGGTCCCTTTTCCCTTGTCCGGCCAAGGAAGAGGTGCAGCTGGGGCTGAGATAAAAACCAGTGTTCAGCGCTCCCGATCCATGGTGGAGCAATCCAATCAGCATCAGGCTAGCCTGGTTTGTGCTCCCAGTGGCAATCCGTTAGTCCAGTGATCGGCAAACTGCGGCTCTTTGGCCCCTTGAGTGTGGCTCTTCCACAAAATACCACGTGTGGGCACGCACGTACAGTGCGATGGAAACTTTGTGGTCCATGCGCAGAAGTCGGTTTTCGGCTCTCAAAAGGAATTAAATTGTTGTCCTGCTGATGTTTGGCTCTGCTGACTCATGAGTGTCATTGCCAGTGGGGTCTGCAGGGCCACAGGGCTTTGGAGGGAACACTGGTGAATGCAAGAAAGCAGGAAGGAGGGAGCCCCACGAGCCACGAGCCAAGAGCCAAGAGAGAAAATCCTTTTGTTTAGGGGATATGCCGTCCCAAATTTTCATGGGTGCGCAGTGGCCAATGACTTCTGTTCCCAGGTGCGACTGACAGGTTCCTTCCCTAGTCACCCCGACTTCACTCTGAAGGCATCTCTCTCCTCTTTGTGGGACCCCCAGTGGTTTGTGGGGAAGGGGCATGGTGCCCTGGGAGTGGGCATTGCAGCTTCCTGGCGAAGCTGGACAAACAATGTGACTAGAATGTCTGGCCTTCTCTGCTCCTTTCCTATTATGAATAACCAGCTAATTACAACGGTATGACCCTCCAGAATAAAACCCTAAGACAGTGGTTCTCAACCTGTGGGTCGAGACCCCTTTGAGGGTCAAACGACCCTTTCACAGGGGTCACCTAAGACCATGGGAGAATGCAGATATTTACATCACGATGCATCACAGTAGCAAAATTTCATGGTTGGGGGTCACCACCACATGAGGAACTGTATGCAAGGGTCGTGGCCTTAGGAAGGTTGAGAACCGCTGCCCTAAGATGAAAAATGACCAAATGTCAGAACCACCAGTCACTGTGACTCGCATTAACCACCAGGGGGCAGATGCTCAACACAGGGGGTTAATCTCCCACAGCGGGAGCCCGGCTCAGCCGGAAGCTGGGCTCATGGCTGGCGAGCGCAGCAGTGTTGGCAGGAGTCTCTCCCGCCTCCTGCTACGGACCCCTCGGGGGTCCTGGACTGCAAGGGGGCGAAGCCAGGCTGAGGACCTTCCTCCCCGCCGCCATTGCATGAGTGCCGTGCTCCAGGCCTCTGGTAGCCACATCATGGAACACTTCTCAGCCAGAAAAACCAACGAACTCCTGACACATCCAACCACCCGCCTGAACCACAAATACGTTATGCTTTAGTTCTCTGAAATTCAAGAACTGGCCTGTGGTTGCCACTGCAAGAAGAACAGGGGGGAGAGACAGGGAAGAACTTTCTGGGGGAGATGGAGATATTCTGCATCTTTTTGTTGTTATTATTAATCCTCTCCCGAAGATATGTTTCCATTGACTTTTAGAGAGACTGGAAGGGAGATGGAGAGACACAGAAACATCAATGTGAGAAGGACACATTGATTGGTTGCCTCCTGCCTGCATCCAATCAGGGCTGGGGAACCTGCAACCAAGGTCCATGTCCTTGACTGGAACTGAACCTGGAACCCTTCAGTCCGCGGACCGATGCTCTATCCACTGAGCCAAACCAGCTAAAGCAGGATCTTGCTTTCTAGATCCATTCTCCACTGAAAGCAAACAAGCCCTCTAGAACTATGATTGGTCCTAGGGGTGGGACGGTGGAAGCTCAAGCTGATGCTAGGACTTCTTGCGGCATCGGGCTTCGGAAAGTAAGGCAGTGGCCTAAGAATCACAGGAACACGTCCAGAGAGGCGAGAGGCAGTTTGAAGTGGATGCTACAGGCCAAAGTAAGTAATGGTGGTGCCACCGATGGAATGTTTTTGTTCCCCAAATTCATATGTTGACACCTCATCCCCAGGGGGAGAGTTTTGGGAGGTGGGGGCTTTGGGAGGTCATGAGGGAGGTGCCTCAGGAATAGGATTAGTGCCCTTATAAAGGGACCCCAGAGAGTCCCCTCGCCCCACCCATCACTGAGGACACAATGAGAGGTAGCTCTCTGGAAATTGGGAAGTGGAATCTGCCAGCACCTTGATCCTGGACTCCCAGCCTCCAGAACTGGGAGAAATAAATGTTCCTTGTTGTAGGCTCATATTCCCAACCCGTGAGTTTATAGCAATAGTAACAGGTTATGACTGCTGGGGAGGGAGTTGCAAAGATGAAAAGAGAGAAACTAAAATGAACCTGTGATGTTGGGTTGGAATTGGATTGAAACCTGTGTTTGTACATCGTTAGATATAGAAAGATAGATGTAAATGTATTTATAAATATATACACTCATACAAACACTAGAGGCCTGGTACACGAAATTCATGCATGGGAGGGGGTGTCCCTCAGGCCAGCCTGCTCCCTCTCCAATCTGGGACCCCGTGAGGGATGTCCAACTGCCCTCTCACAATCCAGGACTGCTGACTCCCAACTGCTCACCTGTCTGCCTTCCTGATTGCCCCTAACCGCTTCTGCCTGCCAGCCTGATCACTCCCTAACCACTCCCCTGCCAGCCTGATTTATACCTAATTGCTCTCCTGCTAGCCTGATTGCCCCTAACTGCTTTCCCCTGTGGGCCTGGTCAACCCTAACTGCCCTCCCTTGCAGGCCTGGTCCCTCCCCACTGCCCTCCCCTGCTGGCCATCTTGTGTCCACATGGGGGCAGCCATCTTTGACCACATGAGGGCAGCCATCTTGTGTGTTGGAATGATGGTCAATCTGCATATTACTCTTTTATTAGATAGGATAGAGGCCTGCTGCACGGATGGGGGCCAGCTGGTTTGCCCTGAAGGGTGTCCCAGATCAGCGTGGGGGTTCCCTTGGGGAATGGGGTGGCTGAGCAAGAGGCCTATGGTGGTTTGCAGGCCAGCCATGGCCCCTGGCAACCCAAATAGAGGCCCTAGTACCTGGGATTTATTTAGCTTCTGTAATTGAAACTTTGTAACCTTGAGTGGAGGCCTAGGCTGGCCAGGGCAGGCCGGAAGCTTGCCTTCCTCCATTGCTGGGGAAACCCAAGCCTCCTACTTGCTCTGTGGCTACAGCCATTTTTGTTGGGATTTATTTACCTTCTATAATTGAAACTTTGTAGCTGTGAGTGGAGATCAGGGCCAGCCAGGGTGGGCAGGAAGCTTGGCTTCCTCCTGCTCGCTCTGTAGCTGCAGCCATTTGGTTGGGTTAATTTGCATACTCGCTCCTGATTGGCTTGTGGGTGTGGCTTGTGGGCATAGTGGATATAGGATCAATTTGCATGTTTCTCTTTTATTTTATTTATTTATTTATTTTAATATATTTTATTGATTTTTTTTAGAGAGAAAGGGAGAGGAATAGAGAGTCAGAAACATGGATGAGAGAGAGACATTGATTAGCCACCTCCTGCACGCCCCCTACTGGGGATGTGCCCGCAACCAGGATACATGCCCTTGACCGGAATTGAACCCGGGACCTTTCAGTCCACAGGCCGACGCTCTATTCACTGAGCCAAACCGGTTTTGGTTTGCATGTTTCTCTTTTATTATTGTAGATGAGTATATTCTATATTTATACACACACGCACACACATGCATGCACACATGCATGCAGGACCAGGAAGCAATACTGCCACAGTGGCCCTAAGCACATCTCACACCTAGAGAGCTTGGCTCGCCTGAAAGGAACCATTGCTCCTTGGAGAACTGATCGATTGTGGGGTGAGGTTCAGAGAAAAATGGAGCCCCTATAAAAAAGAGACAGAAGCCAGTTTTAAGAGGTTCCCACTGGCCCAATTGGGGGCCGTTTGGGCAGCCAAAGAAATACTGATGTCGGGGGATGAATAGATGACCCATGAAAGATGTGTCCACATCCTAATTCCTGGAATCCTCAAAATGTGACCTTCTTGGGGGAAAAGGTCTTTGCCAATGTAATTACAAATTAAAGGTCGTGAGATGAGATCATTCTGGATTACGTGGATGGGCCCTACATCAATAACAAGTGTCATAAGAGAAAGGAGGGCGGTAACAGAGGCACAGAGGGAAGGCCAGGTGAAGACGGGGGCAGAGACTGGAGGGGTGTGGCCACAAGCCAAGGGCAGCTGGAGTCCCCGGAAGCTGGAGGAGGTGAAGGAGGGCACTCCCCTGAGGACCTCCAGTGGGAACACAGCCCTGTGACACCTTGATTTTGGACCTCAGGCTTCCAGAACCGTGAGAGAATAACTTTCTGTTTTAAGTCACGGGAAACTACAAAGGAGCAGACAGCCATCTTCCTCTGGGCTGAGCCCTTTCAGGCTTGAGTGATTTCTTTGCTTGGTTCAAGGCCTTCAGTAAAGAGACAGACCCCGTGGGAGCCTGTGCCTGGGGTCAGGCTGGCATGCGATCTGGTACAACCAGTTCTGCCGTCCGAGGCTCAGACACGGATGCCGGGGGCTCTGACCAGCGTGCACGTTGCCCGTGGCACTGGGAGTGTGGGAGGGGCCTGTGCCCAGCCCATGAGCCCTGCACGCCCAGCTCCTTTACCCACTTCACCCTCGGGATCCGTCCACATGTCCACCCGGCCTTGTTGTCAGAGACCTCCATCTTCCAGCGAGTTCTCCCCGACAACGCCCCGCCCACCCGCTGAGCAGTGATCCAGTCTCCTGAGGGCCCCCACCGAGCCCGGGACACCGCAGTGTGGGAGGCCTGGGACCCCAGAGTGAATGTCGTGCCTGTGGATTGTGGGGACGAGGAACGAAGATGCTGACTCCTGGGGAGATGCTTGGCTGGGGCTTGTCAACTCGTCTGCTGTGATTAAGGGGCAAGACTGGAAAGCCGGTATCATAGGGCTGACTCCAGCCAGAAGTTCTCCTGGCACAGACACAGCTAATCCTCACGACCAATTGGCTTGGAAGTAAATCCTCCCCCCTCCGCCCAGTGATACCAACCACAATCAAGACTTAACTACAACAAGGCTGTACACACAGTCCACAAAGGGGTGCACCAAGAGAGTCCACCTCAGGTAACTGGGGAGGTGGAGCTACTGGGCCATATAGGACACCGAGCACACAAAGCTACTCTACCAACTCAGGGAAGCAGCGAAAATGTCAAGATAAAGGAACAGATCACAAATGAAAGAAATGGAGGAAAACAAACGACTGGATATAGAGTTCAAAACCATGGTTATAAGGTTTTTCAAGAATTTCCTAGAAAAGATGGATAAATTTAGTGAGACCCAAGAGGAGATGAAAAAGGACCAACTAGAGGTGAAAAAGGACCAACTAGAAATTAAACATACACTGAATGAAATAAAAAAAAATTATACAGAGACCTAACAGCAGACTAGAGGATCATAAGAATCAAGTCTAAGATTTGAAATACAAAGAAGCAAAAAACACTCAACTGGAAAAGAAAAAAGAATAAAAAAATTGGAAGATAGTGTAAGAAGCCTCTGGGACAACTTCAAGCGTACCAACATCAGAATTATGGGGGTGCCAGAAGAAGAGAGAGCAAAATACTGAAAACCTATTTGAAGAAATAATGGCTGAAAACTTCCCCCACCTGGTCAAAGAAATAGACTTACAAGTCCAGGAAGCCCACAGAACCTCAAACAAAAGGAATCCAAAGAGGACCACACCAAGACACATCATAATTAAAATACCAAGAGCAAAAGAAAGAGAGACTAATAAAAGCAGCAAGAGAAAAGCAGTTAATTACCTACAAGGGAGCACCTATACGATTGTCAGCTGATTTCTTAACAGAAACTATGCAGACCAGATGGGAGTGGCAAGAAATATTTAAAGTGATGAATAGCAAGAACCTACAACCAAGATTACTCTACCCAGCAAAGTTATCATTCAGAATTGAAAGTCAGATAAAGAGCTTCACAGATAAGAAAAAAATTAAAAAGTTCAATACCAAACCAGTATTATGTGAAATACTGAAAGGTACTCTTTAAGAAGAGGAAGAAGAAGAAAAAGGTAAAGATAAAAATTACGAACAACAAATACATATCTATCAACAAGTGAATTGAAAATCTGATGAACAGAATAAGCTGGTGAATATAATAGAATCAGGGGCATAGAAAGGGAGTGGATGGACAATTCTCAGGGGGCAAGGGGTGAGGAGGTTCAGGGAGAGACTGGACAAAAATCATACACCTATAGATGAGGACAATGGCGGGGGGAGGTAAGGACAGAGGAAGAGGTGGGAGCCAGGTGGAGGGGAGCTATGGGGGGGGGGGAAGAGGAACAATTTTAATAACCTGAATAAAGATTTATTAAATTATAATTAAAAGAAGACTGGAATGCCCTCCATCCTTCTGGGTGAGCCAGCTCCCTCAACTGGAAGGTCTTCTTGAGCTTCTAGGGCCCCACCTCTGAAACCAGGGCCTCCACCCCGAATGCCAGAATGCTCCTGAGGAAATTGTCTGGACTTTTGACTCAGGAAGCACCACCCTAGGAATTCACCAAGGGACAAGCCAGCAGCCGGGGCATCTGTGAGGTATGACCAGGGGATGAAGGGGGATGAGAGAGAGCAAAAAGCTAGCGCCCCAGGGAAGCATGCAGACCGGGCCAAGATCAAGGTCAACTTAACACTGGCTGGAGGCTTCTAGGCCTGTGCGGCCGGCCGGCCGGCAGCAGGGGCGCTGCCTGCTGGTAGAAGTTCCCATCAGGCCGTCCTCCTCCTCTCCGTGAAACTGACAGTGCCCGGATGGAGGAGCCAGAACCTTCCGGTCCCGCACCTGCCCTTGGAGCCTGGAGCCTGCACTTGGAACCGGGGTCCCTCCCAGACGCCATGTCCGGGAAACGCCCCGGAAAACCACCTCACCAAGTGAACGCCCTGACCGCCTGACCCACTCACCCTGGGGACGCTGGAGAAGTTCACCGCGCAGGAGCCCAGTCCAGATCACTCCCTCGCCCCCAGGAGTCCCCCCTCTTTGTTGAGTGTCTAATTGCGTGTACAGAACCCAGACGTTCTATACAGTTCGCGAGTCCTCAGAAGGCATACACCTGGTAAACCGCTCCCCACACGGTGTCAGCCACACCAGACGGTTTCTATCTCTCATTAAAAATTGTTAATGTTGAAATTATTCCAGGTTTTTCCCTCCCCTTCACTCTCCCCACCCCACCTCCCACCGTCCCTTGGCCTTCATCACGTTATTGCCGTGTCTATGGGTGTGCATACATGTTCTTCAGCTAATCCCTTCACTTTCTATTTTATTTTGTGTTTGAATCCTCACCTGGGGATATTTTTCCATTGATCTTTTTAGAGAGAGTGGAAGAGAGAGGGAGAGATGGAGAGAAACATCGATGTGAGAGAAACGCATCGATTGGTTGCCTCCTGCAAGTGCCCAACCGGGGCCCAGGCTGGGAAGAGCCTGCAACTAAGGTACGTGCCCTTGACCAGAATCAAACCCGGGACCCTTTGGTCCACAGGCCGAGGCTCTATCCACTGAGCCAAACTGGCCAGGGCGCCTTCCCTTTCTTTATCCAGTGCCCCCACCTCTACCCCTGGCATCGCTCATGTCCCCACTTAGTCAATCCCACCTGCCCAGAAGCAGACGACTCTTCCCAGGTGGAGCTAGATTCTTCTTCTCGTTGTTGTTCTAAGACGTCACATTTTTGGGATTAGCTGCACCCCCAGGCTTCTGGTTTCCCTCCCCATGATGTTTGTGAACTGTGTCCGGTTGTTGCCTCTGACAGCGGCTCACTCCCTGTTTCTGAGTCGGATTCCATCCGGGGACGGACCACAAGCTGTGCAGCCTTTCTCTTGTTCGTTGGTATTAAAGTTGCTTCCGGTTTGAGGCCATTCTAAATGAAGCTGTCCCAAATATCTGAAAGAAGGAGGGAAGGAAGGAAGGGAAGGAGGGAGGAAGGGAGGGAGGGAGGAGAGGAGAAGAGGAAGAAGGGAACGAGAGGAAGGAAAGAAGAGGAAGGGAGGAAGGAAAGAAGGAAGGGAGGAAGGAAGGAAGGAAGGAAGGAAGGAAGGAAGGAAGGAAAGGAGAAAAAGAAAGAGGGAGGGAGGGAGAGGGGGAAGGGGGAGAGACAGGGACAGATTATAACCTATTCAACAAAACCGGAGCCCACGCCTGGCCCGTGTTTCTCAGTGGTTAGAATGGCAGCCTGTGGACAGAAAGGTCTCGGGTTCGATTCCTGTCAAGGACACATACCTGGGTTGCAGGTTCATCCCCAGTCCGGGTCGGAATGCATGCCGGAGGCAACCAGTCGATGTGCCCCTCTCAC
>JAAGEH010000043.1:2136203-2192654 GCA_011751065.1 Lasiurus cinereus | reverse complement strand
CTGATTTTTCTTTACATGAGTATCATTTTGTCACAGGGCACAGAGTATGTGGCCCAGTTGTGTTGTAAAGACATATTTGTATGGGTAGCGTCTGAACAGCTCCCTGTCCACAGGAATGCCTTCCCGTGGCTTATGAGAGAGATCCTTTCAGATAAATCACATAGACTCTATTTTTTATACTCCCATTTTACTTTATCTTTTATTCTTTATTGTTGAAAGTATTACATATGTCCTCCTTTTCCCCCCATTGGCCCCCTCCAGCCCACCCTGCCCCAGTGTGGGCTTGCAAGGAGGCAGTCGATCAATGATTCTCTCATCATTGGTGTTTCTCTCTCTCTTCCTCTCCCCTCCTCTCTGAAATCAATAAAAATATATTTAAAAACAACTTTTGTTTCAGTTTGCTGTCATTATTTATATAAGGCCATTGAGATGGCCAAGTTTCCTCATCTGTAAAATAATGAAACATTAATTTCTGAAATCACTTCCAATCCTATATTATAGTTTGTTTTACATTTAATTGCCCCCCTATTCTAAGAGCTATTTTAGTTATATTTTGACTAATTGGTTTATATAGGTCATGTGTATATTCATATAGTTTTACTCTTTAAAAAAAATCAAATATAGCTTACTGTCAATTGGGTTTTATAATCAAGAGACTTGGGTATATCAGTGGACCCAAAATTTTGATTCGTAAGGTCTATATGGCTCCTACTTGTCAGGTGCATCTCTGTAGGACGTCTTATGTTCTGCGTTATAACAGTACACTGAAGACAAAAGTAAATAGATCTGGGAAGCATTCTCAGTGATAAGCTTCTTTATTTCTGACTGAACCACCTGTGGCTCAAATATTGGAGTAAATCCCCAGACTGCAGCTGAAACGCTAGAGCTTAGATCCAGCCTTACCACTTAACTTCCATTTGACTTCAGGAAAGCAACTTTATTTCTGAGCTTTAGCCATCTCAGTGGTAGTGATAATACCCGACTCACCTACATCATAGGGCTGCCAAGCTGGCAAACTCTGGGTGCTGTGTGTTCTAATTGTGCATCTTTCTAGAAACACCTGGCCTCTAATAGAGGAACAGCAGATCTTTAATGGAGCTGGGATTGCCTCTCAGGTCTTAGGCCAGAGACTCCTGCAGTGAAGGCTCATTCAGCTTCCTGTTCTGTAGACTGGTTTTCCTGACGGCTGAAGCTCTTGGGCGCCCTCTAGTGTTCCGTGGACACAACCAATATTCCAGCACCACGAACAGTGCCCAGTGGCTCCCAGTAGGTTCTTGATAAATGTTGGATTGAGTGGATTCTAAATCCACAGGATGACTCACCTTGTCTGTCTGATTTGTATAACAAAGTTGAAGCATCTGATAAATGATCCATGAGGTGTATTTTTACTTTCAAGAAAATGCTTATGTGGCACAATGTGGAGGGATATATTTCTTGAGCAAGAAAACCAACCTACTCTTAGAAAGGTGGAGCTCCCCCACTGAGGAGTCAGCCATGGAGCCAGCAGAGTCTTGGGCTAGAGAGGCCATATGGAAATCTTTTCCCTCTCCCTTAAAAAAGAAACAGACAGACCTCCTTCAGGGTCCAAAAGGATTTACTAGTAGACAAAGCCAGTTGCCTCAGAAACTATGTTCATTGGATATAAATAGATACTAGGAATGTTCTGACCCCCAAAAGGTGATTGTTTCTGTATTTATGCTTTTGATTTATTTTCCTTGGCCATCCAGTCTATAGTCTGTTCCCACATTATTCTGCCTTTTAGCATCCTATTTCTGTCCTTTACAGCTCTTACCAGAATTTATAGTTTCATGCTTATTATATTGTTTATCTCTCTTCCCACATTATTCTCTGAGCTCCATGAAATCAGGAACCATATCTGTCTTGTTCTAGGGTCTTATTCAAATGTGAGACGAAGTATAGTAAGTCCTCACGTAACATCTTTGATAGGTTGTGTGACTTTAAGCAAAATGACATATAATGAAACCAGTTTACCATAGGTTAATTGATATAAACAAGAGTTAAGCTCCTATGGTGGGCATCTCATCAGGGTTACAACAAAATGACATTGGAGGACCTGCTCTATGTTTAAAATTTTGAGTCAGCAATTTGTATTGCTTATATGGTTGCAGGAGTGTATAGTCTCTAAACCCGAGCCTTGGCTTAATTTTTTCTAATTCTCTTAAGCCTTGCTCTCATTTGTAAAATGGGATGATAACAGTATCTTTTATGTTATAGTATAACTTAATTTTTTATTTCATGTGAATGAGTATATTTAATATACTGTACATGTTAAGGGACTGTGATGGGGCAAGTGACATAATACACGTAAAGCTGTCATAGGGCAGTACTGTGAAATGGTACCCAGAAAACCGGTGCTGAAGAGTGTCTCTCAGTTGTGCCCAGGACTGCAAGTCATCCCTACAGCACTCAGGTCTTCACTCACGTCTTGAGCAGATAGTTATTTAAATGTGTGGTGGACGCTGTGCTGGGCACTTAACAAGTAACACGAAACAGTGTGAGTGGGGAGGGATGCTGCTTTGCAAGACCTGTCTCTCCACAGGGCAGTGCTCATTTTATTTCCTCCTCTTTCCTCCCCTTTTCACTTTCAGTTGCCGTATTTTCCGGCGTATGACATGACCCCCAACTTTTCCAGTTAAAATATAGAGTTTGGGACATACTTGCCCTTTACGATGACAACCAGCGGATAAGACGACCCTGACTTTTGAGAATATTTTCCTGTGTTAAAAAGTCGTCTTATACGCCAGTAACCGATAAAGCTAAAAAAAAAAAAAAGTTTGGTTTTATGTATTGGTAGCACATTATGTTGTCAGAAGAAGTTAATTACTTGAGGTCGGTAATTTCTCTCCCTGAGCCTGCTGCTGCTTTTCTAAGACTGCTTGTTCTGAAATCCTGTGATTCTTTGCATTAAAATAATACGGGAAAGCTTGGTATTCTGTAAAGTGCTTTTTGTTAGTTACTCTTTTCCCTGTCCCACTTCTCTCCTGAGTTCTAACATCCTATGCCAGCTTCACCTGGGCAGTGCCCCGTCCTCAAATTTCGCAAATCCAGACTTTCTCATCTTTCCTACAAACTTTTCCTCTGTGTTAATGGCAACCTTGCGGTCGCCCCAACTAAAACTTTTGCCCCAACTAGAGATCTCTGACTCCTCTGGAATTCCTTTCTGTCCCTCACCACCTAAATCTAATTTGTTACCACGTCTGGCCACGCTTATATTTGAAACACCTACGCCTTTCTCCCTTCCCACTCGCTGCTCCTGTTGCATTTAATTTTCTAACCGGTCTCTGTCTCCAGTCTCATGCTTTTCCACCGGTGGATCCTTTCTAGAGTACAGTTGAGCAAATTCTCTAACCTTTTATCTGTGTAATAACAACAGCTTTATAGGGCGTGAGGATTAAGTGATAAATGAATATAGGAAGCACTAAATGAATAGAGGGGCTGTGATTTACTGGTGTTTTGTTAAAAATGGAGTTACAGTAAGAAAAAATGTTTGACCACATACACAACAAGCTAAATTCCACTGTAATAAAGTCTTTAGTCCCTCTGAGTGTTGATTGTGAGTTGTAGTTTGGGACAATTTTTAGTTTCACGTTGTTGCCAGAGGTCACATTCCCCCTCTTTAGGAGCAGTAGGGAAGCAGAGCTGAGCTCTGGAGCATAAATTCGCACACCTGGCCCTTGTTTATTGTCCTGAAAACTTGTACTTTTTTAATGGATGAGGTGATGTGATTTTGTGGGGGGTGGGGAGGTGGGAGTTTTGGTAGGGTAAGGAGTTAAGGGAAAATTTCTACTTGATTTTTTAAGAATTTGTGAATAATGGGCCAACATGCCTGGCCCTCTTTGATTCTGCTTTAGTTACTCAAAAAGAGACAGCTGGATAACTTCATTTTATTGGCAATTTCTGCTCATTTAATCCTTTTGATAAACCAGGGAGGTAGGCCCTATTTTCATTTTATTGTTAGGCCTTAAGGAGGTTAAATGACTTGTCCGTGGCCACACTGCTCACACTGAGCGTGACCAGTGGGAGCCAAGGTGGGCCCAGGCACGTGACTCCACCCAGAGCCATGTCCGGACCACTGTGCCCTCTGCATGCTGCCAGGTCCACATCCCGCGGTCTTGGCTTTTAAGACCCACCCCAAGAATTGCCTTTTGGAAGTTTTTCTCACCCTTGTCTTTGCCCAGTAAGAATTAATTATTCTTTGTTCTGCTTGCTTCAGAGCTCCTGAGGAACTGAGGGCTGTACTTGCAGGCTTTTGACACTAGGTGGCATCTGTTTATAGAAAAGTAAAATGCTGTTTGAGTCTTAGAAAACAGTAACAAAGGAAGCATCCTTGATGTTATTCATAGGCCCTACTAGGTAGGTAGGTGGGTCAGATATGGAGAGATGGGTAAGCAGGTTGTTTGTTTTGGAATGTTCCTCAACATCTACATCAGCTAAAACCTTTATTTTAAAAATACCCCCTGAAGTGATTTCAGACACAAATTTTGATGTGAAATCCTTTGTTGTTTTATAATCAGACATGAATAAATAAGGAACTATAGAGCAACATTTTCTGTAAGGATGCTGTTAAGAGGTGTTTATTATATGCCCAGCTGTTGTGTTGTAAATGTCTGATTGCTGAATTACTCGTAGTGTATATTTTGCTGTTTAAAATGTTCTTCTGAAGCCCTGGCTGAGTATCTCACTTGGTTAGAGGGTCATCCTGATATGCTATGGTTTGCAGGTTCCATCCCCATTTAGTAAGAACCAACCAATCTACTAGTCTATCGAATAAAAGAGTATTATACAAATTGACCATCACTCCAACACACAAGATGGCTCCCCCCATGTGGTCAAAGATGGCTGCCCCCATGTGGATACAAAATGGCCACCACAAGATGGCCAGCAGAGGAGGGAAGTTGGGAGGGACCAGGCCTGCAAGGGAGGGCAGTTGGCAGGAGCCAGGCCTACAAGGGAGGGCAGTTGGAGGTGATCAAGTCTGCAGAGGAGGGCAGTTAGGGGCAAACAGGCTGGCAGGGGAGCAGTTAGGCATCAATCAGGTTGGCAGGGGAGTGGTTTGGGGGTGAGCAGGCTGGCAGGCAGAAGCGATTAGGGGCTATCAGGAAGGCAGGCAGATGAGCAGTTGGGAGCTAGCAGTCCTGGATTGTGAGAGGGATGTCTGACTGCCCTTGAGGTGTCCCAGATTGGAGAGGGTGCAGGCTGGGCTGAGGGACACATACCCCTTGCACAAATTTCATGCATTGAGCCTCTAATCCTACCTAATAAAAGTAATATGCAAATTGACCATACCTCCGCTATGCCCACCAGCCAATCAGCGAGTATGCAAATTAACTCAACCAAGATGGCTGGGACCACAGAGAAAGCAGGAGGTAGGCTTGAGTTGCCTGGCGATGGAGGAAGCCAAGCCAAACCCTGGAGGGCCAGACCTCCCCTTAAGGCAACAAAGTTTCACTGGTTGTGCAGCAGAAGACTTGGCTCAGCTCCAGGCTACAAAGTTTCAATTGTAGAAGATAAATAAACCCCAGATACCAGGGCCTCCTCTTGGGTCACAGGGGGTGTGGCCGGCCTCCAAACCACCTACAGGCCCCTCGCCCAGGCCACCCCATGCCCAAGGGAACACTCACTCTGATCCAGGACACCCTTCAGGGCAAACCAGCTGGCCCCCACCCATGCACCAGGCCTCTATCCTATCTAATAAAAGATAATATGCAGATTGACCATCACTCCAACACACAAATGACTGCTCCCACATGGTCAAAAGATTCTGCCTCCATGTGGATACAAGATGGCCATCACAAGATGGCCAGCAGGGGAAGGCAGTTGGCAGGGATCAGGTCTGCAAGGGAGGACAGTTGGGGTGATCAAGCCTGTAGGGGAGGGCAGTTAGGAGTAACCAGGCCGGCAGAGGAGGAAAGTTGGGGATGACCGGGCCTGCAGAGAAGGGCAGTTCGGGGGGATCCAGGCCTGCAGGGGAAGGCAGTTGGGGGGACCCAGGCCTGCAGGGGAGGGCAGTTAGGGGTGACCAGGCCAGCAGGGGAAGGCAGTTAGGGGTAAACAAGCCCACAGGGGAGGGCAGTTAGGGGCAAACAGGCTGGCAGGGGAGCAGTTAGGCACCAATCAGGCTGGCAGGGAAATGGTTAGGAGGTGATTAGGCTGGCAGGCAGAAGCAGTTAGGGGCAAGCTGGTGAGCAGTTGGGAGCCAGCAGTCCTGGATTGTGAGAGGGATGTCTGACTGCCAACCTGGATTGGGCCTAAATGGGCAGTCTGACATCCCTCAAGGGGTCCCAGATTGGAGAGGGAGCAGGCTGGGCTGAGGGACACCCCATTCCCCCATGCATGAATTTCGTGCACCGGGCCTCTAGTATATATATGAAAAGCCAGCGACTAGAATGCCAAAATGACATGTTGCTATGACGCCCACTGCAGCTGGCCAAACACGGTGGGACTGGCCAGCCAACCTCCTGCAGCTCCTCCCCTCAGCTGGCCCCACCCCTGATGGGCCCCCATCCCCTCCATTGTCCCACAGGTTCCCTCCCCCCCACTGGCCCTGCCCCTGATTGCCCCCCAATAGGGGACAGGGTCAGCTGATCAACCTCCTGAAGCCCCTTCCCCCACCCAGCCCCATCAAAGAATGCCCCCTCCCCCTAATCAGGGGCAGAGCTGGCCAGTCAACCACCTGTGGCCCCTCCCCCCAACCTCAAT
Organism: Lasiurus cinereus; assembly: GCA_011751065.1. Classification (NCBI taxonomy): domain Eukaryota; kingdom Metazoa; phylum Chordata; class Mammalia; order Chiroptera; family Vespertilionidae; genus Lasiurus; species Lasiurus cinereus. The sequence continues at coordinate 2,185,934 of JAAGEH010000043.1, read as the reverse complement.
GGGTCTCTAACACGCTCTCCACCCCTGATTGCCCCCCATACACACCAATTGGGAATGGGGCTGGTCAACCTCCCCCAGCTGCTGACCCCTCCCTCATTGCTCCCCTCATCGGGGGTGGGGCCTGCCAGCCAATCACCCATGGCCCCTCCCCCCAGATGGCCAGGGCCAGACCTCACCCATGCACAAATTCGGGCCTCTAATGAATACATAAATAAGTGGAACAACTGATGTTTCTCTCTCTGAAATGAATTTTAAAAATAAAAACAGTTCTAAATGAAAAATTCTAGTAGTTTCAGTTTCCATTTTTATTGTAAATTTTATGTAAACATAAACACGTTCCATCACAATATTTCTAAGGAAGGTCTTGGTTAACTGGGCTTAAGCACAGTTCGTAATTACACGTGGGATTGAGATTTCAGCTTCAACTCCACTATAGCTCTATCTATAGCTTTGTTTCACACCTGCAGTTGAAGAGGGGAAATGACTATTTTTTAAAGTGTATCTAAAACAACTTTTTAAAGGTGTTCAAAATCTCTTTTTCTGTGATACATTGGAATTTTATGTGTTTTTGAAGTCTGTTAACAAAGCATTTTTACTTTGGTTTACTTTTTGGTGGTCTCTGTATTAGTTTCCTGTGGGCGCCATAACAAGTGACTGCAAACTTGGTGGCTTAAAACAACAAATGTCTTCTCCTTGCCTCTCTCCCAGCTTCTGGTGACGGCGGCATTCCTTGCTCGTGGCCACATCGCTCTAATCTTTGTCTCTCCTCTGTGTGTGTGGTGGCATTTAGGGCTCGCTCAGATAATCTCTTCTGTCTCAAAATCCATAATTTAATTACATTTCTTATAAATGACCATTTGCTGGTTTGATATCTTTGGGGATCATTTTCTAGCCTACACCAGTATTCTCTTCTTTAAAATATATATATGTATATATATATATATATTTCTTTATTGATTTCAGAGAGGGAGAAAAAATAGAAACATCAGTGTTGAGATGGAATCATTGATCAGCTGCCTCCTGCACACCTCCTACTGGGGATTGAGCCCGAAACCCAGGCATGTGCCCTTGAATTGGAATTGAACCTGGGACCCTTCAGTCCACAGGTCAAACACTCTAGCCACTGAGCCAAACCAGCCAGGGCTCCTACAATGTTCTTTAGAGCAGTTAGTGCAGCCAGTTTAGCATATGAGTGATGCTGTCCTCTGGCCATCCTAAAAGGGTGGTGGGTGGAGCATTACTATGCGATGGAGGGAACCGACTCTGAACCAGGCCCTTTCTTGCTTGTCCCAGTGAGGCTTTACCACCTGAGCTGCCCGGGAAAGCTGTTAAGTTGGCTAGAGCAAAATGCATGTCAGTTTGACTACAACAGCTGGCAAAAGAAGGCAGGCGAGAAACTTAATAATAACACCACAAGTAATTATTTTGCAGGTACCTATAAAAACCTATTTTTGCTCTGGAGTTTGGTGCTAGATACCCAGTCAGCATTGAGTTTGCATGACACCGCCAGTCTTACAGCAACAGCTCTGCTTTGGGTGAAGGCTTAATTGTGAATTCAGAAAAACAAAATTCCCCAAGGTTTCTCTTTCATAGCACTAGCTGAACTCCAACAAGTCACCTAAATTCTCAAATGAAGTTTATTTCTGACATCAGTATTTATAAGAGCAACTTTTAAGGTTACAGGCGTGATCATAAATTCATTGTAGTTTTCTAATGAATTGGCAACTGAACAATTGCTCTATTTTACCGCATTGTAGTCTTCCCAGGTGATTTCATTCCATCCTCTGCTGTTTCCGAAAGAGGGGGTATTGATCACAAATGCTCCTGATAGCGTTGCGGAGCTTCCTATATTGGTACTATCATGTGGATTATTACTAGAAGATTCCATGGAACCTTGGATATATATTATTACAGACGGATTTGGAGTAGCTATTGATAAATACCAATATGGAATTTTTTGATATATTGTAAGGTCCTTTTGTAACTTTAGATTTGAGGGAAAGAACTAATAACCACTTGGGCTTATATGTAACAGTTAGGTTTGAGACTTAAAAGGAGGTTGTGAATGGACCTTTAGTGTGTTGGGCCTTGTGCTAGGTTCCAGTGATACGAAAGTAGCCCAGTAGATCTTAGTAGTTTATATTGCAGTGGGGAAGACACATGTCATCAAGTAATTGCATAAAGGAGTGAGTACAGTTGTAACAAGCACCATGAAGGAGAAATGTCAAAGCATGTAACAAGGCAGGCGGTGGGAGGGTGGTAGGACTGGCTGTCAGGTTGGCAGTATCCCCAATATAAAGGCCAGTGCTGGGAAAACGCCTGGCACTCTAGAGGACCTAAACCAGGCTGTGTCCGGAACATTAGCTGGGCTGGATCTGCAAGACCTGTAGACGTGGCCGGGTAAATTCTGTTAGTAATAGTTCTTAACAATTCCAACACTTTAGTTTTGCTATTGCATGTAATTTTCACAAGGCTCACTTAGCTAGTGGGATGTTGTTGGAAACAATACCAGCCAGAGTGGTCTCACTCCTGGTCGGTCCAGTGTGGACGCTTTTGTTCTTTTGGTGTGTTATTGTTTTCTCTTTGGATAGTGTTTTCTCTCATTTTTGAAAAAAAAATATTTTTTATTGATTTCAGAGAGAGATAAAAACATCAATGATGAGAGAGAATTATTAATTGGCTACCTCTGCATGTCCCCCCCTCTGGGCATTGAGTCCACAAATGGAGCATGTGCCCTGACCGGGAATTGAACCGTGACCTCCTGGTTCATGGGTCTCTGCTCAATCACTGAGCAACACCGGCTGGGTTATGTTAAAATTCTTACTAGTTATTCAGAATCAGTGTTTTTATTTTTCTAACAGATTTTTTAAAATCCTGTTTTGTGTTTAGAACATTCATCAAAACTCCTGTCCAAAAGCTTTAAGTAAAAAAGGATTGGAACCACAGTTCTCAGATTAATTGGGCATGAACAGTAAACTCAGAGAGAAGTCACTGAACAGTTTTTCATCCTCTGTAAGTCTGTGTCATACTGGACAGTAGGAGTGATAACGGTGTTGGCATTTGAGGGTCCATCACTGCTGGGAATAGAGTGGGCACTTGACATGGACCAAACACATTTTTTTATGAAACAATTCTGTGCTTTCTTTTGAAACTTTTTTAAGTATCAGTATTTTTTCCCAATTATTCATAAATAGGTTTACTATAAACATTTGTGTGTGTGTGTGTGTGTGTGTGTGCGCCTGTGCGCTTTTTAATGTTAATCCCATTCCCTCAAAGATAGCCATTCTGTTGTTGATTTGGGATAGGGGTGGTGTGATGTGGTGTGCATTCGGTTTTTCCTGCAGTGGTATTTATAATATAGTTAGACATTTTCTCTTTAAATACAACTCTGCATAATTCTTTAACTACTTTCCTCTTTAAAAGCAGCTCTTCTTTTAGCACTTTGCCATAAGTAATCTGCCCTCTTATTTATGGTTGGTGCTAGAATCTGAAGCATGTGCTTCCTTCCCACATTTTGGTGCAGAGAAATTCATAAGGTGAATTTCCCGTTGGCTTAGTGTCAGGTGACCCTCCTAGGCCGGGCAGTCCCACTGCATTTCCTTTAGAGAGCCTGGTCGCTCTTGTGAGCACTCATAAAAATAGGGGGAGCAAAACTGGCACCACTAGGATCCGCTCCGGGATCCCACCCTTTACCAGAGGATTTCTGTAATGTCCGGAGAACTGGAGATGTACTCATCTGCATCTGTTCATTTAAAAACTGTTTTCTTTATTAATTTTAAAGTAGGGAAGGGAGAGAGAGACAGACAGACACATGGATAGGTTACTTCCTGCATGCCCCCTCCTGGGGATTGAATCCGCAACCTAGGCATGCACCCTGACCATGAACCCAACCAGTGACCTCCTCCTGGTGCATGGGGCAGTGCTTACCCAACCGATCCACACTGGCTGGGCCAAGACTGTTTTTTATATAAAAGATCCTTATAAACTCAAGGCAGACTGTTATAAAATTAACCTATCCCCATCTTCTGTCTCTGAATTTAATTTACATACATCTTTTCTGACATGTGAAAGTTCTACTCTTTTTTTCTTATTTGAAACAGATGACATAAATTTTAGGGCTCTTTTTATTCCTTATTTTCCCTCTGCTATCCAGTTCTGTTCCCACGAGCCCATGTTTTGAGACATTATGTCCATTTTCGAAGTTCTCTGCTGTTTCCGAAAGAGGCGCACAGATGGTGAGGGGCCACCCTGTCTGAGTTTCAGCTCCCAGAAAGGCGGGGTTTGCCTTCTGAGCCCGGTGGCCTGTGCCCAGGTGGCTGCTCCCTCCTGAAGCGCTGATCCTGCTTGCTCTGCCTGTTGCTCCTTTCGCCGTCCTGTGCTGCGGCTGTTCTCGCAGGGTGGTCTTTAAATGCCAGGGTGCCCCTCAGTCCTTAGGCTTCTTTTAGCTAGACTCACTTCCCGGCGATTTCATTCCATCCTCCGGCTGGAAATAGCATGAGGACTGACACCAGGTTCAGTGACCCAGCCTGCATGCCAGGCCTGGTGTCCACCTGCCTCTCATCGTCTCCACGTGGTCCCTAAGGGTATCTCAGATGTTCCAGAAGCAAACTCCTGCACTCCGAGCCCTGCCCAAACCTGGTCTTCCTGTCATCTTCGTCACCTTCATAAACATGAACTCCATCCTTTCGCACGGAGGCATGTTTGAGACCTTTTTCTTCCACACAGGCTGTTAGGAAACCCCATCTACCAGCAGAACCTTCAGAAAGATCCTGAAACAAGCCACCTGTCACACCTCTGCTGCCGCAGCCACCAGGATCTCTCCTCTGCTTTGCGCAGGAGTCTCTTCACTGGGGTTTTCTCTCTGGCCCCACAAATGATTGATAGCCTCATTAGAACTTCTTTTTAAACGCTCTCCACATACACGCAGCTAGCAGGGGCCTTTCTGACTAAGTTGCATCGTGTCGCTGCTCTGCTCTGCGCCTCACTGAGAGTCCGTGTCCAAGTCTCAGCAGGCCCTGTGGCCCTCAGCTGCATGTGGTGCCTTCTGGCAGCCTCTCTGACCTTCCTCCCGCCCCTTTGGGATAGGGGCGGTGTGCACCCCACACACACACTGGCTCTGTGCTGGGCCTCAGATACACTTGGGCAGCTTCATCTGTGCCCTTCGCCTCCCACTCTCCCCACTGCTGCCCAGCCCTCCCATCAGGCCCCGCGCCACCTGAAACCCGTCCTGCCGCTTAGGACCGGCTTCGTTGTCTCCCAGGTGCTGCAGGGACTGAGTTTGTGGGTTTGTTGTTTCTCAGGGCTCCCTCTTTAGAATATAAGCACAACTGAGGGCCCAAACCTTGTGTTGTTCTTGGCTGTATCCTCAGTGCCTGGAACAGTGTCTGGAGTATAGTAGGTGTCTAGTAATTTCCCTGGCATTTTTATATCTTGAGATCAGAACAGACAAAGATTTGTAGCTGTTCTGCCATTTAAGGATTAGTCAGTACTCATTTCTGGACATTTGTTTTTTCTGCCGATTTTGAGGTAAATTTGAGGAATTTTTACTTCTAAATACAGTCAGTGGCCAGTTGGCTTAGTACTGTCAACCCAGCCAAAGACCTTGGTGGCCTTTCCATGTGAGCCAGCTGCGTTCTAGGCCAGAGACGCGGCCTTGCGTGCGTTAGGAGGGGGACCTCCATGTAGCCAGGAGCCTCTGGGTTTTGCTTGCCATCCGATGTCTGCAGCCTGTTTCTCCACAGTCCACCACCATATCAGCTGTTCGTTTTTGAAATTCCGTCTCCACCTCTGATATGTGTTCTTCCTTCCCACTGGCAATCTTACAGGAAAGAACATGCCAACAAGGACAGATTCCACACTGTGGGGCAGAACAGACGATGACCTGACAATTACTTGTCTTGTATATAGAGTTTTTATTGTGTGTACTCAGCTTGAGCTCAAACATTGCAAATAGCCCCCATATTTCTGATCGTTCTACTAGAACTGCTTTCCCCAGGTATTCATTTGTCTTTTACCTCAACGACTGTCATTTTCTGGATGAGCGGCCAGTATTGGAGTTTCTGCTAGAATATATCCAGACACATGCACTCTCAGACCTGAAGTTATGAATTTGTTCCAGTTTGGCTCATTAACCCACATTTGGCTGAAATTTATGTATAAGTTAGAGTGGATTTCAGTCTGTTCCATGAACTGGGCTGAAGTGTGCTACTAGAATGATTTATTGGTGAACTTTTCCTGATTCTTAGGGGGGGAAATTAGGTTGATAGGAACAATTTCCTCCAATTAAAATGTTTTATTCCACAATTTTCCTTAAAATGTTGGCATCTGTCCTTTGCCCTAACAGCCGATCAGTTGAATGGATAAGTAACTTAGAACAGTTTTCACACTGGAGCTCAGAATCACCTGGAGGCTCATTAAAACAGGTGGCTGGGGCTATTTCCGGTTCCGGCTTTCTGTCTCTGAGTGAGAATCCGGTTGGGACTTGCTGATTCTCTGTGGAGAGATGACGGGCTATTTCTTTCATCTCTTCATTCTTTCCAGCCCTGGTGGGCTGGTTCAGTTGGTTGGAGTGCCATCCCACTTATTACGTTTTGCAGTTTCTTATCCTAGAGCCTTTTAGTTTGACTTACACTAAAAGCGTATTTCCATAATGAGGTGAAGTCATGGACATCCTTTTTCTCATTCCATTACCAATAAACATAATTGCCAGAAAACCCTCACTTCCAAAGATCCTTAACATTACAGGTAATCCTCCCTGTCCAAATCATTCACTTCCCAGATTCAGCTAGTTAACATTCAGATAGTGAGAGATATCTCTGTATGAGCAAATAGAATCTCTCAAGTTTTTATTGCCTATGTATAAGCAAATAGAATCTCTCAAGTTGTTGTTTTAATGATCCATGCTGAGTAAAACTTCTTATGATGGGCAATACTTTGATAAAATACCTCTAAATATTTTGAATGTTGATTTTAACAACAAAAGGGTGTAACAAAACTGTTGCAGACAAGAGTCAATAAATATCTTGTAGTTTATTCTCAGAGTTCATAGAATGTTACCAAAATGTGTGATTTGAGATGATTATTGAGCTATACCTAGATATCAACATAATAAAAAGCAAAGATGATTCTTAATGGTAGTTGAAGGATAAACATTTATTGAGCACTTGCTATTTACCAGTGGCTATTCAAAGCACAAGCCTTGAGCAAGACCCCATGAGTCCCTCCCCAGAGCCTGGGGGCATTGAAGACCTCAGCATGATAGGACCGGCTGGAGCCAAGGTAGTCTAAAGAGCGGGAACGTTAATGACTATAGTACTTTTAATACTCTGTATCTTTCTCACGAGTCTGTGTAGCATGGTCTTTTATGTATTTACCTCCCCATTTTGTTTTGTTTTTCATATTTTGTTTCTGTTAGGAGAGAACATTGAAATTATTCTCTAAGCTATTTGAAGAGAGTGACTAAATGCACCTGGGTCAGGCTGTCTGTGGGTATGAAGTGGTTGGGAGAATCCAAGAACATGGTGGTGAATGGCAGGAGAAATGGAGGCAAGTTGTCTAATGACCATCAGCAGAATCAATCAAAATTACAGCACACGGGAAAGGACACTGTGAAGGCTGGCAAAAACGCAGTGGAGAGGAGGTCGAGCAGATGTATGTACACATTCAAACTGTCGCTCTTTTGATTATGATATGGGACAGTAATTCTTTCTGTGTTCTGTTTTCAAAACAATTTTTATGTTCTCACATAGTTAACAATATAGTATTTTACTCTTTCAAAGTTGTATCGGTTTTTATTCTCATCAAATGTGTACAACTTTAGTTTAATGCTTAATATATAACTTCAGTCATCCTTTTATAGCTATGGTTTTAAATTATATTTGTAGAATTTATACCTAAATGGCTAATCTGTGCTATAAAATACTGCTATTTACCTGAATTTCTTAAAAGTTCAAACTGTATTTTTTATATTTGATGTAAGTATAAATATGTATGTCTTTGAAAACAGTAATATGAATAAAGTTAACTCTGATTTGCATGATAAATAGAACTTAGGGAAGTTCACAAATAGTCACCATTTCTTATATTTATATAGTGAACAGTCCTTTATCTGAATGGTGAGGCACATTTAATATTAAGTTACTTTTTTACCTCTGTACCTCTTAGTAAGAATGAAATGACTTGTTGAGAGTTTTGAGAAATTGTAGAGTTTTATAGCTCTTCTATGAATAGTAAATTGAGTGAGGATAAACATAAACCTAAATAGACAACTATATGAAGGTTTTCCAAAAGTGTATGACCATGTTACGGAGTACTACAGCCTCTTCTATTTCTTACTTTTCCTACAGTGAATTTAGCCACTGCTAAACTGCCTTAGATTGTGTTGGAATTGGCCTACTCCCCCATAGATTGAATTAGCCTGCAGTTTCAGTTAGATTGCTCTAGCTCTGATTCATTTCATTTTTACCTTTCAGGGGTTTATGCTATTCATTGGGCCCAGACTGCCCTTAACTTTTCCATGTCAGATCAGGTCACTGTTTTTGTAATGGATACCCTTCTGCATGGACACCTCCTTGCCCCTTAGCACGTGATGGGAACCTGAAGGGATAGAGAGATGTAGTGACTATAGCAGTGGTATTGGCTTTGTTCAGTAAATTAGGCATCTCTTAATTTTTTAAAATATATTTTTATTGATTTCAGAGAGTAAGGGAGAGGGGGAGAGAGAGAGAGAAACATCAATGTTGAGAGAGAATCATTGATAGGCCGCCTCCTGCATGCCCCACACTGGGGATTTAGCCCCAAATAATCTATGGATCCAATGCATTTTCTATCAAAATCTCATCTGGCTTCTTTGCAGAAATTGACAAGCTGATACTAAAATTCTTACGGAAATGTATGGGACCCTAAAAAGGACTATTAGTCATCAGGAAAATGCAAATTAAAACCATAAGATACAACAACCAGAAAAGCGAGAATCAAAAGGATAGATAGTAACCAGTGTTGGTGATGATGTGGAGAACTTAGTGCCCTCATACACTACTGTTGGAAATGTAAAATTTTTCTAATTAGAAAAATAGTCCAGCAGTTCCTCTAAAGGTTAAACATGGAGTTACCATATGACCTAAGCAATTCCGTTCTTAGGGATATACCTAAGAGAATTGGGATAACATATGTACACACAAAACTTTCATGATTGTTCATAGAGACATTACTCATAATAGCCAAAAAGTAGAAACAGCCCAAATGTCCATCAACTGATAAATAAGCAAAATGTGGTATATCCATACAGTGGAATATTATTTAGGCATAAAAAGGAATGAAGTACTGATGCATGGTACAACATGGATGAACCATTGAAAAAAGCCGGTCGCAAAGACCACATATTGTATGATTGTAGCTTTATAAAATTTTCAAAGTAGGCAAATCCATAGAAACAGAAACTAGATTAGTGGTGGCTAGGAGCTGGGAAGGAGAAGTAGGTAGTGATTGCTATGGGCATGCGGGTTATTTGGGGGAGTGATGAAATGATCCAAAATTGATTGTGGTGATAGTTATACAATTATGTGAATATATTAAAAAATAACTATTGTACACTTTCAATGGGTGAATTATATGGTATGTGTTCATAGCTCCAGTGTCAATAAAGCTGTTACAGAAAATAAAATGATCTGATAGCTTTTCACAAACCCACATGTAAATCATATACCTACCCTTTGGCAGGGATTTTCATATAAGTTTAATTTTTTTTTTTAAGAGTGGATGAAAAGGTTACACCTCTCACTGTGTGTTTCTCTCGTTCTTCCACATCTTAATTTTGAGAGGCTTAACGTTATACAGCTGGTATCTTCACTGACTGCTGATAAGACTATCAGTGACATGTACTGAAATGAGCACTGATGAAACTGATATATACAAATTTGGCCTTCCTTTCCTCTCTTGACAGTGTTTTTCTTCTACAGTTAAACCCAATGACCACCATCACGTATATATTTCTTTCATCTTCCCTGTTTTTCAATCAAAATTTTTTCAGACAGGTCAGTTAGAAATAGGCTTGTCATTCTCTCTTTCCTCCTTTCCCCACCTCTACTCCCTAGCTTTGTAATCATAGGCAAGTAAGTTTCTTAACCTCTGGGCCTGTTCCCAGCCAAGTGGAAGTAGTAACCATTCATCCATCTGGAAGCAGGAAGCTGGAGTTAGCTACTTGGGACTCCTTTTAGGACTTAAATCAAGCTCTGCCTTCTGGCACTTACTGCAGAGAGTGCCCTGTGTTCATCCTGTTTCCTCACCCCAGCCCTGTCTGTAGTGGCCCTTTATGTCTCTTGCTGCTGTAGTGAACCTCCACCTTCCCTCTTTCTCAGCTCCTCCTTGAGGGGCAAGGCATCTGAGCCAAAGATTCTCACAGACGCTTTTCTTGGGAAACCTGGTGTTATATGTAATCGAAATCCTTTCAATAATTGGGCTAGTTTATTGCACTTGCCTTTATGTTTATGCAAATAGTATTCCAATCTCCATTATTAAAATTGATTGAAATCATTTTAGTTCTTGATTACTAGCTTGAATGGGCCAAGGTTTTTAACGTAGACTTTCGTCATTTTCAATTTGAGTTACTTTTCTTCTTCTTTTCGCAGGTAATGGTAACTCAGGATTCGAAGGACAGAGTCGATATGTACCATCTTCTGGAATGTCCGCCAAGGAACTCTGTGAAAATGATGACCTAGCAACCAGTTTGGTTCTTGATCCCTATTTAGGTTTTCAGACACACAAAATGAATACTAGGTAATTTTAAGTCTTTATCCTGAATGACACATGATGCTGAATTTAAGAAAATAGATGGAAAGAAAATAGATTTTTACTTTCAGTCAAAAAAATAAATGACATTAAAGAAAAGTATCTTGCTACAGAAAGATTTTCTATATGTGAGCCACGAAAAGCAACAAACGCTTCTGGGAATCTTATCAGTTTTATTTATTTATTTATTTATTTATTTTTTCATTAACTATATTTTATTGATTTTTTTACATCAAGGAAGGGAGAAGGATAGAGAGTTAGAAACATGGATGAGAGAGAAACATTGATCAGCTGCCTCTTGCACGCCCCTTACTGGGGATGTGCCCACAACCAAGGTACATGCCCTTGACTGGAATCGAACCTGGGACCCTTCAGTCCCCAGGGGCTGACGCTCTATCCACTGAGCCAAACCGGTTTCAGCGGGAATCTTGTCAGTTTTAATTCTATGTTCTTACTTTATCTCAGGATATTTCTTACTAAAATATAAAGCTGAGGGAGCATCTTTGTTCTAAATGGTGATGCTAATTAGTGGAAAGAAATCTGACAGGCATCCTCTATAACCTTAAAAATATATTTTTTCCTGCTAAAAGTAGATTGCGGCCTTTTTTTCATAGTTTTATTACAGACATTTTTAAAATAATTGCCACTGTGTTTGATCTTTGAGATGCAGCAAAGCATTCAGCTAAGTGAGATTCAACTTGGTAAGCGTGAATATTTTTAAAAACATGCTTACATTCAGTATGCAGATAAGAAAATAGATGTGCAAGTGCTTTATTGAGTATTAAATGTTATCTACTTAAAATATTGCATCACTCTTGAAATCTGTCATCCTTTAAATTTCTTTATTCTACTTTCCTTAAATACCTTCTCTCCCACAAAAAAAGGATCTTAGATAATTTTGTAATTGATTTCCACCGTACACTAAGTCAAAGCTGTACAACTTTTCTCTACCTCTTTAACTTCCATGGAAAGGGCTTTCAAGTCCGATGGAAAAGTACAGGGATTTAGAATGCAGAGCAAGTTCTGGGCCACCGCCCACTCTTACCTCAGTCACCCTATACTGGCGTTCAGTAGCTCCAGTGTCCAGGCCCAACCCTGGAAGGACTTGATCACCAAGTGGATAGTCATCGATAATTAGGGGGAGGTAGGAATTGGTGAGTAAAGGTGCTTAGAGGAAAATCTGTGTTCATCTTTTTCCCTTTTAACTCTCTCCCTTGCTAGAATTAAAATACTGTATGGTGTGTTTATTAATTACATGCTAAACCCAGAAAGAAGTCATTCTGGTGAAAATGTGCCTTTGGTATTTTCATGTAATTTTCTGTCGTCATGTATGCTAGTAAAATGAAGTGAAAAGCTGGAATGGGCTTGAGAGGTTCTTTAAATAGTTTCCTGCCTTCAGAGGGGCAAATGTCTAAATTTTCTAAATAGATGGCTGTCCTCTGGAAAGTCAGTAGACTCCAAATGTCATAGTGTCCAAGTAAAATCTAGTTTGCATTATTTTAAGTCCATTTCCCTTTTTTTTCTCAGTGAACATACGAGACCTGGCGGTTCTAGAGCAAGCATGTCAAACTCATGGCCTGTCAGCCAAGAGTCCATGAGTTTCACATGCTTGCAGCGGATCCTGATAGTATTTAAGCCACCCTTTAGCCTTTTTTCCCCCTGAGTTAAGAAATGGGAATCACTGATTCTGGTAACAGTCTAGTAGCATTCAGGATTTTACTGCAGAGGCCCATGACCTGGAGTCATCAAGAAAGGTATTATCTTCATTAAGTCTTATATACTGAAATATGGAAGCATATAAACCATTTTAGAAAGCGTTCCATCAGAATTATAAAACATTTTTAGTGGCTTTAGAAAAGAAATCTGTGTGTTCAGAATCCCCATGCTTTGACTGTTCCAGAGGGTGAAGCTTCTGCTTTAGGAAATAACTCCTATCCTAACCTATACAATAAAAAGCCAATATGCAAATTGACTGAACCACCAATCTCTATGACAGGCACTGACCACCAGGGGGCAGACCCCAACACAGGAGCTGCCCCCTGGTGGGCAATGTACTCCCACAGGGGGAGCGCCACTCAGCCAGAAGCCTGGGCTTATGGCTGGCGAGCACAGCGAGTGGCGGGAACCTTCCCTGCCTCTGTGGCAGTGCTAAGGATGTCAGACCGCAGGCTTAGGCCAGCTCTCTAAGCCATCAGCTGGACACCCCTTGAGGGCTCCTGGGCTGCGAGAGGGCACAGACTGGGCTGAGGTCCCCTCGCTCCCCCAATGCATGAATTTTGGGCACTGGGCCTCTAGTTTTCTTTTTTTTTTTCTTTTTAATTTAATAAATCTTTATTGTTGAGATTATTACAATTGTTCCTCTTTTTTCCTCCCATAGCTCCCCTCTACCCAGTTCCAACCCTGCCCTCTGCCCTTACCTCCCCGCACTGTCCTCATCCATAGGTTTACGATTTTTGTCCAGTCTCTTCCTGCACCCTCTTTCCCCCCAAGAATTGTCAGTCCACTCCCTTTCTATGCCCCTAATTCTATTATATTCACCAATTTATTTTGTTCATCAGATTTTGTATTCACTTGATTTTTAGATTCACTTGTTGATAGAGATGTATTTGTTGTTCATAATTTTTATCTTTACCCTTTTCTTCTTCTTTCTCTTCTTAAAGAATACATATCAGCTTTTCATAAAATACTGGTTTGGTGGTGATGGACTCCTTTAGTTTTTTCTTATCTGTGAAGCTCTTTATCTGACCTTCAATTCTGAATGATAGTTTTTCTGGGTAATCTTATTGTAGGTTCTTTCTATTCATCACTTTTTTGTTTCTTAATAAAGGGAGAGGGATGGAGAGAAACACCAATGAGAGATAAACATCGATTAGCTGCCTCCTGCATACCCCTCCACTGAGGATGTGCCCTCAACCAAGGTACATGACCTTTACCAGCATCGAACCTGAGACCCTTCAGTCCTCAGGCAGACACTCTATCTACTGAGCCAAACTGGTTAGGGATATTCATCACTTTGAATATTCCTTGCCACTCCCATCTGGCCTGCATAGTTTCTGTTGAGAAATTAGCTGACAATTATATGGGTGCTCCCTTGTAGGTAATTACCTGTTTTTCTCTTGCTGCTTTTAAATTCTCTCTTTTGCTCTTGGCATTTTAATTGTGATGTGTCTTGGTGTGGTCCTCTTTGGATTCCTTTTGGTTGGAATTCTGTGTGCTTCCTAGACTTGTAAGTCTATTTTTTTCACCAGGTGGGGGAAGTTTTCAGTCATTATTTCTTCAAATAGGTTTTCAATATCTTGCTCTCTCTCTTCTTCTGGCACCCCCATAATTCTGATGTTGGTACACTTGAGGTTGTCCCAGTGGCTCCTTACACCAACCATCTTCAAATTTTTGGATTCTTTTTTCTTTTCCGGTTGAGTGTTTTTTGCTTCTTTGTATTTCAAATCTTTGACTTGATTCTTGTGGTTCTCTACTCTGCTGTTAGGTCTCTGAATAATATTTTCTATTTCAGTCAGTGTATGTTTAATTTCTAGTTGATCCTTTTTCATCTCCTTGAGGGTCTTGCTAAATTTATCCGCCTTTTCTGGGAAATTGTTGAAAAACCTTATAACTGTGGTTCTGAATTCTATATCCAGTCATTTGTTTTCCACCATTTCTTTCATTTGTGATCTGTTTCTTTGTTTCTGCATTTTCACTGCTTCCCTGAGTTGGTAGAGTAGCTTTGTGTGGTAGGTGTCCTATAGGGTCAATGGCTTAGCCTTCCCAGTTACCTGAGGTGGACACTCTTGGTGCACCCCTTTGTGGGCTGTGTGCACAGCCTTGTAGTTAAGTCTTGATTGTTATTGGTATCACTGGAAGGAATTGATCTCCAGGCCAATTGGCTATGAGGATCAGCTGTGTCTACACTGGGAGAACTTCTGTGCTGGGGACAGCCTTATGAGACAAGACTTGCAAAATTGCAAAAGCCTCTGTGCTATCAGCTTGGATGGGGTGGAGTCTCAGGGATGAGCAGACAGTCTTGGCTTCCCGTCAGCCTTGACCTATGAGGCCTCTGAGTCTCAGTGTCCTGTGGTAATTGTTGCAAGCACCTCTGAGAGAAAGCTGCCCTCAAGTTTCGCCTGCTACCAGCCAGTCCAGTTTTTCCCCAAATGAGTCTGAGCTCAGAAACTTGCCTGGAGCTGGAGTTCAGCGCAGTCAGGGGCTTTTGTGTCTCTTCCGCTTTAGAAAGCCAGCCGCACACTCAGCCACCTGTGCACTTAGCAGTCAGTCCTTTATGCATGCGCGTGCCTCCGGACCTCTGCCTTCCACAGCTCCCCTGAGTCTCCATGTGCTTTCTCTTTTCCTAACAGTCCAGATTCCCCCCGAATGAGTGATTCCCCAGAGTCTCGCCCAGGACTGGAGTTCAGCACAGTCAGAAGCTTCCATCTCCCTCCCACTGGAGAAAGTCAGCCACGCACTCAGCTGCCCATGTACTCAGTCACCTGTCCTCTCTGTGAATGCGTCTCCGTACCTCAGCCTTTTGCATCTCCTCTGAGTCTCAGTGTGCTTTCCTCTTTCCTTCTAGGTGTAGAATTTTCTCTCAGCCAATTTACCTGTGGTTCTGGATAGTGTCCATTTTGTCTTTTAGTTGTAGTTTTGTTACTGTTGTGCGAAGCAGCAGTTTAGGTGTTTACGTATGCCCGCCATCTTGGTTTCTCCTGGTCTTGGGCCTCTAGTTTTCTATAAAATCCTTCTAGTTTATGGAGTCACTTGGGGAATCAAGATGTAACTGCTTGCTGAAACCAGTTTGGCTGAGTGGATAGAACGTTGGTCTGTGGACTGAAAGGTCTCAGGTTCAATTCCGGTCAAGGGCATGTACCTTGGTTGTGAACATCTCTGTCTTAAAATGTAAAGTTCAAGATTGCTATACAAATATTAAAACTCAAAACCTTATCCAGGTGCCCCTAAATTTAAAAAGTATCCAGTATGTAAATTTTTTTATGAATAGAATTTGAAGGATCTAAAAAACTGGTTAAACTAAGTTAAACACGCAGAAGAAAACATATATTTTTCAGTGCAACATTTAATTCTTCTCATACAGTTTCTAAAACAGCTATTGATGATACAGACAGTCCTACTACCTCTTGGCAGACCGGGTTGGTTTTGCAGCAGTAGGAATCCTTAGGCCCTGTGCTCTAGCATTTGATATGCTAGATCAAGGAGTGCTCTTGGCATTCATTGCAAAGTACAGGGAAACAAAGAAAATTTATTAATGAAGCTTTAAATCTTGATGGACTTAATTGAATATGAAACTATCTGCTGTGGCTCATCTTTTGAGCAAGAATTTACCAGAATGTTGACTCATGTCATGTTCAAAGATATTATTTTATAGCAAACTAGAAGCCTGGTGCACAAAATTCGTGCAGGGGGTGGTGGCGTCCTTCAGCCCAACCTGCTCCCTCTCCAATCTGGGACTCCTTGAGGATGTCCGACTGCCCGTTTAGGTAGGATCAGGTCTAAACGGGCAGTCGGACATCCCTCTCATAATCCAGGACTGCTGGCTCCCAACTGCTCACCTGCCTGCCTTCCTGATTGCCCCTAACCGCTTCTGCCTGACAGCCTGATCACCCCTAACCACTCCCCTGCCAGCCTGATTGATGCCTAACTGCTCCCCTGCCAGCCTGTTTGCCCTTAACTGTCCTATCCTGCAAGCCTGGTCACCCCTAACTGCCCTCCCTTGCAGGCCTGGGTCCCCCCCAATTGCCCTACCCTACTGGCCCAGTCACCCCCAACTTCCCTCTGCTGGCCTGGTCACCCTAACTGCTCTCCCCTGCATGCTTGATCACCTCCAACTGCCCTCCCTTGTAGGCTTGGTCCCTGCCAACTGCCCTCCCCTGCTAGCTAGAATCTTTTGACCACATGAGGGTAGTCATCTTGTGTGTTGGAGTAATGGTCAATCTGCATATTACTCTTATTAGATCGCTGCTTGGTGCATGGGTGGGAGCCAGCTAGTTTGCCCTAAAGGGTGTTCTGGATCAGGGTGGGGTTCCCTTGGGGCGTGGGGTGGCCTGGGCAAGGGGCCTGTGGTGGTTTTCAGGCAACCCACGTCCCCTGGCGACCCAAGTGGAGGCCCTGTTATCTGGGTGGGATTTATTTATTTTCTACAATTGAAACTTGGTAGCCTGGAGCAGAGCAAAGCCTTCTGCTCACTCTCTGGTGGCAGCCATTGAAACTTTGTTACCTTAAGCAGAGGCCTGGGCCAGCCAGGGTGTGCAGAAAGCTTGGCTTCCTCCATCATGAGGGGCAACCCAAGCCTCCCTCCTGCTCTCTCTGTGGCTGTAGCCATCATGGTTGGGTTAATTTGCATACTCGCTCTGATTGGCAGGTGGGCATGGCTTGTGGGTGTAGCGGAGGTATGGTCAATCTGCATATTATTCTTTTATTAGCTAGGATAAGGAAAATCTATAGTGCTTTATTTGAATAAACTATCATATATTTTTAAATTACTACTTTGTGGGCTTTTTTCTTTTTGGGGTTCAAGCAAAGTGAATAGAAGAGATAAGTTTGGAGCTTGGATTTTAATACTCGCTGTCTGTTTCATGTTTATATATTTGTAATTGATTGTCAGTTTTCATTTTCTCTTTTAAGTTCCTTTTCCTCCTTTCAACTTCTTTCAATGTACTGTGTTCAGAAATAGTAGATGTTTAATGATTTGAAAATTTCCCAAACTAGCTATATTACAAATGCTCATGTTTCATCTTAATATATCCCTGTATTTTAATCAAGTCAGAGTTATAGCATGAATTCCTAGAAATAGTATAAACAAAATAGTAATTTCAATTTATTGGAAAATATTTAGATTTATTTGAATTATCAGTTATGAAAATTAAATTCTTCCTTTTAGCTGGAAAATAGAGTTGTTAGTAATAACTCTGATTTTCAAAATATCAAAGTGGGGAGACAGATATAGTAAAGCCAGTACAGGTGCTTCCAGGCATGCTCCTTGTGGAGGCTGTAGAACCCAGAGATTGGACAGTATTCTGAGGAGTGGGCGACTTGGAAGTGAGCTGAGCAGGAAATAATATGATAAGGAAATGCAAGAGTCACTTTTTCTTTGGAATTTTTCTGATCCAAACTGCAGTCTGTATAGTCTTACTCATCTTCTACTACTGTAACCATCTAGTTTTATTTTACTTTATGTATTTGATTATTTTTATCCACCGTAGGATATGAATTTATAAATCTTGTTAAGTGTCACTTTGAAATTAAGTGCTTGACTAGAAAGCATAAAGAAATTCTTAGGCCTTCTAACTCGGTATAATGTAAAACGATGTTCTATGGGAAGAAAGAATTTTAGCATTTGGCTTTTATCATGCTGAGACTGGAATACCGGTATATTAAGGATTTTTGCAACAGCTAATATTGTAAATCTGCTTAGAGATTACTAGTACAAGCACAAATAATTTTTATTGTTTTTGTTTGTTTTTGCATTTTTATATAGCGCCTTTCCTTCGAGGAGCTCAAGGCATTTTTCAAAATCTGACAGTTTTCCTCATAACAACCCTGTGAGGTAGGTAGAATGCATTACAAATAGTAATAAGATGCCCGCTAACCTGTCACAGCCTTTATGATGTTCTTTGATGTTAAATAATGGAGGTGTTAGCATAAACATGAGTTTTAGACCATGTTGCAAATCTTTTAAAATAGTTTGGTCTTAGTCATAGTTGTATTTAAGAAAAAAAATCACTTGTACTCCATAACAGGGTAATTTTAAGAGAAATCTTTCATCAAAAGATCAGGAATCACTCCATGGGATTAGCTGAGCACTGAGTGCAAAACTCAGCCAGGTATGTTTCTGGTTGTTGTTTATTTCCAGGTGAAAAAGGAACGAAGAGCTGGGGCTCGGCCTGCCTCCTCCTCCTCGGCACCTGCGCACTGTCAGTTTGCAGTTCAACTTTCTTCAAAGGGGAAATGTGTTCACAGTGTTGCCTCATGGCTTCTTATTTTATATCTTAAAGATCTGAGCATTTTTCTCTCTCTTCCTCTCTCCTTCCCTTGCTCCCCTTTTTCTGTCCTCCTCCTCTTCCCCCTCCTCCAGTCAGCTCTTGGCTGTACATGCTATGGAGGGGACAGTAGTACAGCTAACACAGATCTACAGCCTTTCTTCATTGCCACAGTGCTCTGTGGGGTTTGGATACAGAAAAACCAAATAGCAAGAAAACCTGAGAAGTCAGTCTCTGGAAAGAGTGGGGAACAGGTGTGTGGGAGTGTGAATTCACGTTTTTTTCTGCCCCTTTTAATAATAATGATTGTAAATAACTTTTTATCTTATAGCAGCCACTCATCAGAGGTGTGGGAAGAGAAAAAAGAAATGTCTGGTTTATTTAAAGTAGCAAATTTTGTGTTAGGGAGGAGGGGCATATTGATACAGAAATACCAGATACCTGTTTCTCTTGCCTCCCCTGCCACCCCCTTTACCCCCATAGGCCAAATTTAAAAGTTTATAGTAACTTCCACTGTATTGCAATTAACCAACCAGCTCTGGGCTGATGTTCATGGCAGACACAAGTCAAATCCTATTCTGTGTGAAACAACACGAGAGTGCCCTCTGAATCCACTAAGATCAGGCTGAGGAAGGCCTCCCTTAATTAGCCCTCCTGGGCCTTATTTTCCTCACTGATTGAGCAAGAAGGCTGTTTCAGAGAATCTATATTTTCTTCTAGCTTTAGGAACTATGGTGTAAGGAGAGCTTTGTGCAGTGTGTATGGGAGATTTATAGCGATTGTGATGAAGGAGAGGGCAGAGGATATCTTTCTACTCAATAATAGAAAATTATTTTAATGTTTTTTAAGGTCTTCATTGCTGTTTGCCTGGTCCTCGTAGCTGTAACAATCTTATGCTATTAAGTAATTTTTATTTCCCCAGCAGTATGTGTTATACTGGGATTTGACTTGAACTGTCAGCCTAGTGATTTTAATGTATTTTTGTAGGGTTATTGAAAACAGCTGTCTCTTCCTCTTCCTGTCCGCACCCAGAACCCCTTTCTTCCTTTGCCTCACTATCATTTCACGCCTATCTCAGCCAACTGTGACAGGAAATTTTGATGGTAAATTATATTTTAAGTGAAATGGAGGTTCTTCCTATTGGCAAGTAACAATTTTGCTTGTGTTTGAGTCAGGAAAGCAGAAACAAAAGTCAGCACAGGAAACGTAGAAAGCAGAATATAGCTAATCAAGAGTAGATTGTTTTGTGTTGGTTTTAGCATATAAATTGGCATCATGAACAACGAGAAAACAAAACTACGATAGCTGAAAGGCACTTTTAGGTAAGAAGCAACAGGTTTCGGGAAGTGAGGCGCACTGAGCCCAGAGGAATAGCCAGTGTCCGTTCCAGGTCTGCAGCTTCTTTTTCTGTTGTGTCCTGAAAACCTTAGGTGAATTTAGCCCTGACTCTGACTGGCTTGCTAATGTGTTGAGCCATGCAATTATTTTAAATAGGGTGTCACCACTGGTCAGTTCCATGTTGGAACATACCAATATTACTGGGTTCTTTTTCTGTCATCTGTAGCACTAGTATCGTGGATTATACATTGTATTTGCTCAGAGTGAAGTACTAGTAATGGCAGAAAACATGAGTTACCCATTTCCTGACTTTATATTTTGTACTGTGTGAAGTGGCATGCTTTAGCTGACAGCTGCATGGTTATCTTATCTGTCCTTCATGTGCAAACACCCCTAGTGTACCTTTGCAGCAAGAATGGTTAAACCCAATCTTGACAAAAATCACTTGTGATATCTACAAGTTGTTTAATATTATAACTGGATGAAAGTTTGCAGACTTTCACAATTCTGCAAATCTTTAGACTATTTTGACATCATATCTTGACAGTCCTAGTTAAACATATTCTGAATTTCTATCTGTCAGAGTGGGTATGCTAATAGAGCATGGAAAACAAAATTTGATGTCCATTTCTTTATATGACGTCTCTGGGATATGTTTGAATTCTCTGCGATGGTTCTGCTTAGTAGTTGTGAGAGCTTACTGAAGCTAGAGTCTGAAGCTAGTAAGTTCCTGGCGGGGTCAGCATGCGTTAATGTGTCTGAAGTCCTCCAGAAGTCCTGTCATCAGTAGTGTTACGCCTTCTCTCTTCCTGTTCTTTCCTCTGCTCTTGTTGCCCAGCTGATTCCTGCAGTCCCTGTTCATCTCTTTGAATGTAGCCTGAAGATACTCTGCTTAAATTCCTCTCACTTTGCCTGCCCACCTTTGATTCTCTCCTGGCTGTTCTGGAAAGCTAAATTCACCCTCTCCTCATTGCCCATAAGTATCTTCACTTTAGTTATGATTTCTATACTTTAAAGGGCTATAGTGTAATTTGTACCTTAGTAACCTGCATTTGCCTATCACTGCTTTGCTTAACTGTTGATGCATGTGTATGTCTTTTAGTCCTGGGTAAATTTTCCATGTAAGATCACTGGCTAGTCTGTCACTTCACCATAACACCTAATAAATAAGCGCTGGTAAAATATTGTGACTTAACATTTTACTGAAATGTTGTGAATACATTTATGATAGCTCATCTAGAAAAAACCTTGCTTGAGTGCTTCCTTTCCTAGATCTTATCTCAGTTTTAGCATTTTCAGATTTATGAAGTGCACAATTTCAATTGTTAGAGTTAGGATGCATAGTTCAAATCCTTTTTCTCCTTGGCCTTTAATACTTTTTTCTTTACTGTATTCTATTTGAATAGCAGTCTGTAATTCCGTTTTTTGGTTGGATTTTTTTTAAACTTTATTTGGGAAAATAAGCCAAATGAAATTGACATGAAAAGTCTTTTTTAATATTTAAATACTGATTTTTAGAGAGAAAGAGGGGGGGGAGAGAGAGAGAGAAACATTGATGTGAGAAACACCAATCGGTTGCCTCCTGCACACACCCCAATGGGCGGGTTGAACTTCAGTTTGCCGCTCTGTTGAGTAATGAGTTTGCCGATCAATGGGATAGGGATTAATCACAAGGACCAACAATAGCCTGTAATTATTGGAATCGAGATCTAGGTCAGTGGTCAGCAAACTCATTAGTCAACAGAAAGGCAAACTGTGGTTCATGAGCCACATGTGGCTCATAAGCTGCAGTTCACTGACCACTAACCTAGGCACATGCTCCAACTGGGAATTGAACCAGTGATCTTTCTTTCAGTGTACTGAATGACTTTCAACCAATAGAGCCACACCTGCCAGGGTGACATTTTTAAATTAAGATCCAAGTACCTTTAATTGTAGTCCATGTTTTATTAAGAACACAACTTTAGAATGAGGGACTTGCAAACTTAATTTTACTTGGACTATGATTGTATTATGTGTTATTTTATGACTAGAAATGTAATATGCTGAAGTCATTATAGCTAATTTTATTAGTAGAAGCCTTTTATAATGGTACACCAACTGTTTTTCCTATGTCACCATACAGCAGTTGTACTTTTACCCTCTTTTTGTTCTCTGAATGCAGTTGTCAAAGATTAATTGCCATGGTGTTTGAACATCAAAGTGTACAGTACTTCAGGACTCACTGGGGTACTTGGTTTGGGGTTTTTCTAACTGTACATAAAGAATGTTTTGTTAGCAGCATGATTTTGTTTGCTTCGTCATTCTTCTGGAGCTCATTGCCTGGCACTGTTCTGGCTTGATTCTGCATGTTTTTAAAAATTGTCATTCTAACACACAATTAGATGAGCTCTATTGTAAGCCTTTCATTTTGTACCTTCAGCCTGAATCAGAAAGCATTCACTTGAATCATCTGGTCACTTCTCAGTTAATGAGATAACAGTGAAATAACAATATTAAAATGCATTTTGAAGCCAGAGAAATTGTTTCCTGGTGAATATGACTTGAGTAGTAATTATCAAGATTATTGATTGTTGTCTTTTGTTCTCTCTGGCAGTTTTTAGGTTACTATCTCTTTCTCAGTATCTCTTAACAGTTGCCCAGGAGTGATGGCAGATAATTAAAGTTATTGTCTTGATTTTGTTCAGATTTCGGCCTATTAAAGGAAGGCAAGAAGAACTGAAGGAAGTAATTGAACGTTTTAAGAAAGATGAGCACTTGGAGAAAGCCTTCAAATGTTTGACTTCAGGCGAATGGGCGAGACACTATTTTCTCAACAAGAACAAAATGCAAGAGAAATTATTCAAGGAACATGTAGGTTTATGAATAAGATGAATACTGTTTATATGTTTGGGTAAGAATAAAGAAAACAAAAGCCTAAATTTTGGTGAAAACTTGAAATCAATTTTTTTGAAACTAATCGTCTGAAGATCTAATAACATACAGGATCCTTTGACTATCCAAAGACAAAACTTTGTCATCTAAAAGTGAAATTTGTTGTGAGCTTTTAGAGCAGTAGTTCTCAACCTTTCTAATGCCACGACCCTTTAATAACAGTTCCTCATGTTGTGGTGACCCCCAACCATAAAATTATTTTCGTTGCTACTTCATAGCTATAATTTTGCTACTGTTAATGAATCGCAATGTAAATATCTATGTTTTCTGATGGTCTTAGGCTCTACAGCAGCGGCTCACAACCCACAAGTTGAGAACCGCTAACAGGATCCTAAGTCCATCAGAAAACACAGATCTTTACATTACGATTCATTAACAGCAGCAAAATTATAGTTATGAAGTAGCAATGAAAATAATTTTATGGGTGGGGGTCACCACCACATGAGGAGCTGTATTAAAGGGTCACGGCATTAGAAAAGTTGAGAACCACTGTTGTAGAGTAACATGGCCATGCCATTAGGTACACAATTATGTGAAATGTTGAAATATCAACAAAGTATTTTAAAAGTGCCACATTTTTATATTGTTGTTCATGGTTTGCTTTTATAATTCTATGAAAGTCTAGCAGGACAAACAGATTACTATAAAATTAATGTCAAATTTTTTTCTTTTTTAGGTATTCATTTACTTGAGAATGTTTGCAACTGATAGTGGATTTGAAATACTGCCTTGTAATAGATACTCATCAGAACAAAATGGAGCCAAAATAGTTGCAACGAAAGAGTGGTAACTATTGTACTAGTATAAACCCATAAAGTAATTTTATTTAAAATCCTTTCTGAAATTACTGTTCAAGTGCTCAGAAAGTCATGGAAGGGATGAAACCAGCCCTCACCTAGAGGAGCAGTGCAGGGCCAGTGTGTTGGCCCAGCAGCCAGGCCTGTTGATGGCTCCTTATTCCCATCTTCGTTGTTAGAATTAGAAGTCTGAGTTGACTAGGTTCTGTGTCTAAGCTGAAGCGTGTTTTGTTTTCTTTTGGTTGAATCTGGAGTGCCTGCTCAATAACAGGGCTACTGAGAGGTTAGGGAGACCAAGGTTGGACAGCCTGGCTTCTGGAGTTGGTCCTTTACTGGCCTAGAAGGAAAGTTGGGTATGATGCCTTCATGATCCTAGAAAGTTGACAGGTGGAAATTTCTTAACACATTGCCTGCTTTAAAAAAATATATGCAGCTGAAATACAGGTAGTGACATTGAGCTCCATTAGAGCGGTCACAGCCATATGGAAAAGGGCGAGGGAGAGTGTATGGTTATATCTTCTTTCCTCTGGTGCCTGTTCCCTACCTTTTCTCCCAAAAGAAACATGTAGCCCCTTTCATATGCTACCCTAATATATTTTACAGTAGAAATTTTAGGGTCGAGGGCAGAGAGCATTACTCTCAGGTTCGATGGGTATGTGTGTGTGAGCGCATCTTCTTGGGATGATATGCCTGCTTGCCAGCTCCCTGTGGTGTCAATGGGTGTGGAGGTTTGAGATCTCGGTCCTCAGGCTGTGCTATTAGTACAGTAGCCACCAACCACATGTGGCTCTTGAACTCTGGAAATGTGGCAAGTCGGAATCGAGAAGTGCTGTAAATGTGATACACATGCCAGATTTCATATGAAAGTAAAGTTTTCATTAGTATTTCTTAAACTGATGACCTGCTGAAATAGTATTTGGGGCATATTGGATTAAAGTATATTGTTGAAAGTAATTTCACAGGTTATTACTTTCTTAAAGTGGCTGTTAGAAAATTGAAGATTCTGTGCTTGGCTTGCTTTGCTGTGTGTGGGATGGCGCTGCTCCGGAGGATAGCATCCCAGGTCTGGGTACTCCTATCTCTTCCCCACACTCATCCGTGTCTCCTCTGTCCGGTGTCAGCGAGTTGCATTCCGTGCAACAGGAATTTGAGTCCTTTCTGCTTGCCAAGCTCTCCGCGAGGTGCTGCAGGGTGTTCAGAGGCAGGATAGGCACACGGGTCTGTCCCGGAGGACTGTCCAGCCTCTGGTAGGAATAGGCCGCCGCACAACATGGCAGAGTCCTGGGCCTTCCCGGTGGGGATCCACGCGGTCAGCTCCCATAGGCAGAGTTGGGTCTCTCAGTACTTGGATGTTTATTGGACAGGCTTGTTGTAATGAAAGAAGCCTTCTTATTTATAATTACTAGTAATTTTTAACATCACATATTTTAAATAGGAAACGAAATGACAAAATAGAATTACTGGTGGGTTGTATTGCCGAACTTTCAGAAATTGAGGAGAACATGCTACTTAGACACGGAGAGAACGACTTCAGTGTCATGTATTCCACAAGGAAAAACTGTGCTCAGCTCTGGCTCGGCCCTGCCGCGTTTATAAACCATGGTAAGCGCTACTTCTCAGGTATCAGCACTAGTGTTGGGCGGAACTGCTCAAAATGAGAATGGCCTAGCAGTCTACGTAAAACCTCATCTTCCTTTAAAGCAGGGTTAAGAATATGATTCCCCCTCAAAAAAAAAGATTAAATATTTCTGTAGTTTTAACTGAAGATATAAACTTCTATCAAAGGTTGTAAAATGACATGGAAAGCTTATTTCAGATTTCTGTAATTGTTCGTGTTTCAGATCTTATCTACAGTTAATTGACTTTATTTTTGGACATTTTTCAGATTGCAGACCTAACTGTAAGGTAAGCACAAAAACTTTTGATCTCAAGTATTTAGTTTTTGCTTTTGGTACGAGTTTCTTAGTGAGTTCATTTTATTTCAGTTTGTGTCAACTGGTCGAGATACAGCATGTGTGAAGGCTCTGAGAGATATTGAACCTGGAGAAGAAATTTCTTGTTATTATGGAGATGGGTTTTTTGGAGAAAATAATGAGTTCTGCGAGTGTTACACGTGTGAAAGGTAAAGTATTAAGTAAGATGTTCAGCTTTTCCATTCTTATAACCACCTGATGATGATGGGCATGAAATCACGTCTCTTCATTATTTAAATGCCAGGAATAGTCTTTTACATTCTAGAGCATTGTAGCCAGTGGCATGCATCAACAAAATCAAGGCGTCCTTAACTCTCAAGGGCACTGGCACCTGACCCTTAAAAATGTTCTTACCAGCTAGCTGTTCTCAGGAACCAGAATTCAAATGCACTTAAGTAGAAAATGGGAAATACCTTACACATGCACACACACACACACAGCCACAGCCACAGCCAGGGTGGGGTTGCCCTGAAAATGGCGAGTGAAGTTGGACCGCTGACAGTCATGTAAAAACCCTGACATAGTCTTGTGTGTTATCAAGCTGTGTCCTCTGGGAATTTTTTTTTTTTTTAATGTACATACTCTTTATAATTCCTAAGTTCTGTCACTTAGCGAGGAACCTCTTTGTATGACCATCAAGATTTTGGAGTCCTTGTAGATGTCCCCGATCTGCCTGGCAGCAGCGATGTTCACCCGGCTCATTGGAGTGGCTTCTGCATTCAGGAGCTCACAGGGGCAGCTCCCCAAGCTTATCTGGGTGGTGCTGCAGGAGGGCGCCCTTACGTTTGCTGAGCCCATTTCGCCTCTCTTGCACTGCCCTGGACACTACTGATCTTGACTCATTCCGTCCTCACAGCCATCTGGGAGAGAGGTAGTAAGGTGGCCTTTGCAAATGCAGAAACTTGAGTGCTGACTCCAGACCAGCCTAGCGTCAGAGCCTCACAGTTTCCCCGTCATGTTGGTTTTGCAAATATGAGCAAAGGTACCTGGTAGTGCTGCTTCTCCCGCTGCGAACGCCCAGCCTGCAGCCAGGCCAGAGGCCCAGTTTTCTTCCTCCTGGGTAGGCGGACATGTCCCCTGTGTTGGGGGAGGGAGTATTAAACGTATCTTTTTCTATAAAAAATGGTGTAAGCATTGGTTGAATCTTAGACCAGTCTACGTACAGAAAGACCCTTTAATCCTTGAAGTAGTTTAATTATAGTTGAATAATGCTTTAAAACCATTTTATAGAGATGACATAATGGAGCAGTTAAGTAAGTACCTGAGCTCTGTCAGACTGCCTAAGTTGGAATCCTGTGACTGTATTTCATGAGCTATGATTTCTTGGGCAATTTAGGTGCTCTTATACCTTAATTACCCATCTGTAAAATGGGAAGAATACCAGAAATTATTTCAGAGTGTTGCTGTGAGAATTAAACTAATTATTTCACATAAAGTATGTAGAGCTCTACACAGTTAATACTTAAATATAGGTTATTTTCCCATTAGAATAGATGCTCTAAGAAGGCAGAGATTTTTTTCCTTTTTTTTTATTTACTCCATTGGTCCACATCCAGAATAGTACCTGGCACATAGTAAGTGCCTAAAAAATACTTGTTAAGTGAATGATTGAATGAAGCAAATGATATGCTAGTCAGGTTTTGGAGGTTGTCTTGAAAATGGAACTACACAATCAGGATTCCAAACCAGCCCTGAAACAGCTCTTTCACTGGTTCAGAACTGCACGTATCGTCATGTTCCTTAGGTAGGTTAGTTCTGTCTAGGAGCCTCTGTTTCTCACTGGCCACATGTGTAATCCCACCTACTCTTCAGGCTTAGTGTGAACAAGAGAAGCATGCAAGTCCTTCCTGAGTGGGAAGACCTAATACACAGAACAGCAGACATGCTGCGTCAGGTGGACTGAAAGGGTGACCATGAATATTCTTTAAGTTCTCAGGAACACCAGTCAGGTGAGAGGAGGACACTATCAGAGGAACTCATTCACTTGTTAACTGAATAGTGCTTTATGTTAGGCCTGCAGATGCAAGGTAAACAAGACTAGCACCGTGCCAGGCATGCGGGTGAGAAGAGGTGGCCAGTGGAGAGTGGAGAGTGGACAGAATGTTTAACAAGATGCGGAGGTCACAAGTGGAGTGTCCTGGGTGCGTTGGATGCATGTGTCTGGGCTGTAACCATCCTGACACAATAGCGATTGTAATGATTCTAATAACTACTATGAACTTCACTCTAGAAAATTTGAAGAATAAAATCTAATGAAGGACAATTATTGTAAAGCCGATATGACAGTATGTTTGATAGCCAAGAAAAATTTTGTAAAGTATGCTTAAGGGAGATTTACCTTAATATTAAAAGTTACTATGACATAATTGTGATTAAAACTTGACGAATATTGGCCCAGAAATGGATACGTAGGTAAGAGGACATGGAGAGAGTCCTGAAAGAGAGATGGGTATGATGTTGGTGCAGTCTTTCCAATTCATGGTTGGGAATCTGCATATGTGGAGGGCGGAACGAGTTATATGTGGATTTTCAACTGTAAGATTGGGCGCCACCCCAATCCCCATGTTGTTCATAGGTCAGCTGTAACTCATCGTGTGTCTGGAGGAAGACCAAGCTAAGCCCCATCTCACACTATGTAAAAAGCAATCCCTGGCAATATGTGTCAAAAGATAAGTGCATCCATTTACCTGGCGGTCAGTCCCAGATGGAGGAATTGTCCTATGGAAATATGAGCACCAGTTATTAAGGTTTTGGTTTCAAGAGCAGTATAGCAGCTACATTCGTGGTGGCAAACAAAAGCAAAGTACCCCATAGGTTTTTGTATCACTGATGGGGAGAATATGGAATGTCTATGTAAAAAGTACAGCTTTTAAAACGTGTTCAATACCAGTGAATTTGTGCACGGTTTAGAGAATGTATGGCATTACCCTTCTGGTGGTGTTTGCCTGGAGGGCTCCCACAGTGCATGGAGGGGTGTAGACTGGAAAGGAGAGGAAGCTGGAGTGCTGGCAGGTGGTTAGCACTGGACTTCCGGGCTCTGGGCTCCAGGGGTTAGGAAATACTGTCAACTCCGCTTTATGCATATTTATATCCTCGGGTTGTTTGGCTTGTTGCAGCAAGCATAAGCAGTATTACTTTTCTAAGTTAAAAAGAAAAAGGGAGGGTAGTGGAGAAGCAGATGAAGAATAGAGGTTTCTTTAATTGTGGCCCATCTTTCTAGAAATGGACCAGAAATGTTGCATGTTATGGTAAAAAGGCATGGAATATCTTAAAATAAGTACTTTCTTTGTCCATATGAAATGAAATGGCCTTTGGGATTTATGGATTTACTTTATGAATATATTTTGGGGTGAGGTGGAGTGTAATTGGTTACCTGCCTCAGTGAAGATTTCTAATGCACCTTTTGGAAAAAAAAAGAATTGAGGCAGTAGTTTTTGTTGTTTCTGCAAAAGCATTAATAAAAAGAATCCCATATCTATTCTGTGAAGATGAAGAAGGCAAAAATACTTACATTATTTATAGAAAATAGTTTCTACATTACATTTGGGTCTGAGCTCCCTAGCATTAAAAGGTTAGAAGGTGGGAGAGAAAATAAAACTGTTGTCATACGTTAGCAAAAGTGAAACACTCTGATTTCTTGGGGGAGAAAATCCTGAAAGATCAGTCCCAGAAACCTCAGCAGGGCCAGGTAGCTTTCAGAGGAGGGCAGGCAGGATTTTGTCACAGGTCAGAAGCTGTTGTCATACGGCTTTTCCTTAACAAGTAAAGGCCCGTAAAGGGCCAACCAGTGAAGGCAGTTCTAGCCAGGAAGACTTCTCACTTCTTAAGTGCAATAGGAGTGTTTTTTAAAAATCTCTTAACGTATGCTTTATTTACTCTTTTGAATAGAGCTGGGTAGGAATTTTTCTTTATACATTGAATAAAGCAAAGCTTTGCAAAACTAGATTCCTTTGGGAAGTTTAAGAACTCTTAGTACCTCACTTCAGAAAAATTACATCAATACAAAAAGTTAGAGCAGGCTAGAAATTGTTCTTATTCTGTGGAAAAAGCAAGTCTTTTAGTCTCTTATTTAGTAACATTTTTATAACTTAACTAGAGGCTCAGTGCACGAATTTGTGCACCAGTGGGGTCCCTCAGCCTGGCCTGCGGGATCAGGCCAAAATTGTCTCCAACATTCCCTGAAGGGTCCCGGATTGTGAGAGGTACAGGCCAGGCCCAGGGACCCCATCAGTGCACAATTGGGGCCAGGGAGGGATGCAGGAGGTTGGCCAGCTGGGGAGGGACTGTGGGAGGGCTCCAGGATGTGTCTGGCCCATCTCACTCAGTCCCAAGTGGCCAGACTCCAACAGCAAGCTAACCTACCAGTTGGAGCGTCTGCCCCCTGGTGGTCAGTGTACATCATAGTGAGCAGTTGAGTGGCCTTAGAATACCATTAGCATATTACGCTTTGATTAGTTGAATGGATGACCGGACACTTAGCCTATTAGGCTTTTATTATATAGGATTGTGGTCATTTGTGTTTAATTCACTAATTTTAAAGAATCATTTAATAGTTTTTATAGTTCAGAAAGTGAGACTTGCATTAATACAGCCTAGCCTCCTTAGACAGAATTTCAGCTAGAATTTGTATCATTTCATTCAGTTCTAAGTAATGCCTCACTTTATGGAAATTCTCTGTTTTGTTTTTTTTCATTCCTTAATTCTCAATATTCAGTGATGTAGTGTTAAATTGTGCAGAAAAAAAAAGCTATAATATAATTAATAGGTGGGTCATTTAAGCCACAATTTAGACCTGTTGCACCAACCAGTTTTGAAATTGAAGAATTAGTTATCTACACTTAAATTCTATAGGGTTCAGTGGTTTCTCATGGGCAGTGAATAATTGACAATAGTCATAACAATTTGTTTTGTGATTTTAAGTGTAGAGTTTTTTGTTGATTTTATATATATACTTAATTCCTTTTGAGAGCCCTAGACTTGGTAAATTTCCAGTGATGGTTGAGGCCTCATTAGTTCGTCACATCTGTAGATCTAATGTGGCCCAAAGCCCTCGGCAGCCGACCTTATGGTTAGTAAGTACGCTGTTTGTTTGACGTGTGCTGTTTTCTCTTTCAGACGAGGAACTGGTGCTTTTAAATCCAGAGTGGGACTGCCTGCGCCTGCTCCTGTTATCAATAGCAAATATGGACTCAGAGAAACAGATAAACGTTTAAATAGGCTTAAAAAGTTAGGTGACAGCAGCAAAAATTCAGACAGTCAATCTGTCAGCTCTAACACTGATGCAGATACCACTCAGGAAAAACACAATGCAAGTAAGTAAGGGAGATTTGATAAGCATCTTTTCTTAAGTGTTTTCACGCAGTTTGTTTTCTAAAGTGTGTTTCAATAGTTGTGATCTCTTAAATACTGAGAGAAACCCTGGGACTCGTGCACTCCAGCAGCATCGCAAGATTCTAGAGATGGTTTGCCACAGAAGCAGGTTGTGTTGGCCTCAGATTCCATGCGCTCATCTAGAGTGACCTGTCTGCTTCTCTTGAATACTTGGTAACTGGATGCTACGTTCTTCAGCCTGCGTTCCAGGGTCATCATACATGTTTGAAAGAAGCATTTTTAGGTGTTAGTTTCAGCATAATTCTATCATTATGTCTTCTGAGAAGACAGGACGGGGTGGACTCTTACAGGCACATACGTGTTTCTGTGCCCAGCCAGCCTGAGGGTGGAGGATGGACTTGTGGAGGTGACAGCTTCTGGCTTCAAGGTTCCCTCTTTGTTACTACTTGTCTTTTTTCTAAATGAATGGACCCAATTTACTAAGTTATTAGTTACCGGGCTCGTAATTGTGACAAAGGGACATTTTAGATGTCACGGTGCTATGACATATTAGCCACTAACAAAAGTAGCAGGATGAAAGGAGAAAGAAGCAAGCTTTAAGACACCAGGTCAGGGAAGGGGGCGCAAGACCTAATGGAACTGGAAGAAGAGAGAATGAAGAAGAAAGAGAAGAGAAAGAAGACAGCCTAAACGAACAGGAGAAAACACTTCATCCTGATGGAGCTTAGAAGTCCTGGGACTCTTCTGGTTGCGGCTGCCTTTCACCCGGGTGATGCCAGTTTTCTCTGGCTCCACTCAAAGAGTAGGCTCTTCAGTCCGACTGCTGTCTGACAGGCATTGAGTTCGAGAGTTCTGGCGCGGCGATCCCCAGAGTATGCCCGTTTGGCACTGAATGTTCACAGGTGCTTCCTAGTGCCTGATGCCCCTGCGGTCTTGTTACTGGAGGCTCTCCCTGGTTCACACGTGTTCGCCCAGCGCTGGGCTCCCTCCCGTGCAGAAACCCTGAGAAAAGGGAAGCTGTCTCCCACAATGGCAGAGCTCGCTGCCGCCAATTCCCGGATCTGCTGCTGGGAGCCAGGCCCCACGTGGCCGTTAGTGTGAAATAATCCTGTGTGCCGTCCGGTTATGAAATGTCCAACGTGAGCAGAAGAGCAGTTAGTCTGTCATTCACTGTGGACTGTTGGTTCTGATAATAAATGCAGCACAATCACCGTTTGCTTTCTGAGTCTGGTTCCTTGTGAGACCTCCATGTGGAGATGGCCACCGTGCTGTCCACATTGATTGGCTCTTGACATTCGTGGGGGTGTCTGTGTGTTTATGCATTAACTATATTTCTGATGCATAGATTCTGAACTCAGCACGCCACTTAGTTTAAAAGATTGGAATACAAATATTTTTGGGAGGTTTTGAGTATATTACTAAGTGACCATCGGAATATTTATTAACAAACTAAATATTAGTACTTGTTAAACGTCTGGTAGTAGTTGAAGAGACTCAGCCCCTCCCTCGGGGAGCCCAGGCCCTATTCCAGGACAGGACAGGACAGGACAGGTGCACAAGTAACACCGCAGCCGCTTTCTGAAGTTTAGCGGGAACAGGAACCCCTGGGGGCTGTCACCTCAGCATTGCGGAGCAGGTGCCCACTTCCGGTGGCTGCGGATGGGGCGCTGACTTCATTCAGCTGCTTCCTGCAGAGCGACTGCTGCCTGCCTCAGAGCGAGGGTGCTGGCGGAGGGCGGCGTGGGGCCGTGCTCTGTGCTCTCACGGAGTTGCAGGCTTACTCGGTCACCTCCTCGGCCGGCATACACTCAGCTGTGCTCACGCAGTCCTTGCTCAGACTCTCCCATGCATTCTTTGAGGCTGTGATTCTTCGGGTGCTTGTGTGAAACACAGCCTCCTAACCGCGTGAGGGGAGGACTTGCTAATGCAGCTGGGAGCAGCCAGAGCGCCTGCGCCTTTCTCCTGAGGGGGTGGTGTCCGTGGGTCAGGGCGCACTCTCCCTGCGTAGCTGCGCACTTGGAGTCTGCAGCTTGTCTGGGATTCAGTGGCTGATGGGGAGCTTCTTTCCTTGAGAGTGTGTATGTTCTTAAACATTGCTGCCTAGTGGGAAGAAAAATGCCTTCCATACAGATTCTTTTTAAAAAAAATTTTTTATCCCTCATCCGAGGATATGTTTAATTTTCATTGACTTTAGAGAGAAAGGGAGGGAGGAGAGAGAGAGAAACATTGAGATGAGAGAGAAACATCCATCAGTAGCCTTCCATGCATGCCCTGATGTGGGATCGAACCCGAAACCCAGGTATATGCCCTGACTAGAATCAAACCCACAACCTTTTGGTATGTGGGGTGATGCTCCAACCGAATGAGCCATCCTCCTAGGGCCAGATCCTTTTTTGAAAGGTATCTCAGGAGCCTCAACCTGTTTGCTTTAGCATCTACAGAGTGTAAACAAATCCTTTTTTTTTAAATTATTTTTTTAAAATATGTTTTTGATTTCAGAGAGAGGTAATTAGAAACATCAATGATGAAAGAGAATCACTGATCAGTTGCCTCCTGCATGCTCCCTACTGGGAATCGAGCCCACGACCCTGGCATGTACCCTGACTGGGAATCAAATTGTGACCTGATTCATGGGTCAACACACAGCCACTGACACACACCAACCGGGTGAGAAATCCGTTTCACAAATTCACTTTACGTGCCTGAATCGTGCCGTTATTGGCAGATTCTCATTTTTTAGGTCCTTGTGCCTGGATGGCTGGGCCGCTCCCCACCATCAGGGCTTGATACGGAATGTGTGTCATTGCACATGCCTCCGGTTGGTGCAGAACCCGGAAGACTTGGCCAGCGGAGTAAGCTTATCTTTACTAAGATCGCCTGTCCTAGAGGTAGGGGGTGGGTCACTGCTTCTCTCTCTCCCGTTAGCCACAGCGCTCCTTTCTGCCGAGCCCGCAGGCCCGGTCCAGGCAGCCGCTGCCAGTCTGTGTTGGTCACATAAGATGGAGGATGCTGGCGCCTTGAGTTCTGAAGGTGTCAACTGTGTGTGGTCCTCATGCCACCTCGGTTCACACTGGCTGTGTGCCTGGGGCTTCTCCAGCGTAGAGCGAGGACGCAGCCCTGGCACTCAGGGAGCTTTGGGGATCTTGTGCTGCTCTTATATCTGCCCGCAACTCCTGATGCCCAGGCCGGGCTGCCCTATGATTTTGAGGGCACCCTGAAGTGACTGAGGGCCGGATGTGGCTTCTTTAACTAGGAGTTGGGACTGACTTACCTTAGAGGCAGTGCTGCACAAGTTGGGATCTTAGACCATATTCCTCAGCTCAGATCCCACCCCTGCCACTCAGCAGAGGGACGATTGTAGGCACGCTAGTCCACGTGAGCATGGTTTCATAGTGTAACAGCTCTTACTCCAAAAATGCTTATTAGCACTGAGACCATACTAGGGTGGCCATTCGCCCCGCACCTGCTATATAAGAATTGTTAAGAATGTGTATTTTCACCAGAGTTACTGCCAGGTTATGCATGTGAGGTTTGCTCTAGCCAGGAGGGCAGAGTCACGCCTGGTGTGTGAGGTGGTGCCAGGGCCACCACGGGCACCTCTTATCTCCTACGTCAGAGTCCTCGGTCTCTGATGGACTTCTGTTAGTTTGCCCCTGGGGCCTCCCTTACCCTCTGTGGCTGGTGTCCTCACAGTGTCCTCTTTGGGGACAGTGAAGAGCCCTTAGCACTCGCTACCCTCGGGTCTTAGCCACTTGGCTCACACTTCCGCCCAGCTTGCTTATGTCCTTTTTGACCTTAGGCTTGGTAAGCACACTTTTTAGTTGGACTTTTGATGAGATCATGCTTTTTAGACAATGAGACTACACTGTAAACACACAAACATAAGGGAAACAAGTTGTAGCATTGAGTAGTCTATTTTGAACCGTTGAGAACAAGCACCCAAGTGCTTGGTGACCGGTTCGCTGTGGTCAGCTGACAGTGATGCCATGGGAAGGAGGGTGTAAGAGGAGAGGGGAGCGCCAGAATCACCAGAAAATGAGATTTCATCTAATGGCTTACAATAGGTGTCCCAGTAAGGGGCTCGGGTGTCGAGGAAGACATAGCAAGAGTGTCCTGTCCTACGTACAAAGTCTGAGCGGGCTCCCTGGCAGAAGTGCTTCCTGCCTGAACTGGAAAGAGGGTGAGAAGTTGGCCAAGTGAAGCACACTCAAAGCAGAGGGACTTTTATTTTTAAAAATATAATAAGGGGAGGAGTGTAGGACTTGAGTAAGTAAAGTTTATCATGGGTGGAATGGAAGGCAGGAAGAAAGGAAAGGGTGGCCCAAACTAGTTTGGCTCAGTGGATAGAGCGTCAGCCTGCGGACTGCAAGGTCCCAGGTTCAGTTCCAGTCAAGGGCTTGTCCCTTGGTTGCGGGCACATCCCCAGTAGGAGCTGATCGATGTTTCTCTCTCATCGATGTTTCTAACTCTCTTCCTCTCTGTAAAAAAAGGGGGTGGGCTGGAAGCTGTTGCCCTCATTCAGGCAGGAGGTTGTGGCATTGGCCATGGAGAGAGGCGGATGCTCCAGTGACATTGCAGGCATGGACGCCACGGGACCTGGAGTGAGGCAGTTAGGGAAAGCCGGCATCAGGAGTGACCTCCTGGTTTCTGGGGTGATGGGCCAAAGTGGAGAACTTGGGCAGAGAAGCAGCCGTGAGACTGAATGGCAAGTTCAGTGTAAGCATGTCCACCAAGGGGCTGTGAGGCAGCCTCGGGAGATCCGGGTGCCAGCGGGTATTTGGTGGTAGGGTCGTGATTAAGGAAAGAATCAGGTGAGAGAGAGTGGCTCAGGAAGAGGGGGCGTGTTTTTCAAGGGCCCAGGACAGCAGAGGTCTGAGGAATGCCGAGCCAGTGTGGGCAGGTGGAGGGGGGTGTCCTCTGGGACAGCGGAGGGGAGAGGGTTTTCCAGGAAAAGGAATGGTCAGCAATATCACGTTCTGCAAAGGACGGTGAGGGCGGCCAGTGCTCACTGGGTTTCACGACCTGGAGGTGGTCAGAGATGGGCCAAGGCTCTCATGTGAGGTGCAGGCTGGATTCCGATTTTGGGGGGATCGCTGCGGAGACTGCGGCGTATATGTGGTCATAGAGTACAGCTGATTGCCGGTGTGAAATGAGGGGGGATGGGGAAAGGAACAACAGGCTGAGAACCACTAAGCTTGGACATAGAATGGTCCGTGAAGAGTCGGGCTGGGCAGCTCAGAGAAAGCCGAGCACAGAACTCTGGTGTGGACTTACGTCGACAAACACATCAAGCCCGGCTGGGTGGCTGTGGTTGAGCATTGGCCAGTGAACCAGGAGGTCATGGTTCAGTGCTTGGTCAGGGTCCATGTCTGGGTTGAAGGCTCGATCCCTGGCATGCAGGAAGCAGCTGACTGATGATTCTCATCATTGATATTTTTTTCTCTCTCCCTTTTCCTTCTTCTCTGAAGTTAAGAAAAATACATTAAAAAAAATAAGTACCTCTATCAGTTCCACCTTGAAAGAAGCCTTGAAAGCAGAAATTCTTTAGCCGAAGAATTCCCCAAATATCCTCATATTTTAAGAATCATTTCTAGCAAGTTCTGTATAATTCCAGTTCATAGACATGTTCTCAAAAGGAGTGGCATCTAAAATTACTACTGTTCTTCAAAAAAAAAAAATAGTGGGCCTCATTTCTGGGAATTTTGCTGATTGGGTACCTCAACTTCATTTCGGAGCCGGTCTTGAGTACAGAGCTCCATTCTTGGGGGCTAGGGGTGATGCTTGGAATGCTTGTTACTCATTCTTGTTCTCCACGAAAACTAACTAAAGGTGACTTACTTGCTCAGCCAAGCAGCAGGAACGGCAGTCTCCCTGGCAACCCTCGGGCATGTAGTAAGGGCCGTCTTTGTCGGGCAGTGTGCCGGACTTACCCACCTTCGCTGTTTTCTGTTTTCTGTTTTCCGATGAGAGACGGTGGTGGTTGGGTGTTCAGCTTCTCTGTGAATGACTGAAAAGGGGGATTTCGATGGGGATGAGGTTTTCAGGGGGGAGTGTGGGAAGCGGAGAAGGTGACTCATTGAGACACTGTGTAGGTCCAAAGGTAAATGCAAAGGAAAACATGGCAGCTGGTCAGTGGCAAGGTCAGAGGTTCTCTTAAACTTGAGTCACAGATAAGCCTTTTGTAAAGCCCTTCCGTTGTCACCTTAGTCCCAGGAGGGTCATCCCAGCCTTTCCGTGCCCTTGTCCAGCGGGAGGAAGTTGGAACGCCCTTGTCTGGGAGTAAATCTGGCAGCATGCTCCTTCCCTCTTCGTGCGATAGTGGGCAGCAAGCGGGCACAGGAGGGACGGGGCCAGGTGATCTCTGCTCATCTCCCCACGCCTTGGGGCAAGATTTTAGACAGGCAGTTCTTTGGGGCGGTTGTCAGGGATACAACATGTGGGCCCTCAGATCTCTTGTTGAA
Organism: Lasiurus cinereus; assembly: GCA_011751065.1. Taxonomy (NCBI): domain Eukaryota; kingdom Metazoa; phylum Chordata; class Mammalia; order Chiroptera; family Vespertilionidae; genus Lasiurus; species Lasiurus cinereus. The sequence goes on along the minus strand of JAAGEH010000043.1, from coordinate 2,148,333 downwards.
ACCACTGGAATAGAATTTGTCTCTGAGCCCATCTGCAGTCTATTTCCTGAGTTAATGAGTAGTTAGATTTGAGAAACCTATTTAAAATGATTATTTAAAGAATTTGTGAAAGAAAATAAAACTATGATTTTTTCCCCTTAGATCCACTTCAAATCTTTACATGGTAAAAGACTAAATGGAAAAGAAATACTTACTTTGGACCAGAATCCTGATAGACTAAGGACATACATAGCGTGAAATCTAGGTCCTTGGTAGTAGAAGCTCTTCAAACACCCCGTTCAAATGGGAACGGATGCTCCAGGGGTCAGAGGCTGCCATTAAGAGAGAATGTGAAGGGAAAGTGCAGAAACCGGGCTGGGTCTGTCTGCCATGCGCTGTGTAACTGGACGTCACATGGCCGGGAGTCTGGTTGTGGATACTGTTTTGTTTATGAAGGCTGTTTTTCATATTTTCTTCTTCTTCTTTTTTTTTTAAACTTTGCAGCTTCTAGCCGAAAATCTTCAGTTGGTGTGAAAAAGACCAGCAAGAGCAGAACGTTGACAAGGCAATCTATGTCAAGAATTCCAGCTTCTTCCAACTCTACCTCATCTAAGCTAGCTCATATAAATAATCCCAGGGTACCAAAGAAACTGAAAAAGCCTGCGAAGCCTTTACTCTCGAAGGTGAAGTTAAGAAACCATTGCAAACGGCTGGAGCCGAAGAGTGCTTCGGGAAAACTCGAGATGGGAAACCTAGTCCTGAAAGAGCCGAAAGTGGTTCTCTATAAGAACCTGCCCATTAAAAAGGATCAGGAGCCCGAGGGACCAGTACCAGCCACAGCGGCTAGTGGGTGCTTAACCAGACATGCGGCAAGAGAGCACAAACAGAATTCGGGGCGAGGGGCCCCTTCGCCAGGGGAGGGCGCCCCTAGCACCTACACCACCAGGCGGTCTGCACGGACGAGAATGGTTTTGAAGGAGCCCGCTGACATCAAGCTTGAACCAAATACGTCGGACGGCTATGAAAGCAGCTTGACCTTGACGGAGCCTTGCCCCGAGGGCGGCGAGCAGCCGCCTCCTGCGCCGCAGGAGGAGGAGGAACTGGTGCGCGACCCCGCGCACAACGGGGAGGCCAAGTGTCCTCGGAGCGACGGCAGCATCGCCAAGAAGAAGTCTCGGCAAGGGAAACTTGTGAGGCAGTTGGCAAAGGCGGGGGAGTCCACGCCGGAGCACGGTCCCCCTGGGAAAGCCGGTGTGGTGCCCGGGGTCCTGGGGTCCCTCCCCGACCAGGGCGAGCACAGCGGCTCGGAGGGGCTGCCCGGGAGCTGCATGGACTGGGCCCCTTCGCCGGTTGATGGGTCGGTGGTGACATCGGACAGCTTCAAAACAAAAGACGGCTTCAGGACTGCGAAAAGCAAAAAGAAACGGCGGATCACGCGGTATGACGCGCAGTTAATCCTGGAGAACAACTCCGGGATCCCCAAATTGACTCTTCGCAGGCGTCACGACAGCAGCAGCAAGACAAACAACCCAGAGAACGACGGGATGAACTCTTCCAAAATCAGCATCAAGTTAAGCAAAGACCACGAGAAGGATAATAACCTCTACGTAGCCAAGCTGAATAACGGATTTAACTCAGGACCGGGCAGCAGTGCCACCAAACTAAAAATCCAGCTCAAACGGGACGAGGAGGGTCGGGGGCCATGTGTAGAGGGGCGTCACGAGAACGGGGTGTGCTGCGGCGACCCGCTTTCTCTCCTGGAGTCGCAGATGGAGGTGGATGACTACAGCCAGTACGAGGAAGACAGTACAGACGACTCCTCTTCCTCCGAGGGCGACGAAGAGGAGGACGACTACGACGACGACTTTGAAGATGACTTCATTCCCCTTCCTCCAGCCAAGCGACTGAGGCTAATAGTTGGGAAAGACTCGATAGATATTGACATTTCTTCCCGGAGAAGAGAAGATCAGTCTTTGAGGCTTAACGCATAAGCTCCGGGTCTCCGTTTGGACCTGGGATAAACTACTTAAAAATAAAAAAAATTCCAGTCTGTTATTCCTCAACCGAAACATTTTAGCGGCAGCACTCTCATTTCTTCACTTACCGGCATAACGCGTAGAAAGTGTACAGCGTACCGACTTCCCTGAAGTCTGATTCGTGCACATTTTTATTGTACTTTTTGAATAGCCTCCTTACGTGCAATTCCGAGTTAGAGGGACAGCCCTGTTGTAAAGTAAAGGCTCAGCAAACTGCAGTGATAGCAGCTTCCCACACGACGTTGAAAACAGTAATGTGGCTACACAGTTTTTTTTAACTGTCAGAGCACCAGCTGGCTCTTTAATATGTGACTAAACATAACTTAAACCAGTCCTAGTAGCAGCATATTAAGGTTTTCTAGTCCACGCTAATATCACCAGCAATGATCTTTGGCTTTTTGGTTTATTTGCTAGATGTTTCCCCCCTTGGAGATTGATCAGTTCCACACTGTTCGCTGGCCAGCTGTACTGTGTGTGGCCTTGGTTAAATAGCAGACCATCAGTTGGGAGTCAAATCGGTTTATTTTCTTTTTTTTTTTTTAAAGTACAATCCCATGCGTGACAGCCAACTTTTCAGTACATGATATGTACAAGGGTAGCAGTGTGCAGGATGAGTTTCGATACAGCGTATTTATTGCTTGTCATGTAAATTAAAGACCTTGTATTTAACACTTTTCAATACTTTTAGATAAAATTGTTCTTTGCAAGAATGATTGGTGCTTATTTTTTCAAAAATTTGCTGTGAACAATGTGATGACAACAAGCAACATTTAATGAACTACAGCTATCTTAATTTGGGTCTTCAAGTTTTCTGTTGCACTTGTAAAATGCTACAAGGAATATTAAAAAACTCTATTCACTTTAACTTATAATAGTTTATGAAATAAAAACATGAGTCACAGCTTTTGTTCTGTGGTAACCTATAAAAATGTTTGTCTTTAAAATTCAATGTAAAGAACTGAAAACAATGTATATGTTGTAAATATTTGTGTGTTGTGAGAAATTTTTGTCATAAGAAATTAAAAGAACTTACCAGGAAGGTTTTTAAGTTTAGAAATATCCATGCCAATAAAATAGGAAATTATAAATACATAGTTTTAAGCACTGCATCAGTGGGAGTTCTTGACTTATGTTAGTTTATGTATGCAAATATCAAAGAGTTTTTGACTATATTATCAGTTAGACAAAAAGAAAAGTCAGATTTAATTTGTTTTTGAAGCACTTTGAAAAGATAAATTAATTTAAGTTAATGAGCGAAATTTTACTACTTTATGTTCAGTACCAGTCTTTCCTTTTTCTGGGTGGTTTCACAAATCATTGGACAGAGAACTGGGGACTGAATGTGAATTGCAGCAGGCGTTGAGCCCGCGGGTCTCCGTTCCCAGGAAGCGTGTGCGTGTACCAAGCCGGCATGCGTAGTGTCCGGAAGGGAACCCCTGCTTTAAATGTTGAAGGAATCTGCAGGTAATGGGATCCCTTGGAAAAAATCCTCTGTGCTCACTGTCATTCCTAATTGATTCCCCCGGTTCCCAGATTCTGGGAAATTCAGTTCCTTAACACTATTGCCAGTAGGTCCCAAGTAGAAATGAATAATATCCATAAAAGGTTTTTTAAATGTAGCAGTGTGTTCTTCTTCCTTCCTTCAAGGCATTACTTCTGTAGTCTCATGTCGCCTCCCGGATGTTAAGATGCAGTTCAACCCTCAGGTAGTGATGGGGCACACTCTGCCTCTTTGTTCAGCTGGAGTGCCTGGCGCCCCAGCAGGGCGGCCCCCGAGGCCTGTCCCAAGGTCCTCAGATCACCTGACAGACAGCCCAACCCTCTCGGTGTCCCTGTGTAGACCTGATACTCGCGCCACCAGGGCGGGTCAGCCTGAGACCCTGTGTGGAAAGCCCCAGCAAGCAGAGGGTCGTTGTGTAGACTAAACAATAACTTAAAACATCTTGAACTGCTTCTTGCAATACCAACAATAGCCGTTCCAGGAATTCCAATCTTAAGGGAGAAGCACTAACATGTCACATTTCCCACTTTCCTCCAGTTTCAGCTTCTTTTCAGTAACTTATTTATGATGTTAGTTTTAACCGTATTGCAGCCGTGTCCTTTGAGGCCGGCCCTTCCCATGGTCTGAGCAGTGACCCCTGGTAGCCGTCCCTGTCTCAGGAGTCCGTGTGCCCCAGCCTGGCCGTCACCCCTGACGCCTTCCAAGGAGCTGATTTTCCGTTGTTCTGTTGTCCTGGCTCTGCTATGTGGGATGGCGAAACCCATACTCTGGTGACCTCTTGAAAGAGGTCAATAAAACTTTCATTCAATAAAACTCTTAGCTTGAGCTTATGCAATGATTGGTAAAGACTTTTGCGTTGTAAGAATTAGGAAGTGATCATAGAAATATATGTATTCAAGTTTCAATCATTTTTCAAACTACTGTTTTAAATTGTTTTTGCTGAGTTGTAATACTTTTGAGATACAATGTATTCCTTGTACTGAAAGAATGAAAAAAGGACTTTTTCAGCATTTGAGGTAAGTTCTTTAACGTTTCATTAAAAACATTTTTTACAAATATTTTGTACATGCACTTGCAGTATTGAGGTTAATCATTTTAATAAATTCGGAAATTAAAACAATTTGGCCGGTGTTCACTGCATCCAAGAAGGAAAGATCCAGGTGATTTTCTCCCACAAGGATTTCATTTCCAGTAGAATTTGTTAATTCAGCATTTCTAAAGCCTTTTCAGTCTGTGAGTGTTGAGTTCTCAGAGCCCTGATCTCCTTTGCTCTGGTGGGAGAAGACCTTTGGGCCACTCAGTTTAAGAGGAAAGCAGGGGCCAGGCTGGCTCAGTGAGCATTGACCTATGAACTAAGAGGTCACTGTTAGATTCCCAGTCAGGGCACATTCTTGGGTTGTGGGCTGGATCTCCAGTGGGAGGTGTGCAGGAGGCAGCCGATCAGTGATGTTTTTCTCATCATTGATGTTTCTATCTTGCTCTCTCCTTGCCTCTCTGAAATCAATAATCTGCCCTAGCCGGTTTGGCTCAGTGGATAGAGCATTGGCCTGCAGACCAAAGGGTCTCAGGCTCGATTCCGGTCAAGGGCACATGCCCAGGCTGTGGGCTTGATCCCCAGTGGGGGCATGCAGAAGGCAGCCGATCATTGATTCTCATCATTGATATTTCTATTTTCCTCTCTGAAATTAAAAAAAATAATAATTTTTTAAAGTTTTAAAAATATATATATATATATAAAAGTCTAAGCAAGCAAATGACTGGTCGCAATAATGCACACTGACCACCAAGGGGCAGACACTCAACACTGGAGCTGTGTCCTGGTGGTCAGTGCACTCCCACGGAGTGCCATTCAGCTGACCAACGGGCACCAGGTGTTCGGCAGTGACAGGCACAGGAGGGCTGGGATGTGCAGGAGCAGCACAGCACAGGGCCCGGGCTCAGGCTCCTCCCTGGCCACCAGCCGCTTTGGGCACTACTGCATCCCTCGGGGGATGTGGGCCGGCCGGTGGGGATAGGGCTGAAACCGGCAGTTAGACATACCCTGAGGGGCCAGGGATTGTAAGGGTGCGGGCCAGGCTGAGGGACCCCACTGGTGCACAAGTCTGTGCTTGAGCCTCTAGTACATGTGTGTGTATATATACGTGTATGTGTGTGTGTGTGTGTGTGTGTGTGTAATCTTTTAAGAAAAGTAAATGGGGAGAGCGCTTGTTCTCTCTATGGGGAGGCTTTAAAGGGCATACCCTCTTAGCCCTCAGGGCCCATGAAGGCTTTTGCAGCCCACTTTTCAATGGTTCCTGATTAGTTGGGTTTGTCTCGCTGGATTGGACAGAACTGGTGTGAGTCCTTTACTCCCAGTTCAGCGAATCTGGTTGAAAGAGGAAATACAACGGGCTTAGGAATCAGGAAACCTGGGTCTGCCCAGCTCTGCAGTGTCTGGGTGGCCCTGGACAGGCTGCGAACCCGGGTCTCTAGCCCCTGGACGTCGGTGGGGACACCCGTTGCCATGGCCAGTCCAGCTCAGGGCGGGCCACCAGCGCTCTCTGAGGCGGTGAGGGTGGTGGTGCAGACCTGACTCACTGAAATGTCCACCCTAATGGGGCCCTGGGGTGAAGAGGGGGTACCGGTGACATGCCCATTGTTCAGTCTCAGGCATCCTTTGCAATAACCCGCCGCGGCTCGCTGGTCCCGTGCGACTGGATCGCCTGCGGATTTCCATTTCTCAGGTGCCAGTGTGCTTGTCGCTTGGTGTCATTGTGTTTGCTGCAGGCCCGAGTGGCGCTCAGAGCCAGGTGCAGCAAGCTGCTGGCCTCGGGCACTCGGAGCTCCAGGGTTAGGGTAAGGGTGACCCTAGCATGCAGGGTGGGGGCGGGGGGAGGGGAGAGAGGGAGAGGGCGGGCTGTGAGTAGGCCTCCAGCCTCCCTCCCCATGTCCTTAGCGCTTGGGCTCGGTGGCTGCTAATGCCCAGTGAAGAAGCAGATGTGGATTCTTCAGGAAGGAGCACGGGTGTGAGGGGCTGGACTGGAAGGGGGGTCTTCCACCCCGGCTGCCTCCGCCTTCCTCCTTGAGGCTGGGCCACGCCAGTCCTCCCAGGACACGCGCTTGAGGTGGTGGACAGCTGGAAACCTTCCCTGGAGGACTGCAGTCTTGTGGCAGTTGCTTTGGTAATGTTCTTTTAAAAAGTTGGTAGGGCCGAAACCGGTTTGGCTCAGTGGACAGAGCGTTGGTCTGTGGACTGAAAGGTCCCAGGTTCGATTCCGGTCAAGGGCATGTACCTTGGTTGCGGGCACATCCCCAGTGGGGTATGCGGGAGGCAGCTGCTTGATGTTTCTAACTCTATCCCTCTCCCTTCCTCTGTAAAAAAATCAATAAAATACATTTTTTTAAATAAAATAAATAAAAATAAACAAAAAGCCGGTGTGGCCCGGCAGGTGTGGTCCAGTGAGTTAGCATCCAACCGGGAACCGGGCGGTAACTGTTGGATTCCCAGTCAGGGCACATCCTGGGTTGCAGGCTCCATTCCCAGTGCGGGGAGCATGTAGGAGGCAGTCGATCGATGCTTCTCTCTCATCAATGTTTCTCTCCCCCTTCTTCTCTCTCTAAACCCAAAACATATTTTTAAAAAATAAATAAAAAAGCTGTTTACAAACCTTTACAAAAACTCTGTGTGTTCCTAGATCCGATACTGTCCCGTTTGTGCTTTCTGCTAAGATGCAGTAGACGGTGACTTCGGTGCTGGGGGGAGACTGCCCAGCGCTGGCCGGGTCCGCTCAGGCCCAGGCCCGGGGCTGGCAGCGGGGTTGCCCCGTCTGAGACCTGAGCCTCAGGAGGCCAGCGAGTGAGAGTGGCGTTTCTTTAATAGTTTCTTTCAGAGGCGTTGAACATGGAACATGTAATGGGTTTGGAGGAAGAAGCAAGACGTGAGTCTTCCTTGTGGGGTGTGATGGAAGCCACACGTCAGCCTGAGAAAGAGCCCGGGCCGGGGAGCTGAGAGCCCTGCCCCCCAGGCCTGTTCGCAGGCGCCATGGCAGGAGAGGCACCGGGCAGTCCTGCGGGGAGGGGGCCCGGGGGCTGAGAGGGGGGAGGGGAGGCTTGGCTGTGAAGGAGAGAGGATGGCAGCGGCAGGAGAGGCGGGGTGAGGGAGGGGACCCACTGTTCATGAAGGAAGGACACGCAGGCCACACTGGAGAGGGAAGCTTCCAGGGGATGATGCCTTCCAGGAAGCGGGGGAGGGGAGGAAGTGTTAGGCGAAGTGCTGAGGTCCCAGGAAACTCCGTGATTCATGGATTCCAAACAACCCGGAGGACGCCTGTGAGAGACGGGGTGCCCCGGGGGCTGCCGGCCTACCACCCAGACATCCCCAGCACCAGGTTTTATGGGGTCACACGGAACAACAGGCATGCAGGGCGAGTGTCCTTGCATGAGGTCAAAACACCCGCTGTTTACAACCCAGGAGCCCATCTCCAAGCTTCTGTGTGACCTTAGACGGAGGTGCTGGCCAGGTTCCCAAGGCCTCACAGTCCCCTTCCTGCTGGCCTTCACTGTATTTCCCACGGGGGCGGGGTAGGGGGGCATTGGAACCTCGGAAGGGGCCCATTTGCCCTACGGGAGGGATAGTCTTGCAGCTCCTTGGCAATTAGAGGACAGAGCTGCGGGCCGTCCCAGCGGGAGGGTGTCTGTCCTGCACATCAGGAGAGGGGGCACTGAGAGTGAGGGGATGAGGGCCCCACAGCTGGAGCGTGAAGGAGGCTTGGGATGGAGAAAGGGAAAGCAAGCTGACTGGAAACCTAGCATCCCTCATGGCGGATGTCTCTCCCGGCCACCTTCTAGGTACCAGCGGGTGTCTAGGCGCCCACGGGCCCACGGCTGACAGGAGCACGGCTCCGACAGGAGCGGGCCAGCGCTGAGGACGAAGGGTCGAGTGGGCAGGAGCGCCCCAGAGGGCAGGCAGGTCAGGGGAGAGAAGAGTGCAACCGGAATGGCCGGAAATAGAGGCGCCAGAGGCCGGGGGGCGCTCCGGGGGGCGGTGAGCATGGAGCTGGCGCAGACAAGCTTGAGGAGGAGAGGAGAGGAGGTGGAGGCCAGAGCAGGTGGTAAAGGCAGCATTTGCCACGAGGAGGAGGTCCTGGAAGGTCTAGGGCAGTGGTTCTCAACCTTCCTAAGGCCGAGACCCTTGCATACAGTTCCTCACGGGGTGGTGACCCCCAACCATGAAATGTTGCTACTGTTATGCATCGTGATGTCAATATCTGCATTTTCCGATGGTCTTAGGTGACCCCTGTGAAAGGGTCGTTCGACCCCCAAAGGGGTCTCGACCCACAGGTTGAGAACCGCTGGTCTAGGGGGAGAGAGAGTCCTGGTTCAGAGAGGCCAAGACGATGGACAGAACTAAGGGCACCCACGTTGACAGCAGACAGACACCGCGAGACTGCGCTGGTGGCCCAAACGGAGACGCCCTCCTCCGGAGCCGGGGAGGTGGCCAGCTGAGTAAAAGCTCTGTCACTCTCCCTGAATGAGTGAGTCAGCCAGCTGGAGGCAGCTTGTGGCGAGTGGCAGACTAATGTCCGCTCCCATCCATCCCCGATCTGGCTCCCAGCCCCTGCCCTCGAGGGTCAGCGAGTCCAAGGCCAGCCCAAGCCACAAGTCACGAGGCCTCACCTTGGCCAGGTCATTATCTTGGGTGACAAATAGCAATCACTGCTTTTCACCCTCATTTCCAAACTCTGTCCAAAGGTTAGGGTGCAGGTAAGCGGGGAGCCACACCCCCCTTCACCAAACAGAAGGAAGCTTGGAAAGTGGGTCAGGTGCCTCGCATGTCTGCCAGGCCCCGAGGGCTCTCGTCTTTATCTGAAAACGGGAGTCAAACACGAGGATGCCTCGGGACGGGAGGTCAAGGTTCCCTCCAGCCTGGCCCCCCTCCGCTAGAGGCTGCGTTTTTCACAGTGACCTTTCACCCACATAAAGCTCAAAGGAGGGGCCCAATCGGACGAGGAGATTGCTGGTGTTACCCCCCAAATATGGCTGTGGTCAACATCAGGCCAGTTTGGGGAAGGGGTGTATTTACAGGAAGTTGGGCACTTACACCAGCTACACTTGCCACGGTCAAGGTGCTGAACTCCCAGGGCAGCGGACTGGGGAGCAAGCCAGCGGCTCTCTTCTCTCCCCGCCTGTGGAACTCAGAAGAGACACTGCCCGCCCCCCCAGGCTCACCCTCCCCTAAACCAAACAGAACAATATTTATTTCCTCCTCCTGCCAGTCCAACAGCATTCTTCCTCGTGGGGTAAGAGGGTGAGTGAAGGACTGAGCCTTGCCAGCCTCCAACTGGGCAAGCTGACCCAGGTAAGGGCTCTGTCTGGGTCACGGCGGGCAGTGGGCGCCTGACCCGATTGATCCCCCGCCTCAGGCTGCCCCGGGCCGGCGGCCCATGCTACTCTCATGGCCTTTGGTCTTCCTGCCCTAGCTTTCTTTCTTTTTTTAAATATATTTTATTGACTTTTTAACGAGGAAAGGAGAGGGATAGAGAGTTAGAAACATCAATGAGAGAGAGAGACATCGATCAGCCGCCTCCTGCACGCCCCCTACTGGGGATGAGCCCGCAACCAAAGTACATGCCTTTGACCGGAATCGAACCTGGGACCTTTCAGTCCGCAGATCGACACTCTATCCACTGAGCCACGCCAGAAGGGCTCTGCCATTTCTTAACTGTGAGCATAGACGCAAACGGCCCTTCCCTGGTCTCAGTTTTCTCACCTGTGAAACGGGCTAACCCCAGCGCTTAACTTTGGGACTGTGGAGGACGGAGCGTCCCAGTGGCACCCCAGTCAGCAGTCAGTGTCGGCTGGCATCCGTGTGTGCCCCTCCACAGTCTGGGCGTGCACACTGACTCCTCTGGGCCTCTGCTCTCTGCCTCTGCCCTCTGCCCTCTCCGCGGACGGCTGCCCAGTGGGCTGTGATCACAACCTCCTCCCTCCCGACTGCCCAACGCCCGGCTGCCGGAGCTGGCCTCCACTGCTGCCAGGGACACAGCGGTTCCGGTTCTCCCTGCCCCTGGCCGGTGCCTCCTGGGCAGCCACGCCATGCTTACCGCTCACCGGCGGACACTGCTCCATCCCTGTCCCCCCCTCCCGGGACCCTTTCTGAGTTCATTAGCCCCCTGGACACTCAAAAGGCACATGCTCCCCACCCAGCCCGCCCCTGGCGACAGCAGACACGAAGAGCAGGGAAGGACACTGAGGCCTGACCAGACGGCCTCGTCCCCCTCCCGGAGGATTAACTGAGACTCAGGGTGTCTCGGGGGCCGCATCTGGCGCCCGGCCAGCCGTCACTCACTCTCGGCGGCTTTGATTTCCTGGCGTCTAATCCCCAAAGCCTCAGCACCAGCAGGGCCTCCCCAAACTCCTCCACCTTCCCCCCAACCCCCCGCTGGACCCAGCCGTCCCAGAGGCCAGGGGGGGGGGGGAAACCCCCCCCCCCCCCCCCCCCCCCCCGCCCCAGCGAGGGCCAGTGCCTGGCCTGGGGTCACACAGCCACAGGAGGCAGAGGTGGGTGGGCCTTGAGCCAGGCCGTCCTGCGGGCAGCCAGAGCCCCTGCGGGCAGCGGCAGGCAGGGCCCAGGCCGGGCTGCAGGGCCTGAGTCAGTGCCTGGCAGCTGCTGTTGACATGTGATAAGGGGTGTTTGTTTAATGGGGCCACTCAGCAGAGGGGTTAATGTTCAACTCCTGCGGTCACCCCTCGCTGGCCGGGGCCCGCAGCCTGTCTGCCCTGACTGTGGCCTGCGGCCCAGGCGGAGGCCCAGGGTCTGCCCGGGTCCTGGGGACACAGGGCGCGGGTGGGCTCCGGACAGGCACACAGCCCGTGGGCACCCACCACATGGGACTGGGCTGGGGGTGGACACCCCTGGGAGGACCCAGGGTTGTGGCTCAGAGTATGGGGGCGGGGGGGGCTGGTCAGTGGCCCTGAGCTCACTAGGGTGAGGGAGTGTTTGCTCGCCTTTCTCTCAGCCTCACCCCCAATAGTGAGGCTCCTCTCAGACCCTCCACCCCATCTGCTCTCTGCTCAGCCCGATCCCTCCAGCCGGTGGGTCCTTGGGGCCTGAGGAGTGTTGGCACAGGGAGGCCCAGGCAAGGCCCAGGCTGATGGGGCAAAGGAGACAACCCGGGCACTCAGCCTCCCTCCTCCCGGGTCAGCTGGGCAGGGTTCAGTCACCCCAAAAAACCATAGCCTCGGGCTGCCTCCAGCCTTGGAGCCCGGGCCAGCCTCCGCTCCTCGCTCCCAGTGAGGCCGGGAGGCCAGGAGCCCGGGCAGAGCAATGAGGCTGTGCCCCACCTGTGCCAGGCCCGGCCACCCGGCCCCAAGGAGAGAGGCCCGGGCCAGGGCAGAGCTGCTTCTCCCCGGGGGGCCGCGCACAGAGCCGAGGGGTGGGGGGGACCGGGAGGGATGGGGACCCAGGGGGACCTGGGCCACTCTCAACCCGCTGACAGCGAGGCCTTTGGACGCCATAAGGCAACAGCACATTGCCACCCTGGATGCGCCTATTTATCTGACCCAGTGCCCGGAATATTGCCTGGCACGGGGGCGGGGGCGGTCTCACCCTGGCTCACCCACAGGTCAGCCAGGG
>JAAGEH010000043.1:2120472-2135803 GCA_011751065.1 Lasiurus cinereus | reverse complement strand
GAGTGTTATCTTGGTCTCTCCCCATGGCACGGGGATGGAGACCTCACCTCTGCATGTTCCAAATGAAAAAACTGAAAGAAAAGGACACTAAGCCTGGCTGGGTGGTTCATTGGTTAGAGCATCATCCTGATACACCAAGGTTGCGGGTTCGATCCCTGGTCAGGACACATACAGGAATCAACCAATGAATGCATAAATAATAGGATGACAAATTGATGCTTCTCTCTCTCTCTCAAAATCAATCGATCAATCAATCCAGTTAATAGAAAAGAAAATGCCACTAAAACACATAGACCCCCAGAACCGCTAGAGCTGGGTCTTGAATCCCTGTTTTTCAGTAATAAAGTCATCTTTCCCAACTCCGTACCAGGCCTGTTTCAGGCAAGGTGCAGCCGGAAAAAAAACAACACAGGGCTTTAAGCAGAGGGACTGGCCCCAGGTGCTGAGGGACTTGTAAAACCCCAGGAAGAGCCGGGGGAGCAAAGGCAGGCCGCCCCCGTCGGGACTGGCAAAGCGGAAAGCACAGGAACTGCAGAACTGAGTGCCTGGTGCTCATGGGGGCATCTGTGTGTGTCCTGTGGGGGGCGTTGGTGAATGGTGTTCGTGAATGGTGTTGGCGGGGTTCACGCATGCCTGTCGGTGGACGTAACGCTCATGTCCATCGGGTATATGAACAGGAGGACTAACGGTCCCTCACAGTCAGAGGTCTGTTCACATCGCACTGTTTCTCACTCTGTTATAAAACAGTCCATCCCTACGGAAGTGGGGAGACTTGTTCGGCGGATCCCATGTCCGCTCTACCTGAACGCCCCACTCCACTCTAACTGCCCTGGCTCTTTCCACCTGCCCATCCCGCTGTCTACTTTTTTTTTATTATTATTTTTATTTTATTAATCCTCATTGCTCTTTAGAGAGAGGAGAGGGGGGAGGGAGTGAAGGAAAGAGAGAGAGAGAGAAACATAGATGTGAGAGTCACATGGATTGGTTGCCTTCCCAACTTGCTCCGAACAGGGCTGGGGATTGAGCCTGCAGCTCAGGTACAGTCCGTCCCCTTGACCAAGAATCAAACCAGAGTCCTCGCCGGCTGGGCTCAGTGGATAGAGCGTCAGCCTGCGGACTGAAGGGTCCCGGGTTCGATTCCAGCCAAGGGCACATGCCTGGGTTGTAGGCTCGATCCCCAGTTGGGGGTGTGCAGGAAGCAGCCAATCAATGATTCTCTCTCATCATTGATGTTTCTATGTCCCTCTCCTTCTCCCTTCCTCTCTGAAATCAATAAAGAAATATATATTAAAAAAAAAAAAAGAATCAAACCAGAAACCCCTCAGTGCACAGGCTGACGCTATAACCACTAAGCATACTGGCCAGGGCACTCCATCTACTTTGGTTGATGCAACAATACAATTTTATTTTATTTATTTATTTTTAAAAATATATTTTATTAATTTTTTACAGAGAGGAAGAGAGGGATAGAGAGTTAGAAACATCTATGAGAGAGAGACATCGATCAGCTGCCTCCTCCACACCTCCTACTGGGGATGCGCCCGCAACCAAGGTACATGCCCTTGACCGGAATAGAACTTGAGACCCTTCAGTCCACAGGCCAACACTCTATCCACTGAGCCAAACCGATTTCGGCTTTATTGATTTTTTACAGAGAGGAAGGGAGAGGGATAGAGAGTTAGAAACATCGATCAGCTGCCTCCTGCATGCCCCCTACTGGGGATGTGCCTGCAACCAAGGTACATGCCCTTGACCAGAATCGAACCCGGGATCTTTCAGTCCGCAGGCTGACGCTCTATCCACTGAGCCAAACCAGTTTTGGCGACAATATGATTTTAAAAGCGTTTATTTGAGCCAAACTGAGGACACACGCCAGCGAGCAATATCCCAAATGCTCCCCAACAAAATAATTTTAAGGGGGTGCGGGAGGGGGGAGCAAGATACAACATTATCCAAAGCCAGTGACCCGGAGGGCCCGGGAGGAAGCAGGCAAACATCCTGTGTCCACGTGAGCTCGGTCTGATAGGATTTTTTCCTTTTTCGTATTTCCCGACTTTTCTGGCCCACGTTTTTGATGAAGCGGGAGAAGAAATCTGCTTTCAATTAAGAAGGAGCTTTGGATTTACAGGCCTGGAATGTCTCCACGGGGGAAGGGAGTTCGGTGAGAGAGGAATGCAGCGGGTTGCACCCCCTTCCACAGAGAAGGAGCCCAGAGAAGCTGTTGGAGGGACTGGACCTTCCGAGAAGGCTCCGGAATGTTGCAACACTTCGGCTTGTTGGAGACCCAGAAGAGGCTGCTGCCACCAAACCCAAGTACCTGACGGCGCCCGCATTCCGGGGAGAGCTCGCCGGGAGGCCAGCCAACCCCCGAGTCCCGGTCCCCTGCCCCGGGCTCGAGAGCACTCTGCAAGCTACTTCACTCAGGGCCACGACGGTCGTGTGGTTCGGCCTGAGCTGCCCAAACTGAGAACAGCTCCGCTGAACAGGCCCCTGAGCTAGTTCCCCGCTGGCCCATCCTCGCCCCGTGGCCGTGGCCGTGGCCGTGGCCATGGAGGTGTCTCAAAGACGGGCCGACCTGGGGGCAGACAGGCAGCGGGAGGAGGTGGAGCTCGGTGGTCTGCACTGAAACCCCCGATGGAAAGTGGCCAAGCAGAGGATGAGTATGTCTGCGGACACGGCCTCCTTCCCTCTGCAGCTGGACTGCTATCAGCCTAGGACAGTGGTTCTCAACCTTCCTAATGCCATGACCCAGGTGGTGGTGACCCCCAACCATAAAATTAACGTATTTCTGTTGCTACTTCATAACTGTAATTTTGCTACTGTTATGAACTGTAATGTAAATATCTGATAGGCAGGATGTATTTTCATTGTTACAAATTGAACATAATTAAAGCATAGTGATTAATCACAAAAACAATATGTAATTATATATTGTGAAATATTTATTTCTAATGACAAATAAAGAAATTTTGTCTTGAATCGTGGTGTAGCATGGGTAACGGTCTTCATATGACAACAGTAAACTACATTGCTACACTTTGCTACACCGAGGAGCGGTGTGTTGGTTCCTAAGACCATGGGAAATAGGTGTTTTCCAATAGTCTTAGGCGACCCCTGTGAAAGGGTCGTTCAACCCCCAAAGGGGTCGAGGCCCACAGGTTGAGAACCGCTGGCCTAGGAGATGGAGAGCATTGACGCGGGACAAAGATCTGGAGCGAAAAGGACTCTTCAGGAAGAACAGCAACTTCTCGCTAACCCCCCAGGACAGGCCTCAGGGGAAACCCTTTGCCATCTCTGAACGAAGCCCAAGCGGGAGGAGTGTTGGAGCTGGTTACCCAAAACCGCACCGAGGACAGCGAGTGGCGAGATCGGCACGGGAAATCGGGAGCTTCACCGGATCAGGGAACGGCCAAGACAGCATCGGAGGTCAGAGGAGCGCGCGGCTGAGACGAAGACAGGATAATACTGAATGTAAACTGTAACTGAAAAAAGCAGCCGCAGCTCAACAACAGGAAGATCGGGAACAAAAGGAGGAAGGGGAAGATGGGCAAACATTGCACCACGCTCCGGAACGGGGTGACGCATCCCAGGGCTCTGACCAGGAGAGACCCTGGCTTAGCCTTCCCACAGCAAGACAGGACGCGGGGGCGGGGGCGAGGTGGGGGGAGAAAGGGGGGCACGTATCTTCCCATCCCTAGGCTCCCGCTTCCGTTCTGGACCTCGAAGGCAAAGGTGCTTCATCTTGCTTTGTGTTCAAGAAAGTGTCAAGCAATTAAGTATTCATTTGTGTCCTGGATCAGTGGTCGGCAAACTGCGGCTCTTTGGCCCCTTGAGTGCGGCTCTTCCACAAAACACCGCGGCCTGGGCGAGTCTATTTTGAAGAGGTGGTGTTAGAAGAAGTTTAAGTTTTTTTGTTTTGTTTTGTTTTTTTTTTGAGAGGAAGGGAGAGAGATCGAGAGTTAGAAACATTGATGAGGGAGAAACATTGATCAGATGCCTCCTGTACACCCCCCACTGGGAATGTGCCCACAACCAAGGTACTTGCCCCTGACCGGAATCGAACCTGGAATCTTTCAGTCTGCAAGCTGAGGCTCTAGCCACTGAGCCAAACTGGTTTCGGCATAGAAGTTTAAGTTTAAAAATTTGGCTCTCAGAAGAAATTTCCATCGTTGTGCTGTTGCTGTTTGGCTCTGCTGACTAATGAGTTTGCTGACCACTGTCCTAGATGATGAGCCAGCGATCTGGTTTTGGCATTGTCATGCCTCTCAGAGTGTAATCCAATGTCTTAAGTGAGAGAAAAGAGAACTGGGAAATAGCTCTGTATAATCAATGGCTGAAAAACTAATGAAGTGCCCTGGCCAGTGTGGCTCAGTGATGGGAGCGTGGGTCCGTGCACCGAAGGGTCTTCAGTTTGATTCCCCATCAGGTGCGAGCATTTGTGTTGCAGCTTCCAATCCCTGCCCGTCAGGCTCTCGGGAGACAGCCAATTGATGTGTCTCTCTCACATGATGCTTCTCTCCCTCTCTCCCTCCTTTCCTGAAAATCAATGGAAAGAATATCCGTGGGTGAGGATGTATTTCATGATCCTGTGCAGGAAAAAAGGGAAAAAAAAGAAAGAAAGAAAGGAAAGAAAAACAAAGAAAGAATTTATTTGAGCCAAATTTTTGAGGACCTGCCCAAAGCAAAATCTCAACAGACTGAGAAAATGCTCTGGAGAACGGCAGTCTTGCAGCTCATTTTATGCATTTCATCAGGGAGGAAACGTGAGGAGGGTCACGTGAAATCCATTCGCGGTAGATGGACGGGCAGGAGAAAGCGAAGAAGGAAAATGCCTAGAATTAGATAAAAGATAAAAGGGAGAGAGACGTACTTCTTTTCCATTGGTGAGAACGAGATACGTAGTTAACATTGCACATCGACAGCGTGTAGCAATGGCACGCGGGCAGCGAGGGAACGTGAGTCCGTGGCCTGTGCTCTGTGCCCTGTGCTCCAGGGTCTGTGCTCCGTGGCCTGTGTTCTGTGCTCCGTGGCCTGTGCTCCAGGGTCTGTGCTCTGTGCCCTGTGCCCTGTGGCCTGTGCCTGTGCCCTGTGCTCCAGGGTCTATGCTCCGTGGCCTGTGCTCTGTGCCCTGTGCTCCGTGGTCTGTGCCCCATGGTCTGAGCCCCGTGGTCTGAGCTCTGGTGCAGGTGGTGGTGCCTGAGGATCTGGAAAGGAAAACCACTCTGACAGTTGGAAGGTGTGTTCCCTCGATGCAGGAGAGCCGTGGACGGGGCTCACAGCCGAGCTGAGCTTCACTGACCACCGGCCATGACCTGCCCGGCTGGGAATTTGTGGTCAGACATCCTGTGGTTGCATTCGGCCACTGAGCTTGTCAGTCCTGCACGCAGCCCCTGAGCCTGTGGGGTCTACCATGTTGGGCGCCCCCCCGCCCCGGTTCACAGGTTTATAGATCTGCAAGCTCTGCCATACGACTAAAAAGCTCAAGTCCTCAGCGTAAATAAAATCATTTTCCTCGTGTTTCTGCCCACTCTGATTTCTGTAGCTTGACTGTCGATACTCCATTCCGTTTCTTCACTCTTTCCTCAAATCCTTTAATAAAGCCAGTTAGAGCTACAAATGTACTTGGTTGAATTCTGTTTATTTTTATTTTTGAACATTCAAGGAACCATATTCTTTTTTTTTTAATATATATTTTTCATTGATTTCAGAGAGGAAGGAAGAGAGATAGAAACATTAGTGATGAGAGAGAATCATTGATTGGCTGCCTCCTGCACACCCCCTACTGGGGTGGGGGTGAGGGATCAAACCCGCAACTTGGCAAGTGCCCTTCGCCTGAATCGAACCTGGGACCCTTTAGTCCGCTGGCCGGGGCCCTATCCACTGAGCCAAACCAGCGAGGGCCGAGTTCTGCTTTTTAATGACTCTTATCAACCATCTGAAGGAACAGAGGCACCGAGAGAATAACCGATCTCCTCTCCGGCATTAAATAGGGACTCAGTAGTGGACCCGGGACTAGAAGTCAGGCCGCAGGGTGCCATGACCTCAGTCCACTCACGCACTCAAACATCCACTGCCACCTACGAGGGGCATAAGTAGATGCAGGCAGCCAGGACCACAGAAGCGGGGTCTGGTGGGAGGGGGGAGCTCACAGCTTTGGAAAGGGCTGCGCAGATGCTGGCCCCGTGGGGAGGCCTGGCTCCAGGGAGCATGTGCTGAGGCGTGGCAGGCTGCTCACAGCTCCGGGCAGTTCTTTGCTGGCCCCGCGGCGGATGGAAGCTCTCACTGCCAAAGCGGCTTCATCCCCCTGTGGCAGGAAACTGGGAACGCTGTTGGCTGCTCCCAACAGAACACTGGGGGTGACTCCCACCAGGTCCCAAGCAGTGTGTGGGGATTGGGGGCAGGCTTGTAGGTTAGGGAGGCCCCACCGTTGACTGGAATGCTCCCTAGAGGTCCCCGTGCAGAGGAAGGTCTGGGGCCCCAGGACCTCCCCTCCCGGAGCGGCCCCACTCATATCCCCGATGGCCTGCCGCCCCCACCTGCTGCTGCCGTGTGCCCACTGCGGCCTGGGCCTCTCCGTCAGGGGAGCGGCACAGGAATCCTGCCGGACCAGATTCCTTCTCCCTGGGACAGTGGAGCTGGGGAAAAAGTTGGCCAGAGTCTCCCAGGATTTGGCAGAGCCTCTGAAGTCGCCTCCCCCCTTCTCTTTCATTCCCCTCCCCCTCACCGCCTCCCCATTGTCCCCTCTGCCTAGCTCAATGGCATTCTGAGCAGCTCTGGGGCAGCCGCAGTCACACAGGGTCACCCGTGGGGCCCCACCAAGCTGAGTGGCTTCTCCAGAGCCGGGTAGGGTAGGGGGTGGGGACAGGGCTGGGGGCATCAGTCTAGGGGTGAAGAAAGTGCCGCTGAGGAGTGAGAGAGACCCCCCCAGGAGGTAGGAGTCGGACCCTGGCTTGGAGGAACAGCCCAGTGGCAGCCAGGCATCCCGGGTAAGCAGAACCCCTCACTCCAGCCTGGGCCTCAGTTTACCCAGCTGCAGGGGGTCCTCCGGTCCTGCTGGTCCTTCTCCTCAGAAAGGGGAGCCTGCAGGCCCGGGGCTGACCGAGGAGAGAGGAGCTCAGAGTGGGCAGTGCCTGGCCCACGGCTTCTGCATTCCCCGCCCAGAGTCTCATCCCCGAGGCCTGAGTGACTTCCCTCATATCTGGGATCTTTATTTATTTATCGTTTTTAAATCCTCACAGGAGGATATGTTTTTATTGAGAAAGAGGGAGAGAGAGAGAGAGAGAGAGAGAGAGAGAGAGAGAGAGAGAGAGAAGTATCAGTTGTTTGCCTCCCTCATGCACTCTGCCCGGGATCAGGCTTGCAACCCAGGTATGTGCCATGACTGGGAATCAAACCCGCAACCTTTTGGTGTCCAGATGATGCTCCAACCAACTGAGCCACCCGGCCAGGGCATAACCTGAGATCTTTTAAAAAGACACTAACACACAGGTGAAGCGTGATAGGGCACACAACAACAGGTTTGTGCCACAGATGGAACGTGAATGTGGAAGGTCTGTTTAAAACACAGGCCTGGGGGGGGGGGCAATAGGAAGATATGTATACATGTAACACAATAAAAAAATTAAAAATTAAATAAAACAAAACACAGGCTGGGGACACAGGAAGTCAGTCACTGGGGGTCCCTTGGAGTCACTCTAGTCGATGGACAGCCACTGCCCAGGGTCTACCACGGGGGACCCGGCAGGGCCTTATGTGCCCGAGGGCCTCAGGTTCAGACTTCCGGTGTGGTCTCTAACTAGGGGTAACCAGGCTGTCACAGAGACACCTGATCAGGCTCGAGAGACGTTCACACCGCCCCCCGCCCCGTGGGAGCTTGTGAACGGGAAAATGAGCTCGTTTGGGATCTTTTGCCTGCGTGTTAAAATCATCAGTTTGTTCAATGTAAGTGTTTCAGATCGGCCCAGTTCGGATAATCGTGTTGAGGTGTTTTGGAAAGGCCAGGAGCCTGCAGGCATAGGAGGGGGCCCAGGCCCCACTCGGCCTCTAGGAGGCGGGGGGGGGGGGGAGGAGCTGCTGAACCCCGCTTCCTCACAGCAGGCAGCGCTGCTCTGTTCAGCCTCTGAGAAGCCAGCTAACAACCCACGGGGCACAGAGACCCTTGGAGGGCCTGATGATGCCCCCCGTTTCAGTGATGCCCCAACAGCCCTGGGGAGTAGAACAGTGGTCGCCCCTGGGCTTAGTCAGGCAACTCGCCCCAGGTGTTGAGGAGCATAAACGCATCAGGAGGCTTTGCCAAAATTAAAAATGGCAGCGGTTTACTCACGGCTCTTAGCGTTTGCAAATTGAAAACACAAGTATTTAGCGTGTTCTGGAGAAGAAAGAAACATGGAGTTCTCACAGTGAAGAGGAGAATGTCAGCGTGAAACGTTCGGACCTGTGGGGAATTTTGACGAGCTTATATTTGAGCCAAACTGATGACGATGGCCGCGAAGCAAGATTTCAACGGATAGAGAAACTGCTCGGGAAAGCCGAGTTTTCCCAGTTATTTTATACACTAGGACCACAAGGGAGGGTGTGAAGGGTGCAGGAAATTCACTGGCGGTGGGTTAGGGGGGCGGGAGAAAGCAAAGCCGGGGCACCTCTAGGACTGGATAAAAAGCAGAGGAATAGGGGCACAGGATGGTTAACAGCCAACAACTGAAGCAGCAACAATGAGGCGATTTGTGACCTCCACTGCGAGCCCTGGCTGTGCCTGGGGAAAAAGGAAATTGCCCCGACATTCCAAAGGCATGTTATCCGAGATGCAAAAGGACGACAGACAGGCTCAGTCAAGATAAGGGCTGACCTTTGGCAGGGAAGATCCTGGCCCCGCACTAGACTACCTGCCATGACCTGCTTAGTCAGAAAGCTCCAATTTCAGACCGTCCGACGTGGTTCCTCTGAGTTTGAAGGCTGCCACGCGGGCCTCCCCTGAGCTTTGGGGTTTAGCATGCGGCCGCTTTTTCATCCACCAGCACAATCAGTCCTGCATTCTTAACAGCTGCGTTGGTTGGAGATGGTGATCCCCTAGATCAGGGGTCGGCAACCTCATTAGTCAACGGAGCGGCAAACCGTGGCTCACCAGCCGCATGTGGTTCGAGAGCCACGGTTTGCCGACCACTGCCCTAGATGACCAGGGGTCTGGATACCAGATGTCAGGTGGTGCTGACACATTTTTTGACAGGTTCTCCAGAGGTTATAGCTGCGATTTACATACATAGCTCCAGAAGCTGATGCAACACTGAGAAATGCAAGTTCAATTTCCCAGCAAGAATGGAATCAGCTGAAACCGGTTTGGCTCAGCGGATAGAGCGTCAGCCTGCGGACTGGAAGGTCCCAGGTTTGATTCCGGTCAAGGGCATGTACCTTGGTTGCGGGCACATCTCCAGTGGGGGGCGTGCAGGAGGCAGCTAATCGATGTCTCTCGTCGATGTTTCTCTCTCTCTCCCTTCCTTTGTGTAAAAAATCAATAAAAATATATTTAAAAAAAAAAGAATGGAATCATTTCCTCAGACCTCAGCACACCTGATTTTAGTAATTTGGTAGTAGAGTGACTCTATGTTAGTTCCTCAACCGTCACATAGAGGTGGGAGGCAAACGCTCCAAACACAGGTGTTTGCCCTTGATGCTATACACAGGCTCCCTGCAAATGGGGGGCAGGGGAAGGACCTGTCCCATCATCCACCGACCACACGACGTGGGGGCATTCAAGTCACCCGCTTTCACGCTCCACCGGAGAGCCCTAGACAGTGAGGCCACCAGCGAAGGTCACACTTGGGCTGAGACATCCACGAAGCTGCAGGGGCTGCTCAGTCTCTAGCTAGATCTTGGGCTGGGCCAAACCGGGGCGCTGTGAAGGGACCAGACCCCGTCATTCTGCTGGCAGGGCTGTAACCCAATCCTTAGCATGTAGGATTTCAGCGCGTTGGCCTCTCTGTGTGCACATCAATATTTTAAGGCTCTGAACTGAAGTGGGGCACCGGGTGCGGGGTGCAGCTTGGAGGGAGTGGTGAGCTCCCCAGTGAGCTGGGCCAACGAGGCTCCCTGCATCCAGAGGGAGGAGTCCCCGTGAGTCCCCGGGTTCTGCCCTTACTAGCTGCCTGCTTTGGCCAAATGGCTTCAGCCCTCTCACCTGAGAGATGCATGCTGATTACACTCAGCTCACGCTGGTTACGAGCGTTCAAGGATGCTGGATCTGGGTAAAGGGCTGGCACAAGGGGTCCCTCCATTTGCGGGTTGGCAGACTCACAAAGCCCTTCTTCAGAACAGGCCTTGCCATTGGAGTTAGTGGCTGGGCTGGGGCCCATGCGTGGACCCCTCTCTACCCTGGTGGAGGCCCCTGGTCTACCCTTTGGCCCCGAAGACACCCTCCGGCCAGACCAAAGGAACCATTCTGCCGGAACGCTAGGGACTGGAGAGGGACTTCCCAACCTCCCCCCACCCCCGTTCCTGAGGCTCACCTCCCTCACCGTGTCTGCTCAGAATTTGGCGTCCAAGAGCTTTTGGAAATTTTTTCTTATTCCTAGGAGAAAAGCTTTGTTATGGATCACCCTCTCCCCTATACCAGTATCTGCCATAACCAATTTCTCCCCGAGTCTTGTCCACTTCCTCCCAAATGTCAACATTCTACCGATCAGAACCTACCTTCCAGTTTGAATTACTTTCTTACACAACGTTGCCTTCCCAGGCCGAGTTGCTACAAGTGTGTGCATAATTCATTACCAAATGCCAGCCACGGGCAGATGCTGTGCCATGCAGCGCACCACGTCACGGCAACACGGGGTGCTTCCTGCTTGCTGCAGGCACTGCACACATTCTCTCATACACCCCTTGCCACGGCCCTGTGACCTGGGATTGTCATCCCTCTTTTAAAGTTCAGGAAACTGAGGCTCAGTCAAAGTCATCCACTCGGCAAATATTTCTGAGTGTCTGCAAATACCAGGGCCTACTGGGCACTGTGGTCGAGAACAAGATATGCAAAGACCCACTCTCCTGGAGGTTCCAGTCCCGGGAAGGAGACAGACAATACACAATAAACAAACCAGGAGGGTGGGGGGAGGGGAAGAGGGTGGCAGTGGGGGGCGGGAGGAGGATCAGTGTTACTCCTCTAGGAGGAGGAACACCCGGGGCCAGAATGGTGAGAGATTAGGAATTTACTGGATCATCCGCACCCCAGGTGGCTGAGTCTGGATGGCTCCAGCACCCAGAGACAGGGAGTCAGCGGCTTTGAAAGGACTTTTGGCGGGCTGTTTCCGGAGACAGAGACTTCTTTATGCAGACCCAGGGGGAAGAGAATGGAATGGAGCCCCAGCAAGTGAAGTGTGGTCTCAGCAAAGGGAATGTCCACAGTGAACGGACCGGAGAAGCCAGTTCCCGGGGAGATGGGTATCGGTTCAACTGCTTGATCAAACCTAACGGCTACAAATTCCTACCTGGGCAGGTTATAGCTTCCTTAGTGCAGGTTCATCTTTACTGTAAGTGAGCCCTGCCCACTGTTCGCATGCATCTAGGATAACACACCTTTGAACTGTCAGAGTAATTTTCTCTTCCAGGTCCTCAGGGCACCGCCGCCACCATCACTAGAGCACAGACCTAGCATGTCCACATTGTTATCTTGCTGCCTGCAGATTGTCTGTGCTGCACATGTTAACTCTCCTGTAGCCATCAGTGTGAAAGATGTGTCCCTCCATTTTCCCTTCTATCCAATCCTAGAGATACCCTTGCTTTCTTTCTCCCACCCCCTCAGCCTACCACCAAGGGGTTTCTTGTGACCCTCCTTAAGTTTTGATTCTAATGTATAAAATGAGCTGCCCTTCTTGGAAGCATTTTTTTCAATCCAATTCATTGAGATCTTGTTTTGGGCATGTCTCAAACAAATTATTAGTTTTTAATTAGAGAGAGAGAGAGGAAAAGAGCAAGAGAAACATCCATCTTGTGGCTCCTCTTGTTTATGCACTCACTGGTTGACTCTTGCATAGTGCCTGCCTGGTGACTGAACCTATCACCTCGGCATAGGGGGACCACGCTGTAACCCCCTGACATACTCGGCCAGGGCGAATGCTTACTTTTCCATAGTTTGGATGTTCCTTTGTGGACAGTGCTGCCAGGTGTTATGGCTGGCACTCGAGAAGTAGGTGGAAAAGGCGTCCTTCCTTCCAACTTCAACCTGGCCACGCTGCAGTTCTGATACCCCAACATGCGGGCTCTGCACTGAAGGTGTTTCCCGTTTCTCCAAAGGGAGACAATGGGGAATGGGCCGTTTTCTGCATGGGGCTTCGAGGACTTACGTTCTTGGGAGAAAGTCTTGAGGCACGGGGTTGCTAGCTTGAGTCCTGCGCGTGTTTATCGCTCTGGGTTTCTCCTCTTGGAAAAACAGTGCATGTCTGGCACCTTTCCTGAGGCCTGCGTCCCAGGCCTGGCCCTCGTTATATACCTCCTCACAGGATGCAGCTGTCAACAGCAGGAGCTCCGGCCTGCCCGGAAGATTCCTCCTCAGCCTTTCCCTCCCCGCTCAAACACCCCCCACTCCCACAGGTAGGATTACTCCTTTCTCATGCAAAACCTGTTATTTTAGCATTCCTATACGGCCGGCACCCAGGGTGGGCGCTGATGACAGAGAAGGAAGTTTTGTATCCCTGCGGAAGCAAAGCACCTCACAGACAGAGCCAGGACACCCGCCTCCTCGCCCCTCCCCTGGCCTAGGACTTTGGTCAAGGCTCAGCATCTATTACATGGAATGGAAGCAACAGCAGATTAAACTTTTCCAACATCTTTAATGAGGTCACCTCTTACTCCCACTGGGAATTGCAGCCCGTAAAGGCGCCGGTAGGTCCTGACAGCCCAAACCAGCCGACACCAGAACGAGTTATTGCCACCACGAGAGAGGCCCAACCCTCACTCCTCGTGCCCCTTCCGCCTGCCCAGATTTCTCGCATTCCTCTGAGATGACCCAGGCTGGTGCCAGGCTACAATGGAAGGGCGGGCAATTTGCAAGGCCCCACCTCCCTGCAGGCTGGTATTTTTAGACAAAGTCCTTGGCCACCTTATCTAAATTGGCCAGACTGGAGACCTTGGTTTCTCAGCTTTCCAAACATCCCATGGGGCTCCCCCCTCGCACCTCCCTCCTAAACCCCGGGGTGGGGGTGGGGGGGTGCTCCCGGCTCCGGGTAGCGTGCAAACCTCCAAGTCCCCCTCCACAGCTGCCCAGGTAAAAAGCCCCCTTTTCATGACAATCCTCACTCCCAGCGAAACCATTTTCCTTGTGCCAAGCTCAGCCAAATAAACACTAATCTAGAAAGAGATTTTTTTTTTTTTTTTGCTGGAGCAGACTGGGAAATTCCTCCCAAGAAGCCATTTCCCGTGCGTCAGGTGCTGAATTTCCCAGGCAGCCAGGGAAACATCTTGTCCCAGCTCATATCCCGTCAAGCGGAACCTGTGATTTTTTTTTTATACTTATCGGTACCCCCAAAGAGGTTGGGGAGGGCCACGGGGCGGACTGTGGCCAATGGAGGGGGGGGTGCAAGAGGCCTCCAACGCGGGCAAAGGTGCGTTAGTCACGGTCACGCGGCGGCCTCCAGCGCGGGGGCGGCGTCCACAAAGGCAGCAGCCCCGTGGCCCTCACCTTTGGCCAGGGTTCCGGGCGGCGGAGAGGACCCCGCTGCGGGGTGCCGCCCCGCCCGCCCGTCCGCCCCGCCCCCCCCCCCCCCGGTTTAGAGCCCGTGGGCCCCGCGCCCTCCGCGCCACGGCCAGGGAAACCGAGGGTGCGGGAGGCCTCCGCGGGCCGCGCGGCCTGGGACCAGCCGCCTCTCCGCCGCTCCGGGGCCTCGGTTTCCCATCTCGGGAACAATCGTTCCTCCGGCTCCGGCTCCGGCTGGGCAGGGGCGTGGCCGCGCCGCGAAAGGCGCTGGACAGAACCGCCGCCGGGGGATGTTTTAAAAATCACACCCCCGGCGGCGCCGCCGCTGCCCTGGCGGCCTGGCCCCAAGGTCACGCGGGGAGAGAAGCGGGGCCTGAGCTCCCCGCCTGCCCCCCGCCCGCCCCCGGCCGCGACGGTCCTGGGGCTCCCAGAGGGCCCCCGGGAAACCTCAGCCCGCACATCCAAGCCCAGCGTCCGAACCCCAAGTTCAGCGGCCGCCCCCGCCCTCCTTACCCCGCCCCCGCCCGCCCGCCCGCCCTCTCTCCGGGCGCCCGGGGCCGCCCTCGCTCGCCCCTCTCTCCATCCCCACGAGCCCCGCCGCCGCCTCCAGGCCCCGCCCTTTCGCGCCGGCCACGCCCCCTGAGGCCGCAGCGCCCGGGGCGGGGGCGGCGCCGCAGCCAATGGAGAGGCGGCGTGTCCAGGGCGTTGGCGGTTGTGACGCGCCGGGCCGGCGGGCGGCGGCCAATCAGCGGCGAGCTCGAGGGCGGGCTGTGACGCGGGCGGCGCTCCTCGTGCGGCGGCAGCGGTATAGGAGCGAGCGCCGCGGGCAGCAGGGCCAGCCGAACGCAGCCGCCGCCGCCAGCGCCGCCACACGCCTCCTCCCGCCGTCTCCGCGCCGCCGCCGCCGCCTAGCGAACCCAGCCCGGCGCGCCCCCAACCGCCGCTGCCCCCTGGCCGGCCCGTCTGCGAGCGGGCGAGCGGCCGCGACGCCCGGCCGGACCCTGAACCTCGCCTTCTCGCGCTTCGGCCGCCCGCGCCTCCTCGGCTGCCTGCCCGGCATGAAGACCAAGTTCTGCAACGGGGGCGAGGCGGAGCCCTCGCCGCTCGGGCTGCTGCTGAGCTGCGGCAGCAGCAGCGCGACCCCGGCGCCCGGCGTGGGGCAGCAGCGCGACGCCGCCAGCGACCTCGAGGCCAAGCAGCTGGGCGGCCGGCAGGCACCGCTGGCGCCGCCGCCGCCGCCGCCGCCGCCGCAGGCCGACGAGCAGCCGGAGCCCCGGACGCGGCGCCGGGCCTATCTGTGGTGCCGGGAGTTCCTGCCCGGCGCCTGGCGCGGCCTTCGCGAGGACCAGTTTCACATCGGCATCATCAGGTCGGTGGCGGGCGGGCGCGCGGGCGGGCGGGCGGGGTGGACGTGGGCAGCCGCTGGCCGGTCAGGTGACGCCGGGCGGGGGCGCGCGAGGGGCCCGGCGAGAGCCACCTTTCCCGGCCGCTGGCGAGGTCCCCGCCCGACCTCGCGGCCCAGGCCCCGCGGCCGCCCGAGACCTTCCCAGGGGCCGCCGGCTTTCGAAGAAGCAGAAAAAGAAGAAGAAGAAAAAACAAAGTATATATATATATATATACAGAAACCCAGGCTCATCGCGGATGACGACATGGGCG
>JAAGEH010000043.1:2072982-2116924 GCA_011751065.1 Lasiurus cinereus | reverse complement strand
CATTGCCTGGTGACTGTAGTTCTCGCCCTGTACATTGCCTGGTAACTGTAGTTCTCGCCCTGTACATTGCCTGGTAACTGTAGTCCACGCTTGTTCTTCAGAATTACCAACTGCTTCCTTTCACAGGCTGGGTGCTTGAAGCCTAGAAAGTGACATTCACAAGTGCTGATGGGTTCAAGTGGGTCACATGATACAAATGGAATACATCACATCTACTAGAATATTCCTCTTTTTTCTTGGGACTGAAAAGGTTTTGATGACATCATTGACTTAGATTTGGCTTCTTTTTACAGGTGGACACATGGGGTATAGTTACAGTCCATGTGAACTTTTCAGAGCAACCAAAGTTAATAGTTTTCATAGCCAACACCCGATGATAGTATTCAGAGGTTTTGGTAAGATGGTAGTAGTCTATAGGGATTTGTCAAGTGACCTTTGCTTCCTTTGTATGTGCTATAGAACCAAAATGACATCTTGCCCCTATAGCATATGGCTGGTGA
Organism: Lasiurus cinereus; assembly: GCA_011751065.1. Classification (NCBI taxonomy): domain Eukaryota; kingdom Metazoa; phylum Chordata; class Mammalia; order Chiroptera; family Vespertilionidae; genus Lasiurus; species Lasiurus cinereus. The sequence continues at coordinate 2,116,424 of JAAGEH010000043.1, read as the reverse complement.
GGATATGATGAGTTTCAGGGCCGTGCTGTGGTGTTCCTGAGGGACTGAACACTAGAAAGGGAGAAGGTGGCAGGATCGTATTTTACAGTCACAGCCACCTTCCTTTGCTTCCTCACATTACACTTGGGTTTTCTTAATATCTGTTCATATATCTTTTCAGCTTCGCCTCCCAGGTGAAACACAGCTGTGCCTTTTGGTGAACAGATATGAAGGGTATTTCCTCATTTGCCTCATAGGGGGAAAAGTCCTTTTTACTTCTCCTTGAAAAATTACAAATTGCCAGTAAGTTTTGAAATCAATTATACTGTATGCTGATGTTTAACTGTTTGATTTGCAGTGACCTAGTAGCAAACTAAACTTGATTAAATTTTAATCTTGCCTTATTTGAAGGTTTTATGGGTTTTCCCTGGGTAGAGGTAACATAAGTTTTCCCACATCTAAGCTTTATTAAGGTAAGATAGTCACTGAGATAGTGGACTTGGGAAGGATTGTGCTGTAGGTTCTGGATCAGTGGGGCTAATGTAGAGAAAGATGAGTGGGGGAAGAAAACAATAAAGTTTGCTAAATCCAGAACTTTAGCTGAAGTTGAAGGATGGAAAAGTCACCAAGAAACAAATTTGTTCTTCTTACAAATTGCTATGAATGAAAAACATTTTGGCTTTTTAAAGGGCTAGATCAGGAAATTCAGGGCAGAGGAGGCCCAGACATAAACAGAAAAAGGGAATTTGCAGGTAGGTTTCAATTAACTGGAGCACAATTTACTGAAAATTTTCCTTATTCTTATTTCTTTTTTTCTTTTTACTTTTTTAACATATATTTTATTGTTTTTTTTACAGAGAGAAGGGAAAGGGATAGTTAGAAACATCGATAAAAGAGAAACATCAATCAGCTGCCTCCTACATACCGCCTACTGGGGATGTGCCTGCAGCCAAGGTACATGCCCTTGACCGGAATTGAACCTGGGGTTCTTCAGTCCGCAGGCCAATGCTCTAGCCACTGAGCCACCAGTTAGGGCTCTTATTTCTTTTAAAAATATATATATTTTATTGATTTTTTACAGAGAGGAAGGGAGAAGGATAGAGAGAAACATCGATGAGAGAGAGAGACATCAATCAGCTGCCTCTTGTGTGTCCCCTACTGGGGATGTGCCCACAACCAAGGTACATGCCCTCGACGGGAATCAAACCTGGGACCTTTCAGTCCGCAGACCGACAATGCTCTATCCACTGAGCCAAACCGGTTTCGGCTTATTTCTTTTTTTAAATCCTCATCCCAGGACATGCTCATTGATATTTAGAGAGACATGAAGTGGGAGGGGAAAGAGGAAGGAAGGAGTTGGGGGGGAAGACAGAGACAGAGATAGAGAGACTGGAGATCAGAGATTGAACCTGCAACCTTTTAGTGTATGGAACGATTCTCCAGCTGAGTCACCCAGCCAGGGGTGTGAGTTAATTCTTGATTAGCTGGATATAAAGAGAAGTTGAAATGCTTATTTTTGTATCTGATTAGTAATCTATAAAAGAAGCGGAGTGGGATTGGTAAAGCACACTCAGGTAGGTCCAGAGGACGCCTGTTAGAATTCTCAGCAGTGACTCTGCTCTTCAGTTTCCAATATGTGTCATTTACACGCGTTGAATGTGAAATTAATATCTGTATTATTTTTCATTTTATTTGCTTCATGAGTATGTTGTGCCTCCTAAATTTAATTATGACATGTATGTTTATTCTAAAGCTATCCCTGCCAGATGATAAAGTTTGTAGTTTGAATTCACAATTATTTGAAATCCTTGAGAATTCCTTGGGCAAATAATCTTGACAACAAATTATGCCATAAGTTGGGCTGTTGGATTTTTGCTATCATTTCTGTGGCATATTTTCCTAAATCTCCTTGTTCCTTCCTACTCATTTTATTTGGCTTATTGGTAACTGGCTTATTTCTGGATGGTTTTCACAGTTTGTGCCATCCATAATGGTGACGTTTTATTTTGGTTGTCACTAAAAATCAATCAATGGTTATTTCCTCCTACTAAAGCCTATTGAGCAACAGAGGCTACAGATACTATAAGAGATGAAGGATTTCCAGGTTGTGCGCCTGTTTCTGGCCACGCTTGGCCTGCCTGCCTTCCTTCCTTAAGAGTACGGGGATAAACTCTGAATGGAGTTACACAACTTAGAACAGTAGTTCATCTGTTTGCTCTCCTTGTTGACTGCACTCTCAAGAGGATGTGACAGGAAGGAGAACTAGGACTTTTAACTAATGCTTGTCCTGTTGCTGGGGAGCCAGAAGCCCTTGTTGGCTGTGACTGGAGCTGCAGGGCAATTCTGGTAGCTCTGCACAGGAGGCTCTGCCCCCCAGTTGAAAAGAAAGGTTAAGGGTCCTTGTATCCTCTGTCGCTGCACCTTCCATCTGCTTTTCCACTTGCTTTCTGGGTGGGGGATGGGGATACTAGAACCATGAGTTTCCTTATCTTTCTGTTCCTCCTTAACTGGGATAGACAACTAACTGGCCTTGGGGAAAATAGATCCTTAACTCTTGTGAAGGCTCCCAGGTACTCGTGATTGCTTTCTCTTAAACTACTGAAAAAATAAAAAATCTTAAATTTGACTTTTATTTACATCTGGACCATTGTTTCTGTGGAAGTGTATTCAGATTTTTTAGTAGCTTAAAACTGATTACATAGGAAAAATCAGTTTTCTTATTTTTAAAAAACAACTATTGAAATATAATTCACATACCACAATTCACCCATTTAAAGCGTACAATTTAGTGGTTTTTAGAATACCCACAGATACATGCAAGCATCACCACAATCAGTTTTAGAACATTTTCATCATCTCAAAGGGAAACTGTCCCCTTTAGCCTCCTGCCTCCCTAGCCTGATGCACTCACTAATCTGACTTCTATCTTTATTGACTTGCTAGTTCTGGACATTTCTTATGAATGGAATGCATGTGATTTTTTCCTGTTTTTAAGGATCATCCATGTTATAGCATATCAGTGATTCATTCCTTTTTTTAAAATTGTGATAAGTATACACATAATAAAATTGATTACAATTTTAACCATTTTTAAGTGTACAGGTCAGTGGCATTAAGTACACTCACGTTGTGTCACTGTTAACACCATCCTTCTCAAGAATGTTTCTGTGCTTCCAAACTGAACCCCATTAAATGTTGACTTCGCATTTCCCTTAATAGCCCCCATCTATCCTTTGAAATTCATTAGCTCCGTCTGTGTCTGTTTTTAGTTTTGTGTGTGTTTCCTGAAATGTGGGATATACTTTTGGTGTGCAGCTCTGCTGATATCTTGATTTAGCCCCAAACCTTTTTTCAGGCATTTGAACTCCAGAACTAAAAGATGGTAAATTTGCTGTGTTAAGCCATAAGTTTTCGGTCATATGTTACAGCAGCTGTAGGAAATGAAGGCGTTTGTTTTGTGCAGGTTTGTACAAGACTAGTCTTGATGTAAGGCTCTTGGTGTCTACTGCACTTGTTACCATGTTTAGCTTTGTCTGTGTCTTGTGGCATCAGAGTTAAAAGCAAGGACCCTGGAGCCATACACCTGCATTTGAATCCTGGCTTAGTCACTTCCTTGCTGTGTGCCTCAATTTCCTTATCTGTAAAATGTGGCAATACCAGTGTCTACCCGTAGGATTGTTGGGAGGATGAAAGGAGTTAATCCTTGTCAAATACATACTTCATTACTCTGAGCCCTTATAATGACTAATGAAGTTCTACTCTTTGTAGAGGAGTGAATTTGAGGGTCAGAGAGGTTTACTAATAGTGATGTGCCCAAGTGGGCACAGCTAATAAGTGGCAGAAGTGGGATTTGAATGCCAGGCTCCCTGGCTCTGAAGCCTCTGGTCTTCCTCTTAGTATGATGCCTTCCACAGGAAGATGGGAGTTTACAGTCTAAGGAGCTAAGACTAATTTACCAATTCTGTTAGCACTGTAAGGCAGTTTTCAAACGTAACAAGGAGGAGCTTGGAGAAGAGAGACTTAGTGGGACAAGAGTGCTGCTGTTAGTTTGTTGTCATTTTTGGAAAATCGTTACTGAGCATCCACAATTTGGAGGCCATTGAGCCTTAAGAATTGAAGGTAGACATTACCCTGGCCTTCAGGGAGCTAGCAGGAAAGATGGCAAAAGCTTCTTGTGGAGGTTGGACTTTGAATTTGGTCTTAAATGGTAGGTAGTTTTTAGATAGCATAGAAGGAGTTTTCAGATCGGAAGAACTCAAGTTGGTGGATATGGTGATAAGCTCTATCATTTAGTACTTAGAAAACTCCAGAGTTACCGAAGCTTAAACCACATAGAAATGCATGTTCCTCTTTGTTAGAGCTCCAGAAGTCACCAGGCTGGGCCAGGCTGAAGCTCCACAGGCTGGATGGGGATGCAGGCTCCTTCCAGCTAACTGCTCCGCCATTCCTAGGATGCGGCCCGTATTCTCATAACCTAAGAAGCTGCGAAGGCTCTGGCTATATGTGCCAGTCAGGCTCTTGCAAAAAACTGGAATAATACTAGGTACTGTGACATAGAGAATTTAATATAAGGAACTGGGTGGACAGGTGTGGAGGGGACTAAAAAGCAGAAATGATGAAAATAATTAATTGCAAGAAGCAGCCCCCTCCGGGCCTTGAAGAACCAAAGGGAAGAGGTCGGAGTTATCAGAATCTGGAAGTTCTGAGGAGGGGTCCCACCGAATTAGGATCCAGCCTCGGAGAGGGCACTGCTTGGCTATTGCTGAGAAGCCAGAGCCCAGAGTTCTAAGCTGGTACCTCTGAGAAGGTGTTTTGGGGCTGGTTCTGGAACAACTGCCACTCTGGGCTGACGTGGTGCTACTGCAGTGCCAACAGGAACAGGAAGCAACACACCTTCTCTCTCCTCTTGCCTTCCAGGCCCTCCAGTGCCACAGGGTCCACTGCCCACACCCAGTGGGGAGTATCTGATCACGGAGATCTGGATCTGGTGTAGTCCCCATCTGCATCACAGCAGAAAACAGATGGGTTTGGAGCTCAGAGACAATAGCTCAGCAATTGACACACCATCATTTTCTTGTTTCAGACAGCAGGGTGGAGGGTGGGGAAGAGAGAGAGGCAAAGTGGGAACTTGTCTTACGTTGATTTCCCAGAAGTCACAGGCCTTTTACATTTGCCAACACTTGGAAGTATGGGCCTACCTCGCTGTAAAAGTATCTGCTAAGTATAGTTTTTGATACAGGGTACTTCCTGGCTGAATAAACTTGGGTTCTAGCAAGAAAAGGGAGGTGACTATCTGCCACAGGAGCCGAACTGTCAGAGTTGTTAGACTGACGTTCATGTAGCAACATCAACAACCCCCAGGCAAAAAAATTTCCCATTATCTTTCCTCCCTACACAAGTTGAAGTGTTCTCTCTTGCTTTGCATTTCTTTTCATTTTTATTTATTTATTTTAAATATATTTTTATTGGTTTCAGAGAAGAAGGGAGAGGGAGAGAGATAGAAACATCAATGAAGAGAGAGAATCATTAATCAACTGCCTCCTGCGCGCCCCATACTGGAGATCAAGCCCACAACCTGGGCCTGTACCACCAGAATCGAACCTGGGACCCTTCAGTCCACAAGCCGATGCTCTATCCACTGAGCTAAACCGACTAGGGCTCTTTTATTTTTTATTGATTTTAGAGAAGAAGGGAGAGGGAGAGAGAGATAGGAACATCAGTGATGAGAGAAATCATTGACTGCCTCCCGCATGCTCCCCACTGGAGATGGAGTCCAAAACCTAGGTATGTGGCCTTGACTGGAATCAAACCAGGGCCCTTTCAGTTTGCAGGCCAATGCCCTATTCACTGAGCCAAACCGGCTAGGACTGCTTTGTATTTCTTGAAAGTGCTACTCATTGTATGCTTACAGATCCCTACATAATTGAGCATGTGGTGATGTAGATTTGCTTTGTATTTTAGCCTTACTTTTGGCATCATATCTTGACTAGGCATGGATGGAACAAGGAATGAGGCTAGAGGCTCCCTGACTGGGGATGTTATTCTAGAAAGCTATGGTTCGATTTGCTGGTAACTTCTTGTACAAAAGTTGGGTATATACTGCCATCCAATATCTATGCATCTGACAGGCAGGTATAGACTCAGGATGTGCTAAAGCATATTGCAAACTCTGTTCCCTGATTCTGAACTCTGTCTTACAGTTTTATGTCTGCTTTCTTCATCAGAGTGGACATTTTTTGAGGATAGGGACCAGATCCTATTTCGGTTTTGTATTACCCTAGCTTTTAGCAGAGTGCTGTGCTTATGTAATAACTAGAGCCTGGTGTCTGAATTCGTGCATGAGTGGGGTCCCTTGGTCTGGCCAGTGATTGAGGCCTATTGGGCCAGCTAGCCAAGGGAGTGGCTGGGTGGCGGGGGAGGCGGGGTGGAGGATTTCGGGAGGTTGGCTGGCCAGGGAGAGGAGCCATGGGAGTTTGGCTGTGGGAGTGCACTGAATACCAGGGAGCAGTTCCTTTCTTGAGTGTATGCCCTCTGGTGGTCAGTGCATGTCAAAGCAACTGATCAACTGGTTGTTCTGGTTGGTTGGTTGTAACGGTCACTTAAGCTTTTATGTATAGAGACTAGAGGCCCGGTTCATGAAAATTGGTGCACTGGGGGGAGGGGTCTCTCAGTCCGACCTGCCCCCCTCACAGTCTGGGAGCCCTCAGGGGATGTCCTGTTGATGGGTTAGGCCCGCTCCCTACAGGTCTGGTCTCCCTCTGCAGGAGTTGATTGGACTGATCAGGGGAAGGTACTAGCCCCATCACACCGCTGCTGCTGCCATTGCTGGCCATGGCGGCTGTGAGGCCTGAGCCCCGGGCCTGTGGCTTTGTCAGGAACTGCTCCCTGATGTTCAGTGCACTCCCATAGCCAAACTCCCATGACCCCTCTCCCTGGCCAGCCAACCTCCCGAAATGGCTTTGTCCTGATGGAGGTCCGGAAGACGTCTGCCCTAATTAGCATATTACCCTTTTATTAGTATAGATTCCTCAAGACTTATTGATTAGTTAGGATTTAGTGGCTCTGAAGTTAACAGAGGTGAGGTGCCTCTTGTCTGTAATTGCTGATTGTATGATATTTTGTATTTTGCAATTTAATTCCAATATCTGCATTAGCTAGCTGCCTTCTATACCCAGTCATTTCTAACCCAGGCAGGATATTTGTCTTTAAGGCTTATTTCTTCTTGTTTTGAATGACCTCTGCAACTTGTTTCTTTTTTAAAAAAATATATTTTATTGATTTTTTTTTACAGAGAGGAGGGGAGAGGGATAGAGAGTTAGAAACATCGATGAGAGAGACATCTATCAGCCGCCTCCTGCACGTCCCCTACTGGGGATGTGCCCGCAACCAGGATACATGCCCTTGACCGGAATCGAACCTGGGACCTTTCAGTCCACAGGCCGACACTCTATCTACTGAGCCAAACCGGTTTTGGCTGCAACTTGTTTCTTGACTTCACTAGTCAAGGTGGAAGCGTTAGGGTATTGAGATCTTCCATTTCTTCTGAATGCTCCAATCAATGTTGCAGGTTTTTTGAAAAGGCTTGTCAGTCAAAATTGGTTGAGAAATTTTTACTGACATGGGCATGGAAGAGGTAGTCTTGGAACTGTACTTGAAATAGAAAGTTCTGGAGGAAGTGGAATCTGTGGTGATGGAAGTTTGGAATCATAAAAGAATGTGGGGTTGAAGGACTGCATCTGGGATTCCCCATTGCCAGTGCTGGAGAGAGTACTCCTGGTCCTTGTCATTCTCCAGAGGCCAGTGCCATGTGTAGGACACACACGTGTTTAAAAAAAAAAAACTCCTCCAGCACTAATCTAGAAGGACAGATTGGGGATTTGCCTGTTTTTGTTTTTTTAAATATATATATATATATATATATATATATATATATATAATTTTAGAGAGGGAAGAGAGAGAGAAAAATCAATGATGAGAGAGAAATCATCACTGGACTGCCTCCTGCACACCCCCTTTACTGGGAATCTAGCCCACAGCCCGGTCATGTGCTCTAACTGGAATTGAACCATGACCTCCTGGTTCATAGGTAGACATTTAACCAGTGAGGCACATTGGCTGGGAAGGGTTTGCCTATCCTATATAATAGAAGCCTAATATGCTAAGTGTCTGGTCGTCCATTCAACCAAAGTATAAATATGCTAATGATATGTTAAGGCTGCTTAAACGCTCGTTTTGACATGCACCAGGGGGCAGACACTCAACTGTTGGACCAATTGCTATGATGTGCACTGACCACCAGGGGGCAGATGCTCCAATTGGTAAATGAGCTTGCTGCTGGGGTCCGATCAGGACAGTGAGATGTGCCGTTCATGCCCTGGAGCCCTCCCATGGTCCCTCTCCAGCTGGCCAAACTCCCATGTTCCTCCACGGCTCCCATCATGCACCTGTGGGGTCCCTTGGCCTGACATATGCCCTATTGCAATCTGGAACCCCTCAGGGGTTGTCAGAGAGCCAATTTTGGCCTGATCCCACAGGCCAAGCCAAGGGATCCCAGTGGTGCACGAATTTGTGCACCGGGCCTCCAGTTTTTAATGTGACTCATGGAATTGATCTGAAAACTGTGGAGTTAATCATTTATGTTGCAAGTATCTTGAGAGAATGAATGAAGACTTGATGAGAATAATGCTTGTGGGGTCCTCACTTTTCATCCATTGTAGTTATCCAAGGAGAGTGACTTAGTTGACTTCAGAATACAGGTATTTACCATCGTCTTGTTTCTCACAGAGGTGGCCTCAGTAACATGCTGTTCCTGTGCTCCTTACCCGACACTGTGGCCTCCGTTGGTGACGAGCCTCGGAAAGTGCTCCTAAGGCTGTATGGTGCGATTTTAAAGATGGTGAGTTCCTGGGCTGCCTAGGGACGGGAGGGACCTGTTAACTGTTTTAATCCTCTTTCCTCAGCTACATGGGAAGAGATTTTAAATGTTTTAGTGGTGTTACTAAAGCTATTTAAATATATTACTTTTATTTTAATTGGGCTGTACAACTTGGCTTTTGTTTCTATTCCAAGTGAATTCCTGTTTTTACTTACTATTTATTAGGAAACTAGTGCAAACATTCCTAGCTTTATATCCACAGAAAGTATAATGTTGGTTAAATCTTAAAGAGTGCCTGATGCTCGGGTATTCAGCTCAGACTTAGGTTATGAACTTCTGATGTGGAGAAGGTGTTTTTATAGCATGATCACAGGTTTTACAGGGTGGTCCCAAAGGGCAGACCTCAGGGAAGTGGAATTTATTAACTGCCTCCTTGGAGATTTCTTTAAAACTTTAAATTGGGTAGATTTACAATCTTTCCTATTTTTATATTACTTAAATAATTTATTCTAATTTTAATGAAAGTACCTTATTTGTTGAATTGTCTTAATCTGTTATAGAATATCCCTGTGTCTGCATTTTTAAAACTATTTTTAATATCGTGAGTTTACCATTTTACTGACCACATACACAAATATTTGATGGATATATATCTATGGTAGAATATATATACTCATTTAAATCCTCTTGGGAAGGGCCCATTTTTTATCTTTGTAAGATGGAGAATAGTTTTCTGATTTAATTTTTAAAACACTAGTCTCAGCTCAATCTAAAAAGCAGGTCATATCTATGTTATGATAATTTGATTATGTTTAGAAATATTAATAATTAAGATTGGCACTTTATATGTTAATTCATAAAAAAAATTGTCATAATTTGACTGAATATTTTCACTGGATAATTTTTCCTTGACCCTGACAAGCTGTGAAAGGTTAGGGTATGAAAGAGTTGGAAACAAGTTAGTCTGCTGTGAGATTGTGTGCACTTTGCTGAGGAAATCTGAGGCCATTTACAGTTAGGTATATACAGCTGAATTGCAACTGACCTTGACCCTGACAATGCACAAGCAGAAAAGATTCTTCTGTTTGCTATGCAGTTTTATTTATTTATTTATTTAATCAAGTTGCATTTTCAAATCACAGTTTTTGAAATACCCAATTGATATCCTTTGGCCCTTTTAATAAAGTCAGTCTCTAACCACGTTCTTTGAGGCCTTTTCCATTCTGTAACAAGCCCCATTTCTGTTTGTTTTTGTGTGCTTTCATTTAAGCAATACTTTTAAACACTTTAATAACCAGCTATTGGAATTGCATGTGATAGAAGACTATGTTTAAATCTGATTTATGAGATTTTCATTTATATTTATAATTTAAACAGGAGTGTTTTAAATATGTACTCCCAGACCCTGGCAGGCTCTCTCAGTATCAACCCGAAACAACAAAGTGTGGGTTTGATCCCCGGTCAGGACTCACACAAGAAACACCTAATGAATTCGTAAACAACAGAGTGCTCTTTCTCAAACCAATAAAAAGAATATTTAAAATCAATAAATATGCACTCTGCACTCCTCTAGGTGCTAGACTAAGCGAGGCGGCAAGCCCTGTGCTCTGTCTAGAGCAGAGATGTGATGACGGAGGTGAGGCAGATGCTCTGGATCTGTGCTTTCCAGGATGCTGGTCACCAGCTGCATGTGGCTGATTTAATGCTTAAAATGTGGCAAGTACAACCAAGAAATGAACGTTTAAATTGTATTTAATGTTAATTAACTTAAATGGAAGTAGTCACATGTAGCTGGTGGCTACTGCATCAGACAGCCCAGCTCTAGAACGTGCTGCCTTACTGGGAGGTCCCTTAGTAAGAGCCAGCTACAGCACAACCTGTGACTCGCCCTAACAGATTCACTCTCAGTAGTTAGTATGTTGTCCTTTTAAATGTTTTAGCAGCCTAGGATTATTACTTTATAGTAAGTACTTAACAACAATGGAAATGTCTGGAAATAGAATTGTTTTTAACAGAATTCTATATTCCTATTTGTTTTTAAGGGGGAAAGTAGACTATTGGATAACTCTGAAAATAAAGAGCAGACCAATTGAAGCCACTTAACATGGAATTAACTCTTACCAAACTAATAGAATGGAATATATTTTACATACAGTTCTAATTTGTAGGGGGGATACTCTACATTTAGTTTCTTGATTATATTTTTATTAGACAAGTTTAGTTTCCATTTCTGAAACTGCATCTACTGATGACAGCTGGAAACTATGCCTGGAGCATGGTGGTTACAAAGGGAAATGAGTAGCTGACAGGGTGGGTAATGAGCCAGTGTTGACAGTCTCATGATTGACTCACTTACTAGACAATAAACTCATTTTTCTTGGGGGGGAAACACTTTCTTTGCCTCATAGGTGGAAATCTATTTTCAGCATAATTACTTGATTGAGTCCTTAGTTTAAATACCCCCCCTTTTTTTTTTAAGAAATTGAAGTTTGAACCTAGTAAAACTATTGAACCTACAGCTTCAAATTGAAATATTTTTGGTCCCCAGGTTCTTCAGGATTTATCAGGGGCACTTGTTGCCAGTTAGACATTCAGACATTAAGACTACTTTTGACAACACTAGGAGGGGAAATGCAGGGACAAGACAAGACCACGGTAAGAGAGAAGGAAAGGAGAGGTAGACTGAGGAGCCAGAGGGGCGAGCCAGACAGCGGTTGTTACGTGCTTTAAAAGTTGAACTTGCACAACACTAGCAGGGATTTTACCACAAACTAATTCTTTTCCAAATATTTTTAACTCTTTGAATCTGGTCTATAAGGGAAGGAGAGATATTTATAATCTACAATGACACTTTTCTTCCCAAAACAATGACAAAATTGCCAGAATTGACAGTAATGAGTCAGGATTGGCATTAAGAGCTATAGCTAAAAGCAGAGTTTAATATAGTACAGTGCAAATATTATACTTGCCTTTACTTTATGTTAGATGGGAGCACACACATTTCTACACACGATTGTGCATTTATGGAAATATAATTGGTATAACCTAAATCGGCTTTTTGAGGTGGATTAAAATAAGCTCCTTCCTTTAAAAATCTTAATTGATGACTGTATATAATATGTATTTTCTCATAATTGCTGTCTTGTTTAATTATGTAATACACTAGTTTAGTGTGTCCCTTTTTCCTCTTTCTCTTTGTTTTAAGCTTTTGATATTTTTAATCTCTGTGACAATAAAATATTAAATAAATAGAAATATTTGATTTACATTTACAGTCATTTACAAATGACTTGGTTTGAAATAATGAGATATTTCTCAACTTTTTTGTTTTTCCTGACTTTGGTGTTGTAAGATGTCTAACTTCCTTTATTTCCATAGTGGCAGGGAAATGGCTGCTGTTTGGTGCAGTTCACTAAGGGTTAAGTAGCAGAAAGCCAAGGTAAACCTTCCAATTGGTCTAAGGCCCAGTTTTTGTCCCTTATTTTTATATAAGATGAGCCATAAGCAGACTTCCTAATTGTATCTTGGAGATCTTATTTAGGATTTGTGTTCATTAAAAGGGGCTTATTAAAAGTCCTGTGTTAGTCAAGGACTAACAAGAATATAAATAAAAGAAACATAGCTTTGAAAAACAGCTGTACAAAATACTATTGGTAGGGAATTATTAAATATAAAAATATTAGTGTAATCTTAAAATAATACATATCAATATAATTTAGTGTCTATTTCACAGACTAGCTCTAATTTTAATTTTAACGAGGATGAAGTTATTTGCATTCACTGTATAGTCAGTGAAAACTGAATTCAACTCTAAAATTCCCCCTAACTTAAAGTAGGGTGGTTTAATAGGAGTTTTTTTTGTTTTGTTTAGGGTTTAATGGGAGTTTTGAGAAGAAATGCTAGTTTAACTTTGCCATATGGTAAGAGATGTCATTGCTAGAAAAGAGCTTGACATGATAAAATTAGCTATAAATGTAACTTGATTTTTTTCCTTTCTGATACTGGGAAGGAACATGAGCTCTGCAGCATCCAGTAGCAGCCTTTTCAAAGAAGCAAGTTTGGCTGATTACAAATAACCAGTTTGCTTATTTATCATGAATTGTGGAAGACACAAATGTCAGTACGTATTGTTCATTCAATGTAACCTGTGCCAGTTGGCGGAAGTCTCAGAGGATTGCTTTGTCCCTTCCTCTGTCAGCACAGTGACTGTGTTGAGCCAATCCCTTCAGTGCATGAATGGAGAGATTTGGCCTCACCGTTTTGAACGGTCTCACAGGCATGGATGTTTATAATATACATCAAAGATCTCTCGAGTGTTGTCTGGGAAATGTTTTGTTTCTTTTTTGAGTAATAGAAGGCTAATATTAGTGCTTGTTTGAGTACTAACCATAATACAATTAAAGGTATCAAGGCACAACGCAGATATGTGTTAGTGATTCGAAAGATTAAAATTTGGTACATGGTCTTTTTTGAATGCAGAAAACAAAATGTGCTCTTCTCAGTTTCCTGTTAACCCCAGTTTAATTAAAAGTTAACCCACAATAAAATATAGAACAGCCAAAAAAAAATATATATATATATGTATGTATATTAATAGCCCATAGATAGTTAATAGTAAACTATTGGCTCCTGAGAAATAGACATTTCTCTTTGGAACTAAGGTCACCTTTACTATGCAGACAGTATGAGTGAGGCCCCTTCAGCAAGAGCTCCACTTTGTCCCAAGTGACTGAAAACCATGTCTCTGGTAACTGAATACTCTGAATTAGGGTTATCATGAGTTTAAGTTGTGTTGCTTATTCTGCTTTAAAATAAATCCCACTGTACTTTGAGAATGCTGTAATTATATCTGTCTCTAAGGTAGTCAAACTTCCCTCTCAGAAATCAAACTTTTTTCTACTTTTGTATTCCCATTTGGTCCACCCAGTATGTCTTTTAGCTAGTACTCGACAAAGATAGTCACCAAATTACGATCTGTAGTCCTTCCATACCTGCTTTGGTGCCTTCTTTTGATAACTAAATAAACCACGCACAACTGTGTCTAATTTTGACATATACGTAGTGTCTTTGTCTTGCTGGTCTTAAATTATGTTGAGATTTATAGCATGAAACCAATCCAGACTTCTGGCCCCTGGAACGATGATGTGACCAGAGCCCACCCCTCTTGGGAAGGAATGTCTTTGTGTTGGGTGGCATGAGGGCATTGGGGTAATGTACCACTTTAGCTGTATGTGCATGTGTTCTCTGCTGCAGGCTTGTCCATGCGATCGTGCCTGGAGCACTCTGGTTTCCAGGTGACAGACACGATTCACGGTATAGTATGAGTCCTCTGAAGTCGGAGCATTCTCTACAGCTTTAATTTCCTTCTTTTAGTTCTTGGTTTCAAGAAATGCTTTTTAAAAAGAAAGTTGTAATGCTTTTGTTAAGTAGCACCAGCTACAGTTTGTGCTGTTTAAAGAGGTTCAGTGATTAAGATATCAGAATATTATATGTTAAATATTCCACTTTTTGCTTTTTGCGGGGTTTTGCTTTATTTTTGTCCAGGGCAAATCAGATTCCCTTCTTCTGTTTCCTCAGTAGAAAATGGCATTCAGTTATTTTAGAAATGTATGGGCCTCAGCCTGAGAAATCAGTTGTTCACCTTCTCCCTTCATATCACTCTCAGCATGGTATTGAGGCTTTGGTCAGAAGTGGAAACAAACTTTCTTCCTTGTCTATCAGTTAGTGTCCTTTTCCATGTCTTGAGTGGGTGGGTCCCTGGTAGCTTTATCCAGCTCAGCAATGCCGACCAGTGTGGAAGCGTACACAGGCCTGAAGAGCCAGGGCGCGCTCTCCCCCTGCAAGCAGGTTGCTTCCAAGTCAACCTTTGGGCTGTTTATACCGAAGGTACGTCCTGGGGCAGATTCATACATTTTGGGAAGGTCCCAAAAGGAGCCTTCTTTACCAAGAGCTACTCACCCATCTTTATTGACTTTGTAGAAGTCTCCTGTTGATGTTCATCAAGTCACCCAATTTTACAAAATTCAAAAGACTGTTCCTTGGGATAATTGAAAATACTCCAGAGACTACCATAAAATGTTTGAACTTGTCTGTCTAAATTCTCTTAATTCATGTATACTCATTCAATAATCACATAGGCTCTATTTTAAATCATTGCATTGTCATCTAACATTTAAATGCGTTCTGTAAAATATTTTCAGGAAATGCTGTAAGAAACCATAAAAGCAATAATTTACATCGAAAATACAATTACACTGAGAAACTCCTAGAAATCCTGGAGAAGAAAGGTTAGGGTCCATGGTAACATTAAGAAGAAAGCATGCTGCAGAATTTTAATGGAAAGAGCCGCATGCCTGCTGTAACTTCTGTGGAATCTCGATTCTCAAGCTTTTTCTACCCGACCTCAGCAGAGGAATCTAGTCCCATCATTAACAGGCATGGTGACAGGTGCCATCCCTGTGCTGAGAATCTTTTCTCTCCTGGAGAATTGAGGGTTGTCAGAAACCAGGGTGAATCTTAGAGAAGTCTTCAGCACTGCAGACTTCACAGTAAAGAAGCCCGTGTCATTCCAGGTTCAGTGTTAGCATTCAGAAGAGGACGAACAGCTGTTCTCAGGGTGAATATGAGAGTCTGGGTGTGGGTTAGGACTCAGCTCACAAGTATAATCCCAGGTCAATGGGAGAAGAGAGGATTTCCCTGGACCACATCTTAGGTGCCCTAGAGGTTGAGAGGTTGAGTCTAGCTAACATTTGGATGATTCTTCACTCATTTCTGGATTGCAAAGCACTTTTTTAAAAAATATATTGTTATTGATTTCAGAGAGAAAAGGAGAGGGAGAGAGAGAAACATCAATGATGAGAGAGAATCATTGATCAACTGCCTCCTGCAAGCCCCGTACTGAGAATTGAGCCCACAACCTGGGCATGTGCCCTTGACCAAAATCGAGCCTGGGACTTTTCAGTCCTTAGGCCGATGCTCTATCCACTGAGCCAAACCGGCTAGGGGTCCAAAGCATTTTTAAAGGCTACAACCAACTACTTTATCATATTGCAGTAGCCTTGGAAAGAGACAGTCCATTTAGTTATTTTTTGATGGGGAAGAGCCGTTGGGAAGAAGAGAATATTCTCCATGTTTCTATAAAACACTGTTATTTGTATCTAAAAAAATCTCTGTAGCCACCATTGTATTTAACATAGTGGCTACCTCCTTATGATAGTATCTATAATTGATGATTTGATTTCTTAGGTAGCATTTTGGGTTTATTACACTATTGATGACATGTCCTTCTTTGTAGCTGACTCATCTCTTCTCCCAGCCTGCCCCGCCAGCCGCTCAGCAGTATTGGATCTTTAAAGATATTTTGAAGATAAATGTTTCAGGTAGTACAAATGACATTTGGATAGCTGTATGCCACTTTATGCCATTGGGACTAATTTATTTATAGACACCTACACAGACTCTGGGGAAAACCAAGTGTTGCTTGGTTTAGTCTCACAAATGTTGTGGTTGTATTAAAGTAATGCAGTTATAAAGCTGATTGCCTCATCACTAGAGGAATCTTATTAAGAACTGGCCCCTGATAAGAGCTAATCTTGTCCAATGGCTTAAACAAATTTAAAGAAATAAAATGATTAGATTGTGGAACATTAGGTAACTTAAAGTAGGACATTTTTGAATCCTAAAATTATATATGACAATTCAATCAAGTGGTATTTTCTTATCCCCGCTCCTAAAGATATTTTATTACCAATGGATTTTTATCTCTGCAAATCACTAAATAGAACATTTTGAAAGCTAATAACCTGTAATATGAACATTTACATTTTTCATGGTCGTCTCTAAAATTCAAAAGCCTTTTAAATGTGATTTTGTCAGAAAAAGCAACATTGGAAACCTTGAACCAAATATATTTATTATAAAAGTAACATATCCTTTTAAACACTTTTTGAGGAAGGGAGGTATGTAAAGTGAAAAATGGGAGTCCTGCCCTAGCTGGTTTGGCTCAGTGGATAAAGTGTCGGCCTGTGGGTTGAAGGGTCCCGGGTTCAATTTACGGTCAAAGGCACATACCTCAGTTGCAGGTTTTATTCCTGGCCGTGGTTGGGGCATATGCGGGAGGCAGTCAATCGATGTATCTCTCTCACATTGATGTTTTTCTCTCTCTCTGCCCCTCATTTCCACTCTCTCTAAAAGAATCAATGGAAAAACATCCTCGAGTGAGGCTTAATGAAACACCCCCCGCAAAAAAGTGCAAGTCCTTTATTCTCTCATCTTATAATTTAGACTTTTAGGAACTTGGGTTTTAAATTTAAACATTCTTGGCCAATCACAATCTCTTTCAGCTTTTAAAACCTTCTGTAACATTAAAGCAAAATGTAAACCATACCTCTTTATTATTATTGCTTCCCCTTTAGTCTTTTATTTCCCACGTCACAGTCTAATGAATACATGGATTATAATGAATACTTGCATATTCTCTGAAAACCAAAATAGGAAGAAAAGAATGAGGAAGATGGAAGGAAGCCAGTGACAATATATTTTTAATTATCACTGGATGTCTTCTTTTTTTATAGTAACATCTTTATCCCATTTAAAGTGTACAATTCAATGGTTTTTAGTATATTCATAGAATTAGGTGTCTATTTGATGCATTATGACTTCTTAAGTCTTAAAAATTTCATTGTTTCTTTTATAAACTTTTTATTATGGAAAGTTTCAGATGTAGCAAAAGTAGCCCAGAAGAGTATAATGAAACCCAAGTGCCCAACATACATCTGACCAGTCTTCTTTCCTCTTTCCCCACATTCATTCTCCAGGGTTATTCTGAAGGAAATCCCAGACACCATACTATTCCATGAATGTTTCAGAGTGATTGTTAAAAAGACGATCAGAATAATGTTCACATTAAAAATCTCAGTAATTATTTGATATTAACCAGTCAGTGTTCAAATTCCTAATATAAATTCTCAGCTTTATTTTATAGCTTATGAAAGCTAATTTTTATGAATGTGCAAGTTAGTTGATCAAAAAATTGAAATCATGTTAAATTTTTTACAATATATTTATATCTTATTCAGATAAATTTGTTCCTCTGAAGTAAAAACCCACAGATCCCAAGCTATATTTTCCTTACTGTCTTCCAGGACAGAAACGTCTCTGACCCTTTGGCAGTGTGAGTCTCTCTTCCTGGCTTACCTCAGGAGGGCCTCTTCTCTCACCTTTTCATGAATATCTTCTTGTTTTGAGGTTTCCTGGATCATCCCCAGGTTTGAGGGAACCTAAGCATTCTGTACTGAGGAAACAGAACCGAAGGTTGACTATGGCAGAAGTCCATCTTACCTTCATGATGGTGTTCTTATGGCAGAAGTAATGCATGCATTTGGGGGTGGACTGGGGTGGGCAGGGTGGGGATGTTTTTTTCACTTAAAGGTTGCTAATATGTTCAAAAGAATTGGGAACTAAACCAATTCTGACTTTGGATGAAGTCACTTGCTTTTGAGAGCACCATTAGACAAGGAAAAGGGACTTCTGTTGACTTAATAACCCATTAACTGTATCTAAGAAGATACAGTTTGAGTAATAATAACCTAGGAATAACCATAGTCATTTAGAACTCTGTACAGGTCAAATCCAGTTACAACAAATTTCAGTAAGATATCTTAAGTTCCTTATTTGTCTTCAAGCTTTCCCTACAAAGTATCTGATATATCAGATAATAGAACTTCCTTTATGCTTAACTTTCCTTGGGGAGAAAAAGCAAAAGGATATAATGTTTTGGGGACATTTCTGCCCCATTCAGTGTTTCAATTAACACTGTAGCCAGTGTTCCCATAACGATTGGCTCATCACCCTGGGTTGCACCTTGAGCAGCCACCTTGAACTTCATGGTGCCAGAATGTTCACTTATTCATGCCATCCTAAAAGTGTTCAAGCACCAGGATTTCCTTGGTGCTTTTGGGAAAGATATAAATCAGAGATGGTGTCCATATTCATAAGTACCTTGTAGGCCATGGGGAGAGGAGACCAAGTCTAAGGTAACAGTGTAATCATGAGAGTATTTTAGATTAAAGCTTTCATGATACCTAATTACTCCCTCCTAAGATTTATCACATCCTACACTTAGCCATCAGCAGAGGTCTAAAAGTACCTCTGAAATATTTTCATTTTTGTAGCTCTCGTAACGGGATTTAACCTGTACCTTTTCATCAGAGAGAACAAATTACACAAAATATTTTATATCCCATTTGTATTTTCTGTACTTTGTACAAAATGTGCTTAACTGTATGGTAAATACATGACTGAGTATATGTAAGTGCAGTTCTTTGCAGATAGCTTCATTCACATGAATATTTATTTTGTTTAGTTTTATGTTCAGTAAGCTAGAACATATACTGTTTATACAAAACATGTTAAAACGTCTGTGGAATGTTACTTCTGTGTATGATGGATGGGATTGTTGCTTTAAATCACTAGTTTTTTGAATGGTGCTAGAGTAGCTGGTGTTGCTTAACGTGGCATTTTTTTCCTGTCCACACTTTCTACCCTTGGTACAGGTATTTTTGATAAAGCTGTGGAATGGAAAGGTATGTTTTTCATGGGGTGTTCAAGAATCTTTTACTTTAACATTTTTAAAGAGCTTCCTTTATGGGCTTCCTTCTGTGTCTGACATAAGCAGACTTTAGTTTAATTTGAACAACATATTTTTAGAGGCAATATTTGAGTATAGACTTTGACGTGACACTTAAGTTTATGACTTGCTTCCCCAGGCCCTGACTAGACGATAGTAGGAAGGTTTTAAAGCACTTGGGGAGGGGGTTACTTTGAGAAGAAATGGTCCGGGCAATGAAGAAAGAATGTAGGCAGAGTGGAAGATGGTGGCTCATGATGTAGTTGTTGTTATTGCTAGAATCCTGGTTACCAGTCCTTTGCAATTTCATTGTGGAAAGGGATGTGAAAATATCCCTTCATATGTTAATATGTGAAGTAAGTTTAAAGACCTTATTAAATTTGCACAAACCTCTTTTTGGTGGAGGACAAATTTATATTGAGAGGCACAAGCATAGTTAGTCTGAAAGTTCCAAGTTGGCAGGCTCATCTGCACGGTTTCTGTGCCAGGTCACCTGCCTGCACAGGGCTTTCTTCTCTGAGTTCTGTGCTGGCCACGCTTGCCACAGGCTTGTGTCGCTCCCTGTTCTTGCTGAAAGAAGGCCTTTCTCCAGGTAAAGGGCCACCTGGCTAGATAGGGCAGACTCAGCTTGACCATGAGTCCGTGGAAGGCCTCGTTGGAAGAGCGCCCTCTGTTGCCTCTCCTCCAGCAATGAAATTGTGAAGTGGTACACCAGAGTGATTGAGAATCACTGCTGCTTGGTCTCAACAGCACATCCCTTTCCTGTAAAGAAACGAAGCGCTTCTTCCGGTGTTGGTACTAGTGCTGGACACTGGTGGTGCAGTTTAGACATCAGTGGACTGAGAAACACACACTCCTTAAAACTCGGTGATGTTTTGTTACCCCTGGTGGTTGCAAAGTTAGCGTCTGCTGATGGTTCCCCATCTCACCGGAAGTGTTTACTTTTTCTCATTCATAGAGGTCCTGTAATAAGGAGGGATCCGAACAAGCTCAGAATGAAAATGAATTTCAAGTAAGTAATGAAATCCATTCTGCATCTGTGTGAGGTGTAACCATGTTAGCTGACCTCGGCCACTCTGGTGGGGCAGTATCTGAAGGACCTGGTTGTCTGTCTGTCTTAGAGGACGGGCTCTTGGTGTACGGGAGCCACCTCAGTAAGCCTGAGAGGACAGTGGCTGTTTCCAGTTCCTACTGAGGGAGTGCATGTTTGGTGTCTTTTGGGCGACCTGAGAGCATTTTGGGGTGCCAAGAGATGGCAGTTTGAGGTAACATTTGTGCATGATATTCTGGTGGAGGCTTCCTGGATTTCACTGCTGCGTCATGTTAACACTGCCCAGTGGTGTCAGTGGCCACTCTTCCCGGGGCAGGTACGAGTGTTTTTACTTATGTAAGGTACCCGGGTAGAAAGGTGTCTCCCTCAGTTACAAGATTTGAGTTACAATGACCCCACTTTCTAAAATGTATAAATTCAAAAGAGCTTGAGGTCAAGAGCACTGATGTTATCCTGCCCTCTCTTTGAGGCTCAGAACGGGGAGTCTGGAGCAGTTACCTCCGCACTCCAGGGAGGAAACCTTGGAGCATACTCTCCCAAGTTTTGTATATAAGAGGTGTGTGTGCACAAGTGTGCATGTACACACAACTCACATGTATGTATGTATCTGTGCACATAAATACACTGGTTTTTCTAATTACTAACTTGTGTACTAGTTATTAAAATAACCAAGACAGACATAAAAAAGAGGTAAGATAATAAAGGAATAAAAGTGCTGCTAGTCCTTGGGTTCTGGTGGGTTGTTTTACCTGCACCCTGCTCTGGAGACCCTGATCCTGAGGATCTAGAACTGACGGGGAAGTCGCCGGGTGGGAAGTGATGGACATTCTGTTTTCGCCCATTCCGAGCCCTTTATATGTAGACCTTAGTGCCTGCTGGTATTTGAAAATATCGGAGCCCTAAGACCTCCATGATGCTAAGTCCAAAGTATATTTTCAGTTCTATTATTTTGACTTCTCACCTATTTTGAAATGTGTCCTTCCCTAGGGGAGCTGGGACACAGACACCAAGTAAAACTCTGTCTCTTTTCTTCTACTTTTCCTTCTCTCCTTCCTTCTAGGCGCATGTCCTGTTGCATTAACTGCTAGAACATTCCACAGTTTGGTCCACAGCCTCTTCACATGCTGCCCCCTCTCCTCAGGCACCTGATCCAAACCTTGTCCTTGTATTTCTCCTGTACCCCCGAGGTTCACAGCTCCTGTCCTCCACCCAGGCCCCTGCCAGGAGCTCACACCTTCTGCTGCCATTCTCTCCTTGGGTGGTCACTTAAGTAGCAAGCAGCAGGGTGCCTGGAGACCTTGTGGTTACAGAAAGACCACTTGTGGTCCATGCACTCATTCTAAGATTACTTGTGAACCTTCTTAACTACCCATTTGTCTTGTGACTTAGTGTTTTCTTTCATTTTCTTCCTTTCTAGATTCTTCCCTCCACACACCATTCCCCTTTCTCCCTATTGTGAATAAATACTGAGCTGTGACATCACATAAGAACAAAGATGTTTCTTGTTTACAGTGTTCAGAGCAATGCTAAGGAGGTTGGAACATCCTTAAGTCTCTTTCCATCTTCACCATTTCTGGCAGTGGGTTGACTCAACTCTGGAGGGTTCTGGACTGTGTGTGTTCTTTTGCAGTCATCTCCCAGAAGCCTTTGCACTGAGTGGACACAATGTGCAAAAGTAATTTCTGAAATATAGTGGGGTTTAAATCTATGAAATTTGAAACTTTAAAGTATAAGGGACATTTAGATTAGAAATGTGTTTTATTCAGTATCAACCTTAATGACCTTTAATTTAGTTATTCTAAGGGGAAACTTAAAAGCAAATTTTAATTCCAACAAAATGTAGGGTACCTAGACAGAAGGAATCTTAGTCATCGTACTCTTTGAAAATGACTGGGGAATGGGCTGAAGTTTTGGGTTGGGACTGTACAAATGGCAAGAGCCACTAATGGTAGACCAGCTGGTTTGGTGCCAAGGTCAGCTTCCTTGTCCTGCACTCACTTTTATTCTGTCCAGCACAGGTGGGGCGCTGGGCTGCTGCTTCCTGGGGGCAGCAGAGCCCGGGTTCAGGTGTAGAGCTTGAGAGATGCTCTGCAGCACTCCTGTGGGTGTTTCTGGTGCTGGATTTGAGGCCACAGTGACTGTACCCCCGCGCACAGGCAGATGAGTGAGTGAAGACATTTTGCCAGCTAAATAGAGATGTCAGGAATTTGTCAGTCATTAAGCATTTAAAGATTGTCAGTCAAATCCTGCTTTAAAATCCATTGACTTTTATATATTTTATATATTTATATATATTATTGATTTTTTTTACAAAGAGGAAGGGAGAAGGATAGAGAGTTAGAAACACCGATGAGAGAGACATTGATTAGCTGCCTCCTGCACGCCCCCCACTGGGGATGTGCCCGAAACTAAGATACATGCCCTTGACTGGAATTGAACCTGGGACCTTTCAGTCCAGAGGCCGATGCTCTATCCACTGAGCCAAACTGGTTTCGGCAAAATCCATTGACTTTTAATACGTCAATCCTATGGACCTATTGTCATTGTCTTAGTAGTAACAAATTCCCTGGAGGCATAAACTACAGGCGCTGATTTCTCAAAGTTTTAGAGGCTAGAGGTCAGAGGACAGGGTGCCTGCATGCCGGGTTCTGGTGAGAGCCCTCTTCCTTCCTTGCCAGATACCAGCTTCTTGCTGGGTCCTCACTTGGTGGAGGGAGAGAAAGAAGTAGTGAGAGTTCTTTGGTGTCTCTTCTTATAAGAACACTGATCCCCTTAGGGCACCACCCTCATGACCTCAGTTAAACCCAGTCACCTTCCAGAGACCCCACCCAAATACCATCGAATTGGGTTAGTTAGGGCTGCAGTGTGTGAATTTGGAGGAGGATGCAGTTTGGTTTATGGCATCATTTATATAAACCTTCAAATTAGTAAATGAAGATTGGGCCTCACAAGGTGGTGGTTAGATCATAGTTGTGGGGATTACACAAGGTGGTGGTGGCTAGGCCAGAACTGTGGGGGATTACCAGCAAATCCACTTTTCCCACCAAATGTGCAAGTGACTGAATTACTTTTTACTTAAATTTGACAACCATATCTTTGCAAGTAGCATTTTTTTCTTCTTTGTTGCCTTCTCACTAACTTTAGTTTGCATCATTGCCTATGAGTTTGTCTTACTTCACTTTTGTAATGTGAGTGTGATTTAAAGATCTTTTTTAAAAAGTTTTCTCCAATGGTTATATGTGTTTTTGTTTGTTTTGGTTTATTTTATTGATCTTAGAGGGAGAGAGGAGGGAGAAAATGAGAGAGAGAAGGAGAGAGAGAGAGAGAGAGAGAGAAAGAAAAGATGGATCCCAAAACGGGGGTATGTGCCCTGACCAGGAATCCATGGTCCTACACTCACTTTTATTCCATCCTTCAGGGTCAGTGCTCCAACTAATTGAGCAACCTAGTCAGAGCTTGTTTTCTTCTTAAAGAAGACTCTGCCCTGGCTGGGTAGAGCATCATTCCAGTATGCCAAGGTTGTAGGTTCAATCCCTAGTCAGGCCACATACAAAAATCAATGAATGCATTAATAAGAGGAAAACAAATTGATATTTCCATGTTTCTCTCCTCCTCTTTCCTTCCTCTTAAATTAATAAATTAAAAAATATATATTTTTTAAAAAGACGCTTTAATATTTCATGTAACACTGGTTTGATGGTAAGGAACTAACTCCTTTAGATTTTTCTAGTCTGGGAAATTTTTTTTAAATGTATTTTATTGATTTTTTTACAGAGAGAAAATGAGAGGGATAGAGAGTTAGAAATATCGATGAGAGAGAAACAGCTGCCTCCTGCACACTCCCTACTGGGGATGTGCCCACAACCAACGGGACCCTTGAGTCCACAGGCGATGCTCTATCCACTGAGCCAAACTGGTTAGGGCCTGGGGAACTCTTTATTTGTCCTTCCATTCTAAATGATAGCTTTGCTGTGTAGAGTAGTCTTGGTTATAGGTCCTTGCCTTTCATAACATTAAGTCTTTCTTGCCAATCCCTTGTGGCCTGCAAACTTTTTGTTGTGAAATCAGCTAACAGTCCTATGGGAGCTCCCTTGTAGGTAACTAACTGCTTTTCTCTTGCTGCTTTTAAGATTCTCTCTCTGTCTTTAACCTTTTGTATTTTAATTATGATGTGTCTGGGTGTGGTCCTTTTTAGGTTTATCTTATATAGGACTCTGTGCTTCCTGGACTTGTATGTCTGTTTCCTTCTCCAAGTTAGGGAAGTTAACCATTTTTTCCAAATAAGTTTTCAGGTTCTTGCTCTCCTTCTAGCATCTCCATAATGCGAATGCTGGCAAATTTGAAGTTGTCCCAGGGCTCATTTACACGTATCCTTTTTTGTTTAATTCTTTTTTCTTTTTTCCCTTTGCTAATTCTGATTGGGTGGGTTTGTTTTTTTGTTTGTTTTTTGTAACATTTTTCTTTTTTGCTTTTTTATATTCCAAGTTGCTGTTTTTATTCTTGGCTTCATCTCCTCTACTGTTGATTCCCTGTAAATTATTCTTCATTTTAGTTAGTGTATCCTTCATTTCTGACTGGTTCTCTTTTATTGTTTCCATGTCTTAGTTCGCTCTAAGTTTGTTTACTTTTGCCTTAAATCATTGAACATCCTTATAACCAGTGTTTTCAACTCTGTATTAATATTGCTTGTCTGCATTTAGTTTAGTTCTTTTTTCTAGAGTTTTGTTCTATTCTTTCATTTGGGACATGTTTCTTATTCTCCTCCCTGTGTTTGTTTCTGTGTACTAGGTACAGCTGTTATGTCTCCCAGGCTTGGTAGAGTCGCCCTTATAGTAGGTGTCTGTAGGGTCCAGTGGCACAGCCTCCCTGGTCACCCTACCTGGGCACTCTAGGTGTGTTCTTCCCACCCCGTGTGGGCTGTGTACACCCTCCTGTTGTAGTTGAGCCTTAATTGCTCTTGGCATATCAATGGGAGAGAGTTACCCTGAGGCCGATTCGCTGCAAGGATAGACTGTGACAATTCAGCTACGTAGGGCCCGCCCCACAGAACAGGACTGACTTCAGCAGGGCCGTGGTGCCCCCTGAGCCTGTCCTTGAGGGTCTCGGTGGAGGTGGTTGGATGGTGCTTCAACCTGGTTTGAAGCTGTGTCCCCGGTGCACCGATTCTGGGGCATCCCAGAAGCCCAGCAGCACGCTTCTTAACAAGGGGCAAAGTAGAAACTCCCCGACCTCCTGAAAGAATTTTCAGAGCACGCCTCCTGGCGTCTCCTCAGACACACCTGTTTGAAAAGCTTTAAGAGATTCGGATGCACCTCTGGTTAAGTTCCCTTTTCTTCACCCCAACAGAAACTCTTAACCTATAATTTGCTGTCTGAGAAAAGAGAACTAAGCAACTAAGTTTGAATTGAATCCAAAACATATTTTGAAGGCAAAATGATTATAGAGCCACATTCGTTTTTAGGACAGAATCAGATGAGCATCATAGTTGTTTTGGCAAGAAGAGGAACATTAAATGACAGAAGATTGCGGACAGTAGTAGAAAATAGAAACCTTGAACACTCTAGGCTCCGGTGCTCTTTGGGCCAGAAAACAGACCCCTGCTCGGAATGAGTAATTGGGAAGCTCACTGTAACACAGCCCAGGTCAGCCGGCAGGCCTTTGTCCCTGCACTTACCATCCAGCACTGTCTGCCCTCACCAGCATGGTACTATGACCTTGGACAAGTTGTCAAGGGTGGGACTCACACAAGCTTTAAAATTAACAGGAGCCATAAAGGATTGATTGATATTGTCTCATTTTTGGAGTCAGTGACCTTAATTAAAGTTAATTTTTAAGTCTATTCTATATTGTGCTTTGGACATGGATCCTAACAATTTCCAGATCTTTTAACCTCTGTTTCTTCATATTTAAATATGGGTGATAATAATAATGCCTGATCTTAAGAGTTGGTGCGGGATTCGGTGACACTGCTTGTGGGAAAGCACTCTGATGCCTGGCCCAAGTCAACCCTCGCTGATGTGTGCTCTGTTGGCATGTTTCAGGGCACTGAGGCCATGGTTCTGGAGAGCGTCATGTTCGCCATTCTTGCAGAGAGGTCGCTCGGGCCGAAGCTCTATGGCATCTTCCCGCAGGGCCGCCTGGAGCAGTTTATCCCGGTAAGATGTGTTTGTGACTCATCTGAAATAGTAAACATGACTTACATTCTTTTTCTTCCTTTTCAAATTTAAATTTTATTTTTAAAATTGATTTTGAGAGAGGGGGAGAGAAACATTGATGTGAGAGCAAAACATCATTTGGTAGTCTCCTGCAGACCCCTACCAGAGATTGAGCCCATAAATGGGCATGTGCTCTGACTGGGGCTCAATCAGCAACCTTTTGGAATAAGGGACAGTGCCCAACCAATGAGCCATACCAGCCAGGGCTACCATCACTTTTTAGCAGCTCAGAAAGCTGAGTGGGCTTCTTTAGTCCACCTTGTCCTGCTACTAAAAGCTGAGTGCCCTGTTCCTATCGCAGCGTGGTCACTTGTGGAGGATCCAGAAGAGAGACTGAGCTTGTTGATGGGCCTCGGCCTGAACCATAGGGCACCTGCTGCTTGTTGAAACTGGTTCGGTCCTGGCCCAGAGACTCGCCCACATTGTCTGAGCTGGTTCAGAGCAGCCTTGTCAGGAATTTCATAGCATGTTGGCATTTTACAGACACTGGAAAACGAGGCACAGAGGTATAAGTAATGTGCCCTTGGCCGTGTAGTTTTGCAATGAGTATAGAAGTCAGAAACTGAGCAGGGGGCTATTTCTCTAGCTTGGGGACACGCGCTCTTTACCCTGTGCTATCCCACTTTGGATTTCCTTTCTTTTTTTCTCTTTTTTAAAATACATTTTTATTGATTTCAGAGAGAAAGGGAGAGGGAGAGAGATAGAAACATCAGTGATGAAAGATTTATCATTGATCAGCTAATTCCTGCCCACCCCACACGAGATGGAGTCCACAGCCCGGGCATGTGCCCTGACTGGGAATTGAACTTTCTGGTTCATAGGTTGACATTCAACCACTGAGCCATGCCTCGCTTTGGACTTTCAGAGAAATGTCTCTGGGTTTCTGTTGGGGAGCAGTTCTTGTGGGAAAGATAGACAAGTCTTAGGCTACTGAGCTCCTGTGAATAGCTGTGAAAAGGCAGCCACACACACTTGGCCTCAGGCTGCGGTAGGAAAGCTGGGGATAAGTCCCACTTGCTGGGTGCCTGTTTTCTCGAGAGCCTTCTCTACCAGTCTAGCAGGTGCTGGGGACCCCACTGGGAATAGCGGGACAGGACTCAGCTGAGCTTCCAGCACTGCTGAACACCACACCTCCCCTGCATGTGTCAGAGGACTGTTCCAGCTGGTGAAGGAGCTGGGTGCGATGCAGGTCACCTGATCACTGCTGAGGCCCTGGGTTTCTTTGCCTAGAGAAGGGAGCATACTTTTAGTGTTGGGTCAGCAGAGGGCAGTCACAAATTATGTGGGAGAAGGACTTGCAGTTTAAAAATTTCAAAATGAAATCGATCTTTGAAGGTGGTCTGCCCCTCACTAAGACGTGCCCTGACCCCCGGCCCATGTCCATCAGTGGTTGAGTACCTACCTATGAACCAGGAGGTCATGACTTGATTCTAGGTCAGGGCACATGCCCGGGTTGCAGGCTGGATTCCAAGGAGGGGGCATATAAGAGGCAGGTCGTCAATGATTCTCTCATCATTGATGTTTCTGTCTCCCTTTCCTTTCCTCTCTTTAAATCAATACAAATATATTTAACAAAGAAAGAAAGAAAGAAATGCCATGGCAGTTGGTGGGTCACCATCTTTGGGCACAGTTGCCCATTCTTAAGGGAGTTTTGTGCATTAGCTGAGACTTAGACACCCACAAAACCTGGCTTCTCATCCTTAGAGACTATGTGAGCTCACACTACCTGGATAAATGCCATTTTCTAACACCCTTCTTTGTTTTAGAGCCGGCGATTAGAGACTGAAGAATTAAGTTTGCCAGATATTTCTGCAGAAATAGCTGAGAAAATGGCCACATTTCATGGTATGAAGATGCCATTCAATAAGGAACCGAAATGGCTTTTTGGAACAATGGAAAAGTAAGTGGTCATATCACTTTTCTCTAACTTTAGTTTTACACCGGCAGCTCCCGGTAGTGCCAGAGGTGAGCACTGGCTGGCCACTCAGTGGGAGGGATTCCTTTGCCGGTGCGCAGCTCTCAGCTGATGGAGTATGCCTCATGAATAGATCTTTCTTCTACGTCAGAATCAGTCCCTGAACCAAGAAAGACTGGCAGAAACGCCACTGACAGGTGGATGGGCAGGAAGTCTGCTTCCAGAGCGCCCTGACCCCTTGCCCTTCCCTTTCCCCTCCGTGGAGATCCGGTGCCCCTGGTGTTGCGTGGTTACATTGAACTAGAGCCCAGGACAAGCGTGGTGCTTGGGCAATGATTTCTGTTCTCTTCTTTTGCAAGATATCTGAATCAAGTGCTGAGAATTAAGTTTACCGAGGGAGCCAAGGTGAAGCAGCTGCACAGATTCCTCAGTTACAACCTGCCTTTGGAACTGGAGAACCTGAGGTCAGTAAGCGCAGCCATTCCTGACTTCGAAAGTAGGCATCCGGAAATGGCAGTTGCCTTAGTCACTAACACAGCTCAGTAATCGCTTACTAAGCATTGCCTCGGGTCCGGCATTTACATCTGTTTTGCAATGGGTTTTGTCACCTGGCGTTAGTTCTACAGGAGTGATGTCATTTGCTGGTGGTTCACAAAGGTTTCAGGGCGGGGAGTGCAATCTCACGGGATGGTGCTGGCTATGACAGCAGCGCACCCAGGGTAGTAGTTTTTTTCTGCAACAAAACCAAAACAAGCAACCATGCGGACAGACTGGGAGTGTCAGCCAATGAGGGAACCAGTGCCCCTCACGCTGTGGGGAAATACAGGGAGAAGCCTGACATCGCTGTCTGAGTAGAGGCCACCATGGAAAAGGCCGGGGATACAGACTCCTAGCACACGTGCCCCAAGTGGGAGTAGTTACACCTTTAATCTCGGGATGTAGGAGTCTGTTGAGCTGGGCTTTGTGATTGGTGCTGAGGAAACAGTAACCAAGACCTTCTTCAAGGCATTTCTGTTCCAGCAAGAGAGACAGAAAACAAGTAAATAAAGAAATAATGTTAAGTTGTGATAAGTGGGATGAGCTCTGGTCAGTGGTCAGTTGGGCTCTCAGAGGAGGAGGAGAGGAAAGTTGAGGTGAGGAGGGTAGGGGAGAGAAGAGGGAAGGAGATGGAGAGACTGAGCACAGGCTGTACTGGAGGCTGGCCAACATAGGACAGTTTTCAAAGTGGCAGACCTTACCCAACGGCCGTGTGTTGTTTGGAGCACTGAGACAGTGGGGGGCTTGTTGAGATAGGGCTATTTGCTACACACACACACACATTTTATTGATTTTTTTTACAGAGAGGGATAGAGAGTTAGAAACATCGATCAACTGCCTCCTGCACACCCCCTACTGGGGATGTGCCCGCAACCAAGGTACACATGCCCTTGACCGGAATCGAACCTGGGACCTTTCAGTCCGCAGGCCGATGCTCTATCCACTGAGCCAAACCGGTTTCGGCTGCATTGGAATTCTTAAAAGCTTGATAAGTAATACAAATCCTTTCTTTTCCAGATCATTGCTTGAATCCACTCCATCTCCAGTTGTATTTTGTCATAATGACTGTCAAGAAGGTAAGACTTGCCTCCATTATATGTGTGCGTGTGTGTGTGTGTGTGTGTGTGTGCGCGCGTGTGTGTGTGCATGTACTAAAAGCCTCTAGGGCAGTGGTTCTCAACCTTTCTAATGCCATGACTCTTTAATACAGTTCCTCATGTTGTGGTGACCCCCAACCATAAAATTATTTTCGTTGCTACTTCATCACTGTAATTTTGCTATTGTTATGAATCGTAATGTAAATATCTGTGTTTTCCGATAGTGTTAGGCGACCCTGCTAGCGGTTCTCAACCTGTGGGTTGCGAGTCTAGGTTGTATAGCAAATGCCAGGTGTGCAGGAAGAGAGGATTTGAGGCATTAACTTATGGCACGGCCAGACATGAGTGTAGCATAACTATGAAAAAGAAAGAGGGAGCATTAGAGAGATTGCTTCTCAGCATGTCATGAATTTGGCTCAAATAAATTCATAAGAATTCTCAAAGGGGGGGGGGGGGAGGGTTAAATTTTATACAGGCTAATAGAAAAACCTCCAAGATATAGTATATTGAAAGAGAAAAGCAAGTTTTAGAAAAACATGTAGAATATCATCCCATTTCTGTAAAAAAATATATATATTTAGAAAAAATCAGAATAGTTACTTAAACTGGGAGGTGGGATAAAGGTCTTCAACTTCCTAAGTCTTGTGCTTGTTCAGTGTTTGATGCCTGTCTGTGGACATGACCGTTAGCCTGGATGAGCGGAACAAAGGCAGGTCCACTGCTTCGGTCCGTCCTGGGCCAAACCCATCCAGAGCCACCTTGCAGCGTTCAAAGCCCCTCCTCACGGAACATTAGTTCACACCTTGTGCTGACTTCTGGCTATGGTGTGGCTGGTATAGCTTTGCTCTGCGGTCCACCTTGGGGCCCTTGGCCAGGCTGAGCAGTTTGTTTTAATTTTGAGAACGGTCTCTATTGAAGACAAGTCATCAGTAAGACCTTTATGTAATCCAAAGTGCCTTTAAGTAATTAGCTGACCGTTGCCAGCCAAGTCTGATCAAGCACATGTAGACACAGCAGCCAGTTTTGTGTGGGAGGGAAGTCAGCCGCCCGCGATGGCAGCGTGTGAGAGGGTGGAGTGCCAGTGTCCGTTTACTTTGTTCTGCTCTGTGGGCACCTGCCTCCACCTCTCCATGGCCACCGGAAGCAGGTGCTGCTGAAAAGCCTGGAAATGCTGCCACCTGCAGAATCCTTGCAGAGACAGTGGCCAGCAGATGAGCCAGGCGGGCCCTACTTGCCCACCATCCATGGGAACTGAGATGCTGGACATTGTGGAGAGTGTGGGGGTCTCAGAATGTAGGCCTGGGGGTCAGTGTGGTAGCCGGCTCACTTCTGGCCCAGAATCCAACCCTAAAGAAAATGTTCAGATGCTGTCTGTGGTCTTGGTTAGAAAACCTGGTGAGAGCCACACGGTGGGGCCAGATGTGGTCCCTGGAGCTCTGTAGTGTCTGACCTGACCTCTGGCAGCCTCATTGGGAGGACACCAGAACACAGCTTCCCAGTGTCCCCACCTCCGGGCTGTGGGGTGTTGGGGTAACTAGAGTTCTAGCATTCCAAAAAGGCATTTCCCTCTGTGCCCCATGTCCAGAGAACCAGGAGAGCCCGGGCTGTACTCCTAGGGCTACTGTGAACAGGCAGGGGCCTGGCCTCCCCCACAGGCCTCCCAGGGCAGCGCTGCGCCAGGCGCCGCCCAGGACTTGGCCACCTTCACTCCACATGTGGGTAGCCTCCCTGACAGGGTCAGAGGCTCGCTCTGCTGTCCAGGACTTGTGCCTTCCAATGTGAAACCTGCCCCGAGTAAAAGTCACGTCATGCACACCTTTCTGCAGGTAACATCTTACTGCTGGAAGGGGGAGAGGATTTGGAAGACCGGAAACTGATGCTCATCGACTTTGAGTACAGCAGTTATAATTACAGGTAAGTAACAGGGGAAGGAATGGGAGACATCTGTAATACTATCAATTAAAAAAAATTTTTTTAAAGAAAGAAAATAAATTTCAGGTAATGTGTTGGTGTTTTTACTTCCGTACTATTTTTTTAAAATATATTGATTTCAGAGAGGACGGAAGAGGGAAAGAGAGAAATGTCAGTAATGAGAGAGAATCATTGATTGGCTGCCTCCTGCACACCTCCTACTGGGGGATTGAGCCCACAACCTAGGCATGTGCCCTTGACCAGATTCAAACCCAGGACCCTTTAATCCCCAGACTGACGCTCTATCCACTGAGCCAAACCAGCAAGGGCACTTCCATACTGCTTTCTTTGAATATGTGTATGCAACACCCATAGGGGAAAATAGGTAACAACACGGTGGCACGTCACCAAGTGTCTTCTGGAAGCAGTGCTTTCTGTCCCCAGGTGGCAGGTCCTCACACTGCCATGCAGCCCACCCTTGGCTCCTGTTAGGGAACAGGCTGTGGATGGTCAGAATCCAGAATCTGGCACTTCCTTTTGCTCAGAGATTGTCTCCTTTCCTAAGAGGACTGATTGCAGGAAAATGCGCTCGGGCAGTTGCTCTGAGCAGCAGGTCAGGAGGTGCTTTGTTGTTTCCATCGCCCAATTGGCCGTGCCTGACCCTGAAGCAGGTGTACTTCTGGCACCTCGGGAAGGCCAGTGTGTTGCCAGGCGGGATGCTCATGACTTGGCCTCTCTCTCTAAGCGGAGTTTGGTGGTGGGCAGGTTGCCTCATTCTCTGCATTTCTGGTCTCTCTTTCAGGGGATTCGACATTGCGAACCATTTCTGTGAGTGGATGTATGATTATAACTATGAGAAATACCCCTTTTTCAGAGCAAACTTGGGAAAATTCCCCACCAGGAAGCAGCAGGTAAGGCTGGGGTGTGGACATTGGAGTCAGTGAATTACCCAGGGCAGCCTTATGCAGTTAGTGTTGCCTTTTTTAAACTGTGTGATGCTTAGGCTGATTAGAGTGTCACCCAGGCACTGAAGGGTCATGGGTTCAATTCCTGGCCGCCAAGGACATGTACCTGCATTGCAGGTTTGGTGGGAGGCAACTCATCAATGTGTCTTTCTCCTCTCTGTCTGTCTGCCTGCCTGCCTCCCTCCCTCCTCTCTTTCCTTCTTTTCTCCTCCCCCCTCTCCCTCCCCCTTGTTCCCACTCTCTAAAAGCAATGGGAAAGATCTTCAGGTGAGGGTTTAAAAAAAAAAAGGTAAAGAACCAGGGAGCTCCTAAGTCCTAATTGACACGTAGAATAAAGTGCAGCCTGGACGACCTGGGACGACTAGGCGGTGGGAAGCATGAGTGTAGATTAGAATAAAGCGATTTCAGCTGAGTTACTGTCTCCAGAAGTAGCCCTAGGTTCCTCTGCCCGTCTGGTCAGCAAGACAACACAGGCCTGTTAGAACTCTGCCTGTCCCCGTGACTGCGGCCAGACAGGCGCCTCCGGGTCCCCTGGGCAGCAGGGCAGTGTGGCGGGCAGGGCCAGGCTCTCTGACGCCACCAATGTGTGTGCTTCCCCGAAGCTTTGGGCAGCATCTGTGTTTAGCCCTCACTGGTCCTTACTTTTTTTTTTTTTTTCCAGCTCCATTTTATTTCCAGTTACTTGGCTGCATTCCAAAATGAATATGAAAACCTCAGTAATGAAGAAAAGTTCATTATAGAAGAAGAAATGCTGGTTGAAGTCAACAGGTAATTTCTTCCTTTGCTGATTGTGAAGAGAGCGTCCCTCTGTATAGAATGTGGTTGGGACCCTCCTGGCCGTGGAGTGCTTTAAGAGCTCTTAACGCACATCCCGAGGACCTGTGCTTCGTCAAAGACAGAACATGGTCCTCCTCTCGGCTGAGAACAGGGTCTGCCCCCGGGCAGCAGGACATGCGTAAGACTCAGCTGGGCTAGGCTGCTGCAGCCAGGTCTGTGCACTCGCCTCTGAGGCTCAGGGATGGAGGATGCCATGTAATGACAAATCTCCAGGGAAATGATTACATGTGGCGTGTGTTAGCTCTGAATCTGGCTTTTAACTGTTTCCCATCCGTTCTCAAAGCCAAACTCAGAACCTTTCCCAGTAACTTTGCCCGCCTTGTACTGTCTGCCCCACTTCACGGGTCACCTCTTCATGGTTCAGACATGTCCACACCCTTCACCGAGCACGCCACCCCTGGGTGCCACTGGCAGCATAGGCTGCCCTTTCTGGTTATTAACCGGGTGGAAACAGAAGAGAGGTGGAGAGACCCACACAGAAAGGTGGTACCCGGGCGGTGAGTGGCGACTGCCAGGAGGGAGGACAGGGCTGGGTTTAGTGAGCGAGCCAGAGCACTGGTCCTGGCACTGGCACTTGTGTTCATTTGCACCAGGCCCAAAGGTAGGAGGGTGAGAATGTGGATTCCTGCAACAGGCATGGCGCAGCCTGGAGGGGCACTGGCTCACACTCTCCTGTGCTTGGTTTTACTTCCGTGAGGGAGGAGGGGGTGAGGGTGTCGTCTGCCTCCTAGGACAGGCTGTGAGCTCTCAGAGGCTGTGGTTTCTCCTCTTGTTGGTGACGTGGTGCAGGTGCCGATGCTGCACCCTCATGTGCGGCAGCACGGCATCAAACTAAGTGTCGCCCTGGCTTCACCACCATCGCCACCAAGGCCTCCAGGTGAGCCCTGTGAATGCAGGTACATGTGCCAGGGACAGGCAGTTGGCGTGTTCACACATTTCAGAGGCTGCGTGCTCCCTCTGTGGCCATGGGACATAACCCCACTGAGTCTGCCCAGACGGTTCGCGTCCAGATGAATGGGCATGAGTTAGAAGGCCCATTAGCAGAAGGACCTCCCTGGCCCTCTACGGGTACCACACATTTACTCAGGAGTTTCCTGCTTCTGTAATTACAGGTTTGCCCTTGCCTCCCATTTCTTCTGGGCACTGTGGTCCATCGTGCAGGCCAAGATTTCATCCATCGAGTTTGGCTACATGGTATGTTGGGGAGGTGCTTTTTCTCTTCTACTCCCGGGGGGAAAGGCTCTGTTGTTGTGATGCCCGGTGGAAGCGGTCCCCTACAGAGAGTTCCCTGCACCAGGGCACCTGGCACCCGGACAGCAGGCTCAGCCGGGAGATGGCAGCAAGGCTGTCATTGAAGCCTCTGCGGGAGGCCCGTGCCTGTGGCGGCTGCTCACTCCCAGCAGCAGGCCCTCCTTCCCTGCGTCAGAAAAGTGCCGTCGGGGCCTCTGGTTCTGACAGGGGCTGCAGAGAGGCAGGCGTGAGAGGGTTAGCCCCAACCTTGGTCTCTCATGACACAGGGACACAGAGTAGGAAGGTGGGATGCCCCTGTCACCACTCCATTCTGTGGTCTCCAGCCTCACCTCAGGGTGGGAGCTGTGCTGAGTTAGACATCCTACCCATAGGCAAGTTGGTGCCACGCCAGGCTGTCATTTTATTCCAACCTTCAGAGCCGTCTTGGTCATAGACGCTGAGGTTACCCTCCATGAGCCTGGGTGGGTGTCCGGGCCGGGCACACACAAGTTTGGAGTGAGCCCCTTGCTTTGGGACAGGGGGCATTTTCCTCTTTGGTCCTGTATCAGGAGGGTTTCTGCTTCTGACAGAAGTTCGGGAACACATGGGTTCTGGGAGGCAGAGTAGGGGATGCGCAGGCGCTGAGGGGCAGAGGGTAGGGGAAGTTTGGATTTTTAAAGCAAATAGGGAGTCATGGTCAAATGACCCTGAGACAAAGTAGACTTTTTTATTCTGTGCTTGCGAACACCTGGGGACTTCATGCTTTAAGGGGAGCCTCTGGTAATGCAGCATGCGCACGTCAGGGTCTTGAACACTTGGAGGAAATGAGTTGGGAACCAGGAAAAGTCCTGTCTGGGTGGCGGGGCCAGGTGGGCCATGGCAACCAAACTGGGCACCTTTAAGATGGAGGTGTAGGGTGAACACTGCCAACAGCGTGAGAGGATGTCTCTAGAACAGGTGGCGCCTGGGCAGGACCCGAGCAGCGTTCGGGGAGGCAGGAGCCGGGTCAAGCCACTGTCCTTCTGTCTCCTAGGACTATGCCCAAGCGAGATTTGATGCCTATTTCCACCAGAAGAGGAAGCTGGGGGTGTGACCGTGGGAGGACTTCTTACACTCCGCCCCTGGACTGCGCGGGGCGGCCGAGCCACGGGGCCCTCTGCTCCGACTGCTGTTCCTGCGGCAAGAAGCTGGGACGGCTCGCTGCCGCACACAGATGTGTATGATACAAAAGACTGTATTAAAATTGAGTAACATTTATTTCATATCTTGTTTACGATTTCACTAGGCCTCTGACGAGCTCGGGCAGCAGAAACACAGCTCAGTAGTGCAATAGTGCGATAGCTCAGATTCCTGTAGTCCAGAGGCCCCGCCTGCGCAGACATGCAGCCAGCCAGCATGCCACCACGGGCGCTTCTGGTTACTGTTGATTCTTTACAGGACTTGACCCTGCTGGGGAGCACTGTTCCGGCTCCCTGTAGGTAATGTGTGTAGACACTGCTCACTCCCGAAGGTGACGAGGTGCAGGACAGACCGTGACATTGCTCGTGGCCTGCCAGTAGTCTCCAGAAGTTGTTCCTTCACCCTTTGGTCCAAATGGCTGAAGCTCAAGAAAGCAGCATGCACACGGCGGGCGCAAGCTGCTGGCTCCGTGCGATGAATGTAGCTCCTAGTATGTCGTGCGTTCAGTGGTACGTGGGTGGAGCCTCTGCCTCGCCCTCCTCACTGAATGTTGCTTTACTAAGCCTGCCTCGGAGGACCAGCGGCAGGCAAGGGCGTGTGGGGGTGTGCAGGCCCCCGCCTCCCAGCTGCCTCCGCAGGGACCAGGGGCTTTGTCCCCCTCCCTGCAGCCTTTTCTCCTCCACGACTGCAGCCTGGACCTGACCGTTCTGTGACAGGGCTGTCTGCCCCAGACCCCCAGGAGGAGCAGAAACCCTGGCTGGGGCTCTCGGTGGCCAAACCTCACTGCTCTGACACCCCAATGTCCTCCCAGGGGGACCAGCAGCCTGTATGTGACATGTGGGGCGTGGGTAGAGTATAGCTGTGAAATTTGTATATGTTAAATATCCTTTGGGATAAATTTTTTAAACCTGAACTCTTCCTGAATTATTTCTGTGCATACAGTTCTGCTACACAGAGATTGTACTATACAAACAATAAAAAAATAAAACCCATCTTCAGCTGTCACTTTCGACTGAGTCATGCGACGTGGCCCAGTACATGCACTTCCGTCTGCTCCTGGCGTGCTGGCTGCCCGGGCAGGGGAGACTTCCCACTGTTCACCTTGTGGACATTTAAAATTTAACCAGGGAAATGGGACTTAATGTTCAAGCAATAGATACTGAGCTGCGTGAGCGCTCATTTAAAACATGGCTTCCAACTCCTTCCTGTGCCCACAAGGCCAAGGCGGTCACCTGGGCTGGCCTCGTCCCCCCTCCCCTCCAGCCTTCCTCTCCCCACCATGCCAGGCTTTTTGCCGACTCGCCCGCTATGATGCTGGGAGGCCAGGTCTTCAAATAATGGGCTTCTTCACATCAGCTCAAAACGGTCACCACGCAGATACCGCAGTGCCATTCTGGAGACCACCCTCACTCTATACATCCTCCCTGGCTCATCTCTCTTACTCATTATACGAGCCTTTTCCTGAAATTGACTTCTTCACTCAGGTGTCTTCCCCTTTAGACAGCAGGATCAGGCCTGTTGCTAGTGTAGGTGATCCACTGTTGGTGTGTCTCCTGATGACTTTGCCCCAGGAATGCCCAGGGCAGTGCCTTTGCATATGCTGGCCCATGGCACCCAGATGTGCAGCCAGGTGCCAGCCCGAGAACGTCTCCCTAGGCCACACCTGCCTCCTCAAAACGCCGCACACTAGCTTTGAGCATGTCAGGGTCTCTCTGACCACCCCACCCTGCAGGTCTGCCCAGCTCTGCCCCCCCAGGAGGTGTCAGGCTTAGGGCCTGGGCTCACCCTCGCAGCCCGAGTCCCCCACACACCAGCTTCCTCTGTTCCTCACCAGACATGGCCATCATGGTTTCTCAGCTACATCTGCCAGGCATGTGGGATTGCCACCCAGCTCCCAAGGGACCGTCCTGGGCCCAGGGGACAGGCTCCTGGCAGCTGGCCAGGTGACAGCCACAGTGATGGGGCCGGGCCCCCAGGCTCGCTGCGCCCAGGGCGTCTCGCCTCAAAGCGGCCTTTGTTCCCAGGCCGTCCAGCTGGAGAGAGGCCTCTGGGAAGCATAGGCTCTGCCTCCCGGTGGTGGGATCCACGCCAGAAAGAAAGCTACAGGAGGCCACTTCCCCCACCAGCTAGAGGACAGCCTCCGGGAGCAGGTCTGGCTGCTGAGGAAGCCGGCAGGCCCGAAGCCTCCCGGGATGGGGAGGCAGGGCCTAGAGTCTGGCTGTGCCCCCTTTCTGACGCTTGGTGCTATCCTGGTCCGCCCCTGCCCGCCCCTGCAGGATGGTGGCCTCTGGTGCACCCCACCACTGCTCTCCCCATATGGAGTGCCTGGGCCCGGCGCCAGCACGGAGGATGAAAACATTGGCCAATTCATGCAGGCACCCCCCCACACACCCAGGGTATCCCTAACATTCTCTTCCAGCCAGTTTGCACACCCTCCAGGATGGGACGCTCACTCCCTGGGCCCAGCCTGGGGAAGACACTCCTTCTGAGCTAGAAGGTGCAGGGAACAGCCCTCCTTGGTCCCCCCAAGAGTTGGGGCTTACTGCAGATGGGCTCAGGGGCCTCTCTTCCCAACCTCTCAAGGCCCGTGGTTATGGGCCGGTGCCTCCCACCTCAGCTGCGGAGGAGGATGTAAGAGGCAGGCGCAGAGGCTGCCATGGGGTCCATGAAACCAAAATAGGCTCATGGCAGGGCCAGCCCACGCCCACGGCCCAGAGCCCTGCCATTCTGGCACCACCCAGGCTCTGCCCCACCATCCTCCCCAGCCCCTGCTTTGCAGACAGGACCCAGACACAGTCCTGGGACTTCCTCCTCTTTATTCCGTTCCTGCTTCACTCAGCAAGCTGGGGGGGTGGGGGAGGGGGGCGGGCATGGCCACAGGTGGGCGCTATTGGTCCTCCACGGCGAAGGTGAAGGGGTTCAGCTTATAGCCAGTGCCCGCGTAGAACTTGTTCTGGAACTCCACCCTGGAGTGAGGAGGGAGAGCTGGTGAAGGGAAGGCCGGGCCCCGCCCCCAGCCGCCCAGCAGTCGGTAGGCCACTCACCAGTGCAGCCTCAGGGCGTGCAGGAAGGCAGAGAGCCCCTCCATCACCAGCAGGATGGCCACGGTCAGCACGGCGAAGGCGGCAAAGACAGGGACCAGCACCACGGCCGCCACCCCCATC
Source organism: Lasiurus cinereus (assembly GCA_011751065.1). NCBI lineage: Eukaryota > Metazoa > Chordata > Mammalia > Chiroptera > Vespertilionidae > Lasiurus > Lasiurus cinereus. The sequence continues at coordinate 2,076,842 of JAAGEH010000043.1, read as the reverse complement.
TCTCGTCCCATGCCCAGGCCTATGCGCATCACCATGGCCCACAGGACCTCGGACAGCTCTGTGGGTGAAGAGGGGGTAGTGGAGACCAGGGGCCAGGGGTGCCCACCCCACCTCCTTGGTGGCCTGAAGCCCACTTTATGGAAGGGACCCCGAGGCCCAGCGAAGTGACCCGCCCAGGCCACCCAGCCAGCCGCGGTGTATGCAAGCTGGAGCCAGGACTTAGCCGGGGCCGGGCCACCCACCGCCCTGGTCACTCACGGGCATGGGCCAGGCTCAGGGCCCAGAGGCGCAGGTAGGAGGCCGTGTTGGAGATGCAGCCCAGGCAGAACTCGATGGTGTGGATGGCCTGGTGCATGAACACCTCCGAGAGCACAAACTGGGGGGAGGGGGGGGTGACAGTAAGGGGCGGGCCAGGCCAGCAGTCATCCCCCACTCAGCAGGGCACCACACCCACCTTGTCTTCCTCTGGGTCCCCTGGGTGGCCCGCCTTCTCCTCATCAGAGCTCCAGCCGGCCACAGATGCGTCGGGCGAGTCCAGAAGCCCAGTCTTGCCCTCATCCTTAGGATGGGGTGCAGGCAGCGTCAGCAGGCCCACCCAGCCAGGCCCACACTGCCCCCACTGCCTGCACACCGCTACGCAGAGGAGCCAGGCGGGTCTCAGGCTGGCAGCGGCCCCCCCCCCCGCTACAGCACCCCTCTACCTGCGGTTGGGGGCTGCGCCTCAAGCGACGGTGGTGGTTCCAGCGAAGGAACAAGGGTGTGCCAAGCAGCAGGACGGGCACGGTGGCCAGGGCCAGGACCACCAAGGCAGATTGCACCACCTCCTGCAGGGGAGGGGGCTAGGTCAGGGTGCCCCTGCCAGCCACACCCCCAGGGCCCCTCACTAAGCAGGGACATCACTGCGTAAGGAATCCTCAGAGAGAAGGGGACGGGCCTCCAGCACCCACTGTGTGCCACCTCGCTGGGAGCCCCCCACCGCCCCTGGGCCTCCGCATCTCCCAGCTCGGGCCAGCATCCCCGTCTCCCAGATGAGGACTCAACCAGGGCCCGCTGAGGGGGTGAACCCACTCGCCGCCCAGCCCACCTGCCCCAGGAAGAGCGGCCGGTTGGTGGGGCTGCGAGCGAAGAGGAACATGTTGATGAAGTGGATGAGGATGCTGGGGGCGGAGGCGGCGCCGGCGGCCGACACTCGCAGCCACTTGTAGATGACCATGAAGACCAGGTAGCCGAACAGGCCCAGGAGGAAGACCAGCTCCGGCAGCGTCTCCAGCACCAGCCGGTGCCACTGGCCGAAGTGTCTGGGGTGGGACCAGGGCCAAGTCACCGGACCACTCTGGTCCCGCAGTCCCCACGTCCCCCACCAGAGCCTCGGCCTCACATGTGGTTGAAGACGCCTAGGACCACCCCGAAGGCCATGTGGGTGACGCCCAGGATGACGGACATCTTCATCTTGAAGGAGTTGAGGAAGCTCAGGTGGTTGACGGCCAGGCTCCAGATCTGGGTGGCAGGAGGGACAGGGGTCATGCCGGGGCCTCCCTTGCCCTCGCCACCAGCCTCTGTGTCCCCGTTAGGGCCTCAGCACACTCTGTCACCTGCCCCCCAGAGGCAGCAGGGAGCACTGGGTAAGAGCACAGACCCGGCCAGACCACCTGGGCCAACCCCAGCTCTTCCAGCGGGGTGACCTGGGGTAATCTGTGCCTCAGCTTCCTCCTCTGTAAAATGGGGATGATGCTAAGGTATGCCTCGTGGAGTTGTCACAGAAATGAAGCATAAAAAAAATCATGGCAGCCCCAGCCGGTTTGGCTCAGTGGATAAAGCGTCGGCCTGCGGACTGAAGGCTCCCGGGTTCGATTCCGGCCAAGGGCACGTGCCTGGTTGCCGGCTCGATCCCCAGCAGGGGCGTGCAGGGGGCAGCCGGTCAATGATTCTCTCTCATCGTTGATGTTTCTATCTCTCTTTCCCTCTCCCTTCCTCTCTGAAATCAATAAAGAAATATACAGTGGTACCTCGAGATACAAATGCCCTAACATACGAGATTTTTGAGATACGAGCCATCGAGCCAGCAATTTTTGCTTTGAAATACGAGCAACATTTGAGATATGAGTAATGGCGCAGATCGGCCGGCTGCACACGACCCACCAGTTTACCGCGACTCGAGCGTCTCATAGTTTTCCACGCCTCAAGGTAACGGAACGAATTAAACTCGTATCTCGAGGTACCACTGTATATGTATTTTTAAAAATCATTGCACATACAGGGCTCAGAACAGAGGCGGCTCCACAGTGATCCGGTGTTGCCATCACTCTGCCAGTCTCTCTGCTTGGTGACCCGCCCAGGCCACCCAGCCAGCAGGGAGGCCCCTCCTCTGTCTGGGGCAGTGGTCGGCAAACTGCGGCTCTTTGGCCCCTTGAGTGCGGCTCTTCCACAAAATACCACGTGCGGGCGTGCACGTAAAACTTTGTGGCCCATGCGCAGGAGTCGGTTTTCGGCTCTCAAAAGAAATTTCGATCATTGTCCTGCTGATATTTGGCTCTGCTGACTCCTGAGTTTGCCGACCCCTGGTCTGGGGCCCCGAGCATCCTGCACCAGAACTGGGCTGCCCTCCTGCTGGCCTGCTGCACCCGGGGCCCGTGGCCAGGACTCACGGGGTCGATGCCGAAGGGGTAGGGTCCCAGGAAGACGCCGGTGACGTTGGGGTCCAGAGAGAGCAGTGGGTGGCTGGCCAGGAAACTGTCACTGTGGCAACAGCGGGCGGGGTGGTCAAGGTGGTGGGGCGGGGCAGGGCGGCAGGGGCCCAGGGGCCGTGGGGCCGGCGGGCTCACCTCCAGCCGGACTGGTTGGCCATGGCGGCCACACTCCAGCCCGAGGGGAAGATGACGGCGGCGCGGCTGAAGCACTCGTTGTAGATGAAGCCGGTGTAGACGGAAAACAGGCCCATGAGCAGGAGCAGGTAGCGGCCGCCAAAGAAGGTCTGCCAGATCTGGGGGGGGGGGGGGGGGGGGGGGGGGGCCGCCCGCCCCCCCCCCGCCCCCCCCCCCCCCCCCCCCCCCGGGAGACAAGGCCCAGATCGCCACCCCCTCCCCCCGCCAGCCTTCCCCCCACCCCCCTGCCCGCCCTGACCTCGTTCTTGGCCGTCTTGACAGCCGGCCGGTCCTCGGCCAGCACCATGGCCAGCGCGAAGAGGAACATGAGCAGCCCGTGGCCCACGTCCCCGAACATGACGGCGAAGAGGAAGGGGAAGGTGATGATGGTGTAGGGCGCTGCGGGAGAGGGGCCGTGTGCTCAGCGGGACCCGCAGCCGAACGGGCACCTCGTACAAGACGCCAGGGAGGTCTGCACCCGGACTCTGGGGCAGCGCCTGACTCAGACTTCTTCAGCAGCACAGCCTGGCCCAGCCGGACCCCCCTGCAGGCGCGCCGTGGCCCCTGGCCTGCTGGTGTGCACCCCCCGATGGCTGCACACCTTCCCAACGCCGCTCTGTCTGACTCCCGCTTTTCAGGTGAGGCGCCTGAGGCTCCCAGGAGCTAGGACACTTACTGAGGCGAGCCAGACCCCAAACCCAGGCCACTCCTGCTGCAGGGACTCGGCTCCATGCCCAACCCCTCTGTAAGCCTCACCAGGGGATGCTGGGATACACCCCCACACACACACCACCGGGTGAGGGTCTGCAGAGGGCGGCACAGGCCCCATGCGCACCCCACCCTCCCAGCTCCCACCATGCTATGGGGCGCCTTGCTCTCACCGGGGTTGACCTCCTGGTAGCGGCCCACACCGTAGGCGTCCACGATGGCCTGGAAGCTGGCCGTGAAGCGCGTGGTACGAATGAGTGTGGGCGGCATGTCCCGGCAGGGGATCCGGTG
>JAAGEH010000043.1:2034405-2072972 GCA_011751065.1 Lasiurus cinereus | reverse complement strand
GGAATCGTTTGGAAAACTGAAATCCGCTGTTGCTCCCCTAGGTGGCCTGGAGAGGGAGCCCCATCGCCACCTGTGAGCACCGACTAGGTGCCGGCAGGCAGCCTGCCATGTGTTCACACTACAGCGACCTCTAGAGGCAGGGTCATTGCAGTGTCTGGTCTGCAAGGGGTCACAGGGCCAGTGCCTGCAGAGCCTGGCTTTGAACCTGGCTCTCAAGGTGCCATGGCCCCGCCAGAGGGCTCTGGGACGTCGGGGGGGGGGGGCCAGGGCCATCCAGGGGGCCCCCCGGGTGGGGGGGGGCCCCGGCAAAGGCAGAGTGCTGGGAATGGGGGGAGTGTTGTGAGGCAGACCCGGCCGCTGGCCTGGGAGCGGGGAGGGCGGACACCCCGCCGGGCTCACCGAGCTGTCGTGCAGGGCCTGCTGCACGGCGGGCAGGTCGCGCGTGGCGCACCAGGCCTCGGCGATGAGGCACTTGTACGTGGCGCTCACGCTGCACTGGTTGAGGGCCAGGTACACAGCCTTCATCTTGCGGATCTGCACCTGCCAGGGCGGCAGCAGCCGCTGCACCCGGCCCAGCACCTGGCTCAGGAAGCGCTCTGTCTCCCCCAGGACCTGCGGCCGGAGGGGCAGTGAGGAGGAGGAGCAGGGCCGGCCCGCGGGGGTCAGCCACGGGGGAGGGAGGGGGAGGGGAGGGGGGGGAGAAGAGGGGAGGGGGCACAGGGTTGGGCCAGGCCGGGGCGCCCACCTCCCGCAGCTCGTGGCTCTGCTGCTGGAGCTGCTGCAGGGCCGCTCGGCGGGCCTCCTCCTGCTCCTCGAACGGGAAGACGTGACAGTGGAAGCTGGCGGGGAGGACAGGTGACAGGGGGTGGGCCCGGGGTTCGAGGCTGTGCAGAGGCTGGAGGCTGGGTCTGGAGGGAGCTCGCAGGGGTCTGTCCCTGTGTGTTCACTCCACAGCGACCCCTGGAGGCGGGGTCACCACCCCAGGGCACCGGGTGGCCAGCCCCCCGGAGGCCTCACCAGTCAGTGATCTTGCGGATCTTCTGCCCAATCTGCTCGCCCCAGTAGGAGATGAGGAAGGTCATCCACGTGGCGGGCTCGCCCTGCCAGAGCGGGGCCCAGTTTACCCTGAAGTCCGGGCTCTGCCGATCAGCGACCCCAGCCCTGTGTGGGGGCCCCCCGCCCCCCCATCTGCTCACCGTCACCGGGTCCTCCAGCTGCTGCTCCGTCTCCCGGAAGCTGGCGATGAGGAAGCCGCGGCAGGCCCTCCAGAGCAGGCGCTCGAGGGCGGCGGCCTTGTGGGGTTCCACGGCCCCTGCCACGAAGCTGTCGGCGGCCAGGCGGGGCTGAGGGGGCTGCTCCTCCCTCCCCGTGCCTCGCCCTGGCTAGGCCACCCTGAGGCCAGGCCCGGCCCGTGCTGGCCAACCAGGCACCCTGGCCCTGCCCCCCGGGAGAAGGCAAGATCCCATCAGGACAGGCCAGGGCAGGACGGGAGGACGCCCCACGAGCAGGAAAAATGCCCAGCCTGAGGCAGGAGGCGGCGGGGTGAGGGAGAGCACTGGACGAGGAGTCCCGGCCTGGCACCAGCACTCGGGGCCTCCGAGGTGGCAGGAAAGAGCACGAAGCTGCCCCTCACTTACTTGACCCTCAGGTCCTGGTGGGGTCCCTTGGGTGGCTGGAACAGGGGCGTCCTTTCCGAGGGACCATCCGGGTAGGTGGCTGCCAACTAGGAGTGGAGAGGGGCACTGTGAGCCAGCGCCCAAACGGGGCCGGCCCCCCCCTTCCCGCGCACCCCGCTGAGCTGGAACGGACCGAGGGGCCCTGGGCCTGGCCCAGCACGGCCGCGTGGAGCTGCAGCTTGTGCAGCTGGGCCCGCAGGGCCTGCTCGTTGCCCCGCACGTCCCGGAGCTCGCGCGCCAGGCGGTCCGTCTCCTCCTGGATGCGCAGCAGGTCGCGGGGTGGGGGCGCCGGCAGCCCACCATCTGGCGGGGGCAGGGCCAGCCCCGCCCGCCGCACCTCCTCCTGCAGGAAGGCTGGGGCAGAGGGACGGGCGTCAGGAGAGACCGACCCGGGAGGAGCCCCACCAGCTAATGGCCTCTAGGAGCCAAGGGCTGCTTAAGGTCTAGGCCAGTGGTCGGCAAACTGCGGCTCTCGAGCCACATGCGGCTCTTCGGCCCCGAGTGTGGCTCTTGCACAAAATACCGCGTGCGGGCGCGCACGTACAGTGCAACGGAAACTTCGTGGCCCAGGCGCAGGAGTGGGTTCTCGGCTCTCAAAAGGAGTTTCAGTCGTTGTCCTGTTGATATTTGGCTCTGTTGACTGATGAGTTTGCCGACCGCTGGTCTAGGAGGATCCCAAATGCAACCCTCATCTCCACTGGCCACCCTCAAACTGGTTCATTGAGTCCGAGGCCCCCAGGAAAACCGCGGGGCACACCTCCCTTGCCGCAGGTCTGCTCCGCTCCCCGAGCTCAGGAGACCACCCTCCTCCAGCCTCTGCCACCCACAGCCAGGGCCTGGCTCCCACAGCGCCTGCGGTCTTCCAGGGAGGCCGCCCCAGGGTTGGGGGCCTGGGACATGAGCTGCCTGGAGGCCGCGCAGAACCAGCTGGGTCCTTATACCCTATCGCCAAGCTATCGAACCATTACAGTGCGCTCCATCCTCCTCCACCGGCTCCTCCGGGCTGGGGTGCTGGAGTGGCACCAGAGCCGAGGTCCCTCTTGCCCAGGACTAAGAAGGAGCTGGGGCAAGTGACCCTAGACCCTGGCCTCTGCCCACCCCAGTCCATCTGCCGCAGAGAAAACTCCGCTCGCGCTTAGAAACCACGGTGGCCCCCTAGGACAAATTCCTGGGCTCCCACACGGAATTCAAGGACGCTGCCCTGGCCTACACCCTCTGCTCCCAAGAATGGGGGATCCGTTCCCAAGATCTGTGGGACCCATACACTCCGTTCCGGCTGCCCTCTCCTGGCTCTGCAGGGCCCGGCCTGGACCTCCCTTCTCTGTCTTTCGCCTGGGGGACCCCGACTCTCCCTTCCACCCCAAGCTCCTCCTCCAGGAAGCCTGCCTGGGATGTGGGCCTGGGGCCAACTCACTGAAGGTCTTCTCCAGCTCCTCGCAGCGCCGAACGTCCACCACAAAGCGTCTCTGGAAGGCGCTCACCGAGGCGTTAAGCTGTGGTTGTGTGGGGAGGAGTCAGTTTTCTGGGGGGGGGGGGGTGAGGGGCAGGGAGGTCCCCACCCCCAGGCCTGGCTCTCCGCAGGCTGAAGCTGCCTCCCCCCAGAAGGTGCTCTGCACACTGTGAGCCTCAGGTGCCCAGCGGGAAGCAGACCAGGCCCCACAGGCCGGGAGGGCACGGCAGGCAGAGCCAAGAAGGTCTGGCTGACCTCAGCCAGGTCAGGGTGGCCCCAGCGATGAGAAACGGGCCTTCCTGGGAGCAGCTGGTCTATGGCTGAGGCCTCAGGAGGGGAGACGGCCCCCCAGCGGGCCCTCCCACACCGTCCAGCCCACTCACATCTCTGAACTCCACCAGGCCCAGCTCGCCCAGCTGGCTCACGCAGGTGTAGGCGGCGGCCGTGGGCAGGAAGAGCTGGACCAGCGACACCTCCTCACTCCGGAACATGGAACCCATGGTCCTGTGGGGCGGGCAGGGCGTGGGGACCCTGTCAGGGGCAGGCCACGAGCAGGGATTCTGTTCCCCTCCGCTCACATCATCCTAGAAGGTCCTGCCCCCACACCCGTCTGAAAGGTAAGGAAACTGAGGCCCCGGAAGGCTCGATGGGGTGCTGGGGTCACAGAGGAGGGGCCCTGGCCCAGAGGTAGTAACCCCACATCCTGACCCACAGCCCTTATCCCAGACCCCTCCCTCCACCCCGATGGCTGCTGGTAACACTGACCTCTGCTCCCCCTGTCCCTCCCTCACCCTGGATCCTACTCATCCTTGGGGTCCCCTGGCCCCTGCTCTTGGGACCCGGGGCCACAGACCTCACTGGTCACTAGTCCTGGTCTTTCTAGCCCAGGGACAGGGAGCATCTATGACAACTGACACCCGGCGGGGTTCGGGCCTGTCTCCACAGGCAGCGGGAACCTCCCCCTCCTGCGACGTCGGTGTGTGTTGAGGGATGGGCATCGCCACTAGTTCCCAGGGGCTCGGCGAGGGCAGAGGGCAGAGGGGACACTCGTGAAGGGGGACCTGGCTGAGGCCCGGGCTGTCTGGCAGCAGCCATTGTGGGAAGGGGCGGGAGCAGCCTTCTAGGTGTTGAAACCATGGAAAGTGAAACTTCGAACTTTAAAACCAGCAGGAAGGGTCTGGCGGGGCCTTGCTCAATCTCAATCGCCCGCAGGGGGAGGTCCCTGGCCTCCAATGGGCCTGCGGGTGCCCCGCCCACCAGCCAGGGCTCCCTGGCCACTGCTCTAGGGACCCAGGGCCCGCCCCTTCCCCTCTTGTGGGACTCAGTTTGCTTAGTTCTCAGACGGGGGAGATGGGGACAGACACCAGTTAAGGCCGCGCTGAGGGTGACAGTTTGGTGCTAGCGTGCTGGCCCGCTCAGCGGGCACTTCCTCCCTCGGGGTGCAGTTCGCTGAAGGCTCTAAACAGGGAATGCAACCGGTCCAGCGAGGGAGGAGAGCATGCCCGAGGCAGCCTCAGGCGGCAGGCACTCAGGGACCCGGACCGGACCGGACCGGACCGGACCTGGATGAGTGTGTGGAAGGGGTGGATCCCATCCCTGAGGGTCGGGAACCGGCAGAGGACCCGGCACAGGCTGTGACTGGCTGTGTGGCCTCGGGGGAGTCTCGTGTCCTCTCTGAGCCTCCACTTCCTCTTTGGGTCACTAGCACTGGGCCACCCCTAGCAGAGGCCGCCCCTGGCTGGCGAGAGGACCCCAATAACCAGAGCCCCCATCCCCTGTAATCCCTTCATCCACACTATCTCATTTATTTTTTCTTTTTATTAATGTATTACGTGTGTGTGTATATGTATGTATATATATAGCTTCCCATTGCCCCGCCCCCTCACACTATCTCATTTAAACGCAGTTTTGAAGGAAGAGGGCACTGGAGGAAGCCAGGCCTGGGGACCCATGGGGACGCGGCAGCCGGGAGCAGACAGCCTGGGGGCCCTGACTCCTGCAGGCCCGGCACTTCCCTGGGTGGGACAAGCTGTGGTGGGCATGGGTCTGCAGAAACCCGTCTGGACCTTTCCCTGGCCCACAACCTAGCCCTCCTCCTTCGCCTCTGCCAGAACCAGGGGCCACCCCAGTCCCGTTTAAGGAGCAAAGGAAGATGCCTCTGTCCTGTGACCTTTAGAGTCCAGGGCACTCCTCACTCTGCCCTCTGCTCTTCCTGGTCCCTCGGGGGGCTGGAGGCTGAGGCCGGATCTCTCCTCTGGGCCCCTGGCCCACGATGAGGAGCTGGCCGGGAGAAGGTCAGCCCCCTCCTCCATTCCAGCGACCCCACTGGCCTCAGGCTCTGATTCTTCCTACTGGGGTGGGTCTCAGTTTCCTCATCTGTAAAATGGGTCGCTCCCTCCGAGGAAGATGCAGCAGAGAAAAACTCTGAGTTCCACCAGGCCTGGCAGAGTTGGGCTCAGTCCTTGGCAGCTGTTAGCACCCCATCCTCCTCCTCCTCCTCCTCCTCCTAGTCGCCCCTGTGGCCCCAGCAAGGCCTCACCCGGCGCGAGCCCTCGCCCCTCCACTCACCCCGGGTCGGCGCACCAGCGCCCTGGGGCTCCGCTCGGGCTCCGCTCGTTCCGTGTTCCTGCCTCTGCGATACCGGCCTAGGCGCCAACGCAACTCACTTTCCTGGGCGGGACGGCCCGAGGGGCGGGGCCAGTAGCTCCCGCCCCGTCCCCCCCCCCCCGGCTCCTGGGCGGGGACGCGCCGCGGCTCCGGTTGCTCGCCAGGAGCTGAAAAACAGTTCTTGGCGGCGTGGGGCGCGGAGGTGGAGGCCCCGAGACACACCAACCACCGTCACCCGGGCGGGTCTTCGCCGCCTGCCTGGAGGAGGTGCTGAGCCCAGGCCCTGCTTGGGGGCTGGAGAATGGGATGCCCCCAACCTAGAGGGCTCGCTGGGCCCATGGCTGATGGGACCCAACACGCTCAGGCCTGGGGTCCAAGATCCGCGAGGTTCCCAGACCTGCATGCTCCCCACCTCTCCACCCCTCCTTCTTAGTGAGGCCTCAGTCACACCTGGTCCTTCCGCCTCCCGGCCTTTGACCACCCAGATAAAGCGCTCTGCGCCCCAGGGTGGATGGCTGCCCTCTCTGGGCCCCTCCTCAATGACAGCAGGCACAGAGGGCCAGGCAAGGTTGTGCTGGGCGATGCTCTGGGCTTAACCGCTGCTCCATGAGCTGCTGGGGTGTCCCAGGGACCTGGCTGATTCAACTCCGGGTGTTCATCATGTCTCAGCACGGAACTGGGGCTCACAGCGACCCACTGCCTGCACTTTGGACAAACCAGGACCATATCCACTGGGGCCCAGGGTCCCTTCAGCTACGGTGATCCTTGAAAGTCACACTGAGGGGTAGAGAGAGCAAATGCAACCCCAGAAACAGGGCTGGGAACTGAGTCACAGCCAAGGTCAGCACCCACGGAAAGTGGGGGTATTTGGGACATCATAGAGCTGTCCCCAGAGGGAACCCTCAACACAACCAGAGCACCAGTGTGTGTGGAAGGGGGGGGGGGCGGTGTGTGACAGGATCTAGTGACTGTCCATACTGCTGGGTGCGGGGGACACTGGAACTCTGTTACAAAGGGCGTTGGAGCTGTAGTCCTGACGCAGGAAAACGTATTGGTAAAGGAACCACATCAGGAGCGGGACAGGGACCAGTCCAATGAAATGTTCTGGTTTCCTGTGTGCTCAGAGGCTCCGTGCCCATTCTCTAGTGCTGGTTGTCTGGGATGTGATTTGGGATTTTTAAGCCCCTTTTGGGTCTCTTTGCAAGCGCTTTGCCACCAGGACTAGTGTGTGTGTGAGGCGGGGGGAGAGAAAGGGGGGAGACTCCCAGGCACTTCCTGGGCTCTGGGCTTCCCTTTGGGTCCTACACTTCTCATTTCTGTGCTGGTCTGTGGGGGCCCAAAAGCCTTGGCCAGTGTTGGGGTCCAGCCTGGCTCAGGGGTCAGTGGTGATCTGGGAAAAGGGGATCCCTGAGCATGAGCTGGGGACAGGCTGGGTTTCTTTGCTGCAGGTCTTAGAGCCTTGACTGTGTTAGCATGCAGTGCTGGGCCAAGTGAAGACCTGGAGCATTTCCCACACTGAGTGACCCATGGAACCCCCTCCCACTTCTTTCCTAGAAGCATCTTGGTAAATGGGTGTTTCTAACAAGTACTTCTGGAATGACGGAGCCCAGACTGAGTTAGTTTGTTCACTGGATACAGGCTGTGTGACCCTGAGCAAATCGCTGCCTCTCTGAGCCAGCTTCCCCGCTGCTCAGAACACACAGAAACCCTTTCCGTGCTCAGCACCGACTTCTAGGGGCTCGTTTTGACTATCCCACTGGCACTGGGCTTGCTTCCCGGAGGGAACCACACCACTTTGCTGGGATCGCAAAGCAGGAAGTCCCGAGCAGAAGCCACGCCAGCAGCCTGGTCTGGGGAACTTGGCCAGAAAAGGGGATGTGGCTGGAGGTGAGGCAAGGCCAGCTCAAGGTCAGCAGAGCCTGTGTCACCATCTCATGACTGTCATCCCCAGAGCAGGCTTCGCTCTGACCAGAAAGAACCATCTGGCGTTTCTGAGCTTCTGCCCTGGACGTGTGTCTGCCTGAGACCGTGGGAGGCTCTAACTCTCAGTGCCTTCGTTGTGGGAGCACTCAGGGGAGGGCAGGCCGGGACCTCGCCCGTGGACACCCCGGATCATGGGCCCTGGAACCCTGGGGAGAGTGCCTGGCAAGATGCGTGGCCAACAGAGCTGCTGTGGGCGGGAGCCCAGCCCCAAGCAGGGCCTAGCGGAGCCGGCTGGCTCAGTGGCGTGGACAGCGGACTCGTGACAGCGGCGGAGGGGTCAGAGCTTTATTGGCAGCGGGGGCCGCGGGCCGGCTGGCGGCGTCACCGGTACAGGTAGTCGGCCTGGATGTTGGCGGAGATCTCGGCCTCCCACTTGTCCCCGTTGTTCAGCAGCTTCTCCTTGTTGTACAGCAGCTCCTCGTGCGTCTCCGTGGAGAACTCAAAGTTGGGGCCCTGCGGGTGGGGGTGCAGGCGGCCACGTCAGGCCTCTCTAAGGAGCTTCTGCCCCGGCCTCCCCCACCCAGAGCCCACTCACCTCCACTATGGCATCCACAGGGCAGGCCTCCTGGCAGAAGCCGCAGTAGATGCACTTGGTCATGTCGATGTCATAGCGAGTGGTCCGGCGGCTGCCATCGGCTCGCGGCTCAGCCTCGATGGTGATGGCCTGGGGAGTGGGGGTGCTGTCATCTGCCAGTCTCCCCCAGCTTGGAGCACAGGGTCCCCCTCACTGCTCATGTCCACCCCCAAGTCTGCACAGGCCTGGCTCCTTCTGGGCGCTCATCCCCCGGGGGCCTACAGAGCGGCTGCTCCGTCATCACTTTCAGCCCCATTCTACCCTTCCTGCCTCCTCTCCCAGCAGGCCGCCCATTACGTCCATCACCTCTCCGTCTTCTCCTTAGCATTTCCCCTCGATGGCATTGCTCTTGTTTGTTCACGGAGGACAGGCATCCCAGGAGGGGAGGGCTGTCACTGCTGTTTCTGCGGCTCCTGGGTGTATGCTGAGCCACCCTCCCACTCACATCCAGCTTTCCCCATCGATGGACCAGAAAGCAGAGGCTCAGAAGGTTGAGGGGCTTCCCTGAGCCACACAGCAAGCGAGGGGCAGAGCCCAGACTCGAAGGCCAGTCCCTAACTCTCAGTTCTTGGATACAGCGTGTGCCAGCTGGCAAGTGCCAGGAGGATCTTCAAAGCAGTGTGGCAAAGCCCTCACATGCCCACCATTCCATTGAGACCTTTGGCTGGTAGCCTCCTCTCTCTGTGCCTCCGTTTCCCATCTATAAAAAGGGGGTAGCCCTGGCCAGTGTGGCTCAGTTGGCTGTGCGTCATCCGTGCACCAGTCACTGGTTTGATTCCTGGTCAGGGCACATGCCTGGGTTAGGCTCGATCCGCAGTAGGCAGTGTGCAGGAGGCAGCCTGTTGATGTTTCTCTCTCCCCTCCTCTCCCTAAAAATCAATAAAAACACATTTAAAAACAGGGATAACAATCTCTACTTCCCGGAGTTGCTATAAAAATCAGAGCCTGGCACAGTGCCTGGCTTGCGGACGGCACTCACTCCTTGGGAGCGTCACTGCTGTCATGTTCTGGTGGCTGCACTGACGACGTCCAGGCCACAGCCCGTGGCCTGGCGGGCCTGGGAGCGGCCCAGAAGACACGCTAGGACTCAGAAAGGCGCCGTCCCGGGTCATGGACACATAGTCCTGGAGCAGCCCCTGCAAGGGGGTCGCTGTGCCTGCGGGGGCTCCTGTGGGGACTCCTGCCGGGCGTGCCAGGGGTCTGTCTGCCACGACTGGTCTTCCTGTGTCTCCACTACCAGGCCCTGACTTTGGGCGGCCCACGAGGGACCCTCCAATGAACCAAACACAGGGTTCCAGGGGAGCAGTGAGCAGGGACAGTGACAGCCTCGACTGTGGTTTGCGTGTCCTTGGGTCTGGCCCTGTGACAGGCACAGGCAGGGGGTCCGGAAGCTGCCGCTGTGCCTGGAGGAAATGGAGACCCTCGAGTGCCACCCTGTAGCTCACAGGCCTGGCTGTCGCCTCCCTGACCAGACCACCAAGGGCAGCACTCTGGTGTCACGTGGCCTGCTCAGGGTTGGAAGCTTGCCCTGTGACTCAGTGGCCCACTGACTCTGAGCTGGCCCGGCGCCCAGGCCTCCTGGGTCCCACTCACAGCGGAAAGTGGCTCAGAGAGGGAAGGGGAGCTTCCTGGAGACACACCTGGCAGGGGCCAGAGTTCGCGCTTCCCTCTCAGCAACAGCCTGCGGCCTCTCCCTCCCCAAACAGGGGGCCAGGTGGCGGCCGGTGGCGGCGGGCTCACCTGGGCCGGGCAGACAGCCTCGCAGAGCTTGCAGGCGATGCAGCGCTCCTCGCCGGACGGGTACCGGCGCAGCGCGTGCTCCCCCCGGAAGCGTGGGCTCAGCGGGCCCTTCTCGAAGGGGTAGTTTATGGTGGCTGGCTCCCGGAAAAGGTAGCTCAGGGTCATGCCCAGTCCTGTGGGCATCAGAGGCATGGCGGTGAGGCCCTCCTCCCTGACCGCTGGGTCCCGCGCTAGCCCACCCTCCCCCACGGGCCCACCTCGGGCGAGTTCAGTCCACAGAAGGGTCTGAGCTGCTCGGTCAGTCACGGACTTCATGTCCATCGAGGGCTCTCGCAAGTTCACGTACTCTGCGGGGGAAACAAGGCAGAAAGGCCTGGGCAGGGGTTCTGACGCCTCGCCTCCCCCGCCACGGATGCAGCTCGGGGAGATGAGGCCCCGCCCCTCCGGCAGGGACAACAGCCCCAGGCGCTGGTTCATTCACCCAACCTTCCCCAACAGGGCCTCGGGCCCGGAGCCTGTGTGGCCATCTGAGCCCGGAGTTGAGGGCTAGGGGAAGGGGCTCAGCGGTTGGGGTCCTGAGGAAGAGGCACGGGCACCCAGGGCTCACCCCTGGCAGTTCTCTCCACCGCCCCCCACAGGGGAGCGCTGAGAGCACACTGGAGCCGAGGGAAGGCCCCCACCCCCTGCAACGAGAGACTCTGTTCCCATGGATCACATACAGTCTCGATCCTCCTCCTTTTACAGAGTGGAAACTGAGGCTCAGAGAGGGAAAGACCCTGGGAAAGCCCCGCCTCCTCCCCGGCCTCGGCAGGACCTTGGTCAGGCAGGCCCGAGGCTCCAGGCGCCCTGGCACTCACTGTAGGTGGCTGCCGCGGCGCTGCTGTGGAGGCTCCGGGCACCGGGACGCCCTGCAAGGAAAGGGGCTTGGCTGTGCGGCTGCGACCTCAGGCCGGGGCGCTGGCTCCCCGCACCCAGGACAGGTTCTCTGGGTCCTACCTGCACGAACGGCCTGGGCCAGGGCCCGAAGCACCGTGGGTGTGATCAGGCAGTGCATCTGCGGGTACGAAGAGGGAGGGAGGGATGACAGGTCCCAGACCTACCCTGGACCTCAGGCTCTGCAGGAGACCTACCCTGGACCTCAGGGCCACTGTGTCACCTTGTCTCCTACTTAACCCCATCCCCGTCAGAGGCACGGATGGCCTTCCTGCCCCCAGGGATAGCACCTCTCAGCCCGCCAGCACGGCAGCTCAGCGTGAGACAGAGCCCAAGTTTTCTACCTTCTCGCCTTCCAAGAAATCCTTCAAACCCGTCTCTCCTCCCTCCCCCACCAGTGCTCCTGCCTCCCACCTCGCCCCTCCTGTCCATCCTCCCAGCGCAGACGGGAACGCGCTGCCCGGGGCCAGCAGCAGCCACTGCGAGGTCACCGCACCACCGGCCCTCTGTGCTGGGGGCCACTCACAGTTACCTCGTCCTTACGAGGACCCCGCGAGAGGGGGGCGCAGGGGAGAAGCTGCAGCTCGGCTGTGTTAAGTGACCCGCCCAAGGTCACACCACGCTCCAGGAGATGGGGACCGGGACCCGAATCCAGCAGACCCCTCCCTTCCCATCCCCAGCCCGCCCCGCTGGAACCCGAGGCTTAAACAACCCTCAAGATCCAATTCCTTTCCCCGCCCCGAGGCCCTTCTGGAACTGCCTTCCAGACTGTCAAGTGGCCTTAGACAGCGGGGGTCCCCTGGCCTGTTTCCTCCTATGGGAAACGGGGGGGATCGTGAGAACGGAGGGAGCTCCTGCAAGCAGGGCACTCGGCGGGAGCTCCAGCCTGCCCCTCCCGGGACCTGGGACTTGTAACGGGCCCATCTCTTTGGACCACTGCCTTCAGCTTAAGGCACCCAACCCCTCCTCCTCTTCGACCTTCCCTATGACCTCTGACCCCAAGGACGCAGGCGGCGCATGCGCCCTGAGGATGCCCGCGTCCAGGTCCCTCGGCTGCACGCTCAAGGGCACAAGGACGGGGTGGGGGCTAAGCGGGCCGAGATGAGGCCCAGGGGCAGAGCCAGCGAGACCAACAGAGGCGCCACCCTCGCTCCCGACGCCGCGCTGCCCACGCCCGGCGGCCTTGGCCGCGGAGCCCCAGACACCCACCTTGAAGCGCGGCCACTCCTTCCCCTACCGAGCGGCCTGCTCGCCGAGGGGCGGAGCCTGCAGCCTTGGATGCTGCCATTGGACAGGCCGGTTTCACCGTCTCCGCGCTGACTCTTCACGGTGTGGCCTGATTGGCCAACGGCGCAACGGAAGAGGCGGGATGTAGGAATAGCATCCCTCTGATTGGCTATGGAAGAGCAGGACGCTGGAGGTTATGTGTAGCGCCGCCCTGTTGTATCGGGGAGGCCAATCAGCGAGCATTCCGAGGCACTGGGGGGCGGGACATCCGGGGCGGGGTTTAGGGAGCGGTTCCGGGCCGGCCTGGGCGCGGAGGGGTGACACCGGCGGTGGGAATGGCTGGCGGCGGTGGGCCGTGCGGGACTCCACCCCCCGGCGGCTCCGTCTCCTCCTTCCACAGCCCCGGCCGGTTATTGCCGCGTGACCGGGGGGGAACGGAGGCTCGGGCTTGTCCACGCTGCCCGCGCCCTAGGCCTGCGGAGGGCGGCTCCTCCACGTGACTCGGGAGCCGGACCCCAGCAGCCACCACACCGTGCCTCCTCCCGGTGACGTGCGGCAGGCGGAGCCCGGGGGGCGGACGCGGAGGCGGCCCTGCGGCCTCCTGAGTCGGGGAGGTGGGCGCGGGGGCCGTGGCGGAGGGGCTGCTCAGGCGGAAGCCCAACGAGGACCGAGAGCCCGACCCTGTGTGCGGGCGGAGCTGCTCCCGAAAAGGACGGCCACGTGCGTGAGGAGAGGACGGGCTCCGGCCACGCGTGCGAGCAGGGGCCGCGGGGCCCGGGGAGAGGGTGGGTGAGGGTGGCCAGGAGCGCCGTGGTTGGTGTGTGGAGTCATGGGGTCATCGGGGCTGGCGGAGAGGCGGGCGGGGCAGAGGAAAGGGGGGTGGGGGGGTGCCAGGCCGGAGGCTGGTGAGCTGGGCTTCGTGGCGGAGTGTATGGGGGGCCGATCCCCGGCGTCCGGGCCCAGGAGGAGGAGAGGACGGCGGGGGTGGGGAGAGGCCAGTGGGGGGCAGGGTGCGGGTAAGCGCCTGGGCTGGCCACTTCCGGGACAGGAGTGTGGTCAGCGCTCCCGAGAGCCTGAGCTGGAGGGAAGGGAGATTCCTTCCCCTGCAGGCGTCTCAGCCTGAGCTGGAGGGAAGGGAGATTCCTTCCCCTGCAGGCGTCTCAGCCTGAGCTGGAGGTGAGGGGCGGGGGGAGAGGGAGGCAGCTGCACCCCACTTACACCAGGAGACAGGCTGTCTGGGGCTCAGGCTCAGCAACTGGCATTTATTAAGCTCCCAGATGTGATCTCGCCACCATCCCAGAGACTGATGGTTAGTCACCTCCGCGGTACAGATGGGGGGCAGCTCAGGACTGGGATGCCCGGTCACAACGGGTCCCCCGTGTGGCCTGGACCAGCTGACCGCGCCCCTTCCGCGCCCTCCGCAGGAAGGGCCTGGCTCACAGGTGCCCACGTCTGCCCTCCCCCCGGGACGCAGGTGCCCAGCACGGACGTTTCCATCCTGAGGAGGAGGAGGGCGAGCGCCATGCTGGGCCGGAGCCCTGGCGGGTCCTTTTCATCCTTGTGCCCTGGACCCGAGGCCACATCTCCACCCGCGGGTGTCAGGAGGACTCGGACACTGCCAGGAAGGACACGGGGCCCGCTGGTGCCGAGGGGGGCTCAGAGCAGGGTGCAGCTGCAGCTCCGGGTCTCCATGGCCGCCAGCAGCACCCTCAGGTTGCGCGGCGAGTAGGGCGGGTAGCGGATGGAGTAAATCTTCTCCATCCCGGGGCTGCGCAGCAGGCAGGCGCGGTGGTGGGAGAAGGTGTCGAAGGAGAACTTGCCGTGGTAGCTGCCCATGCCGCTGGCCCCTGTGCAGTGGCACAGACATGGCAGTCAGGCCCTGCGTGCCCGGCTGAGGCGATGACATAGGACGGATGTGGGCTCTGCCGATCGCTCAGTGCGATCGGGGTGGGCTGCTTCCCCCCCTCGAGCCTTGGTCTCCCCATCTGTAAAGTGGGCTGGCTCATCACAAGAGATGGGTAAAGGGCTTAGCCCTGAGCTTGGCACCAGCTCAATAAGCATTGGGGACACCGGGTGCCCTGCCAGGTGTTGGACCTGTGGCCTGTTAGGACCTGGCAGAGCCCAGTGTGGCCGGGGCAGCAGGCAGGGGAGCCCGAGGGGAGGCCGGGCAGGACCCCAAGGCCAGGCCAGGCCAGGCAGGGCCGCCTCCAGAAGCGGCCAGGCCCTCAGTGGCCAGCAGGGGCCTGGCTTGATCCTGAGGGGCCTGGGAGTGTGGGAGGTTTTCACGGGGAGGAGCAGGATCAGATTCACTCCCAGACAGACCCCCCCACACACACATACGTCAATGCAGAGGCAGGTCTGGAAGGTTCTGGGGCCCTCCATCTAGTAAGGTAAGGATGCAGGCTCTGCCAGCACCTACCCACTCCTCCGAAAGGCAGGCTGGCGAGGATCAGGTGCATGAAGCCGTCGTTGCCACAGAAGCCCCCGCTGCTGGTCCGGGCCAGCACCTGCTTGACCACCTGGGAAAGAGCAGCAAGACGGCTGAGTGGCCGGGCAGCAGGAAGCCAGCCTGCTGCGCCCCACCCTGTTCCAGGGGCTCTGTCCAGCCCATTAGGGCCCAGGAAGGGTCTGAGGCCACTAGGTGACCCCAAGGGGTGGGAGGACCACTGGAGGGCATCATTTCACAACCTGCCACCAAACTCCAACTCGGCATGTTTCCCAGCATCCGCTCTGGTGTGAAGGGTGCTAGGGACAGGCCAAGTGCAGGGGAGGTGCCCCAGGAGAGGGATGTGATGTGCCTGTGGTGTCTCAGGGGGCAGAAGTCACTCGGGCAGAGACGAGAAAGGGCCCCCCAGGCGTGCAGGGCAGATGGGGAGACTGAGGGACAGGGAAACGGGGGTTGGGGACTCTGATGTGGGGCACAGGGAGGTCAGACACAATCACGTGATGAGATTGGTATTTTAGAAACATGAACTTGGCCTTCGCTTGCCTTTAGGAAGCCCTTTCCTCTTTGCTCTGCAGGTTTATTGAAGAATGGAGAGGGAAAGGTGACTAGTCACTAACTGTCCTTATATTCCGTTCCAGTGTGTGACCCTCAGGTGACAGCTGGGTCAGGGCTCGTCAGTGGTGGACAGAGTGGACTCCCCATCCGTGGGCTCAGAGGTCAGTTGAGACCAGCAGCCACGACCACAGAGGGTGGAGTGGGGGGATGTCAGTGCTTTGAGAGGAGTAAGAATAAGTCGTCTGGGGGAGTCAAGTGCCTTAAGGGTCCCTACATCCTGGGACCCGGAAAGGAAGGAGGTGGAGGAAAACGGGGCTGGTGGGTCTCAGAGGAGCTGGGACAACCACACACACCGAGGGCCTGGCTTGGATCCCGGGGCAGAAAGAAAAACTGGCGAATGTGAACCAGGTGTGGAGTCGGTTAACCGTGTCCGGGCCCTTCACCGGGGAACTGGGGGTGTGGTGTATGGTCCCTGGGCCATCTTTGTAACTTTTCTGTACGTCTGGTTATTCCAAAATAAAAAGCTTATTTTAAAAAGCATTGTCGAGTCTGCAAGGGGTCTCATGAGAGCTGGTTGAGGAGGGAGGTGTGCTCTGAACTGGAGGTGCTATCCTTGAGGTGCTGGGGCGGCCCCAGGTGCTTGAGCAAAGCTGAGGCCGGAGGTGAGGGGCCAGGAGTGGGGACCAGGGCCCATTCTTGGTCTGTGTATTCTGGTCTTCACCCTCCTCACTCCTGCCCGTGTGTGTGCCTTCCATGAGCTGGGCACTGAGAAGAGACACTAGCCACCAGACCAAGATGGAAGCAGGGCTAACCGAGGGGACCCCTGGATGCTTCAGAGCGTGGCCTAGAAGCAGGGGAGGGAGGTGACTGCCCAGAGGGGCCAGGACCCCGGCCTCCCTCCAGGTCCCTTGGTCCACTTCGGGCACCTGTCTAGGCCTGCCCGGGCCCCACCTGGCCGCTGCGGGAGAAGGCGTACAGGGCCAGGGGCTTCTCCCGGCGGTTGATGAAGTCGACGGCCTCGTCCAGGCTCCTCACGGTCACGATGGGCAGGATGGGCCCGAAGATCTCCTCCTGCATCACCGGCTCCGTCTCCCGCACGTCCACCAGCACCGTGGGGGCTGCCCGGGCACAGGGCACGGCTCAGCCCCGGCGTGGGGCCTCGGGCAGGGCCCTGGGACTGAGGCTCCAGCTCGGGGATGTTCGAGGGAAGAGAGTCTCCCCCCGGCCCTGAGAAGTGACCGGGAACCCCGGGCCCAGCCTTGGTCTTACAGTCTCAGGGTGACTGGATCTCAGGCCCCTAGAGCCCAAGGGCCAGGTCCTAGGTCCCAGCAGTGTCACTACAGAGTTGTGTGGCCCAGAGGCCGGGGCTGCTCTGTAAGGACAGCCCAGCGGGTGCACAGGCCGGGAGTGGTGAGCTCACAGGACCCGGGGTCACCGCTGTGGAGCAGCAGGTGCTGGGCTGAAGCTGGGGATCTGAGTGTTCAGGAGCCGGGACATGGGGCCCAGCTCCGAGAAGCAGGGCTGGGACATGAGGGTGGGGTCACGGGGTCACAGGCTCAGACCCTGGCGACATGTGGCGGTAGTGTCCGGGAATTGTGGACCTGGCTGGGCTCCATCAGTGGGGCCCTGGGGACCTCAGGCCAGACTCGGCCCAGCCGTGGCCTCCAGTGAGGCAGGGCCTTAGCCTGGGGGGGTCCCGGGTCGGGAGGGTGGGACTCACCGATGTAGCGGTCACTCTCCTCACTCTGACCCCCGATGGCCACGCGGCCACAGCCCAGCAGGCCCCGGAGCCGCTGGAAGTGCTTGTCGCTGATGATGCGGCCCAGGTCTGGGGAGGCCCTGGGGTCTTCGCCGTAGAAGCGGGTGATGGCGCTCTGCAGGGCGGGCACCAGCCGCTCCTGCATTTCGGGGCTGCACAGCACGTAGTCGGGGGCCACGCAGGTCTGGCCAGCGTTGAAATAGCGGAACAAGGCCACCCGGTTGGCCACGGTCTGGGGGTCGCAGTTGTCATCCACGTAGCAGGGGTTCTTGCCCCCTAGCTCCAGCGTGACGGGCGTCAGGTGCTTGGCGGCTGCGGCCATGACAATCTTGCCGACTCGAGGGCTCCCTGTGATAGATAAAACCCCGAGTGGCCTTCATTCACTTGGGCCTGGTGGGATGGCCTCGGTGTGGGGACTGGGATCCCTTAAGCGGGTTTCACTTCCTGCCCCGTGTCTCCCTGGACAAGGTGTTGAGTTCAGGGGGCTGCCAGGCCTCATTTGACCTTCCCTTGCCAATCACTGCACCAGTGGGACCCGCTACAATGCCCACTCTGCGCCCCCCCTCCCTGCTTCTGATTTCTGACTCCCCCCTGCAGGTGTCTCTTTCACGCGCTGCCCTGCACTCCTCACCACTTCACGCTCCTCTAGAACTCCGCACCCCCCTTAGCTGGTTTGGCTCAATGGATAGAACGTCCGTTTGCAGATTGAAGGGTCCTGGGTTCAATTCCGGTCAGGGGCACATGCCCGTGTTGCAGATGTGGGCTTGATCCCCAGTAGGGGGCCTGCAGGAGGCAGCCGATGAATGATTCTCATCATTGATTTCTCTCTCTCTTTTCCCCTCCTTTCTGAAATCATTAAAAATATTTTTTAAAACAAAACAAAACATCCCTCAACCCTCGGTGACTCCTATCGCCGAGGCCGAGGCCGGAGGCCGGCTGCAGCTGCGGACATTGGATCTCTCCTCTCTGCACTGACCCGGCAGCCTCGCCACCTTCTGCACCCACTCCTCCCTCCCCTCCTGGCTTGTCCCGCCCGCTGCTCTGGGGTCATCTGGGGCTCACAGCTCCTCCTCCTCTCACTCCCCTGACCCTATGCCCCCCACCCTAGCCACAGGCCTCTCCTGCCTACTCCTGGCCCAGGGCCCTCGCTGCCTCTCTGTGGGGTTGGCCCTGGCCCCACGGCCTAAAACTAGCCACTGCTCTGCTCTTGGCTCCTTCCACTCGCTCCCCAGGCCTCTCCCTCAGCTCCTCCTGTCTTTGCAAACATCTCCTTGTCTCTGAGGACTCCTGACCCCCGCCCCCCAACCTCCCCTTGTTGAGTTCCACTACGGCCTCCCCGCCAGTGCCCTTGGGGTGCCTGGGCCCAGGTTGCTCTCTTCGGAGACTTCCATGATGGAGTAAAGGAATGGCTGCTTCCCAGGCCACGTGCTACGACAGGGCTGCTGTGTATCCTCTGGACAGGCCGGTGCCTCGGGGATGGTTCCAGTCCACACGTAAGAACACCAAGGCCTGGCAGAGTGGGCACGGCTGGTCTGCAGGCCTCTGTGCCAGCTGCCCTGGGGGGACCTGGCCTGGAGCCAGCCTCAGGTCTGCCTGCCTCTGTGCCCTCTGTCCTAGGGGCCAACATCTGAAGCCCATGGAGCTGTGTGGCGTGATGGTGGAGGCTGGGTTGGCACCCTGCTGGCTGCCTCTTTCTATGCCTCCCACCCCCCAAAATCGGCAGGAACAGCTGCGGACCCTGGCCCCTCTGCTTCCATAGTCCAACCCTGGCCAGTGGGTGATCCAGGCTGGACCCCGCATCTAGGGGTCTATGTCCAGGGGAGGGGTCCCAGTCCTCCGGAGGGTCCCCGGGTCCAGCCTCCTTCAGGAGAGAGGAGCAAGCTTGTCCTGCAGCCCCAGGGCACCATTGGGCACCCGCCCCTCTGAGTTCTTCTGGCTACCCATCTGCCTTGGTACCTGTGGCCTCTCTCAGGGTTACGGACAAGACCCCTCAAGGTGGGGCCAGGTGCAGGCCCCCCTCTGTCCTGCCCCGGCCGCCGGCCGCAGGCTCCTCACCGGTGAAGAAGATGTAGTCGAACTTGTGCTCCAGCAGCTGCCCTGTCTCCTCGGGCCCGCCCAGCACCACGGCAAAGCAGCTCTGCATGAGGGACAGGCAGCGGGCTCTCGCTGGCACCCAGCCCCGGACTGTACCCTCCGGGCCTGGCCTGACCCGGGACTGCCGAGGCTCTCGGTGGGCTTCATGGGGGTGAGGTGGGGAG
The DNA here is from genome assembly GCA_011751065.1 of Lasiurus cinereus. Classification (NCBI taxonomy): domain Eukaryota; kingdom Metazoa; phylum Chordata; class Mammalia; order Chiroptera; family Vespertilionidae; genus Lasiurus; species Lasiurus cinereus. The sequence continues at coordinate 2,053,764 of JAAGEH010000043.1, read as the reverse complement.
GGGGTCTGGGGCCCGGCAGGGCTGGTGGAAAGGTTGAGGCCGTGGTTGGGGGCGTAAGGACCCCCAAGAGACAGGGTACTCCGAGCACTGCCATGGATGCCACCCCTCTGTTATTAGGAGGGACACTGAGGCTGAGAGGGGTGGTGACCTGGCCAGGGCCCCTCGACCCACAGGAAGTGGGAACTGGGTCCTGCCCCGCCCGGGGGGCCGCCTGTTGTGCTCACCCGGTCCAGGTATTGGGGCAACACCTCCACCAGGATCTTCTCGGTGCTCTTGCTGATCTCCGAGGGCTTCAGCACCACGCAGTTCCCTGCAGGCAGGGCAGGGCAGGGCCAGAGCTGGGAGGGGAACCATGCCAGGCCCATTCACTCCTCACACCTGCAGAACAGGTGTGGGCCTCCCTCTGCCCTCAGGTGAAGGATCTGGCTCGGAGAGGTGACGGTGACGATGACGTGGCAGCCCAAGGCCCAGCCGCCTGGGGGTGGTGAGCCAGATGCCAGCCAGGCTCTCAGCCGCCTGGCGCCACCGCTCCTCCCGAGCCTGCGGGCTTCGTGAGGCCATGAGGGCGGGGCTGGGTGGAAGGGGCAGGCTGGGCTCTCACCTGCAGCGAGGGCGCCCACCAGGGGCACGAGGGTCAAGTTCAGGGGGTAGTTCCAGGGGGCGATGATGAGCACCAAGCCAAAGGGCTCCTTCCGGATGAAGGCGGAGTCCAGCTGGGTGGCCTGTGCCAAGGGGAGTGGGGGGCCAGTGTGGTGGTGAGGGGTGAAGCTCTGAGACTCCAGCCCCTCTGCACCACCCTTCACCCCAGCGGCTGCCCAGTGGGTAGCCCTCCTCCTCCTCTCCCGCCACCCAGAAGCCCACGTGCCTGCCCTACCCCAGACCCACTCACCAGGTTCTTGGGCACAGTCTCATCTTTCATCCAGGCCCGCAGGTTCCTGAGGGCCAAGTTAATCTCGCCCTGGCTGATGCTGATCTCAGACACCTCGGACTCAAAGGCTGACTGCAGGGGAGGGGCAGGGTCAGCAGGGGGCCAGAGCCTGCTTTCCTTTCCTCCTCCCCTCGTTCTCTCCGTGGTCAGTGAGTGCTCACAGCGGGCAGGGGCCGTTCTTGAGCCAGGGATACGGCCGTGGCCGAAACAGGTAGAAAACCTGGCCCTGGTGCTGCCATCGCAGGACAGACAGCATGGTGGTGACGAACAGGCGACTGGCTGGGCAGGAGTTGGTGCAATGGAAGATGAACAGGGAAGGGGATAGAGGTTGCTGGGGGTGTGTGTGTGTGCACGAGTGTGAACAAGCGTGCATGTGTGTGCAAGTGCACGAGTGATGTGTGTACGAGTGAGTGTGTGAATGTGTGCATGTAGCTATGTGTTGCTCTGTTTATGACAGATGCTTGGTGCCTGGCTCTGGGATGAGGTTACATCTGAGCTGTGAAGAAAGGGCGTGGGGAGCCCATGGAGACGTGGAGGCAGAGGTCCCAGCACGTGCAAAGGCCCTGAGGTGGGCCCAGGCCTGCTGTGTTCCCGAGTGGCCAGGAGTAGAGTGGGTGAGGTAATGGGGCCAAGCAGCCGGGTGAGGACTGTCAAGCGGAACAGGGACAGGATCTAGCTTAAGTTTTAACAGGATGGTCTGTGTGTCCCAGTGTGGCCTGCTGAGAGCATATCAGTCTGCAGGGGACACTGGGGACAGACTTCCTGGGGTCAATGCCATCAGGTCCCACAACCTAGGGGCCAGCCTCACTGTCAGATTTCCAGGGCAACAGGGAGGAGAGACTTCAATAGGGATGTTGCCCTGGCCTCGGTCTCCAGGTGCCCGTCCTGCCCCTACCAGGGAGGACTGTCCATGGGCTGTAGGCTGCAGGAGGCCCATAGTCAGGGACACCGGAGCCAGGCTGTCCTGATGCCTGAGGCTTGGTCATCACAGCACAAGCTCCCTGCTAGAGGGCAGGGCAATGGTCCAAGGGGTGCCAGGCCGGTTTGAGGATGAACTGAAGGCCAGAGAGGGGGATGCCCTGCTTAGGGTCACTCCGCAAGCAGGTGGAAGGGCCAGGGCCAGAGCTGAGCTCCGAGGGGAAGGGAGAGAGGCTGGGACCTTGCAGGCAGATGCCACTCTCACCTGCACTTCTAGGAGCTAAGCAGGGTTCAAGCATGCTCCCCCCACACCTGTGAGCGCAGCCCAGGATCCTGCCCGGTGACTGTGGGCCTGCCCACCGCCCCTGGCAGGTCACCTATGGCCCGAGTGAGGTTTGGGCTGGTCTAAGGACCCCATGAACACCATGATTTTGGAAGAGTAGGCTGTTTGTTTTTCATTTAAATTCTTTGTTGTTTAAAGTCTTACATCTGTCTCCCTCCCCCAGTTGACCTCTCGCCGAGAGTAGGCTGTTTCGAGCCAGGGCTGTGTGTTCTCTGTGCCTGCTCTAGGGGTGACCGGCCACCCTACCTGGAAGGCCCTTTGGGGTTAACTGAGAGGATTCGTGCAGAATAGGGCAGGGCAGGTTTGGGGACAGAACTTGCAAGACCAGAGGGAGGGGCAGGTGAATTTTCTGGGCTGCTGCTCCCTTTGTGGGGCCGGGCTCCTGGGGCCTTGAGGAGCTGGGATGGGAGGCGGGAGTGAAACCTGAGCCGGAGGGAGAAAGGGACCAGACAGACAGTCAGCTCAGGTGTCCGTGGAAGGGCAGCCGGGCCAGCAGGTAGGTGGCTGGTGGCCAGCAGGTGGGTGGTGTCAGAGGCTCCGTGCGGTACCAGTCCCCTACCACGCCCAGGGAATGGGACACTCCCCACAGGCAGGCAAGGCCAGCTCCTCGAGATGGGGAGAGCATGGAGCGGAGTCCTGGTTTCATAAACAGATAATTCCGGAAAGGGCGATGAGGGTGCTTCGGTGTCACCTGGCTACGGCACTGGTAACGGGGAGGTTTGCCGACTCCGAGAAGGGAGCAGGTCTTAGCAGGAGCCACCCCCTCAGACAAGTCTTCCTGGCCGGCGTCTGCCAGGATGGGGACACCTCATCCACGACTCCAAGGCACTCGTCTTGAAGTCTGTGGCTGCTCCAGGGACAGGGCAGGCACCTGGCTGGGTGTCTGGGAAGAGGGTGGGTCCCAAAGGGGCTGCGGAGGGACCTCTGGGGCTGCTGGCATCCGGCATCCGTGTCTCTGTGTGACCTGAGTGGAGCGGCTGCCCACTGGGAAGGTGGGGGAGGGAGGAAGGGCAGGGTATGGGCTGGTTGACCCTGAGGGTCTGAAGCAGGCCCAGAGCAGCCCGGGGTAGACACAGCGGAGTCCCATGTGGGGGCTCAAGAGGCCCCAGGCCCCCTCCCTTGGACATTCTCGGGTTTAGGACTAAGACAAGCTCAGGACAAGCCCACATGGGACTGTCGTTGTCTCCTGGGGACAGGAGGTGACCACCGGGGTGGGTGGGCAGCCAACAAGCACCAAGCACAGAGGTCCCCTCCCAGGTGTTAAGGATCAAAACACCACTTCACCTCGCTAGCTGACAAGGAGCCCCAGGCCTGGCTCGGGGGGCTCCAGGTGGCCAGGGGCTGGTGGGACGAAAGGGGTGGATCTGGACACTGTGGCCTTTGCATCATGCACAGGAGACATTTTTCCAAAGGCCCCGCTGGACAGCTGTCCCAGGGCAGCTAAGCAGGTGGGCCTGTCAGCTGAGGAGGAGGGGCTGCTTACGGGAAAGTGCATTTCTTGGGGCCCAGCCATGGCTGCCGCTGGAATTGGGAGGGGCTGAGCCCCCAGGCCTCCGGGGTTTGGACACTGTATCAAGTAAAGCCAAAGTCCTCCAGCCCAGGAGGTCCTGCATGGTGTGGCCCATGTCCCTGAACCCCACCTTTTGTGCATCTCTGCTGGCCTCCTTAACACACCAAGTACCTCCAGCCCCAGGGCCTTTGCACATACTGTGGCTGCTGCCATTCTCCCCTATATCCACCTGGATCCTTCCCCTTCCTCCTTTATGTCTCCGCTCAGATACCTCCTTCTCAGAGAAATCTCCTCTGACCCCCAGGATAAAGCAGCACCCTGATCCTGGCCCTCCTGCTCCCTTCACACTAGGTGTCTTTCCATGCCGTCACCGTGCTCTGTGATTATCTATTTGCTGTCATGTTTGGTCAGAAGGCCAGCCTCCCGGGTGCAGGGACTCTGTTTTATTCTCTGTTGCATCTCTAGATCCCAGGACAGTACCTGGCACATACTAGGTGCTCAGTAAAGAGTCGAGAGAAAGAAGGCATGAGTGGATGGATGGATGGAGAGGACCAGGTTATGCACAGCAGAGGGGTGGCGTTGGAAGATGAAGCTACCACCAGGCCCCTTGTCCTCGCTCCCCTCCCTGCCGCCCCCCGCTCCTCACCTTGCACAGGTCCTGCGCCAGCGCCTCCTGCAGCTGCTGCTTGTTGTCCTGCAGGAAGCGGCCCAAGCCCCGGAGCTGGGCGGCCCGGAACTCCACCGGCCGCGTGCGCCCCGAGCCGAAGGCCTCCCGCAGCCGCTGCAGCGTGTCTTCGAAGGGGTCCATCCTGCGGGGGCAAAGGGAGCATGGGCAGGGATCCCCACCTTCTCAGGTACCTGCTTCACCCCCTCCTGCACCCATGTTGGCTCACAGACACCCTCCCTGGACCCAGAGGGCCAGAGCTGGCCATGTTTACACACACACACACACACACACACACACACACACACGCACACACCCCAATAAATGCACAGACAGCTCCCCTTGGTTAGTGGCCGGGGGACCCCTGAACCCTGAGGACTGGTGTGGGCTTGGGGACAGCTACTCCACAGTCCCTGTGGGTGAGCAGGCAACCAGGGACCAAACAGAACTTAGCCCAAGCCAGGGCCCCGCCCCTTCCCGGCACCCCTCCTGGAGACGGGGCTGCCTCACTCTGCCAAGCCTGGAGTGGCCAGGAGGAGTTTGATAAGAAGAAGGACAGTCCACCAACCGCCACCACAGCCACCACGTGGGAACATTCCAGACACAGAATGCTCTGTTCCCTACCCCCGCCCCCCGCGGGCTGCGGGGGGCATTGCCAAGGGTGGCAGTGGCTCAGAGGGTGACAGAGAGCCGGGGCCTGAAAGAGACAGGGAGAGAACGGCCTCCCAGAGTCTCTGCTGCCCCCCGCCCCGCAGTGGGGGCCGGCCCTGTGTTGGAGGAGCCCCTAGGGAACAGTGGGGGCAAGGGGTTAAGGGGCAGTCATCAGCCAGAGCTGGCAGGTGGGGTAGAGGCCCCAATATTCCCCCGGGGCCCCACCTGTTTACTTGACAGAGGAGTGCCGCATGCATTCCTCGGTCTGGTGCCAAGGACCCGGGGGACCCTGTCCTCCCGCCCTTCTGACTTCCTCCTTTCAGGTCTCAGCTTGCCTGATGCCTCCTCCAGGCAGCCCACTCTGGTTACCCCCTCCCACACCCCACAAGGCCCCTTGGCTCTGCTCCCGCTGCACCGGGTTACATGTGTAATAAATACCTCCTTTCATCCTATCCTCCTCCCCGATCTCCCCCTCCTCTCCACTCCCTCCTCCCACTAGACTTAACTCATCACTTGGGATCCTGGCACCCACTCTCCTACTGGTGCGTGTTTACCAGTCTGAGCCCGGGGCGGTATCAGTGCCTCCAAGCTGCTGTCACTATGTGTTGCTCTTTCTGGAAGCTCCATGGCCCTGAGGGCGGCGGCGTAACAGGCCTGGGTACTGAGAGCCTGGCTGGGGCCCTCGCCGGCCCACCGGGTGCGCCTGGGGCCGAGCTGACCCCCAGGCCTCCGGCTCAGGTTGGGAGGAACTGGGCAGTGACCTCGGGCACCATGGAGAGGGTGGCGGGGTGGCTGAAGGGGACGCACTCAGAGCCCCCCGGGACCCCCGGCTCCATCCTTTTTCTGGGCAGAAGGTGCCTGGCCCTGCGGAGGGAGACCCAGGAGCAAGAGCCTGCAGCCTCTGGATCCGCATCTGGGGCGGTACCTCCCGTCCACTGCCACCCCACCCCCACCCCCGCTCTGCTTCTCAATGGCCTGACGTGGGCGCTCACTCCCCCTCTCCCGCTGTTTCCTTGTCACCGTGGGGTGAGAGCGCCTCTGTCCTCCTGGGAGCAGGGAGCGCCCCGGAAGCCGCGGCTATTTCCCACGGTGCTCCTCCTGCCCTCGGCCCACTGTCACTCAGACTTCTGCTGGGGGCCGAGAGCACGGCACCCCACCCTCTCTGCTCCCAGGTAGTTTGCACTTTCGTTCGAGGCTCGGCAGAAGCCACAAAAATGTAAGGCGCGCACTGGGCACTCGAGCGCGCCCTTCAAGGTGTGGGGCTCTGAGCGAGGTGAGGGCCGGAGCTCTGCTGGGGGTAGGCCGGGGCGGTGCAGGGAGGGTGGAAATCTGGATGGAACCTTCCAGCGGCTTCTCTTGGCAATACTGAGGCCAACTCACCCACTCTTGCCTCCTGCGGGTGGGTTTCTCTGGACGGAGGCCCCCAGGAACTGTCCGCGGGGAACAAGGCGCTGGGCACAGCCCAGGCATGCATAGAAGCCAAGGCTGCCTTCCACAGGATCGGGGGGCCCGGGGCCCGTGACCCCGCAAAGGACCCACAGATGACAGGGTTCCCCAAGTCCACCCCCACCCTGGGCACATCTGAGCTGCCTACGTTCATACAAAAGACAGGTTCCACTCTGGCCGTTTACTCAGTGGATGGGGTCCAGGTTCGATTCCAGGCCAGGGCATGCACCTTGGCCGCAGACTCAGGCCCTGACTCTGGTCGAGGCCTGTGTGGGAGGCAGCCAATCACTGCATCTCTCTCACACTGATGTTTCTTCATCTCCCTCCCTCCCATTCTAATATCCTCAGATGTGGATTAAAAAGTCAGGTTCCATCACCTCTACCCGAGTGACTCATTTAACCAGGACAGCTGGGAGGGGACAGCAACGGTGGCCCACTGGAGGAGATGGAGATCAGGCACAGACAGCGAGGAGCCTGCCTGAGGCCCCATTCCCTCCTGAGGCGGGCGGGGAGCAGGGCACCTGTTACCGGGGACGTGGGGCACCCTGGCCGCCGACCTCAGCTGCAGACCCCCGGCCACGTAAGCAGGGCATGTGGTACCCAGCCAGCGGGGAAGGCATCCTGCTCCCTTGGCCTCTGGCCCCTCCCTGTTCCTGACAACCCCCCTCTGCTTCCCCTCTTGCCTCATCTGGGGCCCTGAGGCTGGCAGGCCAGGGCTCTTGGGGGCACGGACCCTCATAGCAGGCTGAGGGGCCACCCACTCAGCTGTTTCTGTCCTGGACCTGCTGCTTCTGGGTGTCAGGAGAGTGGGCCCGGAGTGGCTAAAACGCTGGCTGGTGATAAGGGACAGACCTGTTTCCCTGGCCTGGGACCTGGGGAGGACAAAGCAGGTCCCCTCAAGACCACAGGCCTGGGATTCCTCTAATAAGAATAACCAGGTGCTCTCCGTGCCAAGCTCTGTGCCAGCCTGGGTATAGCTAGAGCCCAGGGCCCCTAAAGAAAGCTGAGGCCCAGAAAAGTCACATGGGCTTGAGGAGAGGGTAGATGGGTGGGCACCCACGTCTGCTGCCTCCAAGGCCCCGTCGCAAATCTCCTGCTGGGAGACCTGGGGGAGGTGGCCCGGCCTCTCTAGGGCTCGCTTTCCCCGTCTGTGAAATGGGGGTGGCACCTGCAGCTGCCCCGTGTGCTGCTGGGAGGTCCTGTGTGCCACACGCTGCCAGGCCGAGCCCTGAGTGCTCAGCGGACCCCGATGTCTGAGCCGTTGTATCCAGACTGTGCAGGGCAGCTGCCCGGGGGGCTGGGGGCGCAGACGCTGGGGTGGGAGCCGGAGGAGAACGGAAGCCAGAGTGAGACCGGGGAGCGTGAGACCCGGGTTGGGGCGGGAAGCAGAGCCGGGAACAGGACTGGGGTAAACATGGTGCTGGCGACCCTCCCAGCTGCCAGAGGTGGAGTCACGGGCCAGCCTCGAAGCTCCTGATCTTAACCTGGATCTCCACAAGGTCCCCGAAGCTCTGGAAAGCTGCTCCCCTCCCTTCCCGGAGGGCCGTGGGGAGTTGGGACCGACCCCAGCCCCGCCCATGGAGAGGCTGCCCTGCCCTCCCTTGCCCGCAAAGCCCCTCGATGACCAGTACCTTGTGCTGCGCCCAGAAAATGCAATGCGTGTTGCCAAATGCACGCTTGACCCCCCCACCCAGGGATGGGGTGCTCTCCCTTCTGGAAACGCCAGGTCCAGAGCTGGGGCCCTGGGCTCCCTTTTACAGGATGTATAACCCCAGAGAGAGGAAGGGTGGGGCCCACCTCAGACAAAACAAGGGTGCCTGCTGCTGGCCTGGCCTCAGGCACCCCCTCCCCACTCGGATCCCTCCTCAGCCCCTCCCACTCCCCTTTAGATCTCAGCAAAGGGAAGTCCCTCCCTCCTTCCCCTTTCTCCCCACGCTGGCCTGGCCGAGGCGTTCAAAGCGAGGAGTTCAAAGCTGGTCTGTGCAGGGCCCGGAGGGGCTGCCTGCCTGGGCTGCCAGCGCTGGGAGTCCTCAGCCAGCCCGCCAGCCAGGTCCCTGGCCCCGGCTGCTGCCCGCTCTCTCCCGCCTCCCCAGGCCGCGGTACCTGAGGCTCTGCCAGGCTGTCCTTCCTCCTGGCGGCCGGCCTGCGTTATGAAATGTCCCAGGCTGGGCCTGCCCTGGGGCGGGGCCGCCCTGGCCCGGAGCCTGTGACCCCTGCTGCACCCCGTGCTAGATCCGGGCCGGGACAGAGACTTCCTCCCCACAGAGACTCTTCCCAACGCTCCAGGCGACGGTTCCAGACGGGCCCCTGCCCTTCCCCAGGCCGGCGCGTTCGGCTTTTCCCTCCCGAGTCTGGGACGGTCCCACCCGGCCTCCCCATCCTTCCTGGCCTGCCTTATGTGACTCCTCGGCGCCTTCCACGGATCCACATCCCCTTGCCACCGCACAAGGTGCCCTCCGTGGTGAGCCTCCTTAATGAGCGCTTGAGGCAATGACGGGGTGGCCAGCCTCCTCCTCTGGCCTCTCAGCCCCAGGGAGCTCTGAGCGGAGGGGTCAGCCCCAGGCCCGGTGGCGGGGACCCAGGCCCCGCTGGAGGAGGAGGAGGAGGGACCGGGCGGTGGCTCTGAGAAGGATGCTGTGGGGTGGGGCCCAGTGGCCTGGAAGAGGGAGGAAGACCCTGCCCCCCCACACACGCCCGGCTCACCTGAGTCTCAGTTTCCCATCTGCAGAATGAAGAGGCAGATGCAAAGATGGCTGGAATCCAGCAACACAAGCCCAGGGCCACGCCCTCCGCGCCTCCATGTCAACACCATCAACGCCTCATCTCGCGCCCCTCACGGAGCCTGACATTTGACACGGAGGAAACAGAGTCCCAGAGAGGAGACAGGACTTGACCACACAGGGCACGGGTGGCTGGGCCCCACCCGGGGAGCCTGCGTCCGTTCCTCGGTGTCCCCTCCCCGCCGGGAAGAGCGCCGCCCTCTGCCCTCAGTTACCATGGTGGCTCCGGTGCGCCCTCTCCGCAGTGCCTGAGCGGGGCCGGGGCACCTGTCCTTTGCCCTGCCCTGGCCTCCACCCCCCTCACACCTGTGGGAGCCCACACAAAGCGGGTGATTCCCCAGCAGCTGCTGCTGTCAGACAGGCAGGTGGTTAGGTAACAGGTGTGGGGGCAGGAACATCCTTTGTGCCATCACCCTGTGCCAGCTACCCTGGACCTGCTGCCACGGTCCCTGTGCCCTTTGCCTTGGTGCCTGGATCTGCCTCGGATCCTGGCCTGGGGCCTGCGGGCCACCCCCACCCTCCCTGCTCCCCGTGCCTATCTGGGAGGGCAGGAGGGGTCACCTGGCCCACACCTGCTCTGGCGGCCTCTGGAGGCCTGAGCCACTTGGGGCAGGGGGCAGGGCCTGCAGAGCCCCGTCCTCGGGGAGGGATGGTGCCCCCAGCCACGGCCTGTCACGTGGCTCAGCATGTGACAGACAGCCCAGCCCTGCTGCCTGGAGCTGAGCCAGGCAGAGGCAGAGGCAGAGGCAGAGGCAGAGCTGGCTCCCGGTGGGGCTGGGCTAGGGCTGGGCTAGGGCTAGGGTTGGCTAGGAATCAGGTTCAGAGAGGGACAGCCACTGGCCTAAGGCCACACAGCAAATCAGGGATCGAGCTGGGGAAGTACTGGTGGGTAGAGGGGTTGTTGCAGGATCTTGAGGGGCCCCTCCCTTGCCAGGGATGTCCCCTGCAGGGGCTACTCCTGAACTTGTCATGAATTCAGGGACATCCTGGAAGGTCCCCAAAGAGGCCTGACCTCCTGGCACAGGGGTCTTAACTGGGGCTGGCAGTGAAGCCCCCGTCTGAGGGGCACTGTTCTTGGGGAGGGATAGGGGCCAGGCCTCTCCCCTCTCTGGGTTGGATGCCTCTGTGACAGATGGGACAGCAGCTCAGAGAGGACAGGGACCAGGCCAGGGCCACAGGCGAGAGGGATCGCCGGAGGTCCTAGTCCCACCAGACCAGACTTGCCGACCCTCATTTAGGAACTGAGTGGGGAGGTCACCCCTCCTCTTGGGAGCCCCTGAGCTGGACAGGTGGGTGTCAGGCACTGGGCAGAGTCCGTGGCACATCTCCGCTCAGAGACCTCCCCACAGCCTGTGACGATCATCGTCCCTGAGGTATTTCGTTTTAAAAGGTGGTAACGATCACCTCGGTGCAGGGACGTGGTGTCAGGCAAGAGGGCCGTGGGCCCAGCAGGCTCCTGTGTGGGACAAGATGCAGGAGCTGTTGTCTCAAGGTGCTCCAGTCGCGAGCAACAGGTGTCTCTCCTGTGTGCTCCTCTGTAAGGTCAGCCCTAATGTCATAATGAGAACGAAGAGTAACAGCGATTACAGAGAAAATCGTTTCAGAGCAGTGAGGGAGAGGTGGCTGCTCACTCCGGGGGTGTGACAGTGAGAGCTGGCAGCCTGGATAAGCCAGTTCTGTGTCCTGGTGTTGTCTGGATCCCCCAGGCCCCGCCCACAGCCCGTCCCAGTGCCCGCTTACAACCTGTCCCAGGCCCCGCCCTTAGCCCCAGGCCAGGGTGGGAGGCTGAAGGCGAGGAAAGCGGTGTCATCAGCCTCCAGAGGGTCAGGGTCATCCAGGGGCTGGTGTGTGGGTGCTGGGACCCTGAAGGAGCCAACCCACGCCCACCCATCGTCGTCTTCCACTAGTGCCTCCCATTGGCCGAATCCAGCCAGGAGCCTGTTGCTCAAGCATGTGAAAGCTGGTGTCTCCAGAGCAGTTTGCCAGTCGCATCCACAACCCCCTCTAGACTGGTCTGGTCATGGGGTTTCTTGCTGATGGACGGAGTTACTGGGCATCCGCAGGATTTTAGAGCCTTGGGGTTTCAGACTCATCTGATGAGCACTGACAAGACGAAATTACTCCTTGCTTCTTGGAACATCCATGTTTGTATTCTTTCTGTCAGTGATGTGTGTGTGTGTGTGTGTGTGTGTGTGTGTGTGTTTTAAAGAATCAGGTTGTTGTTGTTTTTTGTCATTTGTGTGTGTGTGTACATATATACTTTCCCCCCATAAAGTTAGAACAGTATCATTAACCACTGTGCCATAATGTCAGGTTTTGTAACAAGCTACCAGAAAAATGCTCTGAAGTAAATCAATTCTAATAAAGAAACTTAAAACTAAATGTTACCAACAGACCACAGGAATGCACATGTAACAAGGACTTAAGGTTAAACACTCAGCAGTAGCCCTAGCTGGTTTGGCTCAGTGGATAGAGCGTCAGCCTGGGGACTGCAGGGTCCAGGTTCAATTCCAGCCCAGAGCACATGCCCTGGTTGTGGGCTCCATCCCCAGTAGGGGGCGTGCAGGAGGCAGCTGATCCATGATTCTCTCTCATCATTGATGTTTCTATTTCTCTCTCTCTTCTTCTCTGAAATCAATAAAAATATATATTTTAAAAAATAAATAAATTCTCAGCTGTAGAGTGCCCTCTTCGTCAGGCAGGGACTGCGAGGGCCATTCGTTGAAGAGACTGTCCTGGGAAACGCATGGTTTAAAAATCTTCCCAAGTGTTTGTAACCAGGGAAACAGCCAGTGCTGTGGTGTCCCCTCCGGTAAGGCTGGAACTTCATGGGCGCCCCCTGCAGCCCTGGGCCCCGTGGGTGGATGCGGGAGGCTCGGAATCCTCTGCAGGGTGGTGACGGGCCACCGCACTGCAGCCAGCGGCCACCGCAGTGAGGCCTCCACGTGGCCCTGCCAGAGCTTTCCCCTCCGGATGCCAGAGCTGAAGCAGTGCCGTCCGGTGGCAGGAGCCCTCTGGGGGCTGCTGATCTGCAGACACACGAGTGGGGCCTGGGGGTGGGGCTGGGGATGGCGGGGCCTGGAGGTGGGGCTGGGGATGGCCGTTATCGCTGAGCGGAGCTTATGACGGGCCAGCACTCTTCTAAAGCTGTCCTTTAACTCAGTCCCCCAACAGCCCTAGGAAGTAGTGCCCAGCACCCCGCTTGACAGATGAGGAAACCGAGGCACAGAGAAGCGGAGTTAATACCCAAAGACACAAAACCAGGAGGTGGCTGGGTGGGGATTTGAACCAGCCTCTCACCTGCCTGAGACTGGGTCCTGGTCTCACATAGACACTCCCCTCTAACACACACACACACACACACACACACACACACACAGACTCTCACACACATACACACACAGACTCACACACACACTCTCTCACACACACTCACATTCATACACACACTCACACACTCTCTCACACACACACTCTCACAAACACACACACGTGCACATACACACAATACACACATGCACACACGCACACACACTCACACACATGCTCACACACATGCTCACACACACACACACTCTCACACACACACACATTCACTCTCACAAACACACACACGTGCACATACACACATGCACACACACGCTCACACACGCACACTCACCCCCCCCCACCTCCGCAGCTGCGCTGGGGGCCCCGCCCCCGCGGTGGGCGGGGCGGGGCGGGGCGGGCGGGGCGCCTCCTCCGGGAGGAAGTGCGGACGGACGGCTGCGGGGACTCGGGCGCCGCCACCCTCCCGGGCGAGGGCGAGGACCGGCGATGGCCGAGCCGCCTCTCTACCCGGTGGCGGCGGGGGCCGCGGGGCCGCAGGGCGAGGAGGACCGACTCGGGCTTCCCGACGGGGCCGGCGCGCCGGTGAGCGGGTCGGGGCCGGGAGAGGCGCGGGGAGCCGGGTCCCCCGGGAGGGGCGGGGATGCCGGCCGCGGGGCGCGGGGGGGTGGGCGGTCCATCCGTCCGCCCGTCCGTCCGCCCGTCCGAGCGCCTCCCGCCCGCCCGCCCGCAGCTGGACGAGCTGGTGGGCGCGTACCCCAACTACAACGAGGAGGAGGAGGAGCGCCGCTACTACCGCCGCCAGCGCCTCGCGGTGCTCCGGAACGTGCTGGCGGCCAGCGCGGGCGCCGCGCTCACCTACGCCGTCTACCTGGGTGTGTGCCGGCCCTGCCCGGGGGTGGGGGGGCGCCCCGGGGGGGCAGGCTCCGGGCCCCCCACCCTCTGCCCGGCCAGACCCCGCCGGGAAGGAGAAACCTCGGGGCCGCGCTCGCCCTTCCTCTTTCACTTCCCGCCCGCGGCCCCGCGGCGGCGGCGGCTGCTCCCGTTCCCGCGCTGGGGGGCCGGGGGGCCGGGGGGCCGGGGGCTGGGACCCCAGAGACCCGCGCGGAGAGCCCGGCGGGGGGGGGGGGAGAGTCGCTGCCGCTGCCCCGCTGGGAGGGAGGAGGCTGTGGGATTGGGGGACCCCCAGCCAGGCCGCCCCTGCCGCTCCCGCCCCCAGGCCTCCTGCAGATGCAGCTGATCCTGCACTACGACGAGACCTACCGGGAGGTGAAGTACGGCAACATGGGGCTGCCCGACATCGACAGCAAGATGCTCATCGGCATCAACGTGACGCCCATCGCCGCGCTGCTCTACACGCCCGTGCTCATCAGGTGCGCGCTGCGCCCCCCCCGCCCCGGCCGGCTGTCACCCCGAGCTGGAGGGGGCGCAGGGCCCGCCCTGGTGGGCTTGGGAGTCCGGGGGTTGGGAGACTCCGTGCCTCCCTGGGAGGGGCGAGAGAGGAGGGGTGAGGCCTGGGTTTGGGGGAGCAAGCAAGAGCTTTGCCCAGGACACACTGGGTTTCAAGCAACTGAAATTGGCTCAGGCTCCTCCGCTCAGCGGGCCTGTGGCCCCAGGTGGCCCGGGCCCCGTGCCCTCCTCGGTGGCACCTGGCCCCCAGGCGGCGGGTGCGGAGGGACCCTTCTCCCGGAAAGGGCGGGCTGGGCAGGTGCCCGCAGGCCTGCTTTAGACCGAGCCTGAAGGCATCCCACCCGCCTCCACCACGACAGAGATCCCTCCACAAGCACATTATCCGGTGGCGGGGTCTGTGCTCAGACAGGCCAGAGACCAGTGGACACAACAGAGGGTTTCAGTTCCCTTATCTTTAAAAAAAGCATCTTTCTCGCAATTGCACAAACAGCGTGAGAGTCGTAACTGAAACCAGAAAAAGGAAAATCCCTTCAAGCCCTCCAGAAAGTCAGATGCCTTTGTTGTCCCACCGCGTGTGTGCGTGCGAGGATGACAGTCAAGGCCTCACACACACTCACACACACATACACACTCACACACACACACACACTCACACATACACTCACACTCACACACACACACATACACTCACACTCACACACACCAGAGCATCAACGAGCCATGTTCACTTTCTTGCTTTCTTTTTTTCTTCAAGCCTCATTACTTTATTTTTTAATTTATCTTTATTGTTGAAAGATGTTCCTTTCTTTTTGTCGTTATTTTCCCCACTGACTCCCTCCTCCCCACCCGCCCCTCCCAGGCCTTCACCACAGTATTGTCTGTGTCCAGGGACTATGCATGTATGCATATAAGTTCCCGTTATTGTCTCTCCCCCACCCTCCACTCCGCTACCCCCCCACCCCCCTTCCCTCTGAAATTCCTCCGCTTTGCTCTCTTTCTTTTCACTGCACACATCTCGGATTGCCGCTGCTTCCCTGTGATGGAGCATCATCTGCAGAGCTGTGGACACCCAGCTGTGGCTCAGCGTTGTACCTTGCAGGAGCCTCTCCCTTTTCTTATTTTTTTAAAATATTTTTATTGATTTCAGAGAGGAAGGGAGAGGGAGAGAGAGAGAGACAGAAACATCAACGATGAGAATCATCGCTCGGCTGTTTCCTGGATGCCCCCTACTGGGGATCGAGCCCACAACCTGGGCATGTGCCCTGACCAGGAATCAGACCATGACCTCCTGGTTCACAGGTTGATGATTAACCACTGAGCCACGCGGGTAGGGGGCCCCCTCCTCTTTTGCACATTCGCTATGTGCTCTGTAGCTCTCTTCGTCATAGAATGAAAAAAGGAAAGAAAGGAAGTGTCTAGGATACATTCCCAGCAGGGCCCTCACTAGGTCACAGGCTTACAAAAGGCTCTGTGGCTCTGGAAACCCAACGCGATTAAGAACAGCTGCTGGCTCCGCTCATTTCCTGTGTGCTGGGCTCTCTCTCTCTCTCTCTTTTTTTTAATATATTTTATTGATTTTTTTTACAGAGAGGAAGGGAGAGGGATAGAGAGCGAGAAACATCGATCAGCCGCCTCCTGCACTGGGGATGTGCCCGCCACCAAGGTACATGCCCTTGACCGGAATCGAACCCAGGACCCTTCAGTCTGCAGGCCGATGCCCCATCCACTGAGCCAAACAGGTTGCGGCAGTGCTGGGCTCTTTTATAAGTGTGACCTCGTTCCTGACCATTTGAGTTAGAGGCTCTCGGTGTAGACATGGCAAAGCCAAGACATTGAACAGCTGGCCCAAGTCCCACAGGCAGCGCGGGGCAGACTGAAGGTCTGAGCCTGGGCAGAGGGGCTCAGAACCCGCAACCCTGCTCCTTGCTCAAACCCCCAGGCTCTGTGCACATGGCCCTGTGAGAGAAGAGAAAGCAATTGTACCGGAGAGCCAGGTCATTTCACTCCCGGCTGCCTGGCTGCCTGGAGACAAAGGGAACTCATGAGCTCAAACCCTTAACACACAACACTGGGCACTAGTTTTTAGCCTGAAAAGCCCCCACGCCCTGAACAGACCCTTCTCTGCTGCTGGTCAAGCCGCTTTGAACACGGTGGGACGTTTTCTCAGAGCCAGGGAGGGGGAGCCTTCCTGACCCACCACATACGCGGCCTGCGAGAGCAGCGGCAGGAGGAAGGCTGCTGAGGCGCTGGCCCTGCGGCCGGCCGGCACTGGAGCCTCTGCCTGTCTCGGCTCCTGTTTCCTTGAGCCAGTTGGGGTCAAGTCCCTTGCATCTGGGCCTGGGCCCCGCAGTCCCAGCGCATGAGTGAGGAAAAGGGGGTTGGTGAGTCCCCCCCAGAGCTCCAAGGAGGGCTGGATGTGACACCTGACACCCTTACCCACCTTATCTTCTCCCACCCTTTCGTTACTAGGAGACAATGATGGTTTGGGCTCTGTGCCCACAGGACAGTCTCGAAAACAGATGTTTGTGGGTTTTTAAAATATATTTTATTGATTTTTTACAGAGAAGAAGGGAGAGAGAGTGTTGCGAAACATTGATGAAAGAGAAACATCGATCGGCTGCCTCCTGCACACTCCCTCCCCCCACTGGGGGTGTGCCCACAACCAAGGCATGTGCCCTTGACCGGAATCGAACCTGGGACCTTTCAGTCCACAGGCCGACACTCTATCCACTGAACCAAACCGGTTTCAGCTGAAAACAGATGTTTGGATGATGCCTGGCTCACCTGAGGCCACTCAGCAAGTCCCTCTCTCCGAGTTTCTATCTTAGAGTCCTTGATTCAAGGCCGGGGGTCTCTCCCCACCTCACACGGACTCATGAACCGAGAGCGGTGGGCACTCTGCTGTCGGCCCTGGCAGTCCCAGCCTCTCTCTCGATGCCCATATAGGTTCTTTGGCACCAAGTGGATGATGTTTCTGGGTGTGGGCATCTATGCCCTCTTTGTCTCCACCAACTACTGGGAACGCTACTACACGCTGGTGCCCTCCGCCGTGGCCCTGGGCATGGCCATCGTGCCTCTTTGGGCCTCTATGGGCAACTACATCACCAGGTGAGCCTGGCGGACAGCCAGAGGGCGGGGTGGGGGGAGGCTGAGACTGGGCTAAGCCTCTGCTGCTTGGCCAACCTTGGCCGGAGGACCTGGGATTGGCCCCTCTGCCCTCTGGGCCTCAGTTTCCCCATCCCTGAGGTGCAGGGAGGGGCTGGCCAGCCATGGCTCCGGGAGCAGGGAGCGGAGGTGTGGCCAGGTTGGGCTGGGGAAAGCCTTCTCCTCTGTGGTCCAGGATGGCCCAGAAGTACTACGAGTACTCGCACTACAAGGAGCGGGATGAGCAGGGCCCGCAGCAGCGCCCGCCACGGGGCTCCCACGCGCCCTACCTCCTGGTCTTCCAAACCATCTTCTACAGCTTCTTCCACGTGAGTGCCACGTTGGGGACCCCGGGGGTATGCTAGCCTGAGCACCCACACCTTGGAACCCATTCCAGTCTTGTCAGCCTTCCAGCTCCCCTGCTTGCTTACCCCCAGTGATTAAAACCTTATTCCCGCCAAAACCGGTTTGGCTCAGTGGATAGAGCATCGGCCTGCGGACTGAAGGGTTCCGGGTTGGATTCCGGTCAAGGGCATGTACTTGGTTGTGGGCACATCCCCAGTGGGGAGCATGCAGGAGGCAGCTGATGGATGTCTCTCTCTTATCGATGTTTCTGACTCTCTATCCCTCTCTTTTCCTCTCTGTAAAAAATCAATAAAATATATTTTAAAAAACAACAAAACTCATTCCCCGGCTGTCCACAGTGCTGACCAGGGGGAAGTCCTCTGGCATCGGACTACTCCCCTCTATCAGCGGGCCACCCCAGAGGTGGGAGGGCTCCTGTCCCCCCATGGCTATGCCAAGACCCCGCCCAGATCATGCCTGTGCCTCCTGCCCACAGCTGAGCTTCGCCTGCTCCCAGCTGCCCATGATCTACTTCCTGAATCACTACCTGTATGACCTGAACCACACGCTGAACAATGTGCAGAGCTGCGGTTAGTCCTCCTGGGGATGGGGTCCCTGCGCCCTGCTCCCCTCCCCCATTGAGTTATCCTGTGGGCACTGGGCCCTCCAGGGCAGAAGGTGCTCACTCTCACAGGGTTCAGGGCTGAAAGTCCCGGGTCCCAGGGCTATGGTGGGCGAGGCACAAGGCCCTGTTAGAGGATGTATTTAATCTGACCATGAAAGGCGGAGGGATGTATCCGGGAAGGCTGCCTGGGGGAGGTGCCATTTGGGATCAAGCTGCCTATGGGATCTCTCTTGGGGTCACATCCTACCCTCAAAGCTGAGTCAGTGTAAGGTGAATGTATAGATGTGGGGGATACACTGGCGCTGGCCCCCCAACCCTAGCCTCTGTGCAATAGGATGGAAAAGGGGAGGGGCGTGGGAAGGGGGATGGAGGAAGGTGTTCCTTTCCTTGGAGTATGTTCAGCCTTGGTGGCCCTCGCATCCAAACTGCTCTCCAAGGAACCTGCCTTTGCATGCAGTGCCCTCCCCTCCCGCCCACCTTGCCCACCGGCCCACCGGCCTTGCTGCATTTCTTTGTGATTGCGAGGGTTGAGAGGGTGCCCTACTTCCTGCCTCACACTGCTCTCACCGCCGCTTCTCAGGTACCAACAGCCAGGGCATCCTCAGCGGCTTCAACAAGACGGTTCTCAAGACGCTGCCGCGGAGCCGAAACCTCATTGTGGTGGAGAGCGTGCTCATGGCAGTGGCCTTCGTGGCCATGCTGCTGGTGCGGCCCAGGACGGAGCGGGGGAGGCGGGGGGCTGGGGCGGAGTCAGTGAAGTCTGAGGACTGAGGCGGGGAAATCAGGGTGCAGTCTGGGCGGCGGCTGGCTCCTGGGCAGGTTGAGGCCTGGAGGCGTGGTCTGAGTGGGGAGCCAGGGCTGAGTCCTGGGGAGTCGCCCCTCTGAGCCTTGAGGCAATAGGGCAGGAAGATGCCTGTGGGCTGAGAGCGGAGATGGAGGGTTACAGGCTTGGTCTGGGGCTGTGGTGGAGACTGGGTTGGAGGGGACTGGCCGTGACCTGGGCTGCGGGTGGACGGTGTGGCTCCAACCCGGGGTTAGATACTGAGGGCAGAATTGAGGCGTTGGGGGCGTGGCTAGGGTGTGAGCTTGGCTTGGACGCGAGGGGGTGGCCTGTGGGTGTGTCCAGGGGCGGAGCCATGTGCCAAGAGGCGGGGCATATGCATAGGGGCGGGGCCTTGCGCCGAGAGGCGGGGCGTATAGCTGGGGGCGGAGCCTTGTGCTGAGAGGCGGGGCGTGTGTCTAGGGGCGGGGCGTATAGCTGGGGGCGG
>JAAGEH010000043.1:2019111-2030327 GCA_011751065.1 Lasiurus cinereus | reverse complement strand
CCCGCCCACCCGGTTGTGTCTTCGGTCCCGCCCACCAGGCTGCCCCTAGGCCCCGCCCACCCGGTTGTGTCTTCGGCCCCGCCCACCAGGCTGGCCCCCAGGCCCCGCCCACTCGGTTGCTCATAGGCCACGCCCGCCAGGTTGCCCCCCTCGGCCCCGCCCACCTGGTTGTGTCTTTGGTCCCGCCCACCCGGTTGCCCTCTAGGCTCCGCCCACCAGGTTGCCCCCCCCTGGGCCCCGCCCGCCATATTGGCCCCTCCAGGGAGTCCCGCCCCTCCGGGATCCACCAAGTTCTGCCAGGCCCACCCCACGGCCCGGAAAAAGAAGTGGGGGCCTGGGCAGAGTGACGGTCCGGAGGATGGGACAGATTCCGGAGACGCAGGCCCCGCTGCCCCCCCGGTACTCTTCCACAGCATCCCTGCCCACGCCATGCTTTTCCACCTGTTGGGGCATTTCTGCCCACATCTCCCCCAGACACTCCCGGTGGGTAGGGCCCCCTACTAAGCCGCGTCGCCCAGGCCCAGTGCGGGCCAGCAGCATGGTTGCCCGAGCCCAGGTAAACGTGGCCACGGCCCTCTGCCGGCTTCAGCCGCAAAGCCCGAGAGATTCAGAGCCCCTGCCACCTGAGCGGCCGCTTTCTCTACCCGCCCCTTATGGGAGGGGCGCCTGACACCCCGCTCTGAAGGCTTTAAATGCCTGGTGAGGACTGGCCAGGGGCCGCAGGAGGGTCATGGAGTCCCCAACTGCACCCCAACAGTTCCTCTGCTGGGGCCACACCCTTCCCTTCCTCATGGGCCACATCCCCCACCCCCACCCCCAAGGCCAGACCCTGCCCACACCCACTCTAGCTGGCTCCAGGTCTCCTAGATTCTCCCACCCGCCTCCGCCGCCCACTGCCCTCACCTGAGTTTTGTCCTCTCGGCCTCTACTCTCGGCCTCTAGGGGGCGCTGGAACAGGGGGTCTTGTGCCTGCAGGCCAGGGTGTGCCTGCAGGCCAGGGTCTGCCTGTGGCTGGCAGATTCCTCTGTCCAGTGTGTCAGTGAGGGTATCACTGTGAGACCCTGAGCAGCTGGCTCTGAGGTCCCCGCCTGTGGCACACCCGCCAGGCGCACAGGATATTCTGTATTTCCTACATTTTAGAGGGAAGCCGTGCTCCCGTCCGTTTCTGAGCAAGTTCAAAGGTCCAGGTGGTTCGGTGTCAGCATTCGGTCAGTCCACATGTCTTTCTCGTGGTACCTTTGAGACCCTGGATTTCCTGTCGTTTTGAGGATAAAAAAGTGAAAGTCACTGCTGGTGCGGTCTGAGAGGCTGGCCAGGGCACAGCGATCAGTAAGTCCCGGCGATTGTTAAAAGAACGATATCAAAGCACTATTTTTTCTTTCGGATGAGGCGAATTCTGCTTTCTAAAGGACTAAGAAGTTATTAACACGTGCATACTTATAAGTTATTTAGACCTAAAGTAGTTCATAAATTTCTTTTGACCTCGGAAGCACCATGAAAGATGACTGAGACGCGAAGGGTGCCAGCAACCAAGAGTGTTTGGGCGCCTGGGGGAAGCTCTCAATGAGCCTCAGCTATTGACATTCTGGACCTGCAGGGAGTCCCCCTCCCCGGCTGCCTCCTTTTGGGGCCCAGTTCTACAGAAGATGACTAAACCTGGAGTCTGTGATGCCTTTGAATGAAGCCCACACAGCCTCTCACCCCCCCATCTGCTGCAAACCCATCGAAGCCAGATGCCACGTTGTCTTTGGCAGATTCCGGGGTCCTGCGGTCATGGGGGCAGTGGGAGCTACAGCTGTAGGGGGGGGCCACAGGCCACCACTCCCCAGACTCCCCACCAGGGGGCCTATCCACTCAGGCAGGCGAAGGTCGAAAGCTGTCAGCTTCACACGCAGACTGGCAATGACAGGCAGGCCCAGAAAGGGTCACGTGGTTTGACCCACAGGTCGGGTGAAGGGCCAGCGTGCTGTCCCTCCAGGGGGTGTCCCCCCACTGGAAGACCTCCTTCCCTCTTAGCCTGCTGGTTCAGAGGGTGGCACCAAATTTCACACTGAGGTGACAGGCGGCTTTGGAATAGCCAGCGGCAATACGCAAAACTGGCTTTGCCTTTGGATGTGCCCTGGCAGCTTTCTTTTCTTTTCTTTTTTAAAATATACTTTTATTGATTTCAGAGGCCTTGAGGATGGGAGGGTGAAAGAGAGAAACGTTCATGATGAGAGAGAATCATTGATTGGCTGCCTCCTGCATACCCCTTACTGGGGATCAAGCTCACAACCCAGGCATGTGCCCTTGACCAGAATTGAACTCGGGACCCTTCAGTCCACAGGCCGACACTCTATCCACTGAGCCAAACCGGCTAGGGCAACCCTGGCAGCTTCCAATTCCACTTTCCTGTCTGTCGCAAGTCGGGATCTGGGCTGTGTTCCTGGCAGCCAGTGCAATCTGGGTGTGATCCCAGACACCTGTCTACAAGCATCTGCTGAGAACCCTCCCTGGAGGCACCGATGTAGGCCAGCCTCGCTGGCGCAGACGGATCCTGTCTCTGCGGTAGCTGGGGCTTCGCTATGGTTCCACTATTGTTGCACCGCAGAAAAGGGGGTGCCCCGAGGAAGAGCATCTCAGATGTCGCTTCAGAGGTCTCCCAGGTCCCCACCAGAGCAGGCATCCTCAGCATCCTCAGAAGAACCTTCACTCATCCCTGGGTCCAGAATGTCCTGGCGTGAGGCCTTCCTCGGGGGAACGGCAGTTGGATTCTTCGTCGCTACGCTGTTCCCGGCCCGGCGTTCTGAAGGAACACGAAGAGATGGGATTTAGAGAAAGGATTTTCTGCTTTTCACAGACAATCCTTGGGGAATCCGAGTCCTGTGAAGGTGGGTGTTCCCTCCTGCCAAGATGGAAATGTTCTGATAGGCACAACGCTTGCTGTCCCCCTGCGGCCCGAGGGCCGCTGCCCCACCTACCACACAGGACTACTGCCCGTCACTCACCTCCCCAGCTGGTGAGACCCCTGGGGGACAGGGAGGCCTGCCAGGGAGAGGTGATCTGGAGAAAGGTTTAAGGAGAGGGCTTTGCTCTGGCTTGGGGACTGTTAGAAGCAGAGGTGAGCCCCTTAGCTGGTGTGGCTCAGCGGATGGAGCCCTGGCCTGCAGATGGAAGGGTCCCGGGTTTGTTTCTGGTCAAGGGCACGTGCCCGGGTTGAGTTGAGAACTCAACCCCCAGGAGGGGGCATGCAGGAGGCAGCCGATCAGTGATTCTCATCATTGATGGTTCTATCTCTCCCTTGTCCTTCCTCTGAAATCAATTAAAAAAATACTTTTATAAAAAAGAAGCCGGGGCGTTTTGAAGGTCTTTGTAACCTTATCCGTAGAGGCGCAGGCTGGCACGGGGGTCCAGGAGCCTGCCACGCACACTAGCCAGGACAGAGGGACATTCGGCCACTGTTGTGGTCTGGGCAATGCCCGCCTTGGTCTGTGTTCAGCCATGTGTTTGGAACGGTCTTGCTTCTATCAGTCCATCACGGTCACAGATGGTGAGGTGGATGTTGCCGTTCTGTGAAAATGTTCTGTTCGGCAGGAGAACAAGTCTCAGCCGACAGTGCCAACCCAGCTCCTGGGTGTCTGGGTTTGCTTTCCCTCTTGGCGTTATATTAAAATCCAACACATAAAGGATGGCATCACCTTGTGGGAAGACAGCTGCCAACTTAGGAAGATGTTATCAAGAGATAAGCTTGTCTTCCAGTAAGCAACTTAGACGTTATCAGTCTCTCTTATTATTATTATTAAAATAGTTTTCTTTGTTTGTTTTAAATATGTTTTCATTGATTTCAGAGAGAGGAAGGGAGAAGGAGAGAGGGATAGAAACATCAATGATGAGAATCATTGGTCGGCTGCCCCATGCACACCCCACACCGGGGACTGAACCTGCAACCCGGGCATAGGCCCTGACCAGGAATCAAACCATGACCTCCTGGCTCATAGGTTGACCCTCAACCACTGAGCCATGCTGGCCGGGCTTCAGCCCCCGTTAGCCTTCCACATGAGGTAAGGGACAGAGGGAACACCAGGCCACTCGAGCATCCTGTCCCACCTAAGGGGGAAGGCAGAGAAGCTCAGGCTCAGGCTCACCAGGGGCAGGACCACAGAGCACAGCCTCGCCCTGACCCTTCACCTCTTCACTTGTAAAGGCTGGTTTACTGCAGTCCCTTTCACAGAGCACATCACATCTGCCTTTCTAGAAAGATTGCATAGCAGCCCTGGCTGGTGTGGCTCAGTTGGTTGGAGCATCCATCCTGTGCGCCCAAAGGTGGTGTGCTGGAAGCCAATTCCAGCATGTCAGCAGGGCTGAATCATCTGGGACAGCTAAAAAGCATCTCCCCCAAACCTGAATAGGACATATTCCCAAACCTAAAAGATTTGTATATATTATTGTTTGCTGCCAGACAGCTCAGGGCATCTTAAATCTGCATGTTATTGTCTCCTGTTGGCCAAACACCTGAGCAGCTGTAGGCTTTTCCCCAAACTGACAATACTTCCGTGCCCTACCCTTTGAAGCCCTACCCTTGGAAGTGTATTATCTCCACCTTGCCCATAGGACAAATTGTGTTAATAAATAGCACAGGGTCTTTAAACAAAGGGTAGTCTTTTAGCTCCTTTAGCTGAAGAACCTCTGACCACCAATAAATTATCTTTCATCTTTGGACTCCTTCTTAATCTACGCATGAGCTCCTTTTTCCAGATTGCTGAACCCTTCGTAATGCTGGGACAAGAATCCTGAGTTACTTGTCTGGGCACATGCCTAGATTTTGGGTTTGGTCCCTGGTTAGTCAATCTATGCTTCTCTCTTACATTGATGTTTCTGTTCCTCTCTTTCTCTCCCTTCCTCTCTCTCTCTCTCAAAACATACACACACACACAACAACAACAACAACAACAACAAGGCAGACTAAAAGGGCACAAAACAATTTGAAGAAATTGAACAAGCATCAGAACCAGAATTAGGATCATATAAGCAAAGAGACGGGAATCTTGAGAAAGAATAAAAAAGAAATGCTGAAAAACAAAACACTGTAACAGACATAAAGATTAAGGAGCAGCCGAAACTGTTTTGGCTCAGTGGAGAGAGCGTCGACCTGCGGACTGGGGGATCCCAGGTTCGATTCCAGGCAGGGGCATGTATTCTGGTTGTGGGCACATCCCCTGTGGGGGGCGTGCAGGAGGCGGCTGATCAATGTCTCTCATTGATGTTTCTAACTCTCTATCCCTCTCCCTTCCTTTATGTAAAAATCAATAAAATATATTTTAAAAAAAAGATTAAGGAGCTCCTTGTTCAAACTGGACACAGCTGGCTTCATTCAGGGTCTGACAACAGAAACTTCCTAAAATGAAGAGCAAAGACATGGAGACTCAAAACAGAACAAAACAAAATAAAAGAAACAAAACAGACCGGAATTCCCAAGAACTGTGGGAAGCCACCAAACATGTGACATGTGCTGAAGCAATAGTGACTGAGGATGTTGGAGGACTTTGCTATGAAGCTATGATAAACAAAACAGCTGGTATTGGTGAAAGAATAGACAATCTGATTTTAAAATGGGCCAAAGGTCTAAACAGATATCTCACCAAACAAGATACACAGATGGTGCCGAGACTGGTTTGGCTCAGTGGATAGAGCGTCGGCCTGCGGAGTGAAAGGTCCCAGGTTCGAGTCCGGTCGGAGGCATGTACTTGCTTGAGGGCACAGCTCCAGTAGGGGGTGTGCAGGAGGCAGCTGATCGATGACTCTCTCTCATCCATGTTTCTGACTTTCTATCCCTCTCCCTTCCTCTCTGTAAAAAATCAATAAAAATATATTTTAAAAAATTAAATGAAAGATACACAGATGGTAAGTAAACTATGAAAAGATGCTCCACATCGTATGTCATCAGGGAATTACAAATTAAAACAACAACGAGATGCCACCACATACCTATTAGAAGAGCCAAAATCCAGAACGCTGACACCACCAAATGCTGGTGACATTGTGGAGCCATCGGAACTCTCCTTCATTGGTGGCGGAGGACGGGGTGGTAGCGGGGGAGAGAAAAGGGAGCTTCTATCTCACTGTTTAAACAGAGAAGCCAGCAGTCTCAGGGCTTGTCAAGATAAAATTGCCAGGTGCTTCTCATAAATTCTGGAAAAGCCATAACAGAATAAAAGGGAAACCTTCAGGGTTAATCTGAGCCAAGATATTTGGCAAAGGAATTAAAAAAAAAAATTAAGCCTATTGCCCTATCCGGTTTGGCTCAGTGGATAGAGTGTCGGCCTGCGGACTGAGGGGTCCCAGGTTCGATTCCAGTCAAGGGCATGTACCCTGGTTGCGGACAAGTCCCCAGTGGGGGATGTGCAAGGAGGCAGCTGGTCGAAGTTTCTCTCTTGTCGATGTTTCTGGCTCTCTGTCTCTTTCCCTTCCTCTCTGTAAAAATTCAATAAAAAATAAAAAAAACAATAAAAAATATTTAAACCTATGGACAGAAGGGTATGTAACCCTTTGAGTCCCCACTACACCGGCTTCTCGGGCTAGCTGAGAAGCCCATCTGTACTCTAGGCTGGATGTAGTCGAATAGATTTGCTTGCCATGCTTCTCTACTAAATGTTCTTGCTTACTTCTTTAAGAAATTGGCTTTACTACAACACAATTGTTTGGAATCACTCATTTGGATTCCTTCTTATGAGATTGATAAGAACCTTCCTCTTTCTCAACTCAGAGTTTCCGATAATATTTTTGCTGGTATTTGGGGTGCCTATAACAGGTGCAGTTTTATTTAGTTAGCCTCTTTGGACACAATATCTAGGCCACGCACAGCATACCTGGGATAGGTAAAGGTACACATAATATACACCGAGTGGCCAGATTATTATGATCTCTGAATGCAGATAAACTGGCCACTCGGTGTATATCCTATATAATAAAAAGCTAATATGCAAATTGTCCCTCAACCTGGAGTTCGACCAGCAGTAGAACCAGGAGTTCCCCCAACTGCCCATGTCCCTTCCAGGCTGTTTGGACCCCACCCATGCACGAATTCATGCACCGGGCCTTTAATACACATACACACACACACTCACACACAGAGTGGCCGAATTATTAGATGTTCAGAGATCATAATAATCTGGCCACTCAGTGTATCACCTGCCTCTTTCACTCTCCCAGGCACAACCAAGGGAAACACACAGAGACCAGCACCCAGTGTTACTTGCAGCAATGTTTGTAATCACCCAAACATAGTGCCCCTGATGTCCACCAGCAGGGGAAGGTCCATCCACTGGGATGTTTATTGGACACTAGAGGCCTGATGCATGAAATTTGTGCACTTCTGTGGGGAGGGGGGATGCGGGGGTGTTCTTCAGCCAGGCCTGCCTCCTCTCACAGTCCAGGAGCCTTGGGGCATGTCCAACTGCTGGCTTAGGTCTGCTCCCTGCAGGGCCTAAACTGGCAGTCAGACATCCTTAGCGCTGCTGTGGAGGCGGGAGAGGCTCCTGTCACTACTGCTGCACTCGCCAGCTGTAAGCCCATCTCAGGGCTTCTGGCTGAGTGGTGCTCCCTGTGAGAGCGCACTGACCACCAGGGGCAGCTTCTGTACTGAGCATCTACCCTCTGGTGGTGAGTGCACATCATAGCGACTGGTTGTTCTACCGTTCCATCGGTTTGCATATTAACCTTTTATTATATAGGATGAGTAAGTGTGGTCCAGGGCAGGAAAACCTCAGAAGTAAGAGTTGCAGAAAGATATGTAGGCTCCAACACACATGGCCCCAAATTTTAAAATATGCAAAGCAATCTCGGATAGTGTTCAATGATGGTAGGTTTGAAACTTTCTTGGGGGTTTGCAGGATGTGATCTGAAACCCACCCCTTATGCAGAGGACCAGTAGAGATGGAAGAAAGAGGCAGGTCGCTCCAGATGGGGAGGTGGCAGTTTTAGTGAACTAGAAACTTCCCTACCAGGCTTGTCTTGGACCCCATTCCCAAGAAACCCCCCATACCAATCCCCAAATCTTAAACATTGCATAGAGGCCTTACCTGGTCCAATCATATGTACCCTCCAGACAGTCTCAAGACCACATTACATCTTCAAGCCACGTAAGGCTATTTCCTCTAACATAATGTTCCTCTCCTTTGTTTGTTGGACTTGCCTATGGCTCTTGCTGTCGTGGCTGTTCCAAATTAACCCATTTTTACTGCTAAAATAACTGTTGTTTTTAAGGTCAGCATGTCCCCAGAGCCTTGGGAAAGAGCATAGCCCTGTGGGCACTTGGATCATATTTTTAAAATATATCTTGATTGATTTCAAAGAGAGAGAGGGGGGGGTAACATCAATGATAAGAGAAAATCATTGATCAGTTGCCTCCTGCACATCCACACTGGGGCTCAAGCCTGAAACCTGAGCATGTGCCCCGATGGGGAATTGAACCGTGACTTCCTGGTTCATAGGTTGATGTTCAGCCATGGAGCCACGCTGGCTGGGCGAGCATATTTTCATTGGTTGTGGGCTCTTCAGGCTTCTTGTTCAGTTTTGTTTTAACAAGCTTTATTGAGATACATTCACCCATTTGAGGTGCCTAATCCAATGAGAGGGATGCGGGGCCTCCTGAGTCACGCCACCCATGCCCTTGCCCTGACTTCCCTCCCTGGGCTGGCACTGACTTCACTGGAGTTTGTGGGCGGGCACACACGGGTCCTCACATGCTCTGCCTGGCATGGCTGATTTGCTTCCCAGACCTAGTAAGTGCTTGAGAAATACGTACAGAAATATGAGCCAGCACGTGTGGGCTCTGGCTTTGTACCTGGAGCTGTGCTTCTTCCCAGGTGATATTTTTTGCCAAGAACCATGGCAATTAGGTGCTATTGTTACCTCAGAGAGAATAGGAGAGGTTAGACAACTTGCCTATATATATATATAAAAGGCTAAACAACCCTCTGACGGGTAGCTATGCATGCACTGACCACCAAGGGTCAAACGCTCAATGCAGGAGCTGCAGAGCTGCGGTGACTTGGCAGTGGCGGTTCTTGGGTGACCAGAGAGGAGGGAGCCCAAGAATTGCCTTCTCACAACTTGGGACCACTTGGGGATGTTGGAGAGCCAGTTTTGGCCCAATCCCCGCAGGCCAGACCAAGGGCCCTATCTGCCAGAGGGACCCCACTCACTCCACAGATGCCCTTCCAGCTGCAGTGCCATCCCAGATGCAGCCAGCCTGGGAGGGACCTTGAAAGGTTGGCTCCAGGGCATGTCCAGTCCATCTCGCCCAGTCCCACCCCTCTGGCCACCTTCTAGTTAATTTCCTTTCAATGTGCACGAACCCGTGCACTGGGGCACTAGTAGGAGAACAAAGGGACAAAGGAAGGATGCAGCACACTGTAGCCACAGCCAGGCTCTCTGTGGAGAGTGCAGCTGAAGGAGCCTGTGGTGGAGGGTGGGGGTGGTGGACGTGAGGACGTGGTGCAGGCACCTGGAAGGGCTATTAGAGCTCTGCTGGCTGAGGGCTTCCTGGAGGGGGCACCATTTGCTGCCATGGTCCCGCTGACATTTTCATCCTGTAATTTCCACCTCCTCCCAGATTTTTCTGTTTGTCAGCTAATTTCCCGACAGCCTGCAATTTCCAGACCTGTTCCAGAGCCAGCCCGGGGGGCGGGGGGCGGAGAGGGCACTCAACTTGGGAAATATAGGTGGGTGAACAGGGCGGCAGCTGGAATACTCAGGGGTTGTGTCAGGTTGCCCAGGGCCTGCTCCACTTTCAGGTGTGGGCGAAGTGGGCAGAGGGAGTCTCCTGTGACCAGCGCCTCTTAGGAGGATCAGCAGCTGGCAGAGACAGGCGTGAAACTGGGCAGCGGCCGGGTAGGCTCATCTGGAAGCAGAATGTCGGGCACAGAGGGCAAAGGCATGGTGAAGGACTCAAGGGCGCAGCCCACACTGGGGTATGTGGGGCCCTTTCGGCACAGGGCAGCGGCAGAGGGGCCAGAGGGTGAAAGGCATGGGGGTGGGCAGGGGGATGAGATGTGGCGACACCTGGGAGCAGCCTCAGAGGAGCCCACGGCCCTGGCCCAGGGCTGGCCTGGCCCAGATGCGGGGAGAGGCAGGGGCTAACAGGGGCCAAGCAGGTGTCCCCAGGGCTGTGCCTGGTAGAGGGGGAGGAACGGGGAGCTTCTTGGGAGGAGAGGCCAGAACTGGGATGGCGTAGGTTCTAAAGGTGAGACTTTTTTCTGGCTTTGGAGGTATTGCCTTCTCGCTGTAGACCATGTGGAAGCTGCCAGAGATGCCTGGAAGTCAATAAAAAGCTCAGGCGCAGGCACAGGGAGCTGGGGGCTGAGCCGGGGAAAGGGAGGGTCGCCATATCCTAGCTGTTGGAAGGGCAACTCAGGTCGGCTCTGGAGCCTGGGTTTCTGACCCTTACAATGCGTGACGGGAAGACTTGGAGGCCAGGTAAGCGTGCACGCCACACGCTCAGCTCCAGCAGCCGGTCTGCCCCCTCCCGGGCTGTGGTACGTCCGTCGCCCACAGAGTAGACTCCCTGGGGAAGTCTAGCTGCACCTTGTCCTCGAGATCCGCCCTCACAGGCTGCAGCACCCCATTCGTACCGTGAGGCTGTTGTATTCCCTGCCAGCGTTGTTCCACGTCTAGACTGCGGGCCGTCTGCTGCGGAGACCTCTGTGGCGCAGGTCCACCAGGGACAGGGGCCTGGGTGAGCTGGTCCCTGCACCCTGCAGCGCGAGGCGAGGCAGGGAGGTGTCTGGCTCCAGCCCCTGTGGGAGCCCTGGGGACCGCAGCCCCCGGCCCTTGGTCTGCTTCCCCATTTTACTGGGCAGGGGGGGTCTGAGCCTCCCGACGGGCCATGGACCAGCGAAGCCTGAAGCTGTCCCCAGGCATCCCCGTGTGCACAGTGCGGACACAGACGGGGAACCCCTGCCCTGAAAGCCTCACCTGGGACATGATCGCCGAGCTGGGGTTCAGGTCGTGGGATGGGCGTCACACAGAGACAGACACATATACAGAGACAGACACACATAGAGACAGAGACACACACAGAGACAGAGACACACACAGAGACAGACACACACATAGAGACAGACACACACACAGAGATAGAGACACACTCAAATAGACAGAGACAGACAGGCACACACACACAGAGACAGGCACACACAGAAATAGAGACACACAGAGAGATAGACACACACAGAGAC
>JAAGEH010000043.1:1972235-2019101 GCA_011751065.1 Lasiurus cinereus | reverse complement strand
ACACAGAGACACACACACACAAAGACACAGACACACACATACAGACACACAGAGAGACAAACACACAGAGATAGAGACACACGGAGAGACAGAGACACACAGAGACAGAGACACACAGAGACAGAGACACACGGAGAGACAGAGACAGAGACAGAGACGCCTGCCACTGCGAAAGCTCTGTGGCCGGGAGGCAGAGCCCTCGGCGGGCCTGGGTTCGGCCCAGAGCGGGCACTGACCACAGAGCCCTCTCCCGGGTTTTGCTTGTGGCCTGGTGTTCCGGGTGGAGGGAAGCATGAAGGGGTGCAGGGTGGGGTATTGGTGGGGTGCAGGGCCAGCCCTGGACCTCTAGGGTCACATGTGAGTCCCAGGAGGGGTGTCTGTGAGCCCAGGTGGGGCAGGCAGAGGCAGGATGGGCGCCCGGGAAGATGGAGGGCCCTGGCCCGCACGGCCTTCACCCCCCTTCACTCCTCCCCCCCCATCCCCCCCGCCCCCGCAGGATGGACCCCTTCGAGGACACGCTGCGGCGGCTGCGGGAGGCCTTCGGCTCGGGGCGCACGCGGCCGGCGGAGTTCCGGGCCGCGCAGCTCCGGGGCTTGGGCCGCTTCCTGCAGGACAACAAGCAGCAGCTGCAGGAGGCGCTGGCGCAGGACCTGGGCAAGGTGAGGGGGGCGGGGGGCGGCAGGGAGGGAGCTGGCCTGTCCCAGTCCATCCTGGTCATTCCACAGGCCTCCCTGGCCCGCGGGCCGCACGGCGCTCGCCGCAGTAACTCAGCGGCTGGGAAGTGGCAGAGCTGCGACTGGAGCCCAGGCCACCGCCCAGAGCCGCGCTCCTCACCCTCACTGTGCAGGGCCCCGGCCCGGAGACTGTCTCCTGGTGGGGACCTCTGGGGACCCCTCACACCGTCCTGCCCCTGGCCTGACCTGGCATTTCCCCCGCCACAGTCAGCCTTTGAGTCGGACATCACCGAGCTCATCCTGTGCCAGAAGGAGGTGGACCTGGCGCTCCGGCACCTGCGCGCCTGGATGAAGGACCAGCCAGTGGCCAAGAACCTGGTGAGCCGCTGGCTGGGCCCCCCGCACCTCGACCCAGGGCGAGTCACTGACTCTCAGGACCCCTGTGTCCTCGGGGGGAGGGCACTGCACAGGCACCTCGAGGGCCCCGGAAGCGGGGGCCTTAGGGGTGTCCTTGGCTGGGCCTCACCCTCCATCTTGCACCCCAGTTAACGCTGCTGAGCTCCACCTTCATCCGGAAGGAGCCCTATGGCCTGGTGCTCATCCTCAGCCCCTGGAACTACCCTGTGAACCTGATCCTGGTGCCCCTGGTGGGCGCGCTGGCGGCCGGTGAGGTGGGGGTCTGAGCCCTCCTGGCCCCCTGGCCCTTCCCACAGGGGAGCCCCGGCATTCCATCATGTTATGCCCCGGCCTCGCACCCCCTCCCAGCACCTCTGCTTTCCGATGCCGGCCCTGGGGTGGGGGTGGGGACACCAGCGTCCCCCTGTGTCTCCCCCATCTGCCCCTACAGGGAACTGCGTGGTGCTGAAGCCATCAGAAATCAGCCAGGCCACCGAGAAGGTCCTGGCCGAGGTGCTGCCGCAGTACCTGGACCAGGTGAGCGTGGCCTGCCCCCCGCAGCCCCGGGTCCCACATGCCTGTCCCGGGACCCACCGTGTCCCCTGAGCCACCGTCCCTCCTTGCAGAGTTGCTTTGCGGTGGTGCGGGGCGGACCAGAGGAGACGGGGCAGCTGCTGAAACACAAGTTTGACTACATCTTCTTTACAGGTGAGGATGGCCCAGCCGGTGTGCTTGGCCGGGCATCTAAGAGCAGGCTGAAAAGGCTGTGGCCCCAGTGGGCAGGGTCCCCGGTGGCACCCAGCCAGGCCTCTGGGTCTTGGAGGGCGGGGTCCCGGGAAGCATGGTCAGGCAGATCCCAGGTGGAGTCGGAACCATCCGGCCAAGACCAGCTGAGGAGGAAGGTCCCTCCATGTCCTCAGGGAGCTCTCGAGTCGGCAAGATTGTCCTGGAAGCAGCCGCCAAGCACCTGACGCCTGTCACGCTGGAGCTAGGGGGCAAGAACCCCTGCTACGTGGATGACAACTGCGACCCCCAGACCGTGGCCAACCGCGTGGCCTTGTTCCGCTATTTCAACGCTGGCCAGACCTGCGTGGCCCCCGACTACGTGCTATGCAGCCCCGAAATGCAGGAGCGGCTGGTGCCCGCCCTGCAGAGCGCCATCACCCGCTTCTACGGCGAAGACCCCAGGGCCTCCCCAGACCTGGGCCGCATCATCAGCGACAAGCACTTCCAGCGGCTCCGGGGCCTGCTGGGCTGTGGCCGCGTGGCCATCGGGGGCCAGAGTGAGGAGAGTGACCGCTACATCGGTGAGTCCCGCCCTCCCGACCCGGGACCCCCCGGGCTAAGGCCCTGCCTCGCTGGAGGCCACGGCTGGGCCAAGTCTGGCCTGAGGTCCCCAGGGCCCCACTGATGGAGCCCAGCCAGGTCCACAATTCCCGAACACTACCGCCACATGTCGCCAGGGTCTGAGCCTGTGACCCCGTGACCCCACCCTCGGGTCCCAGCCCTGCTTCTCGGAGCTGGGCCCCGTGTCCCGGCTCCCAAACACTCAGATCCCCAGCTTTAGCCCAGCACCTGCTGCTCCACAGCCGTGACCCCGGTTCTGTGAGCCCATAATTCCCGGCCTGTGTACCCACTGGGCTATCCTTACAGAGCAGCCCCGGCCTCTGGGCCACACGACTCCGTGGTGACACTGCTGGGACCTGGGACCTGGCCCTTGGGCTCCAGGGGTCTGAGATCGTCACCCTGAGACTGTAAGACCAAGGCTGGGCCCGGGGTTCCCGGTCACTTCTCAGGGCCGGGGGGAGACTCTCTTCCCTCGAACATCCCCGAGCTGGAGCCTCAGTCCCAGGGCCCTGCCCGAGGCCCCACGCCGGGGCTGAGCCGTGCCCTGTGCCCGGGCAGCCCCCACGGTGCTGGTGGACGTGCGGGAGACGGAGCCGGTGATGCAGGAGGAGATCTTCGGGCCCATCCTGCCCATTGTGACCGTGAGGAGCCTGGACGAGGCCGTCGACTTCATCAACCGCCGGGAGAAGCCGCTGGCCCTGTACGCCTTCTCCCGCAGCAGCCAGGTGGGGCCCGGGCAGGGTTGCGGCAACGGAGGAGCTGAAAGGGGTGCAGACAGCCCACCCTAATCCAGTCCCCTGGACGATGTCTCCCTGCACAAGGGCGCCTGGCAGGGGAGGGCTCGGCACCCCAAACCTGCCGGATGGGAGAGCCCTCTCCCATTTTCCTAAACCACCGGAAGGCTCTGTGTGGGTGAGCAGAGCCCTGGGGGGAGGAAGGGGGCGGAGCTGAGCTGCGTCCTGGCAGGCGGACCAGGCTCCTGCTTGTGACCCTTTCAGCTGCGGCCTCTGGTCAGGGCCCTCCACTCGGAAAGTGCTCGGGAGGGGGTGCTTCTCAGTAGAGGATGGAGCTCGGGCAGCGCCTCTGCTCCCTGCTGGGCCGAGCCCCCTTTCCCGACGATGCTCCCCACTCCACCCCTCCCCTCAGGTCGTGAACCAGGCACTGGCACGAACCAGCAGCGGCAACTTCGGAGGCAACGAAGGCTTCCTGTACCTGACGCTGTGGTCCATGCCGTTTGG
Organism: Lasiurus cinereus; assembly: GCA_011751065.1. Classification (NCBI taxonomy): domain Eukaryota; kingdom Metazoa; phylum Chordata; class Mammalia; order Chiroptera; family Vespertilionidae; genus Lasiurus; species Lasiurus cinereus. The sequence continues at coordinate 2,015,446 of JAAGEH010000043.1, read as the reverse complement.
GGGAGTTGGTGAGCCCTGCCCTCCTCCCCCTCCAGCCCCACCCCCACTCCCAGGGATGCCTGTGTGGGTACTACAGACCCAGAAAAGCCCAGTGTTGCCTTCATTCACCGTTAATGTTGACCTAAGCCCTGGGCCCCTCAAGGCCTCCGTTGCCCTATCGGCAAAAGGGCTCTCAGCATGGCCAGGCTTTCCCTGGGCTCGCCGCCAGGGGTGGGCAGCGGGCTGCCCCGCCTCAGGCCCTCACTTGCGTGCCCACGCAGGCCACAGCGGGATGGGGAGATACCACGGCAAGTATTCCTTCGACACCTTCTCGAACCACCGCGCCTGCCAGCTCTCGACTGCGGGCCTGGAGAAGATCAATGCACTCCGTTACCCGCCCTACGGTGCCCTAAGGAAGAAGCTGGTTAGCTGGGCCTTCGGCCATCGTGGCTGCACCCTGCTGTGAGCGCTCTGCCATCTCCAGCGCCCTGCCCCCACCACCCCGCTCCCCGACAGCTGCCCACGCACGTGCTCGGTCCCTGAAAGGCGGGCGTCTCCCCTCCAAGAGTGCAAAGGTCCTGCGCCCGGGGTTGTGCCCGAACAGCCTCCCTGCTGGGCTGCTGGCCCCGCTCCCAAAGCCAGATCCCCTGGGTCTCCTCGGACGATTCACTGACCCCCTGCTTGATGTCTAGTGACGGAGACTTCACCCCCAGGTGGGGCAATTCGGGTGGTTAGAAAACATTCCCTTTCCCTGGCAAGTGTGGCTACAGGGGTTGAGCATCATCCAATGCACGGAAAGGTCCTGGGTTCGAGTCCCTGTCAGGGCACGTGCTCGGGTTGTGGACTGGATCCCCCAGGAGGGGGCACGCAGGAGGCAGCCAGTCAATGTTTCTCTCATCAGTGTTTCTTCCTCTCCCTTCCTCTCTCTCTAAAACCAATAAAACATTTTAAAAAAAAAGAAAGAAAGGGAAGCACGCCCTGGCCCGTTTGGCTCAGTGGATAGAGCATCAGCCTTCGGACTAAAGGTCCCAGGTTCGATTCCAGTCAAGGGCATGTACCTTGGTTGCGGGCACATCCCCAGTAGAAGGTGTGCAGGAGGCAGCTGATCGATGTTTCTCTCTCATTGATGTTTCTAACTCTCTGTCCCTCTCTCTTCCTCTCTGTAAAAAATCAATAATATATATATATATGTTTTAAAAAAGGGAAGCACTTGCTGATATTAGGATCTTCAATTCGGCTTCCCAAAATACAGAGCTATTTCTTTTAAAAAAATACGTTTTTGTCGATTTTTAGAAAGGGATAGAGAGATAGAAACATGGATGAGAGAGAAACATGATCAATCGGCTGCCTTCTGCACGCCGTCACTGGGGATGGAGCCGGCAACTCCAGCATGTGCCCTGCCCGGACACCGAGCCAGTGGCCTCCGGGTGCACGAGTCGATACTCGCTGGGCAAACACAGAACTATTTCTCACAGCTGTCCGCACACCGGCGGTTTGGGAAGCTGGCCTGAAGCGATCAGATCTGGCCAATTGCCCGAAATATGGCATCAACAAGAACCCAATGCCCTGTGTGGGATCAGTAGGAAGGGGGGCAGAGGTCGATTGGTGGGGCTGTCCGCCCTGTTCTTCGACTCCCAGGAGACCAGAGCAGGCAGAGTCTCAATCTGATCACTTTGTCTGACACGTGGGGAAACAGGTCTAGAGACAGGACCGGGCTGACCTGAGTTTGTAAATAACCAGGGCAGAGTGGGAGATGGGGGCGTTAGGAGAAGTGTGGGCGAGGGCTGGGTCAACAGCCTGTCAGGCTCACTGTGACCAGCCCCTTGCTCTCTCCCCAGTCCTCCACCTGGAAGCCCGCTTCCGACACCCCTCGGCTGGCTTTAGAGGGCTCCTGCCCCTCAGAGCCCGGGCTAGTGGCCGGAGATTGAGGGAATCAGGGGGAGTGCGATTTTCCTGCTCCCCTGGGATTTGTTGGGGACAGTTGTCTCCAAAAGGGTGCAGGGTGGCCTCAAAGGAGGGCTTACCAGGGGCTTGTTGATGGACACGGAGTGAAAGGACGGATGGATGGAAGGATGGGTGGTTGGGTGGGTAGAAGGGCAAGTGAGTGGGTGAATGAGATGATGAGTAGCTGGGTGGGTGGGAGGATAAACTGATGAGGGGTGGGAGGCCCAGATAGAAGCTCAGTGACCTTTGGCCTGGGTCTAAGAGATCCCACCCCCGCCCCCTGCGTCGGGGAGTGGGTTCCTCAAAATGACCATTGGACTGAAGAGAGAGCCGGGGGAGGGAGAGGAGCTGGAGGGTGTCCAGGCCACGTCTGGGCAGTGAGCCCAGGGAGCAGAGGACAGAAGACGCTGCTCCTCGAAGACCGGACTGTCACTGCCCTCCCCCACCTACGCGGGTTCCCTTTGCCCTCTTAGCCACGGGGTACTGGGGTTCAGAGAGGGGACAAAGTCTCCTCCAGGGGGAATGTGGCTCTGGGGGGCCCTGGAGCTGGGGTGGGGAGGGCAGGCCCAGCATGCCGGGCTCTGGTGGCCCCTGATTGGTGGAGCAGTCACATGACTGCATCCTGGCTGCCAGGGAGGCCCAGGGCAGGTGCAGCCTCCTGCCTGAGGAGGAGGCTGTTCAAGAGAGGCCACCAAGGTGACAAGTAAGTGTCCCCCCCTCACTCCGTCCTTCCCAATCCTAGCCCTTTCCTTCCTCTGTCACCGCTGACCAGGTTCCATCCTGGAGGCGGTGTCGTCAGACACAGAACGAAGACGTCCTGGTGTGTGGGGTTTTTTAAAATATATTTTATTGATTTTTTTACAGAGAGGAAGGGAGAGGGACAGAGAGTTAGAAACATTGATGAGAGAGAAACGTTGATCAGCTGCTTCCTGCACACCCCCTACTGGGGATGTGCCCGCCACCAAGGTACATGCCCTTGACTGGAATCGAACCTGGGACCCTTCAATCTTCAGGCCGACGCTCTATCCACTGAGCCACACCGGTTTCGTCTGTTCCTGGTTTTTGGCCCTGCCCACAGGGGTCCCGAGAGCCTTAAGGCCCTTCAAGCTTTGCTCAGCTCCTCTCTCCTCCCAACTCTCCCTCCTTCCCATCCTCCCTCCCCCCCACCTCCCAAAGGAATCAGCTCAAGTCCCATTCCGGCTCCCAGCCTGGCTCTCACAGCACCTATGCTTCCTGCCGCTTCCCTGCCCCCGCGCCACCACTGACACAGCCGGGTGGCACCCCTCTCGGCCACCTGGGACCGGGTGCCCCTGGGCAAGTCCCTTCTCTCCTCTGCGCCTGTTTTCCTCGCTGTAGAATGGGCTCCCACACCGCCCCCCCGCTTAGAGTTGGTGTGAGGGTTGAAGGAGGTCAGGGGCCCGGCCTTGCCTCTCTCAGTCCAGTGGTCTCAGGCTCCTGCTGCCCGAGGCTTGGGGCCGCCCCAGGGTCCCTTAGAGCTCCGGGGTCAGGTGCCGACCCCCTGGGGTGACTGACCACAGTCCGGATGGGCCACTGAGAGAAACTGCAATACGGGGTGAGCCTTCCACCCACCCCACCCAGACACCAGGCGGCGGGAAGGAGGGGCAGGTGGCCTGTGGGGGTTGGGAGGAAGGAGCAGGCGTGAGGAGGTGCCATGAGAACACAGCAGGAGGGCGGGGAGCGAAGCCCCCGGGGGATGGGCCTGCTCAGGAGGGGGCAGTCAGGCAGGGGCTCCGAAGGAGGGGCTCCCGGGTCACGTGGCTCGGCTCAGGGTTTGCCGCTCTCTGGGCCTCGGTTTCTCCGACTGCAGGGAGGAAGCTGGACCCGTGGAGGAGGCCCTGCCCTCGGTCATGCCCGGGTCTGCTGTGCCTGTCTCCACACTCGGGCTGCCCTCCTCTCCCTCATCCTCTCAGCTAGTCGGGGCCAGGACAGGACCCAGGCCCAGAGAGGGCGCTCACTCTCCCCAAGTCATACAGCCTGTGGGGGACGGGCGGCAGAGCCTCAGGGCTGGGCACAGAGCGGGCACGGGGTGAGTGGGCTGGACAGCCCACCACCCAGCTCTGCCTCTTCAGTGACCTTTGGACTGTCCTTGAGACCAGTCAGAGCCCCGGGCAGCCCGGGGAGGGATGCCCTCTGCAGCCAGGGCCGCTGTGCCCGACCCTGACCCCCTTACAGAGAGTCTGGGCTCCCCTGCATCCCACCGTGGGGACCCCTGGGCCCCCGTCACATGAGATCTCATTGAACCCTCACACCGACTCGAAGCCTGGGAGGGTCAGGCCTGGAGGGGGGCTCAGACTGGACACCCCCGGGTTCCTGCTCCAGCTCCACCTCTGGGCCCTGGTGCCGGGGGCATTCTGTCAGCCTCAGGTTCCACATCTGGGAAACCGGTCGGAGGGTCGCGTCCAAAGCAAAGAGGTGGAATCAGGAGCCACACCCGTCCCTCTGGGGCTGCAAGGGCAGAGCATGCTGGGAGCGGGGGACGGGGAAGAGGACACTTCTCACCTGGTGGCCGCCCAGGTACAAGCCTCCCTGAGGAACTTGGGGTCCCGGATGGTGGCCCGGGCTGTCAGTGGCTCGAGCAGGGCTGCCTTCCGCCCCGGGCGGGACACCTGGGCAGTGACAGGCCTGCTTGGCACCCCCAGGCCTCTCTCCAGATTCCTGTTCATCCCGGCCTCAGAGTCCCTGCGGGCGATTTTCCCAGGCCCCGAGCAGCGCCCCACTGGCCAGAGCACCAGCCTGGCTGCAGGGCCTGAGCTCAGGGGACTGTGGCAGCGGTCGGTGGCAGTGGGGCTAGAGCTGGGGGAGAGTGGGGTCCTGACTTCTGGCTGGACCTCAGCCTGCTCCCCCTCTCCCGCCCTCCCCCTCCCGTTCCCACGTTCTGCCAACTTCTCACCAGCTGCTCTCCACGTGCACCCCAGCCCTGGAGTATGGGACGTGCCCCCCCCCCCAGGCTGTGTTCCGGTCTCCCCGGATAGAACACTGGAGCATAACCCCCTCCTATAAGTACACCCCGGTGAAGGTCTGGGCCCCTCATCTCACCCTAGGAGGAGGAAACTCCTCGCGGCCCTGGCTGGGGTGGCTCAGTGGGAGAGCACTGGCCTGCGCACGGAACAGTTGCGGGTTCGATTCCCGGTCAAGGGCACACGCTGGGTGCAGGTTAATTCCGTGGCCCCTGTCAGGGGGCTTACAGGAGGCAACCCATCAATGTGTCTCTCTCACCTCCCTCCCTGTCCCCCACTCTCTCTAAAAATCAATGGGCAGCCGAAACCAGTTTGGCTCAGTGGATAGAGCGTCGGCCTGCAGTTCGATTCCGGTCAAGGACATGTACCTTGGTTGCGGCACATCCCCAGTAGGGGGCGTGCAGGAGGCAGCTGATCAATGTCTCTCTCTCATCGATGTTTCTCTATCCCTCTCCCTTCCTCTCTGTAAAAAATCAATAAAATATATATTTAAAAAATAATAAAAAAAATCAATGGGCCAAACCCTCAGGGGAGGATTAACAACAACGGGAACTGCCTGTCAAAGGCAGGGAGGGGCAATGCTTACCCTCCAGGGAAGGTGCTCCTGGGGTTGGGGTGGGGGTGGGGGGCTCAGGCGCCAGCAGGGAGAGGCCTCGAGCTGGTGGGTGGAGGTGGAGCTGCAGTGTCGTCACATCTTCTGACAGACAGCGACCTGCCTGGCTGGGCCTCTGGGACGCCTCAGACCTCAGGGAACTCACCCCACACCACCTGCCGCGCCCTGCACCCCAGGATGTGCTCGCGGCCGGAGCCTCGAGAGCCCCTGCGCCGCGTGGCCGTGGTCGGGGGCACCCACGGCGACGAGCTGTGCGGCGTCCACCTGGCGCGGCACTGGCTGCAGGCCCCCGGGGGGCTGCGGAGGCCCAGCTTCTGCGCCCAGCCCGTGCTGGCCAACCCCGCCGCCGCCGCCGCCCGCCGCCGCTACGTGGACCGCGACCTCAACCGCACCTTCACCCGCGCCTTCCTCACGTGAGTGTCCCTGCCGCCAGGTGCCCAGGCCCTGGGACTGGCACCGAGGTCCTCACCGCAAACTCAACCCAGCCACTAGCAGGGCACACCCCCTGCTTTCGACGCTTGTTCTTCCTCTCCAGCTTAGACACACAAAACTGCGAGCACCTCCTCCAGGAAGCCTTCCTGGCCTCGGGCTGCATTTGCTTTACTTTCTTTAATGGGCCTTCGCTGAGCCCCACCTCTGAGCCAGGCTCTGGCCAGCTCAGGTGAGAGAATGGGGAGTGGAATGAGGTGTCGTCCTCAGCTGACTGGGGGATACAGAGGAAGACCCGGGCAGCCACAGCCCAGGATGCTAAATGCAGGGCGGCGGCTTTGGAAACCTGACCAAAGGCAGTCAGGGAAGGCTTCCTGGAAGAGGTGGTATCTCAGCCGAGCACTGAAGGGCGAGTGCATGTTAACCGGGCGCAGAGAGGAGAAAAGGAGTTCCCAGGGGAGGGCCCAGCGGGTGCCCAGGTCTGGCGGTGAGACCAGCTGGAAGCGTGGCTGGAGTGAGAGCTGATGAGGCAGGAAGGCCGGACCAGGCCAAGGGTTTGAACCTCATGGGGGCAGCGGGGAGCAGACAAGAGCTCAGAGAGGGGCGGGCACGCTGCAGAGGCGCAGAGGACGCGCCCTGGAGCCGCTCTGTGGCTCCTGCGGGGTCTCAGGGGTTCAGTCCGGCAGCACATGCGGCTCACTCCCCTCCCCCCCTCTCATGAAACCTCCACTGATTGAGACTGTGGGGGGTGACGCCCCCATCCCTTCCCCTGCAGCGCCAGCGCCCACCCGGATGACCCGTACGAGGTGACAAGGGCCCGAGAGCTGAACCAGCTGCTGGGGCCCAAGGCCTCGGGCCAGGCCTGTGACTTCGTCCTGGACCTGCACAACACCACGGCCGCCCTGGGCACCTGCCTCATCGCCGACTCCGCCCGCAACGTCTTTGCGATGCACCTGTGCCGCCACCTGCAGGTGGCCCTGTGCCAGCGGAGTGCAGAGCGGGGCGGTGGGGAGGAGAGCGCGGGGGGGGGCCGGCGCCTCCTCAGCTGGGGCCGGGGTTGGGGAAGGGTGCCATCCTCTGGACCCCCCACTGCTCTGTGCTTCCTCCTAGCTCCCCCCTCCACTCAGTCTCCCCGCCCAGGTAGGCCTGAGGCCCTGACCCACCCCCCCCTCCGCCCACAGCTGCAGAGCCCGGAGCCGCCCTGCCGGGTCTTCCTGTACCAGTTGCCGGGAGAAGAGAGTTACAGCCTCGACTCCGTGGCCAAGAATGGCCTGGGTGGGCCCCGTCGGTGGAAGTTCTCAGGGGCTGGGCAGGGCGGGGCCAGGTGATGGGCGGGGTCTAGAGGGCCCAAGTCTCTGGAGTACCTGCCTGACCCCTTCCCTGGGGTCCCCAGGACTGGAGCTGGGCCCCCAGCCGCATGGAGTGCTGCGGGCTGACCTTCTCCTCAGGATGAGGGCCTTGGTGGCCGCAGCCCTGGACTTCATCCAGCTCTTCAACCAGGGTGAGGGCCCGGGACTTGCCGAGAAACGGAGGCCCTGAGAGGAGAGGGCCTGGCCCCGGGGCCGAGGAGCCAGGCTCTGGGGTGGCCGGGAGGGGGGACGGGCTCCCACATGCAGCCTCCCGCACAGGCACCGCCTTTCCTTCCTTTGAGATGGAAGCGTACAGACCACTGAGCAGCGTGGACTTCCCGCGCACGGAGGCCGGGGACCTGGCGGGCACCGTGCATCCTCAGCTGCAGGTGTGTGTGTGTGTGTGTGTGTGTGTGTGTGTGGTCAGGCGGAGCTCCTAGGTCACAGCTTTGGGAGGTGTCAGAGGCAGGGATCACAGTGCCTTCTCCCACAGGGTCACCAGCACCCCCGAATCCAGAGCAGGGGCAGCAGCCTGGGCCCATGCCCCCCTCTCCCCCCGTACTGCCTCTGCAGGAGCCCTGCATGGGCCCGGGACGCTGGGCCACAGTGATGCTCACAGAGCCTGTGGAGGGCACCTGGGCCCCCCAACAGCCTGGACACACCTCCCCTGGCTGCAGAGAGGCCGAGGGAGGGAGGGGGGCAGGCGTGACCCCACTTGGAGGTGCAAACACAGAGCCCTCTCTTTCCCGGTTAATTCCTCAAGCACCCCCTTGCGTGTTAGCAGGGAGTCTACATCTCCCTCCGGGCCTCCCCTTCCTGAATGTTAAGGCCCCAGGGATCCTGCTTCTACCAGTCTCTCTGGCAGGAAGACTAGGCAAGGGCAGCCAACCAGCTGCCGTTCTCCTTGCTGCCACACGGGGTCGCTGTGGAACAGGGCCCACGCCCGCCTTGCCTTTGCTTTATGCAGTGCCCAGGCAGCAGGGGTGCCCAGCTGGGGGCGCCTGAGCCCTAGCCTCATTAGTAAGCGTTCCCCAACCGCCCCCCTTCTGGCCTTCAGGTGTGAGAGGGGCATCAGAGGGGTCACCAGCTCTCGGGCACAGGCCCTCCTCACTCCACCCCAAAGCTGAGCCCAGTGACAGCCAGAACCCCTGGTCCAGGATGAGTCCTTGTGGGCCAGCAGGGCCCTCTCCTGCCAGTGGAACCAGGAGGAGAGGTGGCCCAGTCCTTCTGAATCTCTGCCAGGATGGGTGTCTGGCTCAGGGGCCCCGCCTCCCTCCGTCAGCCCTGTCCGTGCCACAGTGTGGGAGTGACCCAGCACACAGACCTGGCACACCCTGAGAGCGTGGCAGGGCCTGGGCACGACAGAGAGAGAGTGGGAAGGATTTATTATTTCAAAAATACTCTGAAGGACCAAGGTAACAATTGCAGGAGAATCAGAACTCGGTCGGACTGTTCTGTTCGGAAACAGTTGCGTGATTCCCTTTGAGTTTTTTTTTTTAATATATTTTATTGATTTTTTACAGAGAGGAAGGGAGAGGGATAGAGAGTTAGAAACATCGATCAGCTGCCTTCTGCACACCCCACACTGGGGATGTGCCCGCAACCAAGGTACATGCCCTTGACCGGAATCGAACCTGGGACCTTTCAGTCCGCAGGCCGATGCTCCATCCACTGAGCCTGTTACCCTAGAGCCACGTTGTGGGGGGTGGGGGGCTCCTCCTGTCAGTTTTTAGGGCCACAGGGCCTTCGGCTGCCTCACCCATCTTCCCGTGCTCAAGAGTAACAGTCATTTTGGTTGACTTCTCCCACAACTTTAGTTGAATAAACTTTTATGTTTACTAAATATAAACAATAAGTGCTATTAGCCATTTAATTTAAACCTCACGGTGATGGGAGAGAAGATAATTCCTATGTTAAAGGTGAGGAACAGAGAGGTTAAGTGACTTGCTCCAGGTCACACAGCTAGCAGGAATTTGCATGGAGGCCTCACTACCTGTGCCTGTAACCGCTCGCCACACTTCCACAACGACAAACGTCTTTCCAGGGTGGCTGGTGTCTCCCTTTCTAGCACAGGCTCAGCTGGCATCTCAGTAGACACCCTGTCTGTCATACTGAGGAAGGCAGTGAAGGAGTGAGTGGGTGAGGCCATAAGGGAGGGGCCTCTCTGGGACAGTCCCTGCTGGGGTCACCTCCCCCCCAAGCCAGGGGCCAGGGCAGAGGTCAGCCCCACACCCTTGGCCCTTGGCTGTCCTCCCAGGACCGAGACTTCGAGCCACTGCGGCCTGGAGCACCCATCTTCCAGATGTTCAGCGGCCAGGACGTGCTCTATGAAGGGGCGGCCACGGTGTACCCCGTGTTCATCAACGAGGCCGCCTACTACGAGAAGGGCATTGCCTTCTTCCAGACCGAGAAGCTCACGTTCTCTGTGCCTGCCCTGCCCGCGCTGGCCCCCGCCCCCGCCCCAGCTCCCTAACCTGGGCCACCCTGGCCCGGCCTCAGGCCTCCACTGGAGGTCTGGTCCCCAGCTCAGAGGCCCCCTTACCACCTTCTATATCCCAGGACCCTGGCCACACCCACCCACCTCCATGCCTCAGTTTCTATTCCATAAAGTGGAAGATGTCGGGGGCCAGGGTTGATGTCCTCCATCTTGTGTGGTGCCTGTGTGTGGCCTCAGGATCTGGGGCAAGCCCGCCCCACGTGGCCTCGGACACGCTGTGTGTCCTGGGGCTGGGGGTAGCTGTCTCTGTGCCCATGCCTGTCCAGGGAAGATCCTGAACTGTGGGGGTGCTCTGGCAAAGACTGTCCTCGGGCCAGCAGAATGGCTTCCAGAGGCCATGACCAGAGGAGGGTCCCCGACTTCCTGCACTCCTGCGGCCAGAGGGTCAACTAAGAGAGCAGACGTGTGTGCCCAATATGCGCACACATGTCTGGGTGCCCAGGTGTGTGCCCACCCCAGATGCTGTGTGTGCACAGGTGTTTCCGAGAACCGGTGCCTGGCTGTCCTGGGAGGGCCGTATGTGATGGGCGCACAGCCCGTGTGCGCTTCCAGGTGTGCGATGAGCTCAGGGGGGTCAGGGGGGCCAGAGGGGTCAGGGCTGGGCAGGGCGTGCAGCTCCACCGAGCTCTCTCCACCGAGACCCGCGGGTCCCGCACGCAGGGAGGAGGTGCCCAGGGCAGGAGTGTGCCCAGGGGCTGCCTCTGGGGTCCCTGGTCCTGGCCAAGCTGTCCCGCCGGCAGAACGGGGAGGTGGACACTAAGTGCAGCCCCACCGTGCCCGCACCGGCCTGAGTCGGGCAGGGACGTGGTTCCCGGCAGAGCCCAGCTCCGTGCTCTCAGGCGGCGCTCCCTGCCCCTCGGCCGCCGCCGGCCCATCCATCTCCCCGCGGCCACAGCTGCCACCGCCTCCTGCTATTGAGCAGCAAGATGAGAAGGTGTGAAGGATACGGGGACGCCAGGGACGGGCTGGCAGGCAAGATGGATGAGGGGGCAGGGGGCCAGGAGGTGCCTCCGGCAGGACGGGCTGGCCAGCCGGGAGGGGCTGTGCAGGGAGGAGGGCGTGTGTGCCCGGTGTGTGTGCATGGGGCGCCAGGGTGTGGGCTGTGGCAGGCTGGTGTCTGTGTGCACGTGTGGTATATGGGTTGGCCTGTCAGTGTGGTCATGTTCATGTTCATGTGTGAGGATGTTTCCCAACACAGAGACCAAGGCGTGTATAAGCATGTTGCGCATGCACACACACACACACACACACACGCACACGGGCCAACAGAACCCCAGGCTGGCCTGCCCCCAGGTCCGGGCTGAGAGGGAGCTACCAGGTCCCTCCACCATCACCCCCACCTCCCACTCCACCCACTGCGGGCCCCTGGGTGGCATGGACTCTCCATCACAAGCTCAGAGAACCCCCACCCATCCTGCCCGGAGCAAACCCCAGAGCCAGCGAGCCTTCCCCCAGGGCTGGTCGGGTGTGTGCCAGGGCTGAGGGGGCAGAGGCGGGCCTGGGGCCGGAGCTCTGGCAGAGGCAGCCTGTCCCACTGTATGGGCCTCTGCCAGCCCCACATCCCCAGTGCCAACCTGGAGGAGGAGTGGGGGCAGGGCTGGACGAGCTGGCCTTGGTGGAGCATGCCAGCCTCTGGCCTGGGGGGTAGCCTGGATGCTGCCTCCCAGTGGGCTAACCTGGGGTGCAGCCGGGTGCCCCTTCCTGTGCCATGTGGAAGGCACCAAATGGCCAAACAGCACTCCCACCTGAGAGCAGCTAGCTTCGGGGACCCCACACCCTCTGCCTTCCTGGCCAGTGACTGTGTGTCCCCTGAATGCCCAGCACAGGGCCAGCAGGGGGCAGGCTGGAGAAGGTACCTGATCTGGCTGGGAAAACAGACAGACCCCCGGGCCAGCCTCCCATCCTGTGGACGGTACAGGGCGGGGCCGGCTCACCGCCATCCCAGGCAGGAGATATTATGCACCTAGTTCAGTTGGGGAAACCGAGGCACAGGGGGTGTCAGGGACCCGCCAGTGTAGCACAGCTCATTGGGCCAAACCACGAGGAGCAGCAGGCTCCCTCCCGTCCACGCGGCTCTGTCTCTGCAGCACTTGCTCCAGTTTCCCGCTCAGCTTCCCTGTGACTCCCCCCTCACCCACCCCCAGCAGCCCCGGGTCAGGGGTCTGGGTCCTGGCGGCGGCCACTGTCTCTGCCCCAGCTCCCACCTCCCCGAGGCCCCCGAGGCCCCAGCCCCTCCAGTCAGCCGGCCTGGGCCCCTGCGGACCACCCAGCTCATCCTCAAAATAGACCCCCGCCCTGTGCCGGCCATTGATCGGGAATGGCTGGGGGCTCCTGGCGGGAAGGGAGGGAGCCAGGAGGGGGACCGGTCGGGGAGAGGGAGGCTGTGCCACGTCAGAGCTTCCCACCTGCCCTCCTCCCGCCCGGCGCCGCCCAGGGCAGGACAAGCTGGCCGGTGGCTCAGACCGAGCAGCGTGAGGTGGCCTGGGGAGAGGGCCCTGCATAGCCCAGAGCCAGGGCCCCTGCAGAGAGCAGGTGCAAAACCAAGACCCCGGCGACCGCGGAGGGAGGACAGTCCTGCCACGAGCCCGAAGACGGAGTGAGCACCTGAGAGCGGGCTGGGCGCCGGGTGAACCAGGAGACCAGGAGCGGCTGACCGCCCGGCCTCACCCCTGCGGCAGGGCCCGGACTGAGCAGGCTGCTCCTGGACATCCCGTCCGTCCGTCCGTCTGTCCGTCCGCATGGCAGGTACAGCGTGGGCCACCGAGGCCAGCCCTGGGGGATTCCGGCTCTGGGGTGAGGGGGACAGAGCAGGGACCAAGGAAACCCCACTGAACCCAGGCCCGGGCAAGAGGGTGAGGCGGGGGCCCCCAGGCTGTCAGGGCAGGGCTGAGGGACTCCAGCCATCCAGGCGCCATGATGGGGTGCCGACAGGCAGGGGTCAGAGCTCCTTTTGGAAGGTGAAAGCCTTATCGGCATGGTGACCTGGGGCCTGACCCCTCCCCTCTCCGGCCTCACCCCTGGAGCCCGTGGGAAATTAGCCTCTCCCGACCTGAGCGGTGCTAGTTTTAGGGGAACTGGGCTGGGGACAGGCCCCTCCCCGGTTTCTGAGGGCCCTGAGGGGCCGAGCATTGACTGGGCAGGGCCGGGGGCTCAGAGAAGACTTGGGGGGCAGTGACCAGCCTGTGAAACCCCCGGGCCGAGCAGAACCATGAGCGTCTCCCTGGGACCCACCACCGTGGACGCTGGGGGCTGGCATCATTCCTGGATGTCATCCCTGCCGCTGCCCACCCAATAGCTGGTCCCAGAGGATGGGGGACGTCTGTCTCTCCACCTTCCACCCCACTCGCCCCCCGACCCCAGGAATGCCAGGGGCTTGAGCGAGATGCCCCTTCTTCAATGTGGTCCCCTGCTCCACCCTCTTTCTTACCAGGTGCTTCCTCGGTGCCAGTTGTGGCCGGTTTGGCTCTTCAGACGCTCCCTCCACCCACCTGTCTGTCTGTCTGTCCATTCATCTGACCCCGATATTCTACCTCTGCCCAGGGCTCCCATGGTGTTCCCAGACCCCGGCTCCTCTGGGGCAGCTACTTACTAATCACTTGTGTTTCGGGTGTTGTTTTTTTTCTATTTTAAAATGTTTTAATTGTGGAAAATATACATAACATTAAAATTACCATTTTAAAATGCACAGTTTAGGGGTATTAGCACATTCCCACCGATGATGGCTGTCATCACCATCATCCCCAGAATGCTTTGCGCCTTGTAATACTGAAACTCTGTCCCCTTTAAACACCAACTTCCGCCAAAACCGGTGTGGCTCAGTGGATAGAGCGTCGGCCTGCAGACTGAAGGGTCCCGGGTTCGATTCCGGCCAAGGGCATGTACCTTGGTTGCGGGCACATCCCCAGTAGGGGCTGTGCAAGAGGCAGCTGATCAATGTTTCTATCATGGATGTTTCTAACTTTCTATCTCTCTCCCTCTCTTTAAAAAATCAATAATATATATATTTAAACACCAACTTGCCCTCCCCGCCCCAGCTCCTGGCACCCACCATCCTACTTTCTATTTACGAATTTGACAGCTCTAAGGACTTCCTGTAAGTGGACTCACAGTATCCGTCCTTCTGTCTGGCTTATTTCACTCAGCATATGTCCTCCATTTCCTTCTTTAAAAAAATTAAAAAAAAATATATATATATATATATATACATATATATATATATTTCAGAGAAGATGGGAGAGAGAAAGAGATAGAAACATTTATGAGAGAGAATCATCCATCAGCTGCCTCCTGCACGCCCCACACTAAAAATCCAGCCTGTAACCCAGGCATGTGCCCCGCCTGGGAGTCAGACCGTGACCTCCTGGTCCATAGGTCCACCCTCAAGCACTGCGCCAGGCTGGCCGGCAGAGCTTCCTCTTTCTGAGGCTGGCGAGTAATGCACGGTGTCCGGATAGACCGTTTGGCTTACCCATCCGGGCACTGGCCCTGCTTCCGCCACTGCCCGCTGTGAGCCGGGCTGTGAGCCGGGCTGCCAGGAGCACGGGCGGGCAGGCGCCGGTCCGGGCTGCTGCTCTCGGTTCTTGCTGGTGTTTGCTAGGACGGAGGCGGTGGGGTCAGGTGGCAATCCTAAGATCTGTTTTTTGAGGAACCGCCATTCTGTTCCCCACGGCGACTGCCCCGTCTCCCAGTCCCACCAGCAGTGCACAGGGTCCCAACGGCTCCGCATCCTCACCAGCACCTCCTTCTCTGTTCTTGTTGTTGTTTGGCTAACCGCCACCCTCGGGGGTGAAAAGTGTTCTCTCATGGTAGGTGGGATGTTCGTTTTCTAACCAGAAGGGTGTGGGTGGGGGGTGACCCAGCTTCTTGACCAAGTCTTGGGCCTGGATTGCAGATCCGAAGGCTGGATCTTGAGGAAAGTGAGGAGGCCGGAGCAGACAGGTGGCTCCCGGGGGTGGGATTTGGGGCGGTTTTCCAGGTCAGAGACGGTGAGAGCGATTGGTGGTAATGTGGGGGCGAGGGGAGGGGGTCTCCTCTCAGTTCAGCTCTTCTTCGGCGGGACAAGGCGGTGGGGTCTCCACGGAGCTGAGAAAGGCCCCCACTCCCACCCCCACAGTTTCAGGCGCCCCGTTGTCTATGAAACGTGCCATTTATGAGGGGCTGACTGTGCGCCCGGCCCTGCAGGCGTCCTCACAGCCCCTCACAGCCGCCCCGGGAAGCAGGCATGGCGAAGCCCCGGCGATGGGTGTGGAAGCGGAGGCTCAGGGGAGGGACATGATTTGCTCTTTGCTCGCGGCCACCTGACAGCTCGGAGGTCCCGGGGGAGCCAGCCAGGCCTGGCCTCCCGCCTCCAGGAGCATTCTATTTATTTATTTAAAAACGTTCTTTATTGATTCAGGCATTACATATATATCCTTATCCCCCTTGTTCCCCACCCCCCAGCTCCTGCCCTCACCCCCTGGTGTCCGTGTCCATTGGTTCGGCTCATATGCATGCACACAAGTCCTTTGGTTGATCTCTCCCCCTCACTCCCACCCTCCCCTCTGAGGTTTGATGGTCTGATGGATAAGTGAGCATTTATTTACCTCACAAGGTGATGCCAAGTCACGTGAACTGTGGGAACACACAGACCTGGCAGTCAGGGAGGACTTCCTGGAGAAAGAGGCACCTAGATGCAGCCGGGAGGCTGAGGGCTAGCCAGGTGGAGTGGGGGCGAGCAGGGTCCATGCTTCCTTCTGTCCTCTCTCCCCAGCCTTCCTTTCTGCGGGCCTTGGGGTACTTGCCGCTTCTGAGACCTGCCCTCTGCCCGTGAGCAGCTCCAGCTGGGAGCCCCGGCTGGTTTCCCCGTTCCCATCAGGCCTTTCCACGGGCTCCACGGGGGCCCGGGCCATGGCTGAGCCCACCGGGCAGGGCCCCAAGAACCCGCACGTGTCCAGCGTGACGGTCCAGCTGGAGATGAAGGCTCTGTGGGAGGAGTTCAACCAGCTGGGCACAGAGATGATCGTCACCAAGGCCGGCAGGTGTGAGGGGCTGGGGGGGGGGGTTGTGCAGGCGGGGCAGCCGGGCCGGGCGGGGGCCGCACTCAGGCTGCGGGCACCTCCCTCCCACAGGAGGATGTTTCCCACCTTCCAGGTGAAGATCCTGGGCATGGACTCGCTGGCTGACTATGCCCTGCTCATGGACTTCGTGCCCCTGGACGACAAGAGATACAGGTGTGGGGGCCGCGGGGGGAGTGGCTCTGTCTGAGGGGCTGCGATGGGGATCAACCCCTCCCTGCACTCCGGGGAGGCAGGGCCAATCCAGCAGCCTCAGGGCGGCCTGTCCTGGGGCAACAGTGGGGAGCCTGGGGGCGGGGCACCAGCCCAGCAGCCGACAGTGGGCAGTGGGTAGCCCAGGACAGCAGGTGGAGGCACGGGAAACCTCAGAGCCTCTGGTTCCCCGTGTGCAAGCTGGGGGTGGTGCGTGGGCACTCCCAGAGGCGCCAACAGCCCCTTTGCCCTCCAGACCTGGCTCCAGGCAGGGGCAGCAGGGAGGGTGCTGGGTGATGCACACGGGCACCCTCACCTCTGGCTCTGCCCCCCCAGGTACGCCTTCCACAGCTCGGCCTGGCTGGTGGCCGGCAAGGCAGACCCGGCCACGCCCGGCCGCGTGCACTTCCACCCCGACTCGCCGGCCAAGGGCGCACAGTGGATGCGCCAGATCGTGTCCTTTGACAAGCTCAAGCTGACCAACAACCTGCTGGACGACAACGGCCACGTGAGGCCCAGCCAGGGGGGACGGGCCTGGCCTACTCAGGGGCCTGATTGTGATTGTGAGGAACGGGAGCCGGGCCTTGCTGCCCAGCATCCCCACCCCCCGCTGCTGGTCACCGCGGGGGAGCCAGCCCAGATCGCCTGGCCAAGAGTGGGCAGCAGAGGGGACTGTTCAGGCAGGTGGGGGCAGTTCCAGCAAGCACTGTCCTCCTCACGGACAGGGTATGGACCGCCCACAGGAAGCAGACCCAGCATAGGTCACACAGGACCGTTGACACTCTGCCCTCCTGGGGTGGGGGGTGAGGGGCAGATGGTGAGCACAAGCCCCGGAAACACTGGATGCAGAGTCTCAGGGGGTGATACAGGCCAAGAGCAGAAAGGCCCCGGGAAAGGGGCTGGGAGGAGGCTGTTCCCTCGGGGCCCAGAAAGCTGCTGCGGAGAATGAGGACAGGACGGAAGGACAGAATGTAGACGGGACGGGAAGGACAGAAGGTGGACAGGACGGGAAGGACAGAACGTGGACAGGACGGGAAGGACAGTGTGGGCAGGACGTAAGGACAGAGTGTGGACAGGACAGGAAGGACGAGGAGGGGGCCTGTGCATGGAGAAGGGGAGCCGTTGCAGGTGGGCAGAGGCGCTGAGACATGTTGGAAGGGCTGGGGGACTGCATGGACGCGCCATGTGGCTGCATTGGAGCGAGGAGGGGGAGGCGGGGAGAGGCCCTAGGCCAGGCTCGCCTGCTCACCAGTTGGCTGCAGAGGATTCTGGCCTTTACTCTGGAGCCACAGGGGGGTTCTGAGGAGGGGGTGACAGGCGGTGGCTCGCTGGGGCTGCTGTGAGATGGACGGAGGGCCAGGTGGAGGCAGGGAGGCCTGCCAGGAGGCAGCGGAGGAAACCCAGGTGAGATGGTGGGAGGCCAGATGGGCAGAGGCCCTGGCGGGGGAGAGGCGGCCAGACATTGGACAGCTCCGAAGGCCAGGCGGGCAGCCGACAGGTGGGTGTGAAAGAAAGCAACGCAGCGAAGATGCTGAACCCTAGGGTCCTGTGCCACCCACATAGGAAAGGCGGCAGCAGGCCCGGGGCGTGCCCTGCCCCGGATGGCGGCCTTGGCCTCAGTGACGGCGGCTGCTGTCCCCCACAGATCATCCTCAACTCTATGCACCGCTACCAGCCCCGCTTCCATGTGGTCTTCGTGGACCCGCGCAAGGACAGCGAGCGCTACGCCCAGGAGAACTTCAAGTCCTTCATCTTCACGGAGACCCAGTTCACGGCCGTGACGGCATATCAGAACCACCGGGTGGGTTGGGCCACAGCTCGGGGGGCACCTGCCAGCCCATTTCATAGGCAGGGAGACCGAGGCCCAAGTCTCTTTCTTAGTCGCCACATGCACACACACCCCAGCCCTCCCTTCCCTGCTTCCCTGGAACCAGTGAGCATCCGCCCAGTCATGGCCCGCCCTTCTCACCCGCCGTGGTTCCGGGTCCCAGGGCCTCCTGATCAGGGGGTCCAGGGAGGTAAGGAGGGGTGAGCCTGGCGCCCCACGGCCTTTCCCCCGTTCAGGGCTGACCCATAACTTCCCCCTCTTCTCTGCAGATCACGCAGCTGAAAATCGCCAGCAACCCTTTTGCCAAGGGCTTTAGAGAGAGCGACCCGGACTCCTGGTACTGACCAACTCCCATCAGGCTTGCCCCGCTGCCCCGCCCCAGCCCCTCAGCCCCGCCCCAGGCAGCTGCTAGGTCCTGGGGTCTCACTGGCTGACGCAGAACCAGATCCTTGGCATGGCTTTCACCTTGACCCCTGCCCATCCCTGCCTGCCCGCCCCCTGCCCCCATCCCTGCCTGCCCGTCTCCAGGACTGCGTCTGCCCAGCCCCTGCTCAGCGCCCCGGCCCGGAGTCGCAGCAGCCTCGGCCCCTGCCTGCTGACGGGCTCCACACAGCAGGAGAAAGGTCAGCCCCAGTGGGACCGGAGCCCACACAGAAGGGGCCCCTGTGTGGACAGAGGGGGAAGCAGAGATTCCTCAGGCAATCTGGGCCCAGGGCAGAGAGAACAGGGTAGGGACAGGTTTCTGAGACTGGGAGAAAGGGGGAGAGGGAGAGATCTCAGGTGCAAACAGGTGAACCTTCCTGGAGGAGGTGGCTCCCAAGCTGGGCCTTGGAGGACTGGGAAGGAGAAAGTGAGGAAGAAATTCCAGGCCGAGGCAAGAGCGAGAGCAAAGGCGGACATTGGGGTGGGAGAAGCAGAGGAGAGCAGGAGTGGATGTGAGGGGAGGTCTGGGGTTCACTCAGACCACTTCCTCCCTCAGATCCCAGCAAAGCTCCAGCTTCCACCTCCAGGACGCCTGCTCGGCTCCACCATCCGCTGCTGGCCACCCCCGAGACTCTGCTGGCCGCCCCCACCTACCGGGCCCTCACCTACCAGGACCTGTACCCCGGAGCCCCCAGCTCTCTTGGAATCCCAAGGGCCCGGCCCACACCATACCCCCTCCCCAGTATCCAGACTGACAGGGATCAGGGGGGCCTGCCCCTCCCAGCTGGGATGGGGCTCCTGTCCCCCACTGCCACGTGCCTGAGGTCTCACCAGGACCCTCAGTGATGATGGGTCCCGTGTGGACGGAGTCCTCGTACCCTGGCCCCCACGCCCTCCGGCCTCACCTCGGCAGAGACCCCTCCCTTCCCAAGGAGAGCAGTGAGCACAGAGAGGGAGGTTACCGGCCCAGAATCACCGCCAGGCTGGGGTGGTGCCAGGCTTGGAACCAGGCCTCCTACCCCCCAACCTGTCCCCTTCGGCCTGGGGGGTGACTCCACCAAACTCTGCTCCCCCTCTTCCTTACCCCAAACATTAAACCACTTGGCATGGGTGGTCCGAGCACTCTGTCCGCAGGGCTGAGGGCTGAGGGTGGAGGGCTTAGGAACACGCCAACGCCAGGCGCAGGGCTGGGTGGGAGGCGGAGTTCCTGCTCCCTCCCGTGTGCCCAGGCGGGGGCTGGCCTGCAGCTCAGAGAGGTACCTGCTCAAAGTCAAGGTTCGATGACACCTGCCACTCAGCGTCTAGGTGCTGGCATAGGTTGGGATCGTCTGGCCCTCGGGGCCAGGGTCTGGCCGAGGGTTACGGAACCACAGCAGGCAATGGCCACACGGGCCAAGGTCGGGTGGGGGAGGGATTTGAGAATCTGATCAAGACTGAAACGGGCCAAAACCGGTTTGGCTCAGTGGATAGAGTGTCAGCCTGTGGACTGAAGGGTCCCAGGTTCCATTCCGGGCTTTGTCCAGGTCTCTGAGCTCCTAGGTTCCATTCTGGTCCGGGCATGTACCTCGGTTGCAGGCACATCCCCAGTGGGGTGCGTGCAGGAGGCAGCTGATGGGTGCTTCTCTCTCATCGATGTTTCTGACTCTACCCCTCTCCCTTCCTCTCTGTGAAAAATCAATAAAATACATAAACGGGACCGCCTCTAGAGAAAGCGACCTTGAAACCAACACCTCCAGAAAGGAGTGGAAAGGAGAGGGAACCACGGGAGACAGCTCCGGGGAAAGCCCGGTGGGAGGGGTCCCTAGGAGCAAGGCCCGGTGGGAGGGGTCCCTAGGAGCGAGAGGCCCTGATACCCTAGGGGCGCCCCATGAACCCCCTAAACGCCGAGCTCGGAGCAGTGCCTGTGAGGTCCTTGGCGAGCAGCGGGCACACACGGGCGCAGAGGGACGGAAGCCGGCGGGGCCTCAGCAGCAGGACACCCCGACTCCTGAGCTCCGTGTGGGAAAGGCTGAGTTCGGACCCGGGCCGAGCGCGACCGAAGGAGGAGGACACACAGGCCTAACGTCCGCCCCAGCTCCGGCCCGGCCCAGGGCGCCCTCTGCGGGCCGCCGGGACATCGGTCCGCGCCCCTTCCGGCCCCGCCCACCGCTTTCCCTTCTGGACCCGCCCCCTTGCACAGGCCACGCCCCCGAATAGGCCACGCCCCCACACCGCTGGAGCGACTTCGGGGCCGCTGGGGCGGGGCGGGGCGGGCCCATTCCTGCGCCGCCGCGCGGGGCCCCGGAGCTCCGAGCGCCGCGCCCCGCCCCCCCGGCCCCCGCGGCCCGGCGCCCTGGCAGTCGCGGCGGCGCCCGGCCGGACATGCTGCCCGAGTGCCTGTCGGCGGAGGGCGAGCGGCGCTGCCGGCAGCTGCTGGCGAAGGCCACGGCTCGGTTCCGCGCGCGGCCCGCAGCGGCCGCGGTGCTCGTGCCGCTGTGCTCGGTGCGCGGAGTCCCGGCGCTGCTCTACACCCTGCGGTCCAGCCGCCTGGCCGGGAGGCACAAGGGCGACGTCAGGTACACGGCCGCCCGGACCTCCGCTCCCCTCGGGTGGGCGGCCGCCGAGCCGCGGCGACGCGGGGCCCGAGCCTCGGTCTCCGCCTCTGTAGAATGGGTCTGCGGAGAGCCCGTCGGCCCGGCCCCGCGTGGGCTCCCTCGAAGCGCGCCCGCCCGGCTCGCTGCGTGCCTGCGACACCTCTCCCTCTGAGCCGCGCCCCCTTCTCTAGAGAGGCAGCACCTCCCCGGCCCCCGAAAGGGAGATTTGCGTCCCCCGAGCCTCCAAAGCCCGGGGGCGGGGCTTTCCGGCTTCCCGCCCTGGCCCCGCCCTCGGCCGAAATGGGGGACGCCCTAGGGTCAATGTCAGCGCCTGGGGGTCCCGCAGAGGGAATTTGCACGTCTGAGTCCCAGGGCCTCTCCCCCCCTGACCTCCGGTGCTCAAGGAGGTCAAGAGGCAGGAGAGGGCCTGTGGCTTCCCACGGCCTCACTGTGAACTCGGGGCAGGAGCTTCGGGGTCACTGGCCCTCCTGGGCCTGTTCAGTTTCCCAGGTGGCAAGTGTGACCCGGCTGACCAGGACGTAGTGCACACGGCCCTGAGGGAGACCCAGGAGGAGCTGGGCCTGGCTGTGCCCGAGGACCAGGTGTGGGGTGTCCTGCAGCCCGTATATGACCAGGTGAGCCCACCAGGCTCTGAGGCCACAGCCCTCCTTGGCCCCATGCGCCCACTCTGCCTGCCCTGGGCTAGCCAGGGGGACCCGGGGACAGGGAGCGCGGTCCTGAGCCCCAGGCACCTGCCTGTCCCTCCTCTTCCATCGCCCACAGCCCAGCAGGGCGGGGCCAGGGGCAATTTTATCCTCTGCTAAAGGCCTCTGGATGGCACGGGTGGGGTCCTCCTCTCAGCCTCCCTTCTCAGCCCCAAAGGCCTGCCAAGGCCATGCCTGCCTTGACTGCCTGCCTTCCTGGCCCAGGCAAGGAACACCGTGGTGCCGGTGCTTGCTGGTGTGGGTCCGCTGGATCCCCAGAACCTCCAGCCCAACCCCGAGGAGGTGAGTAGGGGCGAGGATGCGAGGGGGACTGGGTTGTCCCAATGGGGGGAAGTGCCGTGGTCGGTGCTCTGTCCACCCCCTCGCTGCCTCCCGTCCGTAGGTGGAGGAGGTGTTTGCACTGCCCCTGACCCACCTGCTGCAGGCGCAGAACCAAGGCTATACCCACTTCTGCAAGGGCGGCCACTTCCGCTACACAATGCCTGTCTTCCTTCACGGGCCACACCGCGTCTGGGGGCTCACGGCTGTCATCACCGAGTTCACCCTGCAGGTCCTGGTACCCGGCGCCTACCAGCCCCGCCTGGATATCCCCGGGGAGGGGAGGCTCCGGGGCTGAAGACCGGTCTGCAGCAGCCCCTGCCTGCCTCCACCCTGCCGGGCCGGCTCCACTGGGGACTGAATAAAAGCCTTTACCAACTCTCTGGCACCTGCATCTTCTGCGTGAGGGCCCTGACCTCGAGCAGACCCCCTGGGACAGCGGGGCTCCTGGCTGGGGCACCTCTGGCCAAGCACACTGTCACCCCGCAGCGGGCACTTACCCTGCAGCAGGTACTTGGCATCGTTTCACCCTCACCTCAGCCCTGTGAGGTGGGGCCAACACCGTCCCTGGCTGGTGAGACTGGGCTCAGGGAGGACAGACAGCTTGACCAGGCGGGATCTGAACCAGGCCCTCTCTGTCTGGAGTCCAGACCCTCAGCTGCCGTGCGCTCCTTCCTCCGTGCCTGGCGGACCACCTGACTAATGAGCTAATGAGCGCCCATCATGCACCAGCTGCGGTGCGGAGGCCACATCTGCGGGCCAGCCAGATGTTGTCCTGGCCTCGGCGAGGTGGGGGGGCTCAGACTAGGGGAGACCTTAGCCCAGATACTCATGTGGTTGCCCATTAAATGATCACATAAATAATCGTGGAATTATACAGAGTTCTGTGAGTGTGGCAGGGGGGACAGTTGGACTTTGGCATGTGGACCGGGCAGTGTTAGCCAGGACAAGGGAGAGGAAACTCTATCCACTGGCGACGGGGCCAGAAGAGGGATGGTGATTATGGACCCAGGGTTAATGTAGCTTCAGGCATGGCTGCATCCGGGTGCTCTCGCTCTCTGGCTGTGCTTTCCACTGTGCTGGCCTCATGCCCAGGAGCAGTCTCTGCTCCACAGAGAGAGGAGGAGAGGGCCACAGCTCCCAGGTGGCTCCAGTGTCCCATCGACAGAAAAGAGAGTGGCTGGGCCAGTGTAACCCAGAGTGCATTGCACCGCCTGCTGGGTCACCGGCCCTTCCCGGGGCCTGTAGTGTGGCCTGCTGGGTTTGGAATTCCTTGATTGGCAGGGTCTGGGGCTCAGCCCTGGGGAGGAGGTGAACCCCGAGGCTGGGAATAGGGAAGGGCATGGTCCCCCCAGGACCGCTGGGAAAGGGAGTGCCGAGCAGGTAAAAGCCAGCCAAGTTCCCTTCAGAGAGTGACCTTGAAACCAAAGGCAGGAGTGAGCCGGGGCGAAGGGCAGGGTAGGACTGTTGGGGCAGCAGCTGCACGGGCACCAAGCTTGGGGTGCTCAGGAAACCGTGAAGAGGAATGTGGAGATGAGGGGTGCCTAGGGGCGTGCCTCAGGACGGGTTAGGATTTTACCCCAAGCCCAGAAAAGGAGAGGCCTTGATGTGCTCAGATCCATGTGTCTAAAAGCTCGAGCTGCAAGGGGGCCAGACTGCAGCTGTCCTCTTCCCCATGTGCCCCCCTCCTTCCCGGGCCCCCCCATTCCACATGAACCCTCCCATCTCACCTCCCCTTTAGTCCCTCCATACCGTCCAAAGTGCCCCCACACCCCCGCCCCTTCCTACACACCGTCCCACATGCTCCCTTCTCCTGCACCCCTTACTTCTCACCTGCCTCTGCATCCCCTCACACCCCTCCCTTTGCCCCTCACACCCGTCACCGCTGGGCACCCCGCCTCCTGGCCTTGGAGCAGGTCCCATGATGGTGGTAAAAATAGCCGACAGCGTGTGAATGGGGGGAGGGGTTGACAAGGGTGGAGGGAGGCTGACGCCCCTTGCCCTGTGCTAAGTAAGGGACCCTCGGAGTTGAGGGCAGGGAAGTGCCCTCTCCTGGGCCCTGGAGGTGGGCTCTGAGCTCTGCCCCCCCCCCTCGTGGGTACCAGGAGGCTCTGGGTCACACAGATGAGTCACCTCCTCAGGCGCATTCCCAGTGCCAGCAGCGAACAGAGCCAGGTGGCAGAGCTTCAGAGAGGTAAGTAGCCCAGCAGGCACTGCCAGCCCCCCGGGTCCCCTTCCAGGCTGAAGCCCCCCTCTTCTTCCCCACCCTCCCAACCCTGCCCTCTGCCCTCAGGTCCCCGGCTGCCACCCAGGACCCTTCTCAGCCCCCGCAGCGATGCCTCTTCAGCATGTCTCCACCCAGTGTGGTCCCCTCACATCCCTCCAAGGGGGCTTGTCTGAGTGCCCGCCCCTTGTCTGAGCCCCCATGGCGGGCACTGAAGCCGAGGGCTGGAGGCGGCCGCAGCGGGTGAGCATGCAGGAGCACATGGCCATCGATGTGAACCCGGGACCCATCCAGCCCATCCCCCTCATTTCTGACTACTTCCCGCACTTCTACCCCTTCGCGGAGCCTGCCCTCTGGGCCCCACACCCGCACCCTGTGGAGCCTCCCACCGTCCACTCTGCACCCCCGCCACAGCCAGAGCCAGAGCCGGAGGGAGACTCGGACGACAGCAGTGAGTGGGGCGGGGGAGGAGGGCACCCTGGGCCCCGAGCTGCCAGGACAGGGTATGGGGCGTCCCAGGCATCTGGCCTGTGAGGGGCAGGGCTGGAGGCACGGTGCCCGGGGGCAGGGGGCAGAGGACCTGACCTGCGTGTCACTGCCCTTAGCTGCCCTGGGCACCCTCGAGTTCACACTTCTTTTTGATGCGGACAACAGCGCCCTGCACTGCACGGTGAGCCGTGCCCAGGTAAGGATGGGCGGGGCCTGAGCCGTGGGTGGGCCTGGGCCGCAGGCCTGCCCGGTATCTAGTGTTTCTTCCCAGGGCCTCAAGCCACCAGCCTCAGGCTCCCTGGACACCTATGTCAAAGCCAATCTGCTGCCAGGAGCCAGCAAGGTGAGGGCAAGACCCAGGCTTCTACTGCTGCCCCTCAGCCACACACCGGCCTGGACACCCACCGTCCTGGCCGGATCCCCCCTCCCCGTCCTCCCCCCCTCAGGCCTGGGCCTCAGGCCTGGAGCTCCCACTGCAGGCTGCACCACTGGGGATCCTGTGAGGGAGGGGGCCGGGGGGAGCGGGGGGCCTGGGGCCAGGAGGCCCTGACCCACCCTGCCTGGCCCTCAGGCCAGCCAGCTGAGGACGCGCACAGTCCGGGGCACCAGGGGACCCGTCTGGGAAGAGACGCTCACTTACCACGGCTTCACCCACCAGGATGCTGGGCGCAAGACCCTGCGGTGAGCGTGAGCCTGGCCCGCGAGGGAACGGGGTGGAGGGGACGGGGTGGAGGGGGGCTTGCCTGCCCGGGTCTGACCTGGGTGGCCACCAGGCTGTGTGTGTGTGAGGACTCACGGCTGCGGCCGCGGCGGAGACGAGGGCCCCCCCTGGGGGAGCTGCGGGTGCCCCTGAGGAAGCTGGTGGCCAACCGAGCCCGGAGCTTCAGCGTGTGTCTGGAGAAGCGGAGGCTGGTGAGTCGGGGGGACGCAACAGCTGGGGCTTTGGGGTCCAGCACTCTTGTGAGGGGGGAGCCGGAGAGGGGAGCGCAGGGAGGGAAACGGGCAGCATCCGGCCACGGTGACCGGGCTCTCTGCTCTTTCAGACCAAGAGGCCGGAGAGCCGGGGCGCATCCCGGGGCATGTCCCTGTACGAGGTGCGTAGGCAGGGGAACTGAGCCGCTGTGAAGGGGGAGGCCTGGGGTACTCGGGCATCAGGCAGGTGTGAGGCAGGCTTGGAGAAACTGAGGCTCAGAGCCCTGGGAACAGCCAGGCCAGAGGATGTGTGGGGCACTGGGACATGCAAAGCCCTCTGGGGGCAGAGACCCAGGCCACCAGAGGCAGATGCTGAAACTGAGGGGATTTGTCTGTGGCCAGAGCAGCTGGGAGAGCAGGAGAATGGACAAGGTGGGGCCCTCTGGCTGCTCCCAGGGGTCAATGTGGGGCTGGTAGCCCTAGACAAGCGCTTGTCAGGAGGCAGTGACAGTAGCTGGAGGGGCCCAGGGGAGACCAAAGACTAGGCCAGAACCCCTGTGGCCGGGGAGGGGCAGGGATGCTGCAAGGCTGAGGCAGGACTGGCCCAGGCCTCGCGGATGGAAGGTCCAGTGCTGCTGCCCTGCCCCCTTGTGGAGCCACAAGTTACTGCAGCTGATGCCTAAGCCAGGCCGGCAAGTCCCAGCCAGCTCCGTGGGGCTGGCAAGCTGTGCCACCCACTTCCTGTCCCACTCACCGTAGTGCGGGGTGCACGGTAGGTGCCCACGGGCCGCTCCCACAGGAAGAATAGATGCTAGCACGGTAGACTTCCTGCAAATCCAATCCTATGTTCCGTATGGGGGAAACATGTCCTTCCCCGCCTCCCCGGGACTCTAAGCACCAGGGGCCGAGTGTGGCAAAAGGCCTTCAGCATCCGGTCCCCAGGATGGTGGGGGGCGAGGACGGTGGGTGTTGAAGCTGGAAAGACCTGTACGTCCTTGAGCGGAGAACAGCCTCTCGGAGACATGGGCTTTACCAGCAGGAGGGTGGCGTGGGCACTCAGTGGGAGGCCAGCAGCAAGTGGCTGGCCTGCCTGTGGTTCCCTTCCTCTCCACGCAGAGATGTGACCTGCCCAGTCACGTGGCCTGAGCAAGCCCCTCCCCTTCTGAGGTTCTGGAGGGTACAGCGGACCCATGAAATTCCCTTCCAGGGCACCAGGTCCCTGAGTTTGTGACATTGAATCATGAAGTTAGGTCACTGGCCCCTGACTTCTTTGCAGCTGGTCTGAGGCCTCCCACCGGCTGGTGCTGGTGGGCGGGCGGGCTGTGGGCCGCAGGCGCTGACCCCAGCCTCCCCTGCAGGAGGTGGCAGAGGCGGCTGGCGAGGAGCGCGGGCGCATCCTGCTGTCCCTGTGCTACAGCTCTCAGCGGGGCGGCCTGCTGGTAGGGGTGCTGCGGTGCGCTCACCTGGCCCCCATGGATGCCAACGGCTACTCGGACCCCTTCGTCCGCCTGTGAGCATGAACAGAGGTGGGCAGGTGGGCATGGGGATTCATCAGAGTCCCTCTGGGGGCTCACCTCTTGAGCCACACCTAACCCGACCCCATCCTCCCCAATCAGATTCCTGTATCCAAATGTGGGGAAAAAAACTAAATATAAGACCAGTGTTCGGAAGAAGACCCTGAACCCCGAATTCAATGAGGTAGGCCAGGGCCAGGCCAGGCAGTCCTGCTGCCTCAGTCGGAAAACAGGCCCAGCTAACCCGAGCCCCTCGCCAGCCTACGCCAGTTCCTTCCCGTCTCCTCCCCGCAGGAGTTCTTCTACGCGGGCCTCCGGGAGGAGCTGGCCCAGAAGACGCTGCTGGTGTCCGTCTGGGACTATGACCTGGGCACAGCCAACGACTTCATCGGTGAGTGGGAATGCAGGGAAGCTGGGGGCGGGGCCCAATGGGCTCCCAAACATCTCCTGATTCCTACCCCCAATCCAGGTGGGGTGCAGCTGAGTGGCCGGGCCAGCGGGGAGCGCCAGCGGCACTGGAGAGAGTGCCTGGGCCGCAGTGACCACCGGCTGGAGCTGTGGCACCCGCTGGACGGGAGTGCGCCCCTCCAGCTCAGCGACTAGCTGGGCACCTGGCCCGGCGCTGCTCCTGCTCCTCCCCAGACTGACCCAGACGCCTCGAGTTGGGAGGAGCCAGGGCTGCCTCACCCACCGTGCCCATCCCCTTGTCAACTTGTTTCCCTCCTCTTCCCCTTCCAAATGCGTCCGGTGCCCAATCAGCAGCAGGAATAAACCTCTCCTCCAATCCAGACTGAACCAAGCTCTCTCTTTCCTGGCCCACCACCTCGCAGGGCAAACTGGACCCTGCGCTCCTTGTCCCCACCCTCAAGGGCCCAGGTGTGGACCCCAGGCCACAGCTGTCCCCTCCTCCCCACCCCAGCTCCCTGCACTGAAGGCTGGGTGTTCAGGATGGTCTAGGACGGACTCACTGACGCACAGGAGGCCAAAGTCTGGATTCACAGCATGACCTTGAGCTGGCCTCTCCTTTCCACCCCTCCCCATCTGGGAAACAGCCCCGTGAGTAATGGACCTCCGGGGCAGGGGCACAGCAAGGCCACAGAGAAGCTGCAACAGGATGGTGGGCAGCACTCGCTTTATTGTCGCGCCGTCTGGATGGTGGACGCCAGCCCAGGGCAACGGGCTCAGGCGGCGGCTTGCCTGACCTGGTGCTGCTGGGCAAACCGCTGCATCCGGTCCTCGAGCTCCGGCCGGAAGTGTCGGATCAGGCCCTGGGAAGGAGCGGGGCACTGTGTGAACCAGGGTCTAAAACTCCCTGAGGCCCTGGGCTCTCAGCAACCCCTCGGTGGGGCCACAGAGCAGGGCGGTGCGTACCTGCACGGGCCAGGCGGCCCCGTCGCCCAGGGCGCAGATGGTGTGGCCCTCTATCTGCTTGCTGATCTCCCACAGGGAGTCGATCTCGGCCGGCCGGGCGTCCCCCCTCACAAAGCGGGCCATCACCTTGTTCATCCAGTCCACGCCTGCAGCCACAGCAGGAAGAGACTGAGAGGCCATGCAGACTGGCAGCATCTGTTTATTCAGGGCCGACCCCACGCCACCTGTGACCTCTGCCCCACCCAGGCCCAGGCCAGGCCACAGAGAAAGCCCCCGCCCCCCGGTGCTCACCCTCGCGGCACGGGGTGCACTGGCCACAGCTCTCGTGCTTGTAGAACTCAATGAGGCGGGCGATGGCTTTCACAATGTCCGTCTGGAGAGACAAAGGACAGTGAACAGGAACCCGGGCCTGAGCCTCAGTCCCCAGAAGCAGCCCCTGCTGACTCCACCATGTCCTGCCACGCCCCGACCCTCCCTGGCGTCCCGCACTGCCCACTCCCCATGGCCCCCTGCCTCAGCGCAGCCTTGCTCCCCCCTTGCCCACCTGTATCTCGGGCTGCAGGGTCTGGGACGCCAGAGCTGGCAAGAGTTCTCAGAGCAGCCATGGAGGGAGGGGGGAGCGTACCAAGCAGGCTGGCAGGATGTGGGGACTGGGTGGGAAGTGGGGGCCAGCCCTTACCGAGCGATCCATGACGATCACCGCCGCCGTGCCCAGACCCGTCTGTGCCTGCACCAGCGCGTCGAAGTCCATCAACACCGTCTCACACACGGACTTGGGGATCAGTGGGGTGGACGAGCCGCCGGGGATCACAGCAAGGAGGTTGTCCCAGCCACCAGTGACACCCCCTGGGGTCCCAGTCAGTCCCCAAAATGGTGGGTGGTCAGGGTTGGGGCTAACAAATGTGCCTCGTCCTGAGCCCAGGGGCTGTCAACCCCCACCCCAGCCCAGGCCCTTCCAGCCCTGGCTCTCTCCACTAATGCCCTGCCCTCTACCCCCCCAGCCTCAGCCCTTCCAGCCCTGGCTCACTCCACCAATGCCCTGCCCTGCCCTGCCCCCTATGCCCCACCCAGCCCAGGCCCTTCCAGCCCTGGTTCTCTCCACCAATGCCCTGCCCTGGCCCCCCCCCCAGCCCAGGTCCTTCCAGCCCTGGCTCTCCCCACCAATGCCCTGCCCTGCCCCCTGCCCCAGGCCTCACCCGCATGCTTTTCAATCAGTTCCTTCAACGGCACCGACATCTCCTCCTCCACGGTGCATGGGTGGTTGACGTGGCCAGAAATGTTGAACAGCTTGGTGCCCGAGTTACGCTCGCGGCCAAAGCTAGCAAACCAGGCGCCCCCTCGGCGGCAGATGGTGGGGGACACAGACACTGTCTCCACGTTGGCCACCGTGGTGGGGCAGCCAAACACTCCTGTGAGGGAATGGACAAATCGGGGCGGGTTTCCCGGCAATGGTCTGTCCCAGGGTCCCATGGCAGAGAGCCCCCCTTCTACCGCTTTATATTCTCACCCCGCTGGACCCCAAAGCCCAGCAGGTCCTGCACTGCCTGTTCACCCCCTGCCCTTTGCTCCCGGAGGGCTGGAGGGGACCTGGGTGTCTGGCGTGGGGCTGAGGAGGTGGCACTGTTGGAGCCTCTTTGCTGTTACCACCTACTCTCTGGGTCTGGCCCCAGTGCAGGAGGAGCTCAGAAATTCCCTAAGAAAGACTAGTGGGGACCCGAACCCGGATCCCGCAGGACCTAGGACAAGGCCCAGGACTGGCGGGATCTTACCCACGTCTGCGGGGAAGGGCGGCTTCAGGCGGGGCTTGCCCTGCTTGCCCTCGATGGACTCGATGAGCGCCGTCTCCTCCCCGCAGATATACGCCCCAGCCCCGCGCACCACGAACACGTCAAAATCGTAGCCGGAGCCACAGGCGTTCTTGCCAATCAGGCCAGCCTCGTAGGCCTCTCGGATGGCCACCTGTGGGACAAGAGTGAGAGGTGAGGTCACTGTCCCCAAGGGCTGGGGATACTGTGCATGGGCGGGGGGTGGGGGCAGAGGGGAGGGGAGAAAACAGGCCCATCACCAAATCCAGGCAAAAGCCCCCTTTTGACAGGAATGGAGGATGCTCTGGGAGGGGGTGAGGACTTTTACAGTGTACATGCCATTGTAACAACTTAAAAATTCTCCAACTACATGTATTTTTAAAAGACAGATTTTAGGATAATGAAAAATTTAGCAGGTACTTTCTCTAGGTAATGGATCTGAGATTTTTCTCATGTGTGAGTGGCTTCCTATCTTCATAATAAGTACTGCTTCTGCAATAGAAGGAAAGACCCTAGAGGTTTAACTTTAAAGTATGTAATAACAAGAAATTTTATACATGATGCTACTATGTGGGCCCTGTACTACAGGCATCACCAGGCTAAGAATCACCCTCGATCACTGACCCTTCTGCAGGAAATAAGCCCTCTTATGAGTCCCCAGCCCACCCACACGCGAGAAGTCACGGAGCCATGGAAAACCTCCCAAGTTGGGACTCGAGTGCACGGGGAGGCCCAGAGAAGGAGGCCTCTGGGAGCCATGTCCCAATCCTGACACACCCGGGCGTGGCCAGCACTCTCCGAGTTGGACCCCACACAGACCAGGCGCTAAAATCTAGGGATGACTATGCCGGGTAAGTGGGCAGGTGAGTAAACACGGAGCACCGCCTCCTCTGTGATTCCTGCCCCCGGCCCACCTGCAGATTGGAGGCCTCGTTGTAGAATTCCCCACGGATGTAGATGTAGGCTGCACGGGCACCCATGGCCCGGCCCCCCACTAGGCAGCCTTCCACCAGCTTGTGGGGGTCGTGACGCATGATCTCCCGGTCCTTGCAGGTGCCCGGCTCCCCCTCATCCGCGTTCACCACCAGATACTTGGGCCTGTGGGGGCCAGCAGGTCGGTTAGGCTACAGGGCCACCGGGGAGGGTTTTTCAACCCCCACTCCACCAGCCAAGCCTCAAAGACGTCCTCTCTGACAGCCAATCCCTCTCTGCCCTCCCGACATGTTCCCAGGGTCCTGCTTGCTCACCACCAATGACAGAGAGTTCACTGTCTATCCCACCTTTGACCTTTGACAGGAAAGGTTTGGTTCTGCTGTCCAAATGTCTCTCTCTGTGCTTTCCCAAGAGCCCAGATTCTGCTCTCGGCCACAGAGGGCTTTCTGAACCTCCGCCGTATCACTGAGGCCAGGAGGAGGGAAGGCAGCTAGCTGACATGTATTCTTTGCTTTCTATGTGCTGACCAATGAGCAGGCCAAAAGCTATACAAACATTATCTCTTCACTCCCCACAAAAGATGATTTCCATTTAAAGAAAACACTGAGGTTCAAAAAATCCAAGAGACTGCCCAAGTTTAATGATTACAAGGCAGAGCTAGGAATTGATCAATTAAGTCGCCTGAGTCAAAATATTTTTAAAAAAATATGTTTTATTGATTTTTTACAGAGAGGAAGGGAGAGGGAGTTAGAAATATCGATATGAAACATTGATCAGCTGCCTCCTGCACACCCCCTACTGGGGATGTGCCTGCAACCAAGGTACATGCCCTTGACTGGAATCGAACCTGGGACCCTTGAATCCACAGGCCGATGCTCTATCCACTGAGCCAAACCAGTTAGGGCTTGAGTCAAAATCTTGTGCTGCCCTGACCAGGTGGCTGTTGGTTGGAGCACTGTCCTGTACACCAAAGATTCTGGGGTTCAATTCCCGGTCAGGGCACATACCTATAGAGCAGGTCCGATCCCCCGCAGGGGTACGCAAGGGAGACAACTGATTGATGTTTCTTCCCTCCCATCGATGTTGTGCTCCCTTCTTTCTTCCTCTCTCTCTCTCTCTAAAATCAGTGAGCACATCCTCAGGTGAGGATTGAAAAAAAAAATCTTGTTCTGATTCTGCTACCCTTCAAGTCTCCCCTGAGGACCACCAGAGAGAACTGAGTCCCACCCACTTAAGCTCCAGTAACATTTTCCCACTTTACTCCAAGGCCACAGCCCAAGGCCCTGGGTAAGCCACAGCCACGCGCAGGCTCCTCCTGCAACCCCATCTCCGCCTCTAAACGCACCTGCCGTCGGAGGGCTTATTCATGAAGCTCCACTTGAGGCCGGTGGGGAAGCCAGCGCCGCCACGGCCCCGCAAGCCGGAGGCCTTGACCTCGCCCAGGATCCAGTCAGGCCCCTTCAGCAAGATCTCCTTCGTCTTGTACCAGTCGCCTCGACTCTGGGCACCTTTCAGCCTGGACAGAGGAGGGAAGGCGGTGAAGGGGAGGCCGCGCCCCGAGAGCCACCGGGCTCGGGGCGCCATCTCACCTCCAGTCGTGGCGTCCATACAGGTTGGTGAAGATGCGGTCTTCGTCCTTCAGGGAGCCAAAGGAGGTTTTCTTGGGCGCTGCCTGGGGACAAAGAGGGTCAGAAGGCCCAGCCGGGCTCTGGGGTCGCGAGGGGCCGGGCCAGAAGCGACAGATTCTTCGGTCCCCCTGACCAGACGGGGCTGCGCTGGGGCGAGGGTAGGAGCCTAGGCCTTAGAACCCTGGTAGCATCGTAGCTACCACCACCCCTAGTAACCACTTCCGGTTCAGCAAGCACTGGGCTAAGCATTTTACATCCCAAACCCCGTTTCCTCCTCATAACCCCGAGACAGGAACGAGTTTACAGAGGAGGAAACTGAGGCTCACAGCCAAATGAACTTACGTACGGGCACAGAGCCAAAAGCAGCAGAGAGGATTGGAGCTGAGGTCTATCCGAGGGCAAAGCCCACAGCGCCACACTACCGCCCCGAGCCCAAGGTGATGATGGCCTGTCCATGTCCTTGTCCGGCTGGACGGAACCGTGGTCAGGCCAGGGGCCTTATGTTACTAACAACGCTGGAAGCCGTGTGTGTGTCCGGATGGAAAAGACATGCCTCGCTAGGACTGGGGGGCGGGAGACCCACTTGGGGTGACACTGATGAGGAGAGGTGGGACCTGGAACTCCACAGCACGCCGTGGTGAGCACCCCAGCTGAGAGCGCTGGGGGGGGGCTGGCTCCCCGACCCGGAAGCGGAGCGCTGGGCGGGGAATCGGGCGGTGCACGGCCCCCTCCCGTTTCCTGCACCTGCACCGGGGGAGCCGCGACGCATTCACGCCCCACAGGGAACGCGTCACCCCGTTCAAACCCTCCCTAAGGGGAGCCGGAGGCGGGAGGGAGTCGGCCTCCCCTGGGGACCCGTTCCCCCTCTGCACCCACGCCGGAGGGGCTACCTTCCGGCCCGACTGGGGGGACGAAGAGGCTTCCTCCCCGGGAGGCACGACAGGCCCACGGGACCGCGCGCGCGGAGACCCGGCAGCGCGCACCCCTGGTCCGCGCCAGGCCGGGCCTCACCGTGTCGCCGCTGAATCGCACCGACACCCGCGCGGGGAGCGACCCCCCGAGCAGTCGCCGTGCCGCCAGCATCGCGGGGGCCAGCGCAGTCACCTCCCGCTGTCACCTTCACTGCTCTGAGGCCGAGGCGCCGGCGCGACCCAAACGCCGGGCGGCGCACAGGAAGCGCGTCACGCGCCCCGGCGCCGGCGGCGCGCACGGGCATCACGGCGCCTTCTTCCGCCCCGCCCCTCGCCCCGCCTCTAGGGGAGGCCGCAAGTGGCCTGCGTGACGCTGGGGCTGCTGGGAAATGTAGTCCGGCCCGCCTTGCTTTGCCCACCGGGCTGGTAAGCGCTTTGCTGTCTGGGGCCACCCCACTTTCTGAGCGTTTGCTTCCGGACCCAGCCTTTCAAACTTCAAGTAAACAAACCTTGCGCGTCGCCTCCTGCCAGTTTCTGGTGACTGCCACGTTCCATAGGTTCAGCACGCAGTGTGCAGCGCCTGTGTGTGCAAGTGCTTGGGGGGATGGGGGGGGGAGAAAACGGCCTGACCCTCATGTAATATGAGTCATGTTAATTCCATTTTATACATGAAAAGAATGGAGGCTCATGGAGGCTTCATGCCTTGTCCATGGGCGTCCACTTAGAATATTAGAATTGAATCAGATCCAGGCCTTTCTTCCCAGAATGCCCCGAGCACCACAAACCTACAGAACAGTTGACACACATGTGACAGTCATGGGATGTCTGTGATCTTTCCAAAAGAGGCGCGGAAACAATGGCATCTTGTCTAATGTCTTACAGATGAGTAAGGCAGTAACAGGCCCAGAGCCCAGCCCAGCAGTCCTGGCTCCCAGCCACGCTCCTCTCCTGGCTGGGCAAAGAGATTGCCCAGACAGATCTGGGGATTACACAGCTAATCCGGAGTTCCAACTTGAGCTCAGGAATGCCTCCCTCTGGGGTGGGAGCAGAAGGGTCAGGGTGGAGCCAGAGGATGGATTCCTTCCTTATTCCTCTCCAACTGGGTCAAGGGAACACAAGGCCCTGGGGAGAAGGCAGCCTGGGACGGGAGAGGCTGGACATGGGACGATGGGAAATGGAGCATGAGGGGCAGAGTCTCCCATTCATCCAGCGCCAGGCTGGGTGCCATGTGTTATCTCGTTAATCCTCCTACAACCTAGGGTGTAGGAATGATGAGCCCCTGTTTTCAGAAGAGGATAGAGAATCAGCAACACGGTACCCAGCACAGCAGCTGCCAGAACTTGGCTTGAGGTCTCCTGACCCTACATCCCCCGCTCCAACCCCACCACCTGCTTGCCAGGCTACACTTCATGTCACCTCCCAGGAAGCCCTTCTCCGAGGCGTCCCAGGTCCTGGCTCTCACCTCTCCCTCTGCATCTGTCCCATCCTATGTCATCATCTGCCTCCCCCACCAGCCTCCAGGCCACAGTGGGGGAGGTGTCAAGATCTCCCCAGATTCACTGCATCCTGCCAACTCTGCCTCCTGAAAACTCCCCGTACCTGTGCCTTCAGGCCCTGCCCCATGGTCATAGCCCCTCAGCTTTCCCTGGATCTTGCATAGCTTCCTGGAAGTCACCCAGCCGCCCCTCCTGGCCCCTCCAATCCCTTCTCTGCACCCTGGAACTGTGCCTCGGTTTCCTCTGATGGGAAATGAAGGTAACATGTGTCTGCTAAGGATGGGAACCGTGAGTGAGCAGTGCCTGACACACAGCAAATGCCCACAGAAGGTTGGGCTCTATACAGCGGCCTGTAGATGAATTTAGAGAAGATCCAGTCGGTACAATATTAAGTCTTCCTCCCCAGGATGGGATGTCATTCATTTTTTTCAGATATTTTAGGTCCTTCACTAAACATTTAGGATATTTTCTTTTTTTAAAAAATCTGCACATTTTTTAATACAGGAATTTTGTGTGATGTTTTGCATTTCTATGCTTTTGTGATATCTGTTCTGATAATATTTTCTAATTGGCAATTGATTGTGAATAGACAACTGTTGATTTGCCAGTTGTATTGAGTCTGTATCTGTATCTCTTAACGGACTGCCCTGTTAGAAAAGTGTGTCCAGCCGAAACTGGTTTGGCTCAGTGGATAGAGTGTCGGCCTGCTGACTGAAAGGTCCCAGGTTCGATTCCCGTCAAGGGCATGTACCTTGGTTGTGGGCACATCCCCAGTAAGGGGCGTGCAAGAGGCAGCCGATCGATGTTTCTCTCTCATCAGTGTTTCTAACTTTCTATCCCTCTCCCTTCCTCTCTGTAAAAAAATCAATAAAATATAATTTAAAAAAAAGAAAAAGAAAAGTGTGTCCATCAAGCTTTTCTATTTTCCATGCTGATATTGAGAAGTAATGAGAGTTGAGTCTCTTCCTGTCCAATATCAGGTTTCTTTTTCTACTTGCTTTTTCTTTCTTTTTATATATGTATTTTATTGATTTTTTACAGAGAAGAAGGAAGAGAGATAGAAACATCCATCACCTGCCTCCTGCATGCCCCCTACTGGGGATGTGCCCGCAACCAAGGTACATGCCCTTGACCGGAATCGAACTTGGGACCCTTCAGTCCACAGGTGGATGCTCTATCCACTGAGCCAAGCCTGTTAGGGCTCTAGTTTCTTTCTCTTACCTTCTTGCACCCACTAAGAACTTCAGACGACGGTTGAGTAGTGGTGACAGCAGAGAGCCCCCCTATATGAGGTGGCCACTTTCCACCTTTTTCCTGACATCACAGGAGTCTGCTGAGCGTCAGAGTGATCGTTTCCCGAAGCGTGACTAGAACTCATGTAAGGCCTCTGGAGCTGCGGCCTCTGCTTAGGGGTGATCTGATCACCGTTTCCATTTCTTTTGTGGTTATTTGTTTCCTTGAGCCCATTTTGAACACCTATACGTTTTATTTTTATTTTTAGTGGTTTTCCTTACATTTCTAACAGTCATAACTACATTTCTCCTCCCCCCACCCCCCAACTCCAGGAAAAAATGAAAAAGCTAGTTAATATGCCTGGCCTTCCCTCCCTCCCAAAGTCTGCACTCTGACCTTCTGAGTTTACTCCGTTTGTGACAGGACAGGAGGGCATCTTTGGTCCTCCCCTCGGCGGGCGCGGCGGCCGTGGGGTGGCGGCCCCCCCTTGGTACGGCCAGTGGAGACTGGCCGGTCACCGGGGCTCTCAGCTTTGCTCTCCAGAGCTGGGTCCAGACGGAGGGCCTGGCCCAAGCCCTGGGCATTCACCAGGCTGTGTTCCTGCCTCCTGGCTACGACATGGGCTAGAGCAGTGGTTCTCAACCTTCCTAAGGCCGTGACCCTTGCATACAGTTCCTCATGCGGTGGTGAGCCCCAGCCATGAAATTTTGCTATGTTATGCATCGTGATGTAAATATCTGCATTTTCCGATGGTCTTAGGAGACCCCTGTGAAAGGGTTGTTTGACCCCCAAGGGGGTCGAGACCCACAGGTTGAGAACCGCTGGGCTAGAGTTTCCCCTACTTCTTTCCTTCAGAGAGAGGCCCATTTCAAGCCCACACAGAATTGCCTTTTTCTTTCCTGTGTGTGAGAGATGGCCTTGTTTCTTCTTCTCTGAATGTGATGTGTTTGGGCAGGACGGGATGAACTTCAGGTTGTGCTCTGTTGTCTTGAACTGGAAACCTTCCCTTTCCCCCCATTCATTACACTTTTGAGAAAGTGGAGTCAGTCAGCAGTGACTGGCGGGGTGCTCGGGGAACGAGGTGAGCATCTCTGGGGAAGCAAAGCCCATGAACGCGGCCAGGTGTCCCCCTGCCCTCCAGCGGAGGGCGCCCTCACA
Source organism: Lasiurus cinereus (assembly GCA_011751065.1). Classification (NCBI taxonomy): domain Eukaryota; kingdom Metazoa; phylum Chordata; class Mammalia; order Chiroptera; family Vespertilionidae; genus Lasiurus; species Lasiurus cinereus. The sequence continues at coordinate 1,977,871 of JAAGEH010000043.1, read as the reverse complement.
CGCTCTACAGACCCAGCACTGCCCCAGGCCCTCCCTGTTAGCCGCCAACGCCCGCCCGGGGTCCCTCCTGGGCTCACACCGTCCTGAACTCTGGGCACCACCTGCACGCTCCCCCGGGGAGAACCCGTAGGATCACACAGTTGGGCAGAGGTCCCGGGCACCAGCCCAGTCCCCTCCTCCCCCAGCCTGGCACCTCCTGGCAGCAAACCACGTCCAGCAGAGCAGGTCCAGGCCTCTGGAATGTCCCCCCCGTGGGTTCTTTGCCACAAAGGCGTCAGTCCGTTCTTTTCCATCCCAGGCAGCCCTGGACGGCTGTTTGGGATAAGAGACACAGAAAGGGCTCACAGCCCCTTGACGAACCCCAAAGGGGTAGAAATGTGAGACTCAGCTTCCCGTTCCTAGGAGCCCCAAGTGAAGAAGCCCCAGGCTGTAAATCAGCGGAGAGGGAACACCCTGCTGAGGGAACACCCTGCAGAGGGTTTGTTAGGAGACACAGGTGAGCTCTTTGTCTTCCCTCACCTCCTCCTTTCCTGCGACCCCTTCACACCGGACAGAGCCATTTCCTCCCATTTCCGGCACTCAGAGCTGCACAGCACACGTGGCGGGGACCCCCAGGCTGAGGGGCCATGACGCCACAGCCAGTGTTTACTGCTTCCTTCCTCCTTCCTGACCCCCACGCTGAACCCCACGCCAGCACCTTGGCTGCTCAGGGCCTCCCGGGTCGGGGGGGATGGGGAGGGGAGGGAGAATGGAGGGGAGCCGGTGCCCTAACAGCACAGAGATGCCACATCTCCAATTGTATCTGTAAGCTCACTGTGAATTTCCCAGCTTTCCATGGAACTGAGAAAAGGGTGACTAAATTTTAGATGGACAAAGGGCCAAGTGTTTTGGAGACGGGGCGGGGGGAAGGCTGTAACCCCATTCTCCTCTCCCCCCCCCGCCCCCCGTCAGAGGGCTGGAGTGATGACCAGGCTGGAGTCCGAGGGGCCAGCAGGCACGGCTTCCCACAGGTGGTGCTCCTTCTCCACGGTTTGCTGGAAGTCCTGCCGGTTTTGATTCGCTCTCCGGCAAGAGGCGTTGTAAGACAGATTTACAAACGTTAACTCTTACAACTTGAAGTGAAAGCTGGGGCGTGGGGTCTTTGGCTTCCTGGTTCTGTGTTCTTGTTTGTTTTGTTTCTGTGATTTGGTTTTATAACGAGAGGCTGGTGTCTGGATTGTCTCTCCCTCCGAGAAGGGCTGAAACTGTCTGAGGCAGGAGATGGTTATGACCCAAAATGTCCCAGGAGCAATGGGAAGGAAGGCGCCTTCTCTGGTTCCCTACTGTAGAGTTTTAAATCTGTTGCCAACATCTTTGACCCCCCACTAGCTTTCGCTTTATCAATGTGTATGTTGTGGGGGTGGGGTGTGCAGAGAAGCCCATGCCCCACCCCCTTCATGAGAGATGAAATGTGTGGTGCGTGTGTGTGTGTGTGTGTGTGTGTGTGTGTGGTATTCATGACCTTGAGAGGATTCTGAAAGATTAGTGGGAATGCCAACTCCAACATTAAAAACGACACGTGGTTGCAAATATTTCTTCTGTGTTTACCCTCTTGCTGATCCTCTGATAGGCAGCAATCACCGCTGTACAGAGAAAGCCTTAGTTTGGGTACGTAGTGCAATGGACTCACTTAGAGGCCTTAAGAACTTCAGCCACAGCTGAAACCGGTTTGACTCAGTGGAGAGAGCGTCGGCCTGCGGACTGAAAGGTCCCGGGTTCTATTCCGGTCAAGGGCATGTACCCTGGTTTCGGGCACATCTCCAGTGTAGGGCGTGCAGGAGGCAGCTGATCGATGTCTCTCTCTCATCGATGTTTCTAGCTCTCTGTCCCTCTCCCTTCCTCTCATCTTAGCCTGTGAGAGTGACCTGCCTGTACTGCAGCCTGTCCCGTGTTAGCCTGTGAGCATGACCTGCCTGTACTGCATGCAGCCTGTCCCGTGTTAGCCTGTGAGCGTGACATGCCTGTACTGCATGCAGCCTGTCCCGTGTTAGCCTGTGAGCGTGACATGCCTGTACTGCAGCCTGTCCCGTGGTAGCCTGTGAGCGTGACCTGCCTGTACTGCATGCAGCCTGTCCCGTGGTAGCCTGTGAGCGTGACCTGCCTGTACTGCAGCCTGTCGCAGCCTGCCTGCAGGGAACCAGCGCTCAGTATTCGCAGTTTTGGCGGTTAATTGCAGGCGTGGCTGTAGGCGGTTCAGGAATTCCAGCCTTTTCAGGTTGGATCCACACATCTTCGATCCAAAGTCCTCCCCGAGGCAACGCCTGTGCCAGCTTCTAACCTACGTCCTGGGCTTCCTGGGCACCACCCAGGGCGTGCCGGGCGCCGCTCTGCGTTCCCGGGGCTCCCCGATGGTGGCCGAGCACTCCCCAAAGCCCCAGCCATGACTGCTCTGACACCCTGCCTGGCCCCAAAGGGGGCCTCTGAGATGCGGGATGGGTGCAGGCCTCCCTTGGCTGACCCAGCTCTGCAGCCTGAGGCCTCTCAGAATGAGAGGTTACTGCCTGAGGGATCCCCCTATGTGCAAGTCCCCCTTTTGGGCAAGGCTGCTCCAGGCTGCAGGACAGGGGACGGCCCGTGACTCCTCCTCCAGCCATCCCTGGAAGCCCTGACCTGCTCACACCCGTGCCTCCACCTTGCCGGGACTCTCTCCACTGTGGACATGCGCGCCCCCTACCCCCACCAGCTCCCCCAGGCTGGTTGACCTTTCTCAGGCTCCATCCTTTAGCAAACTGGGTGGTGAGAGGAGGCGGCCAGAGAGGCCCCTGATCTTCGTGTTGCCCCTCTGCCCGCCATGCCCGAGGAGACCCGGAGAGCCCCACCCGCAGAAAAGTGACCCACCCTCCCACCACCCAGCCTGGGCTCCTCTGAGCTGTGTCCCCGGGAGGGACCCCTCAGTTCCCGCTGGCCAGGACTGAAGTCCCTGGCAAGCTGCCTGCTGGGGCTAGATGGCCCGCTGACCTCAGTGAGCCTTTTCTCTTGAGACTGGGACCTCCAGGGTGGGGGTCTCAGTTATTTCTCTTCCTGTTTCTTTTTTCTTTTTCTTTCCCCACCTCTTCCTGAGTTCAGCAAACACAGACTGCCCTGTATGCTCCCGTAGACACGGAGGGTGTTTTAGGATTTCAGGCATCCTAGCCCGGCCACCTCCCGTGTCTGACAAGCAGCGATCCCACAGCCCTTTCCCCAGGAAACTCAATGTCCGAGGCACCACTTTCCTCTTGGAAGCTTTATTGGTCCGGGGCAGGGGAGGCAGGCCGGCAGCCCCCGCCTCCTGCGGAGGGTGCCACAGGCCCTCACTGCTTCCCGTTGCCGTTGATGGGGCGGTTCACGTGCTCCGGGGAGGCCAGGAAGGCCTTGAGCTTGGGCCGGGCACTGAGGCGCGACACGTAGGCCGAGAGCAGGGGGAGCGAGTCCAGGCAGCCGGGGGCCAGGACCTGGTGAATCAGCAGCAAGTCCAGCAGGTTGTAGTCGGCGAAGGAGATCTGCAGAGAGGGGGCGGGGGTCAGGAGGCGGGAGCAGACCGGACGGTGAGGGCCCGAGCCGGTCCCTAGGTCTGTCCAGCAAGGAAGGGCTCACATACCCTCTGCGCCTGCTCCCCTCTGTCAGTGAGGGTGGCACGGGAGGGGGGGGCAGGACGGGGACAGCCCGCTCACCTGGCTGCCCACGATGAAGGCCTGGCCCCCCTGGTTCTGGGAGAGCAGGGTCTCGAAAGGCTTCAGGCGGCCCGGCAGCTCCTTCACGTAGTCCTCCTTGCCCGCCTCCTGCCAGGAAGAGCACCGGTCGCCCTCCTGTCCCTCACTCTGCAGCTCACGCCCCCCCCCGCCCCCGGTTCTGGGGGCCCCATCTGAGAATCACCACCCTCAGAGCCCCATGCTCCTCGGCCGGCTCCCCCCCACCCCCAGGCCATGCCACATCCTGTCCACCGTACCAGCCAGTTCCTCCTTCTCTCCCCGTGACCTCTCAGCAGATCCCTAAGGGAGCCCTGGAGGATGCTTCTAGACCTCACATCTGGGCACTGCCCTGCTCCGACTCCTCCATGCCTCCCCGTTGCCAGCAGGAGCGGGGGTATGCCCGGGGGTTCAGACCTCCAGGCCCTGGGCCTACTGGCCCTCCCCCTCCCCCTCCTCCCAGCCCTCTCTCACCCACAGCCACGCGCACCCTGCCTCTGCGAAACTAGTCCGGGCTCCCTGCATGTGCTCTGTGCCTGATACCTGTGTACCAGAAAGTAGGGTCCACAGGGCCTGAGGCTCCGGCTCCTCCTCCTCCTCCCCCCCCCCCCCCCCCCTCCAGGAACCCCTCCGGATCACCCGCAGCCCAGACGGTCAGGAGCCACCCCTGGCTGCATGTCTCCGGTCCTGGCCCTGTTCTGCTATTGCTGGTTACTGGCGCCCAGCACAGGGCCACACCCCGCCCGGGCCCCCAGACCTAGGGGGCCTCGGCCAGAGCCACTCGGGGGGTGTGGGAGGGAGGAGAGTTGGGGAAGCCCCTCTCCTCGGTGCGGGCGCCCGGTGCTCACGTAGTTGGTGTAGATGAGGTTGGCGTATTTGCAGCGGAGGTCCTCCACGCCGTCGTTCACCACGTCCACCAGGGCCGCCTCGCGCTGGTCCTTCCCATACAGCCCTGGGGGAGGGAGAGCCCGGGCAGGACCGGTCAGCTGACACACCTCTGAGGTCAGCTGACACACCTCTGACCGCCCAGCCACAGACCGGCCAGTGGCTGCCTGGGGGCCCCAGCTGCGCAGGAGGGAGGAGGATGTGGAGGAGAGGGAGGAGGATGTGGAGGGAAGGAAGGAGCTGGGTCCTGGCCCCCAGCAGGTGCTCAGAACTCCCTGGAAGGCAGCTGGCCTGGGGCAAAGGGCTGCAGGCACCCTGGGCCTGACCTCGGGCACGTGCCACCTAACCTCCGCGTGCCTGCCACACCCCCACTCCACGGGGCGCAGAGCAGGAGTCCCGCCCGCCCCCCTGCACCCTCGGACTCACCGAGGGAGCGGCCCAGGTGCCGCAGGATGGCATTGGACTGGTACAGGGTCAGGTCTCCGTCCTGGAACTTGGGGAGCTGCCCGTACAGCTGGGGGTGGCACAGCTCGGTCAGAGGTGCTCGGCCTGCCTGCCCCTCTCCCCCCCCCAGCCCCCACCCGACGTTCACCCCCAGGCCCGGCCCGGCCCGCAGGCCCCGCACTCACACAGGAGGCCTTGAGGGAGCCCTGCAGCCACGTCTCCTTGGTCACCTCCTCCTCCTTCCAGCTCTGGCCCTGGTCAGCCAGCAGCATGCGCATGGCCTCGCAGCGCCCTGGGGAGGGGGACGGGTCGTGGGGCTGAGAGGCCGCAGGCGGACGGCTGTCCCACTAGGAGCTCACAGACCCGGACAAAGCCCGGGCTGCAGCCCCCGGAGGACGGATCGCGGGGTCTGCGCCCCCCTCCACCGCTCAGAGACCCGCACAAAGCCCGGGCTGCAGCCCCCGGAGGACGGATCGCGGGGTCTGCGCCCCCCTCCACCGCTCAGAGACCCGCACAAAGCCCGGGCTGCAGCCCCCCGAGGAAGGATCGCGGGGTTTGCGCCCCCCTCCACCGCTCAGAGACCCGGACAAAGCCCGGCTGCAG
>JAAGEH010000043.1:1829200-1960908 GCA_011751065.1 Lasiurus cinereus | reverse complement strand
ACCCTGACCCCAGACCCCCCGCCAGCCCTGTCCTCACTGAGCCCTCCGCAGGCCCTGACCCGGCTCTGTCAGCTCCTCATCCAGCTGCGAGGGGCGAGGGGCGGGGGAGCTGGTCCAGGGCAGGGGCAGGCCGGTGCTCTGAGTTGAGAGCGGGCTCCTGGCAGGAAGAGGCAGGGGCTTCCCAGGCCCCTCTCAGCACAGGCAGCGTGCGGGGGTCTGCAGGCTCACAGCACCGGGTCCCCAGTCAGACGGAGGGATGCCCAGCCCGCCCTGCACACAGCCCAGGCCCGGCTGCCCAAGAGCTCCAGGCTTTCCGGATGGGAGAGATTAGGGAGAGGCAGGAGAGGGGGCGAGAGGGTGTCTGGAGGACCCTCGGGAGTGAGCGGGGGTGGGGGGGTGGGGAGGCTGAGCCTCCAGGGGCCTGGGGGCCCTCGTGGCCCCCCTCGCCAGCAAAGACACTCGGAGATAATCCCGGATTAGGACCCGAGCCCCCGGGCCAGGGCTCCCGCCTGCCCAGCCGCCCCCGATCTTCCCCACAAAACCCCGGGAAAATCCCCTGCCCGGCTCCCACACTCCCTGGGAGCAGCCGGCCGGCGGGAGCCGCAGCCTCCGGCTTCCGCCAGGCCCAGCCCGGCAGCCCCGGGCCCCGGCCTGGCATGGTTCCCGGGCCTGGCATGGGAAACTGTGCCAAGCGGCCCCGACGCCGGGGACCTAAGGTAGGGGCGAGGGGGGCAAAGCCTCGGCCAGGACCCCGGCTGGACCTGGAGGGTCAGTGAGCGGGCAGGCCCCGTGGGAGGCAGGGCAGGCGTAGAGGTGGGCACGGTGGGAGGATGGGGTTGGTTCCCAGCGGGCCTTCCGATCCTGCTCCACCGGCCCCCGCTGCCCATCCTGCTGGCCGGCCCTGCCCGCCGCTGGGGGCCGAGCACGAGCTCAAGATCTCCCCGCCACTGGCTCTCTGAGTGACCGTGGCCGAGTCCTTTGCCCTTCCCCAGCCTCAGTGCTGCCCAAGTGAACAGTAAGGGTTGGGCCCCTGGCCTAGAGTGGGAATGGTGAGGGCCCTCTCCCTGTGCCAGGGGCCACCGTCCGGAGAGGTGGTGGGTTGGGGTGCAGGGGGGCCGCTGCCCCCGCTCATGGCCGGCTCTGCTGCAGGGCAGCTGGCTGTGGCCCGGCTTCCGCCCCGGGGGCTCCCCCCACAGCCCCAAGGAGCCGGGGGGCCCCAGACGGGGCGTCCAGGGCTACTCGGTGCTCAGCAGCCTGGTGGGGCCTGCCTGCATCTTCCTGCGGCCCAGCATCGCGGCCACCCAGCTTGTATGTACGCCGCCCGCCGCCCGCTGCTGCCCCTGTGCCCTCGCTGAGCCTCGCCCTGAGCAGCGGGAGAGGATGGAGGGGGAGGACGGAGCAGAGGCACACAGATTGGGGGTAGGGGTGGGAGCAGAGAGAGACCCAGCGAAACGCCAGAGATAGCCACCCGGGGGATGGGCAGGGAGGTGTCAGGGGCCCTAGGAGACAGATGGTGACATTGAGGCCACCGAGCTGGGGATCTGCCCAAACCAGACCCCCCTCTTCCGTGCCCTAGAAGAGGCTGGCAGGGGGTGGGGAGGCCCTGGGAGGAGCCTGGCAGGGTCAGAGGAGGGGAGCCCCAGACCCCAGGAAGCGGGGGCAGAGCCAGGCTGAGAGTGTCAGACACAGGCCTGTGCCTGGGTGTTGTGGGGGCTGCTCGGAGCACCCCAAAGAATGAGAAACAGGGGGCTCAGGGAATTCCTAACCCCTCTGTGCCCCTCAGGACCGGGAGCTGCGGCCGGAGGAGATTGAAGGTAAAGGGTTTGCAAAGAACTCGAGTTTCCGGAGGGTGGACGTGGGGGGGCACACGGAGGGGGTGTCAGGCGGGGCCTCAGCGATGTCCAGGAGGAACTAGGAGCAGAGGGGGCTGCAGGGACCTATGAGATGAGCCTGGGACAGCTGAGCAGGGAGAGTCCCAACCCCAGCTGCCAGGTGGGTCTTGGGTCCCTTTTACGTTTGTTCCGCGAGCACTTCCTAGCCCCCCCCCCGCCCCTGCCCCGCCGGCATGTGCTGAGCTCCCCAGTGGGGCAACCCACAGACGCAGCGTGTGTCCTCCGGAGACAGACGTCTGTCAGTCACGGGCACACGTGTGCTCAGTGCTTCCCACACGAGGACAGAGGGGCGGCCGGGCTCTGAATTCAGAGGGAAGACCTCCTGAGTGCATGACCTGAGGACCAAGGGGAGGGGAGAGTGTTCCAGAATGTGAACTCTTTCCTCCCTCCCTCTCTCCTTCCCTTCCTCCCTTTCTTCCTTCTTCCCTTCCTCCCTCCCTCCCTTCCTTCCTTCCTCCCTCCTTCCCTTCCTTCCTTCCTTCCCTCCCTCCCTCTCTCCCTTCCTTTTCCTTTCTTCATTGTCATATTCCCACTACCTAGAGCAGAGCTTGGCACATAGCAGATGCTCCTAAATATTTGCTGAAAGAGTGAATTACAGGAATTGCATGTGCAAAGACCCTGAGGCAGCAAAGGGAACCATGTTTAGAAGGAGGGAGAGATTAGCCCAAGGAGAGGAGGGCGAGTTGATCCAAGCTGGGGTCCAGGGGGACATCGGAGAAGGCCTGACCCTGCCCTACTTGGCAGAGCTGCAGGTCGCCTTCCAGGAGTTTGATCGGGATCAGGACGGCTACATCGGCTACCGGGAGCTGGGCGCCTGCATGCGGACGCTGGGCTACATGCCTACGGAGATGGAGCTCATCGAGATCTCCCAGCAGATCAGTAGGTGCCTCCGACCCACCTGTCCCCACGTCTCCAGAGGCCAGGGCTGGGCAGCTGGGCAGCCAGGCCGGGAGATGCCTGCTGGTTGGCCCTGAGCCCAGACCTCGCCATTCTCAAGGCAAAGGACTCTGCTCCAGAGCCACCATCCCTATGCGGTGGGCAGGGCGAGGACCACCATTCCCATTTCTTATATGAGGAAACTGAGTCTCTGAAAGGTTACGTGACTTGCCCAAGGTCACACAGCCAGGTCATTGGAGCCAGGGCTGGAACCCAACCGAACTCTTTGGGAAAATTAAGGAAAGTCACCCAAAACCCAGATGGCCCAGCCTGTGGGCCCGGGGGGAGGGGGGGGCGCAGGGAATGGGCCGGCCAGAGGGAGAGCAGGGGCAGAGGAGGCCCGGCTGGGCTCGATCGCTGATGCGCACGGCCCGCAGGTGGCGGGAAGGTGGACTTTGAGGACTTTGTGGAGCTGATGGGCCCCAAGCTGCTGGCCGAGACAGCAGACATGATCGGCGTCCGGGAGCTGCGGGATGCCTTCCGAGAGGTGCGGCCCCTGGGCTGGGGCGGGCGGGGCCTGTGTGTGTGTGTGTGTGTGCATGTGTGTATATGTGTGTGTGTGTACATGTGTGTTTCCCTAGGCTCGGGGGCAGGCAGGGCCTGTGTGTGCGTGTGCGTGTGCATGTGTGTGCATGCACGTATGCATGTGTGTATATGTGTACGTACATGTGTGTGTCCCTGAGCTAGGGGGTAGGCGGGGCCTGTGTGTGTGCATGTGTGTACGCATGTATGCGCGCGAGTGTGTGTCCGTACGCGCGTGTGTGTACATGTGTGTGTGTGTGTGCGCGCGCATGTGCTGTGAGTGAGGGGCTGAGTGAGTGGATGGTCCCTCGGTGACCCCGCACCACGACCAACGCCCCACAGTTTGACACCAACGGGGACGGCTGCATCAGCCTGGGCGAGCTCCGGGCGGCCCTCAAGGTCCTGCTGGGCGAGCGCCTGACCCAGCGGGAGGTGGACGAGATCCTGCAGGACATTGACCTCAACGGGGACGGCCTGATCGACTTTGAAGGTACCGCCACCACCCCCTCTGGAGGCTTTACAGATAAAGGACACGCAGGCAGCGCCTCCTCTGTGGGCCGGGAGAAGCGAGTCGGGCAGCTCTTAGGAAAGGGCGGATGGAGCCGCGCTCTGAGTCTGACCCAGCCCCAGCCCCAGCCCCTGCTCTCCACTGCGCTCCCTCAGAGGAGCACAGGACTCAGTCACGGCAGGAAGCCTCGGGGAGTCCGTGTGGAGCCCCGGAGTCGCTCCCGAGTTCCCCAGCAGCCAAAGCAAAGAGAAAACGGCTGAGTTACCAGACGTTTTCTGTCCACAAGACCAAGCCCCTCTTCTGGGCCTAGAGACAGACCTATTACCGGCCAGACCCGGTACCGGTAGACCCGCTTGTCCACAGGCCCTCACACCCCAAGGCCAGGATTTTGGCTCCGCCCCTAGTGGGGTCCCCAGAACAGACGCGCAACCGTGCCTTTGCCCCGGCAGAGTTCGTGCGGATGATGTCTCGCTAAGCCTGGAGGCAGCGGAGAGGACGTGAGACCGCGGCCACTGCCCACCAGTGTGTTCCTGGAGCCCACTGCCTCCAGCTGGGACCCTCTGCCTCTCCCCCCACCCCACCCTCTACCCCCCGCCCCCACCTGTGTGCCGCGCCCTCGCCTGCCCTCACCCCACCCCTGCTCCTCCACCAACCCCATCTCTGCTTCTCTGACAATAAAGGACCTTCAGACCTGGGAGATGGCCTTCACCTCACTTCCTCACCCTGGAGGGCCCAGGATTTGGTCCCCAGAGGTCAAGTCCTGGGTCACAAGCCCCCCCACCCCCCTGGATTGTGAGCTCGGGGTGAGCCGGGCCCCTCTGTGGATCCTGGACGCAGCCCACAGCAAGGGCGAGACCCTCCTGCAATCTTGCCATTTCTAAGGTCACCTCACGACCTGCTTCCTGGGGGACCCGCATGACATGTCTGCTCACACACACCCCCACCCCCCCGTCTCCCTGCCCCATTTCCAGATTGAGTGATTCGCTGAGGTCAGACAGCGCCACTGACCTCTCTGCCCCCGACCACGTGGTGCCAGCCACCGGGTTATTCTTCCTAAAATAGTCTTGCATTTTGCGACACTCCTGTCCAGGGACGGGCCACGATCCCCCTTGGTCCTCAGATGAACCCACCCCTGGGCCTGGCACCAGAAGTCTCTGGGAGGACAAGGGACTAGCACAGTCCGGTACAATCCGGATGAAGGGGAGGTGGGTTCGCACTCGGGCCTGGAGACCCTACCATCACAGTGCCAACCAGAGAGGACGGCTGAGGGTCAGGGTGGCCCGGGACAGGCCTCAGCCTCCTCCGGCGACAGCGAAGGCCTGGTCTGCGGAGCTGGGCTGACTGGGAGGAAGATGAACCTGACCGTCAGACCCACACCTGGTCCTCATCGACGTCCCAGGGACCGAACAGATGGCAGCCCCCGGTGCCCTGCCCAGCCCAGAGCCTGCCCACCGAGGTGCCAAGGGCTGGCTGCAGCAGCTCAGCATCACTCTCCCGGACGATCCCAATTAATCCTTAATCCCCATTAGGGCTCTCTCCTGCCAGCCAGCCTGGCCCACCCAGGAGGAGGACTTGCCCCAGGCCAGCGGCTTCCCGCCCTCCCTCCGACACCCTCCACCCGACACCCTCCACCCGCTGGTGCCCTGGCCTGGCTGCCTGAGAGGCCTGTCCTCTTCGCAGGGGTTGGAGGGTGCAGGCCAGGGGAGACTGGACCCCGCTCAGCGTTAGCCTCCCACCACCCTGTGGCACCGCCCCCCCCCCCCTGCCTGGGCGGCTCTGCGGTTGGTGGGTGGAGGGAGGTGCTGGGAGGGATTGGATTACCCGCAGCGTACAGGCTGGCACCAGAGGGTCCACCGCTCCACCAGGTCTCACACATGCCCTCTCGCCCCACAAGGCTGCGAGCCCAGAAGGTCTCAACGATTTAAGTTCACTTTATTTATTATTCATTTATTTAAAATGTATTTTATTGATTTTTTACAGAGAGCAAGGGAGAGGGATAAAGAGTCAGAAACATCAATGAGAGAGAAACACCGATCAGCTGCCTCCTGCACGCCCCCCACTGGGTATGTGCCTGCAACCAAGGTACATGCCCTAGACCAGTGGTCGGCAAACTGCGGTTCACGAGCCACACGTGGCTCTGGAGCCGTGGTTTGCCCCGCTCTGTCAATTAATGAGTTTGCCCACCACTGACCTAGACTCTCGATTCCAATAATTACAGGCTGTTGTTGTTCCTTGTGATGAAGCCCCTATCCCAGTGGTCGGCAAACTCATTAGTTAACAGAGCGGCAAACCGCGGCTTGCGAGCTGCAGTTTGCAGTCTGCTACCTAGACCGGAATGGAACCTGGGACCCTTCAGTCTGCAAGCCGACACTCTATCCACTGAGCCAAACCGGTTAGGGCCAGACTTTGCTTTTTAAATTTTATGATCTTGACAGTATTGAGGAGGACTGGTGAGGTGTTTTATATATTTTAGATAATGTCTCCGAACTGAAATTTGTCTGTCTTCTTCACGATTAGTCATAGTTATGGGTTGGGGGAGAAGAGCACCGAGGCAAGGTGCGTCTCTCATTTTTCCTATTGACGGTGCGTACTGCCAGCATAACATCACTATTGATGTTGACCTTGACCAGCTGGCTGAGGCCGTGTTTATCAGATTTCTATTCTATAAGATTACTCCTTTTTTCTCTCTTCCCTTACTACACTCTTTGGGAGGAATTCACTATGCATAGCCCACATTTAAGGGCACAGTAGCCACATAAATTATTTGGAATTGGAATTCTTCTGTATGGAAGATTGGCCTCTTCTCCCCCACTGATTCATTTATGTGTTTATTCAATCAATCATGTGTTTCTACCCATATGGACTCACAGGTATTTATTCTGTACTTGACGTTATAACCCAACACTATTTCACTTATTCTGTTGTTCCAGTGGACCAAGTTTGGGCCACTGGAAACTCAGTGTGCTTCTGTCTCCCTTTCACATTCTCTCTACTGATGTATCGTTTTTCTTTGTTATTTTAATTGAATTTATTGCGATGACGTTGGTCACTGAAATTATACAGGCTTCAGGCGACAAGTCTATATAATACATGGCCTGTCTTGTGCATCCACCACCCCAAGTTAAGTCTCCTTTGGGGTCTTGATTTTGTTTTCAGCATTTTATTATTTTCTGCACTATAAAATGCCCTGGGATCAGGTTGTATATTTCCTGCCCTAGCCCTTGAACCAGCCATTTCCGCAAGGAACTCTGGTTCATTTTATTGGAGAATGGTGTTAGAAACCAAGACCTGGCCGAAACCGGTCTGGCTCAATGGATAAAGTGTCTGCCTGCGGACTGAAAGGTCCCAGGTTCGATTCCGGCCAAGGGCATGTACCTTGGTTACCGGCACATCCTCTGTAGGGATGTGCAGGAGGCAGCTGATTGATGTTTCCAACTCTCTATCCCTCTCCCTTCCTCTCATTGATGTTTCCAACTCTCTATCCCTCTCCCTTCCTCTAAGAAATCAATAAAATATATTTAAAAAAGAAAGAAAGAAACCAAGACCTGGACACAAGATTGCTTCTAGGCCCTCTCAGTTGATACAGTGTGAGGAGATCCGTGTAGACAGTAACCTCTGTGTATACATATACATTTATAAATGTTTCTACATGTTGCCAACTGTATCTATCTTTAGCTACACCTGAGTTCATACTGACGGCTCTGGTTTCTATCCACTATCACACCAGTCAGCCTAGCTTGCTCCCCTGGCTTAGCTATAACTTCTCATCCCGGCAGTAAGAAACTGCTCATCCCACATCTACGAAGTTTTCAGTTCTGGTGGATGTGAGCCGTGTTTTCAGAAGGGGTAGCCTGTACACCTTGGGAAAGGCCCTCACCAACCAGAGCGCAATGCTTTGTGCAATTCCCTTTGCCTTTACTCTTCCAGGTTAGCAACTTATTCCCTGCCCGCTTCAACGAGGCTGTTTTATATATACATTTCAATACAGCTGATTCCTTAGTCAGATTCTGCATCCCATCCTAGGATCCCCGACTGCCTAAATGATTTTTCTAAAATTTATACACATTCAAGTTTACTCTTTGACAGACGCTTAATGTGCTGATCTCACCGTTACAGTATCCTACAGAATAGTTTGCTGCCCTAAAAAAAAGGTCCCCTCTGCTTGCGCACTCAATTCTACCCCTCAGCACCCCTGGCAACCAGGGACTTACTTTCTGCGTAAGTTTGCCTTTTCCACAATGTCATACAATTGGAGTCATACGTGCTGTGGCTTCTTCAGACTGGCTTCTTTCATTTAGCAATATGCCTATCTGTGTTGTTTCATAGCTAGAGAGATTCTTTTCTTTTATTGCTGAGTAATAGTCTATGGTAGGAATGTGTCAGAGTTTGTTCACATACTGAATATCACCTCCTCCAGGAAGCCTTCTGTGCTGTCACCACCCGGGCCCCTTCCTCCAAGTCCCAAAGCACCCTGTCCCAGCCTCCACACTGTCTCACTGCACGGTGTGCATTTGCGGTGCCTTCCTTGAGAACAGGAGCTCCTGAGGACAGATGCATGGCCATTCATTTCCATATCAGTGTCTAGCAAAGGCTTGGCATTTAGGACAGAGTCAGAAAATGTTTGCTGGATGCCCTAGCTGATTTGGCTCAGTGGATAAAGCATCCGCCTGGGGACTGAAGGGTCCCAAGTTCGATTCCAGTCAAGGGCACATGCCCGGATTGTGGGCTCGATTCCCAGTGGGAGTTGGAAGTGCAGGAGGTAGCCGATCAATAAATCCCTCTCATCATTGATGTTTCTATTTCTCTCCTTCTCCTTTTCTCTCTGAAATAAAAAAAATACTTAAGAAAAACAGTATCTATTGTGGTACTTAACCATTGACAAATAATTTTTTTAAAAAAAGAAAGAAAAGATTTGTTGGATGAGTGAATGGACGTCACGAAAATGAGAAAAACTACAGACTTGGAGGCATGGAGGGCACACAAGGACAGAGTTTGTAGGGAGAAGGAGCCTGGGAGAAAGGGTTAGTGTTTGGCGAGAGCGTAAGATCGAGGGTAGCGAGGAATGAGGTTTGGGGGGAAGGTGCTGGGTGGGCAAATGGAAAGGCTTGGAGGCACTGGAGTGGGACAGAAAGGAGAAGAAAACAATAAACACTTTATAATCATTTAATCCACACGACAACCCTGTGAGATAGTGATGAGCGTCTCCATTTTTATAGTCGGAGAAACCGAGGCACGTCGAGGCAAGCCCGGGAGAAATCCGCCCGTGGGGGTGATGAGCGACCCGCACCGCCATCCTGACTCCAGTGCAATTCTCCTTTTTGGGGGGCGCAGGGCCCGGGGTGCAGTAAGTACTGAACAAAGGTCAGTGCTGTTCCTGCGATTGTCATGACGTGGCCCAGGCGCGGGGGGCCTTGGAGGTCGCCCTTGGGTCCCACACTAGCCCAGACCCGAGAGCGAGGCCAGAGGCGCGCCGGTGGCGTCGGTGCGGGGCCCGTTTCCATAGGAACGAGCGGATGCTGTAGGAGGGCGCGTGCGCAGAGAGGGAACAGGTTGTTGAACCGGCGAAAGGTGACGTAAAAGCGCACGGGGTGAGACGCAGGGCTCGGGACGTCAAAGCCCTGCGTCCTCCGGCGTCCCGGGCGGAGGAGAGGCGCGCTCCTCGGCGGCGGTAACAGCAGCGCACATGGGCCGAGCCTACCGCCGCCCCCGCTGAACCGAGGCCGGGCGGCGCCACGAAGCCGACGTGCGAGGCAACGCGAGCGAGGCGTGGGGGCCGCGCCCGCACCCCCGAAGACCCCCCCCTCCCCAGAGGGGAACCGCCGGCGGCTGGACCCGGGTCCCGGCTCCGAGGCCCCGCCTCTCGAGGCTTGGGACTAATCGGTTTGAGAGCGCGCGGTGCCGAGCCGCGAACTCGCCAATTGCGGAGGGCGCCGGACACGGCCCAATCCGAAGCAGACAGGTGCGAGGTCCGGAAGGCGGAGGCCAATCAGCAGCGGTTGCGGCCTGTTGGGGCCGGCCTTGGCCAATGAGGAGGCCCGAGTGACATCTCCGCCCGCCAATCGGGAGTGAGAGAGCGTTTGTGCCTGTCCGCCCTTCCGGCCGGAGCTCTATTTACTAGGGGCGTGCAGCCCGCCTGCCAATCAGAGCGCAGCTGAGTGGCCAGGCAGCCAACCCCGGAGGAGCGGCCGGCCGACGTCCGCCGCACCCAGGAGTTGGGGATGTCCTACAAACCCATCGCCCCCGCCCCCAGCAGCACCCCGGGCTCCAGCACCCCTGGGCCCGGCACCCCAGTCCCGACAGGTGAGGATCCAGCTCCGTTCTGGTCCGTCTGCCCGGGCGGTCGCGGTCCCGAAAAGAAGACGGCCCCGAGTGCTGCAGTTCGGGGCCTGTCACCTCCGCCACTCCCCGGGCCTCGGTGTGTTTGCCTGCGAAGTGGGCGTGGTCGCGCGTGCGGGGCTGGTGGGGGGCCGGGGGGGGGGGGGTCTGCCCCTGAAGCTGAGCCTCCTGGAATGAAAGCTGAGCCTTTGGAAGGAATCGGGTGAGTCCGACCGGGGGGTGGGGGGGGCTTTGGAACGCCGCCGGGAAGCGATGTCCCTGTCCCACTCTGACCTCCTTCACCCGTCCCTTGTTACAGCCGGAAGTGTCCCCTCGCCGTCGGGCTCGGTGCCTGGAGCTGCCGCCCCTTTCAGACCGCTCTTTAACGACTTCGGGCCGCCCTCCATGGGCTATGTGCAGGTGAGTGGGGCCGAGAGACCGCCCGTGGCCGGCCCTCCGCCCCCGGGGCCTGAGCTCCCTAACCCTGTCCCCTCTTGACCCAGGCAATGAAGCCACCCGGCGCCCAGGGCTCCCAGAGCACCTACACGGACTTGTTGTCGGTCATAGAGGAGATGGGCAAGGAGATCCGGCCCACCTACGCCGGCAGCAAGAGCGCCATGGAGCGCCTGAAGAGAGGTGAGTGAGGCCGGGCCCGCCCCCAGGAAGGACGCACCTCTGGAGGCCGCCTGAGCCAAGCCTAGACTAGGGGCAGGATGGCTCCCCACAGGTGTATTGAACCGAAGTGGAACCGAGTTGCTTTCCAGGGAAGGACCAGGGAATTTGCATTTCAACAGGATCCATGTGAGGGTTAGCCAGATCTCATCTAGCCCTTCGTTAGATTACGGTCCCTTCTAATCCGGTGGTTCTCAACCTTCCTAAGGCCGGCGACCCTTTAATGCAGTTCCTCGTGTGGTGGTGACCCCCCCAACCATAAAGTTATCTTTGTTGCTACTTCATCGTTGTCATTTTGCTACTGTTAATGAATCGTCATGTAAATATCTGTGTTTTCCGATGGTCTCAGGCTCTACAGCAGCGGCTCTCAACCTGTGGGTCGCGGTTGAGAACCACTAGCAGGGTCGCCTAAGACCATCGGAAAACACAGGTACTTAACATGACGATTCGTTAACAGGCACCACAACGTGTGAGGAACTGTAGTAAAGGGTCGAGGCATTAGGAAGGTTGAGAACCGCAGCAGCTGAAAGGAAAGGGGGTGGGGAGGGAGAGGTCTTCTTCCGGAGGGTGTGGGTGGGAGGGGAGGGTCGCTGAGACCCTGTGTGTTACTTCCCCATCCCCACTCCCACCCCCACCCCAGGCATCATCCATGCCCGGGCCCTAGTCAGAGAGTGCCTGGCAGAGACAGAGCGGAACGCCCGCACGTAACAGGAAGCACCTCCGCCTCCGAGTCTGGACCTTTCCCGGCCACTGCAGGGCACCTGCTTCTCCCTGGCCTTCACCCCGAGTTGCACTTCCTGTCCTGTGTCCCTTGGTGGGTACTCTCCAGGAACCAGGGGGTGGCTCTCGCTCGTTGGCAGCACTAACTTGGAACCCCTGGAATCCTTAGCAGCGAGGTCACCGTGTGTCCCACTCATGAGCTGCCATCAGCGTTGATCCAGCTGGCGTTTTCTTCTTCCTGTAGCCCCCACGACTCAGCACTTAACCCGGGACTTCTCACCACTTTGTCCCAGACCCCTCCCCCCCCCAGCAGGGCTTCAGAAGGCCTGTCACCTCCCTGCCTTGTCTCCTGGGCCATAGCCTCTCTTTTCTCAGTGTGTCTTTTGCTAAACATGTCCTTTTTGTATAAATAAAAGATAATTTGGAGTTGTTCTCTCAGCTCTTAGCCTTTCTGAGTTTGGTACTTGGGCTCAGCCTGGTGGCCGGGAAGAAGCAGGGACAGAGAAGACTCCGAGGGGGGGCAGCGGGTGGGAGAGAGGCCAACGCAGCCTGGCCTGCCTTGCCCCGGGCTGTCCATTCACCCTGGGAGGGAGGACCCTGTTCCTGTCCGTCTGCCCGCCGCCTTCCCAGCTTTCAGTAGTGGGAAGAGTTGAGCGCTGAGAGCCTGGCCTTGCTCCGCATGGTGCCACCAGGGGGCAGTGCAGGGCCTTGGCCTCCGCCACAGCTGGAGGGCAGTGTCACCAGCCTGGGCCTCCAGGGTTCTACCTCTGGATTAGCAGTGATGCCTGGCAAGGTGGAAATGCCAGCTCCCTTAAGCCACGCCTTCATGCCTTAATGCCCTCACAGCCTAAGCTGAATCAGCCCTCAGAGGCTCTGAGCACACCCCATCTCTGCCTCCCTCCCCGGAGCACCTGTAAAGCAGGGCCAGGGGCAGGGGACTGGCTTCCAGCGTGGGTGCTGCCATCCACTGACCCGGGGCCTTCAGGGGGCTGGGCGTGGTTCACCAGCCCCACCCAAGGGTGTCTGAGCCTTTGCCCAGAGTCTGGTGGCTGGTTGGCCAGACTTGTGGACCCGGAAGGTATAGATGGGGCCACAGTGAGGGGCTAGTGACTGAAGGCCTCTGCTTGGGTGTGTGGCTGAAGGACCCTTGAGACCTGGAGCGCTGGAATCCCACCCCCTAAGTACAGTAGAGGCAAGCCAGGGACCAGCTTCCGGCCAGGCTTTGGGGAGGCCTGGTTGGGGAAGGCATTCCCCGCTCTCAGCGGTGAGGGGCTGGGAGGAAGGGGGCCGGGCTCTGTCACCGTTCCCCGGCGCACGGCGGGCTGGGCTGGCCCGGGGATAAAGCCCACAGTGCCGGGGGTTCCGAAAAGCGCACACGGAGTAAAAAGCACCGGCATCTGGAGAACTGCGGCTTCCCGCCCCGCCTGGGGAAGGAAGGAAGGGGCCGCCCTCCTCGGCCGCAGGCGGGGCTGCCGGGACCCCGCAGGGGTGGGGAGGGCCCGCCAGGCCCAGGAAGGGGGCGGGGCGGCCGCAGTGACGCGGCGGGTGGCGGGGAGGAACGGCCGGGGCGCCCGAGGGCGGACGAGGAGAAAGGTCGAGGCCATGGGCCGGCGCTGCGCCTCCCGGGGGTCCGGCCACTGCTGGGACCCGAGACCAGGGCTGGGGACGTTCCGGGCTCAGACCCACCGCCGGCTCGTCCGCGCCCGAGCCCGGTGAGGGGCGCCCGCCCTCCGCTAGAGGTGAGCCGGCACGGCCAGGAGCCCGAGGGGGCCGGGGCCGCGGGCGCAGGGGGAAGTGGGAACAATGGGCCGCTCGCCTGCTCGCCGCGGGCCAGGTGGTGGGCTCGCTGGGTGCCCGGGGCGCGGGTGAGCGGGGCGGGCGCTCAGGACTGGAGCCCGGGGGTGCCCAGCGGAGCCGCTCGTGCCCCGGCCGAAGAGGCGCCCGCCTGGGCAGGATGCTGGGAGCCGGGGACCGGGCTGCCGGCCTTGTTGGGGAAGGCAGGTCTGGGGGGGCGGAGCGGCAGTTCTCTGTCCTGGAAGGCAGGTCCGGGGGTGGGTGTGGGGGACGCTGGCAGATGCTAAGAGGAGGGGCGCACGGGCTGCTCCGTGGAGATACCCCAGGGGCAGAGTTTGAAGTGGACGAAGGGAGCGGGGGACACGAGACCCCACCGACTCCAGGAGAGGGATGCGGGGGGCGCGCCCAGGACCGCCTGCGGAGGGCAGGCCGGGAGGAGGGGCGCGGGGGCGCCAGGGGGCGGTCCCCGAGGGGGGCTGTTTCGAGGGGGCTTAGGACGCGGCGGGAAAGGCGAAGGTGGCCAGCTCGGCGCTGCTCCGGGGGGCGCGCGTCAGCTCGCGGTTGCCATGGCGACGGGCTGGCGGGGGGCGGGGGCTCCGCGGAAAAGAGGTCAGCGCTCCGCCTCGCTGCGGCTCCCGGCTCCCCGCGGCGGCGCTGGGTTCGCTGCTGCCGCCCCGGTGGTGGGCCCGGGCATGGGGTCCTGCGGCCGGAGCCCCTCGGCCTGCGCGCCGGGCTCGGGACTGCGCGCCGCCGCCGCCACCGCCGCCGCCGCCCCGCACTGACACTCGCGCCGTGCCCTGCGCCAGGCGGAGCGGAGGCCGCGCGCATCCCGCCGAGCGCCTTCAGGATGCTCATCAAGGAGTACCACATCCTGCTGCCCATGAGCCTGGACGAGTACCAGGTGGCCCAGCTCTACATGATCCAGGTGAGCGCGGTGGGCAGCGGGAGGCCGAGGCGGCCGACCTTCCTGCAGGAGCGCGCAGGCCGCCCCTGGGATAGGGGGCCGGGGTTCAGCCCCGCCGGTCCTGCTCCTGCTCCTGCTCGGGCCTGGAAAGGGCTGCGGCCGGAGGAGGAGAGAGGGGTCCCCCTGCAAATGCAAGGGGAGATCGTGAGGGCTGTGGGGGAACAAGGCAGAAGGGCCTAGGTGGCTCCCCATCCCCCAAGTGCCCAGCCTATGTCTGATCTCCTTTAATCCTCCTCAGCATCTGTAATCCTGGAGGGGCAGGGAGAACAGGGGGAGGCAGGAGTGAGAGGCGGGAAGGGGGAGGGGGTCCCCGGCGTTGGCAGGATCCTGGCAAGCCCAGGGCAGGGAGACGGGAGGACGGCATGGGATGAGGCACCGAAACCGTGAAACACGGGGGCAGCCGAGGCCGCGCTCCTGCCCCGTCCAGAGGGTAAGGAGGGCGGTCTGGGCTCAGGGGAAGGAGCAGAGGCCGGGCCTCGGGCTGTGAGAAAAATGTGCCAGGGCCGGCTCTCAGGGAGGGAGCGCCTGGGTCCTGGCCCTGAGGGAGGCCTGTGCCAGATGTGTCCTGAGTGTTCGGATCTGTCTTCTGGGGCAAGAGGGCCAGGATCCAGCCTGGGGGGGTGGGGAGGAGGGGGGGGAAGGGCCAAGTTTGGGCTCCAGAGCTATAAAAAGGCCGGATCTCAGTGCTCTCAAACTGGGAGGGGTGTGGCGGGAGCTGGTGGTGGGGTGCAGAGAGGCAGGGGGGCAGCGTCAGGTCCTCAGAGTGGCAAGACCCCTTTTACCCTCCTCAGCTGCCCCGGGAACACGTGCACCGAGCTCCCGCCTCCGGAGCCTGCACCAGCTCGCCTCTGCCTGAATCCTCCCCCCACCCCCATCCACTCAGGGCCCCCACCCTGCCTTGAAGCCAGGTTCAAAGTTTCTCCCCGAGGCCTATCTACAGAAATAGCAGTCCCTATCTCAGTCCCCCTTGCCCTAATCCAGGCTTTCTTTTCCCCATTGCACTTTATCTCCAGCATACCATATAATTTCCTTTTTTTTTTTTCTGTGTCTGTCTGCCTCCAGGAGAACATGAGCTCCAGGAGGGCGGGGGTCTTGATTCTGTTGAACGTACCCCAATTAGTACAATCCTAAACAAAGCCTGGACTGAAGCAGACACTCAGTAGAGCTTTGAATGAGTGCCTGAGTGCTGGCTTGCAGGACCCAGGGGAGACTGGACAGCAGCTGTGACTTGATCCCAGGAGCAGCAGGGGGCAGGCTAGGGTCCCTGGGCATTGGAAAGGCGGGGACCAGCACCCCCAGGCGCCCCGGGAGAGTGGGGATCCCAGGAGCTGAGCTGGGGCTGAGCTCGCTTTCTGCTCTGTCCTGGACGCAGAAAAAGAGCCGGGAGGAGTCGAGCGGTGAGGGCAGCGGCGTGGAGATCCTGGCCAACAGGCCCTACACGGACGGGCCGGGCGGCAGCGGGCAGTACACGCACAAGGTGTACCACGTGGGCTCCCACATCCCAGGCTGGTTCCGGGCGCTGCTGCCCAAGGCCGCCCTGCAGGTGGAGGAAGAGTCCTGGAACGCTTATCCCTACACCCGAACCCGGTGAGTGAGAGGGGACAGGCCTGGGGCCACGAGGGGGCGAGCCCTGGCGAGCACAGCGGTGACCCTTGCTCCTAACCTCTGCCCAGGTATACCTGCCCCTTCGTGGAGAAATTCTCCATCGAAATAGAGACCTATTACCTGCCTGACGGCGGGCAGCAACCAAACGTCTTCAACCTGAGCGGGGCTGAGAGGAGACAGCGCATCCTGGGTGAGGCCTGCCGCCAGTGGGGGGGTGGGAGGGACTCTGGGGACCTCTCAGGCCACCTGACGCCTCGATGGGTAGCTCCCGACAATTCCCAGGCTCTCTCGGGCCGTGGCTTCCTGTCTTCGAAAGGATGCCCTCCTGATGCCAAGGCAGAGAGGGGCGGCGGGGGCGGGAGGGGCTGGCGGTGCTCAGTGCTGCTGGGACCCCCGCAGACACCATAGACATCGTGCGGGATGCCGTGGCCCCCGGGGAGTACAAAGCCGAAGAGGACCCCCGGCTGTACCGCTCCGTGAAGACAGGCCGGGGACCGCTGGCCGATGACTGGGCACAGAAGGCGGCGCAGACGGGGCCCCTCATGTGCGCCTATAAGCTGTGCAAGGTGGAGTTCCGGTACTGGGGCATGCAGGCCAAGATTGAGCAGTTCATCCACGATGTCGGTGAGCACCCGGCCGAGGGCGGTTCCACTGACCCGGCGGGCACCTGCCAAGCTCTTGCAGACAGGATGCTCTCAGGCCGCAGGGGACACAGAGGCGTAAAGCCCTCGTTGCCACTTGATGTGGTGAGCGCTGGGGCAGAGGGGAGCAGCACAGTCTGCCGGGGGCTGGGGCAGGAACAGCCTGAAGGCACAGGAGGAGTCAGCAAGGCAAGAAGCTGGTGACATGGTCTCAAGGTCAAAGATTCCAAACCGTCCTGTGCCTCGAGTGAGACTTAGGGACCTTCAGGAGGGTCACCAGCCCCACCCGGCAACATGCTAAGTGCAGGCTTAGACTATGACTCTGAGGTCATTCCCAGGGTCCCTCCCACCCCCAGCGCCCTCCCAGAGACCCATCTTCTCTCTGGTCTTGATATCCGGGAACCCCTGTTTCACACCACCCTAAACCCAACGCCACAGCTCCTGCCCTCCATCCTGCCCCACCTCCCAGGCCTGAGGGTGGGCCAGCTACAGTTAGAAAGAGCCCTGGCCCGGATGGGGGTGTCCAAGGGCCTGGGTTCACATACAGACTCTCATGGAACCCCCATCGAGCCACTGCCCATCTCTGCACCTGAACTTTCCCTTCTGTAAACAGTGGGAGAGGGAGGTGAGATTGGGCCAGATGTTAAAAGCTAATGTTGGTCACAACATGCAAGATCTCCCTTAACACACACAACACTTCTCAAGGTAAGGACTATTATTCCCATTTTACAGATGAGGAAATTTAGCTCAGAAAGTAGTACAAGCTCCTTGTCTTACATTTGGAAAAACACCAAAGGCACAGATAAGAGAATAAAATCACCCACGTATCACCACTATTAAGATTCAGATAGATTTCCTTCCAGAGGTTGATCATTGTAATCCAACCATCATTACTGTATTTCCTAGACACTGAGGTCTTAAACTTTATTCCCCTGCCTCAGATGAAAATATCCCAGACCGGGTATCGTCTTTCCCTCCAGCCTTCTTTTAGTGCCAACACTTCCATTAACTATTAGCACCTTCATTAACCATCAGCAATTTCATTAGGCTGTTAATGCCTTAATTGTTAACTCCTCTGAAGAAGTCGGTGGAAAGAGTGAGAGGAGCGTTGGTTCCAGCTTCCCGTGGGGTGGGGATGCGGCCAGTGCTCAGAGTTGGGGTGCCCAGAGGATAGAAGAGGTAGTGGTCAACGAGGGGCGTCGGGGAGGAAAGGCAAGTGTCCCAGTTTCCACTCCCATCCCCTGGGTAGCACTCGCCCTGCCCTGCTCCGTGGCTCTGGGGAGGCGATGTGCCCAGGGGAGCCATTAACCGACCTTGAAGGCTGAGCGTGTGGACGCTGTGGCCGGGAGCTGGGGGCGGGGAGGGCATCGTTCTGAGGCCCGGGCACCTCCAGGTCTTCGCCGGGTGATGCTGCGCGCCCACCGCCAGGCCTGGTGCTGGCAGGACGAGTGGACAGATCTGAGCATGGCTGACATCCGGGCCCTGGAGGAGGAGACGGCCCGCATGCTGGCTCAGCGCATGGCCAAGTGCAACATGGACAGTGAGGGGCCTGAGGCCCCGCCCTCTGGGAAGCCAGGCACTGAGACCCAGGGTGGGGCCAGCCACACGGGGACCCCCGATGGGCCTGAGGTCCCCCTGGGGCCCGACGCCTCACCTGACACCAGCTTCGGCAAGCAGTGGTCCTCATCCTCCCGGTCCTCCTACTCGTCCCAGCATGGAGGTGAGGCTGCCGCCCGGCGGGTGGGAGGGGTGGGGGGTAGGGGGGTGGGAGAGAGTCACCCACTGGCAGGCTGATTCCCCGGCTGATGCTGATGTGGTCCTGCAGGGGGCGTGTCTCCCCAGAGCTTGTCTGAGTGGCGCATGCAGAACATTGCCCGGGACTCAGAGAACAGCTCCGAAGACGAGTTCTTTGATGCCCACGGTCAGCCTCGTGGGCCCCCGGGGGCGGTGGGTGTGTTCCCCAGAAAGGCCTTCCGCCGCCTGACACACGGGTCTTCCACTCCTTGTCCCTTCAGAAGGCTTCTCGGACAGTGACGAGGTCTTCCCCAAGGAGATGACCAAGTGGAACTCCAACGACTTCATCGACGCCTTCGCCTCCCCCATCGAAGCCGAGGGGGCGCCAGGTAGGGCTGCCAGCACCCCACATGCAGTGGGGACTTGGAAAACAAGTCAGTCCTAATTTCGTGAGGTCCTAGAATGCATGTCAGTCCAGGGAGGGTGTTCATTAAGTAGATGGATAGCGAGTGGGTGATGGGGGTATGGGGGATGGCTGGACGGTACTCGGGGTTCAGACCCAGCACAAAGAGTGGAGCAAGTCATTCGGAGGCAGGAGGGCTCACACGGGAGCTGGGGTCTCGGCTGGATCTGGAAGGGTTGGACTGAACTTTCTGTGTGGATGGACAGGTTCTAGCCTGTAGGCCCTTGCAGGTATCCAGCACATGAAATGTGCTCAGTGTGAGCCAAGAACTGAAGTTTGAGTTGTATTTTAATTCATTTCGATTTAAACGAGGACAACTGGATAGTGGCTACCATTTGGACAGGGCAGAGTTAGGAGGAATTTTCCAAGCCAACAGGATTGTGGGAAGAGGCATCCCTGGTGGGGGAGGAGCTGGGAAATGTGAAATGCCCTGGGAGAGTTGCGGGAGAGGTCAGAGGAAGGCGGGGGCTGGGCGAACCACTCAGGCAGACCAGGAGGCTCTGTCCGATGAAGGGATCCCCACAGCCCCCTCCGCCTCCTCCACCGCTGTCCCCTGTCCCACAGACCCCGGAGCCGAGGCTGCCAAAGAAATGAGGGACGGGGCCCGAGCACCCCGGGACTCCGAGGTAATTACGATCAGCCACCTGTGTCTCCGTGCTGCCCGCCCCCCTGCCAGGCCACCGTTCTGACCCCCCGGGACCCACTGTGCCCCGCAGGGCCCAGACGGAGCCGGGGAGCTGGGGCCCGAGGCGTGCGCGGTCCACGCCCTCTTCCTCATCCTGCACAGCGGCAGCATCCTGGACTCGGGCCCGGGAGACGCCAACTCCAAGCAGGCCGACGTGCAGACGCTGAACCTGGCCTTCGAGGCCATCACCCGCATCCACTTCCCGGAGGCGCTGGGCCACGTGGCGCTGCGCCTGGTGCCCTGCCCACCCATCTGTGCTGCTGCCTATGCCCTGGTCTCCAAGTACTGGTCACGGGTGGCAGGGCGGGGTTGGGGGGTGTACAGGGTCCCCAAGCTGCAGGGATCCACCTGGGGGTTCCTGGGACCGAGGAGACCCTCCTGGGGGGAGGGGGGGCCCAGGAGGTCAGACACCGTGGCCAGTCCGCCTCGGAGCCAGGCCTGTTTCTATCAGCGGCTCCAGCACACAGGCCTCTGGGGTGCGGCCGCTGTCCACCGAGGCCCCACGGCACTCGCACCTGCCAGCGGGCCAAGGGGCTGGGAGGGGGGCAGTGAAGGGGCTGCAGACCCCCCGCCACCCACCCACCCACCCACCCACCAACCCACCAACCTCCTCTTCCTCCAGCCTGAGTCCCTACAGCCATGACGGCGACAGCCTGTCCCGCTCTCAGGACCACATCCCGCTGGCCGCCCTGCCGCTCCTGGCCACCTCCTCCTCCCGATACCAGAGCGCCGTGGCCACGGTCATCGCCCGGACCAACCAGGCCTACGCCGCCTTCCTGGGCTCGGCGGAGGGCGCCGGCTTCTGCGGGCAGGTGGGGAGCTGGGACGTCCCGGGAGCCCGCTGGGGGCCCTCCCTCGCCGGTCAGCCCCTCCTGACGGTGCCCCCCTCTCGTCCAGGTGGTGCTGATCGGAGACGCCGTCGGCGGGATCCTGGGCTTCGACGCCCTCTGTCACAGCGCCTGCGCGGGCACGGGCAGCCGGGGCAGCAGCCGCCGGGGCAGCGTGGTCAGTGTGGCCGGCCCTGCTCCCCCGGAGGGCGGTGTCTCCCTCTCTCCGGAACGCGACCTCTGTGCCCTGCCGTCTTATCTTCTGCTGCCCCGCTCTGTCCCCTCCAGGGCTCTGCCCGCCCACTAGCTCTGACTCCCTGCCCGGCAGCCAAGCCTCTCTGCTCACTTCCAAATAAGTAGAAGCCACATCGTCTCCGTTCCTGAGGGTTTGTGGTCCTCTGTTCCTTCCAGAACAATGAGCTGCTCTCCCCGGAAATCGGCCCCATAAAGGACCCCCTGGCAGATGGGATGGAGGGGCTGGGCCGGGCCAGCCCGGAACCCTCGGCCCTGCCCGCCCAGCGCACCCCCAGCGACGTGGTCAATCCTGAACCTGAGGGCTCCCAGAACAGGTGACATTCCTGCCCCCTCCCCCCTCCCTCCCCACCCCCCCACCGGGCTGGTGCTGGGCTGGTGCTGGGCTGGTGCTGGGCTGTTGAGACGGCAGCTCTGAGCAGCCCTCGCACACAGCCTGCAGGTGGCCCCCACAACTGCCGCCGCCGCCTCCTTCTCCTCGGGGGAGCCCCGGCGGGCAAGCACAGCCTCCTGTCCACCCACTGCCACCTCGGAGGCCCCTGAGGGCTCCGTCGGCGCCACCCGCCTGGACTTCAAGGTCTCCGGCTTCTTTCTCTTCGGCTCCCCCCTGGGCCTGGTGCTGGCTCTGCGCAAGACCGTGATGCCTGCTCTGGAGGGTGAGCCCCGAGGAGGGGGTGGGGGCCGCGCCCCCTCCTTCTTCTGCCCCTCCCCCAGCTCCTGCACCTGCACCCCACCTGCGACGCTGGAGTTACTGCCACCCCTCACCGCCCCAGTGACATATCCTGGCTAGAGAAGGGGTTTGCCAAGGCCAAGTTTCCCACAAGGCACTGGGCGGAACTCACGCCCACAGATGCTCTGTGTGAGAAGAGGTCCAACCAGCACGGGAACCACTTCCTCCTGAACGCCCGCCCCCCCCCCCCCCCCCCCCCCCCCCCGAAGGGGGGGGGGTGTGGCATATTCTCAGCCCAGAGACCTGCCTCGCTGAGCAGGGCCCTGGTGACCTCCAGGGGGTGGAGTTTGGGAAGAGTTGGCTCAGGGTCACACAGCAGGTCAGGGTGCTGCTGCCCATCCCCCGCTGCCCCCCAGAATAATGCCCAGGTGAACTCCTCTCCCTCTATCTCCTGGCTACCAGTGGCCCAGATGCGCCCGGCCTGCGAGCAGATCTACAACCTCTTCCACGCGGCCGACCCCTGCGCCTGCCGTCTTGAGCCCCTGCTGGCCCCCAAGTTCCAGGCCATCGCCCCCCTGGCTATACCCCGCTACCAGAAGTTCCCCCTGGGAGACGGCACGTCCCTGCTGCTGGGTACGCCCCCAACCAAGATAAAGGGGAGCCGGAGGAGGGCCCCCAGCGGGATGAGGATGGGCCCCACCGCCTCAGGAGCCGTGAGGCAGCTCCCACATGGCGGGCGACCTCAGCCCCTGGGGAAGCCTGCAGGCCCTCGGACACTCTGTGCCCGTGGGTGGGGACTGGACTGGAGGAGGCGGAGGGCCACTGGTGTGCCCCTGTGAGAGCGGCCACGAGTGGATGGGAGGGGCCTGCTGTGTGTGGAGGCGTGCTTGTGTCCATAGGCACTGTGTTCTCACATGTTCATGCATGCATGTGGCCCCATGAGACAAGGGGGCCTGCCTTGGGATGGCGGTGCCAGGCTTTCTGGCAGGAATGTGGCAGGCTGCGGGGTGAGCGGAGCGGAGAGCGTGCCCACATCCAGATGTGGAGCAGTCCGGCCTCAGCCATGACCCGACCGGGAGGGCCGGCGGGAAAGATGGTGGAGGTGTGGGCGCTGAGGTGTGGGCGCTGACCTGTCCTGGAGCCCACCCGCTGCTGAGGCCGCCCCTCCTCCCGCAGCTGACACTCTGCAGACCCACTCAGGCCTCTTTCTGGAGGAGCTGGAGATGCTGGTGCCCTCAACGCCCACCTCTACCAGCGGTGCCTTCTGGAAGGGCAGTGAGTTAGGCGCCGAGCCACCCGCCCCGCCAGCTGCCCCCAGCACCGCCAGTGAGGTGGTGAAGAGTAAGTCAGCCAGCGAACGCCCCTGCCCCCCGCAGCCGCTCCGGCCCCCAGGCTTGGAGGAAAGCCGGGAGGGAGGAGCCCCCGGGGGCCAGGCAGGTGGGCAGGGGCGGGAGGCCACCCTGACTCACTGCCCACCGTGGCTGTGCAGTCCTGGAGCGATGGTGGGGGACCAAGCGGATTGACTACTCGCTCTACTGCCCCGAGGCGCTCACGGCCTTCCCCACCGTCACGCTGCCCCACCTCTTCCACGCCAGCTACTGGGAGTCCGCAGACGTGGTGGCCTTCATCCTGCGCCAGGTGGGCCCGGGGACGGGGACTGGGGGAGGGGCGCCAGGCAAGAATGGGGGGCTGCGGGCTGGGGGAGGGGCAGCCCCAGCACCCCGTTCAGGTGACCTAGCCGGGGCCTGTGCAGGTGATCGAGAAGGAGCAGCCCCAGCTGGCCGAGTGCGAGGAGCCGTCCATCTACAGCCCGGCCTTTCCCAGGGAGAAGTGGCAGCGCAAACGCACGCAAGTCAAGATCCGGGTAGGTGCCCTGCCTTTCGGGCCTTCCGCAGCGAGGCCCCGCCCCCTGGCCGCTGGTCCCCGCCCACATGGCCTTCCCATCCAGCCCGAGCCCCGGGGGCCTGGCCCCACCTAATCATATCTTGGCCCCGCCCCTGGGAACCAGGGTCTCTTCCCCTTCCCCCTGCAAGTTAGGTCTCTGATGGGCACTTACCTACCCCTGCTCATCCTCTGCCTCTGATCATGTGACAGTCCATTCACACAGGCCCTCCCCCCAGCCCCGCCCCTGCCTCCCTGTCCGGGTGCCTGTCTCTCTCATCTGCTTCTCTGCGTCCCCAACACCTGGCTCATGTCCTCTCCTCCCAACAGAACGTCACGTCCAACCACCGGGCGAGCGACACAGTGGTGTGCGAGGGCCGCCCGCAGGTGCTGAACGGGCGCTTCATGTATGGGCCCTTGGACGTGGTCACGCTCACTGGCGAGAAGGTAAGGACACTGGCCTTGGACCCGCCCCCATCAGCCAATCACACCCCCAAGGGGGTGCGCGCATCCTGCCTCCTGTGCCTTTATTGTCACACACACACACACACACACACACACACA
This sequence comes from Lasiurus cinereus, assembly GCA_011751065.1. Lineage (NCBI taxonomy): Eukaryota > Metazoa > Chordata > Mammalia > Chiroptera > Vespertilionidae > Lasiurus > Lasiurus cinereus. The sequence continues at coordinate 1,937,263 of JAAGEH010000043.1, read as the reverse complement.
CACACACACACACAGCTCCCCGGGGTCCCTCCACCCCAGTGACAAGACCTCTGCCCTCCTCCAATCAAAGTCACGGCCCCCGGGGTCTCGGCCCCAGGGACGCTCACACCCTCTCTCCGCCAGGTGGACGTCTACGTCATGACACAGCCACTGTCCGGCAAGTGGATCCACTTCGGCACGGAGGTCACCAACAGCTCCGGCCGCCTCACCTTCCCCGTGCCCCCCGAGCGTGCGCTGGGCATTGGCGTCTACCCAGTGCGAATGATGGTCAGGTGAGCGTGGGGCCGGCCACTCCCCTGCAGGGTGAGACTGGCCGCACCTGCCGGCACCTTGCTCACCACCTCCCCCCCCCCCGTGGACCACAGGGGCGACCACACCTATGCCGAGTGCTGCCTGACGGTGGTGGCCCGCGGCACCGAGGCCGTGGTCTTCAGCATAGACGGCTCCTTCACTGCCAGCGTCTCCATCATGGGCAGCGACCCCAAGGTGCGCGCCGGCGCTGTGGATGTGGTCAGGTAGGAGCGCCGCCCCAACTCACCCCGGACACCCACCCCCGCCTGCCTGGCGCCGGGAGCTCACTGCCACCCACCCCGCAGGCACTGGCAGGACGCAGGCTACCTGATTGTTTACGTCACGGGCCGGCCCGACATGCAGAAGCACCGGGTGGTGGCCTGGCTGTCCCAGCACAACTTCCCCCACGGCGTCGTCTCTTTCTGCGACGGCCTCACCCATGACCCGCTGCGCCAGAAAGCCATGTTTCTGCAGAGCCTGGTGCAGGAGGTGCGGCGGTGGGCAGGGACCCGCCTCTGCCCTCAGCCACTGTCCTGTGGTCCCCCCTCTCATGTTCCGAGGGGGCCCTAATCCTTAGGACCAACTAGGGAGACCCAGTCCGTCTTGCCTCCCACGGGTGCCTGGTGACATAGGATTCTGTGCCCACCTCTGTCCAACTAGCGTGGCTCCCTAAACTATCTGACCCAGGAAGCCCACCGCACCCCACCCCCAGCCTCATGCCCTGCCCCAGGAGTGGCTGACTGGCCCCACCCACTGCAGGTGGAACTGAACATCGTGGCCGGCTATGGATCCCCCAAAGACGTGGCCGTATACGCCGCACTGGGCCTGCCCCCCAGCCAGACCTACATCGTGGGCCGCGCGGTGCGGAAGCTGCAAGCACAGTGCCAGGTAAGGCCCCGGGAGGGGGAAGATGGGGCGCCTGGGTTTCGGGGCAGAGGTCCACCTGTGCTGAGGGGGGTGGCTGTGGGAAGGGTGGCTGGTCTCAGGGGACCGGGCTCCTCCTAGGACAGGGGTCTTGAGCCACGGAGCTGCTGGGCAGACCAGTACTGGTAACTCAGGCTGGAGTGCTGACTCCATGTCGCCTGGCCCGGGACCTTTCTCTCTTTTGATTTTATTTATGACAGAATTCTTTATTGTTAAAAATATTACATATGTCCCCTTTCTTTCCTCCACTGACCCCCTCCATCTCACCCCCCTCTCAACCCTGACCTTCAGCACCCTATTGTGTGTCCATGCATTATGCATCTATTCATACAAGGTCTTTGGTTGATTACCTCCCACCCACCCTCCCCCGCCTTCCCTCTGTCCCATGCTTCCAAGTCTCTGGATCTGCTCTATTCATCAGTTTATTTTGTTTCTTAGATTCCACGTATGAGTGGGATCATGTGATACGTGTCTTTCTCTGACTTATTTCGCTGAGCATGACACTCTCCATCCTGGACCTTTCTAAGCCCCAATTTTCTGTCTGTAAAATGGAAATGATAACATGGCACTGGCCTTGACTGCTGACATGAACATCACGTGATTTACTGCACATCAGCATGCACAGGGCTGGGCACAGAAAACGTGCTTGAGAATGTTAACTGCTGTTATTAAGCCCCCCGACAAAGGAGCCCCCTTTATAGCTGTGGACGCTGAGGCCAGGGAGGGGCAGAGCTAGGAGGAAGGCCACGGTGCCTGCTCCCAGCCCGAGGCTCCCTCTGCTGAGAGAAGACTGGGGGTCAGGCTCTGCCGTGCCTAGAATGTGGCCAGCACAGACCAGGAGGAGCCTGGAGAGGGGGGAGGGCCGTGTGTGGGCCTGAGACCACCGCTCCTCATCCCTGCCCGCCTCTGCCCACAGTTCCTGTCGGATGGCTACGTGGCCCACCTGGGCCAACTGGAAGCTGGCTCCCACCCTCATGCCCCCACGGGACCCTCGAGGGCCACCCTGGCCAAGAGCAGCTATGGTGGGGCTGCCCCCGTGGACTTCCTCCGCAAGCAGAGCCAGCTGCTGCGCTCCAGGGGCCCCAGCCAGGCGGAGCGAGAGGGCCCGGGGACCCCACCCACCACCCTGACCCGGGGCAAGGGCCGAAGCATCAGCCTCAAGTTGGACTGCGGTGAGGCCTGAACTGTGGCTGGACCTGGGCTATTTATTCGCACAGTCAGGGGCCCGATGACCAGGTGTGGGAGGCCGGGGGCCCAGACCCCTGGCCCTGGCCTCCCCACTCCACACCCTGCATCTTCGCCTGCCCCTCAGTGTTACTTCCCTGCCATGTGGGAGGACCCAGGGGCGAGGGAGGGGGCGGCAAGACCCAGAGGCTTTCAGTGTGTGAACCCATGACAATAAACACCACCTCCGTCCCACCCGAGTGCCGCCTGCCTGGTCTCAGGGCAGCCAAGCCCACCGTCTCCAGTTTGATGGAGACACTGCCTGGCAGAGAGGCCAGGATGTATCCAGAATCATCCAGCAGGTCAGAGACAGGCCCGGGGACCCCGAGGCCTCAGGGAAGGCTCTGTCGTCACCTCTACCCAAGCAAGGCCTTTTCTAGAGTCGCCCGCCAGGCCCTCCCCACCGGGGCCGGCCCTTCGGTTCACAGGGCCACCCTCCGCCCAGACTTGGCTTCTCACTGAACCCTCTGCCTCCAGAGCTGAGGCGAGGGGACCATTGGATCAGAGGTTGGAGGGGCAGGGAGACCATCTCGCTCAAGCACAGACTGTCTCCCCCTTAAGACGGAAGGCTCCGGGCACCCCAGCTCTGGCAGCAAGAAATGCTTCCTTTGTGGCAGAGATCATCCTCATTTCTGTCAGGGACACGGAGAGCTCAGAGCTGGTGAACTGGGTGCTGGGATTAGAACCCTGATTTTTGTCCCCCAATACCATCCAAGTACCAGGAAATGTAGGGCAATGGCTCCCGCCTCTCCCAGTGCGTGAGCGAGCTCGGCAGGCCCAGAGAGAGATAAATAAGGCTTTTATGTACAGAGAAGCATGACATCATGGGGGCAGGTGGGCTGGCAGTGGCAGCAGTGAGCTGGGCAGGGTGAGCAGGGCCCTGTCAATGGGAGAAGATACCCCGGAAGCGGGCCTTGTCCTCTTCGTCCTTCTGCCGGATCCGCACCTCCAGCGCCCGAAGCTCCTTGCTCACAATGGGTGCCAGCGCAGGGTCCAGCTCCAGCACCTTGGCAAAGTCAGCCTGCGCCTCCTGGGCGTTCCACACGGCGGCGTGCGCCTTGCCCCGCTTGAAGTAGGCCTTCACGTTGTCTGCAGGGGGGGCAGTGGGCAGCAGGCATGAGGGGGGGACCAGCTAGCTGCCCAGGATGCCTTCTGCACCAGGGGGTCCATCATGGGACAGAGCCTCCCGTTCCCCACTCAGACCTCCTTGGCACATTGAGGTCCGTGGCCCTGCCTGGTGGGGGATGGCTGACGGAGAGGGGGACTTCAGAACGGGGGTGATGGCAAAGGCTCAGTCTTTGCACCCCGGTGCCCAGTGGTGCTAGGGAGCAGGAGGCCGCTCGTCGGACCCCTGCCCACCCGGCAGCCAGCCCAGTGCCCGCGGCTCACCATCATACTTGTTGAGGATGGAGGAGCAGTGGTCCAGCACTTCGTAATACTCCTGGGCCACCAGCTTGCACTGACAGTAGTTGAGCAGCAGCGGTGTGATCTGCTGATCCAGCTCGATCCAGTCCGGGGACCCAGGCTGTTCCTGGGGGGCGTGGGGGTAGGGAGAGGGACACAGACGCTGAGACCCGGGCCCCTGGCTCCCCTCAGCCCTCCACCCGCCTGCCGCGGCCTCAGGCAGCACCTTCATCTGCAGGTTCTTGAGGCAGGCGATGGCATCGTAGTACTTGGCGGCCGCCTCCTTCACGTGACCCTCGCGGTACAGCCGGTTGCCCTCCTGGTGGATGACCGGCACCGCCTTGGCCTTCTCCTCATCCGTCATTGCCCACGGGTCCTGCTGGTATGTGCCAGGGCCCTCCACCTGCCGGAGCGCGGGCCAGGTCAAGGGGAGCCCCAGGGCACCCCAGCTGCTCGGCCTCCAGACAACGGATACCCAAACCCCATGGCTCGTTCCTTCACTGACCATTCAACAAACACTTATGTAGCGTCTCCTAGGTGCCCAGCCCCGTGCCAGGTTCTAGAGACAGAATAGTGACTAAGACGGTGAAGATCCCGCCCTCACAGAGACTGAGGGGAAGGAGGGAGCCCTCTGGGTCCAGCCAGGGGTCCACAGGGTGTTCTGGTACCCGCCCTGCCTTAACCGCCCAGTCTCTCACGGAGCCTCCGAGCCCTGGGCAGGCAGGCAGGCAGGCAGGGCCGGAGCCCGTGCCAAAGCAGGGCAGTGGCAGTGTGTCGAGGCGCCTGAGCGTGGCGGCGGCTCACCTTCAGCATCTCGATGTCGAAGATGAGAGGCTGGGGGTTCTGCTGCAGGGCGTCCAGGTCGGCATGGCCCAGGGAGCTGTGCTCGTGCATCTGGGCGATGCCGCAGCAGTGCCGCTGGCCCTCCAGGGGGTCCTTGCCGGCCGCGATGTTGCGCAAACTCTTGGCCACCAGCGGGTACAGGACCACGTGCTGCAGGAGGGCGGGTGGGCAGCAGGGGCTCTGTCAGCGTGGCCCGAGACGCCCGGCCCCTGCCCATCGCCACCTGAGAAAGGACCCTGAGGCCCGGGGAGGGGCCACAACGGGTTCAGCCCCCCTCTGCTGAACGCAGGAGGGCTTTCCCCGTGGGTCTCTGGCATCCCAGCCCCCTCTCACAGTGAAGCCCCAGTTCCTTCCACCCGCTCTGGGCACCGAACCAAGCCAATCACTTACCCCCACTGTCAGCCCGTCTCCCTTGTCTGTTTGGGCCCAGAGTAATTCTTACCTCTTCCTCCTCCAGCGAGTCCATTATTGGGGCCCTTTGCTTTTTCTCCTGCCTTCCCCCTTCCCCATTCAGGACCTATCTCAGGGCAGCCACTTCACAACCCACAGGGGAAATCCTGAGCTACAGGGCACCCAGCCTTCCTCTGGGAACAGCTGCGGGGAAGGTGGGAATGAGACGGCCACCCTCTGCCTGGCCCAAGCGGCTCAGTGGTTCAGCTTGGGCCTGTGAACTGGGAAGTCACAGTTTGATTTCCAGTCAAGGGCACGTGCCCGGCTTGCGGGTTCGATCCCCGGTAGGGAGCATGCCAGGGGCATGTAAAAGGCAGCCGATCAATGAGTCTCTCTCATCATTGATGTTTCTATTTGTCTCTGCCTCTCCTTTCATCTCTGAAATCAAAGCAAATATAGATACCACCCCACCCCACTCCAGCCAGCTCTCCTCGCTGGCCCTGCAGTCTCATGCAGCCAATAGGCACTCCTGAGTGTTGGGTCTGGGCTGGACCGTGCTGGGCATTTTTTTTTTTTTTGAGAGAGAGATGAAGGAGAGGAGGAGAGAGAAACATCGATGGTCTGCCTCCTACATGCCGCCCACCAGGAATCAAGCCCTCAAACCGGGCATGTGCCCTGACCAGGAATCAAACCAGTGTGCTAGACGACACCCAACCAACTGAGGCACATGGACCAGGGCCCTGCTGGGCATTTTTGGAGGAAAACAAACCCTACCCCTGCCCTGAAGTAGCTGAGACCCAGGCAGAGGACCAGATCCTGGCCATCCGAGGCAAGAGGGGTTGAGAGACCCAGAGGAGGGGTTCAAGCCAACTACCAAGCAGTCAGGGAGGACTTCCTGGGAGTGGTGACCCAGGAATTTACTGTGAGGTCTGAGGGAGAATTTTTGGCCAAAAAGAGGATGGAAAGGAAAGGCAGGGAGGGGAGGGGAGAGAAGGGGGTCTGGCAGAGGCACCAGGAACCAGAGAAGCCTGAAGCAAGGCACTGAGCGGGTCCTTTCCATCTGAGAACCAGCCTCCGGCCATCGTCTGGCTAACAGAGAGGCAAAGGCAGGAGAGAGGCTGGGATGCCTGTGTCTGCCTGGTGTGGCGGTGCCCGGGGGAGGGAAGAGGAAGGGAGCTGATGGTGGCCTAGCCAGGGTAGAGGCCCTGGCATGGGGAGTAGGGATGGCTGGGCAGACATGCAGGCACATGTAAGACTCCAGGCACCTTGATGTCGCAGTGGAACTGGGCGATCTCCCCCTCGCGCATGGTGCTCACGATGGTCTCCCACACGGGCAGCTTGAACTTCTTGCCGATGATGAGCTCCATGGGCTTGCCGCGCACACGGCTGTCGTCCAGCACGGTGCCCTCCTCGTTGCTGTGCAGAGTCCGGTAGTGGAATGTGGCCTGCAGGCCCAGGGGGGGTCAGGCAAAGGCACAAACCTTCTCCCAGCCCCAAGGCCAACGCCGGCTCCCGGCCTGCAGACAGCGTAAGGGACAGGGCTTGCCCAGCGGTCACCCCCTGACCTTCACCTACCACCCCGGTGAGGACAGTGAGTCAGCGAGAGGGCGGTGAGGGGCTCGAGTCCCGCGGCCAGTGGGTGGATGCCCGGGATGGGCGCCCAGCAGCCTCGCTCCAGTTATTCTCCCAACAATAGTTACGGGCACTGACTGTGTACCTGAGCTCTGTGCTGGACACAGCAGAGAACAAAACAAGTCCCTGTGCCCGTGCAGCTCACGCGGACTGTCTACAGCAGTGGTCGGCAAACTGCGGCTCGAGAGCCAGCATTTGTTGCTCTGTTGACAAATGACTGCTGACCACTGGGATAGGGCCTTCATCACAAGGAACAACAACAGCTTGTAATTATTGGACTCGCGAGTCTAGGTCAGTGGTGGGCAAACTCCTTAGTCAACAGAGCGGCAAACCGCGGCCACATGCAGCTCTCGAGCCAGTTTGCCGACCACTGGTCTCTAGGAAAGAGATGGCCTCAAACAATGTGCTACGGAAGGTGGAGGCAGGGCTGTGGATCAGAAAACAGCAGCAGCAGCTACGGCAGGGGGAGTATATACGGGATGGGGAAGGCAACCTTTCAGCAGAGACCTAAAGGGATGGGGAGAGGCAAGCCAGGCGATGCTGGGGCAGCAGGCGGCGTGAACGTTCTAGGCCGGAAGTATAGCAGCACAAAAGCCTCGCAGAGGGACGGCGTGTGGCAAGCTCAGGAAGCAGCAGGGTCACTGTGGCAGAAGCAGAGTGGCTGTAGGAGAGGGGTGTAGCATGGGGTCATGGGGTCAGCAGGGGTAGACCCCCCCAGGGCCTGTATGCCATTTGTGGTGAGGACGTTTTTGACTTTGAGACGAAAGCCACTCGGTGGATCCAAGCAGAGGAGGGATGTGATGAGGGTCCTGCTGCTGCTGAGATGAGAGCAGGTGGGAGAGGGGTGAGGGCAGAAGCAGGAAGGCGAGTTAGGAGGTTACTGTGATAACCGGGGGCGGTGGGGGGATGGGCGCGGGGCTGGGGGAGACCGTGGCGGCCTGGACCAGAGCGGTAACGGGAGAAGTGGTAAGACCCCAGGTGCATTTTGAGGTTTTGCTGTGGGATGAGAGACAACAAGAGGAGCCATGGATGGTTTCTGGCAATCAGAAGGCTAACGGTGTCCTTAACCCGGATGGGGAGGGCATGGGTGGAGCGGATTAAGTCTGAGTGGCCAGCCAGATATCCAGGTGGAGATGGTGAGTAGGGAGCTAGATACCAAGTTTATGGAGGAGGTAGAGGCTAGAGATAGGCATTTGGTGGGGTAGCCCAGGCCTGGAGAATGAGTTTGAAGAGATGAGCCTGGGTGAGGTCATGTGGGGGGCAGTGCAGAGAGAAGAGGTCTGGGACCCAACCCTCAGCAGGCTACGGTTAGCGAAGCCCACCCTCTTCACCGGAACTTGGTTTCCACACCAGCAAAATGAAGTCAACCATAGTCCGTACCCCACCGTGTGGAAATGAAATAAACCGGTAAAGCATGTAGCAAGGCGATTACAGAGTGAGCATAAATCAGTGCTGGCGACTGGTTCTTGGATACCTCCAGTCCCTGTTCTTTCAGAGTCATGGTTCACAGATCCTGACTGCCTTTACAATGTTCTCTCCTTCTGTGTCTGTTCCATCCAAAATCTCCCCTGCCAGGACCTTCTTCAAGGCCACCAACTCCATGGGGATATGAAGCCACACCCACACCCCCTTCTCTAATCTGGGCAAGGATCCCACTGCATACACATCATCGCTAGAGCTATGCAGTTCCGCTCTGTTCTCCGAGCACTCGCACGGGGCCAGGCTAGGATTTGCCCTTCCCTCCGTAGACCTGTCCTGCATGACTGCTCTGCTGGGCACAGGGGCTCCCCAGAGAAGTTCCAGACTCTACAGGCAAGTGGCACCCGGGAAAGGAGCAGAAGCTGATGTAGGTTGTTTGGGGGAGGAGGCAGGAGAGGCCTGGATGTACAAAGGAGGAAGGGAGGAGGCTCTACTTCCCAGCCTTTTTCTGTCCCAAACGATGCAAGGTAGACCGGTCGGAAAGCTGCCCAAGGGTTCTGATCTGGCAGACCTGACTCCCGGGCCTGTTCTCTGGAACCTCAGTTTTCCCATCTAAACAATGGGAGCTGGTCTAAGTGTTTTAAGAACACCCGAACACCCTTGTATAAAAGATCTTAAGCCTTGCAACCCCGAGGCCTCGGGGGCCCCTCCCCAGTCCAGGAGGGTCCCTCCCAGATCCAGGTATCCAGCTCGGGCTCTTCTCCAGCACTGGGTCCAAGCAAGCACTTAGGTCAAACGCCCCCAACTTGTTTTATACTGCCAGTCCGCCTTCCGGTCCAATACAGCCATCCAGCCAAGCCAGGGGGCGGGGCAGACACATCCAAATTCATCCCCGACTTAAATTCAGGCCAATCAGCGTCGAGTTCTGCAGGTGAGCGGGAGGGTCACCGGCCGCTGTTCTATAGGCATGCGCAACCTCTCGCCTAAGGCCTCCTCCCGCCTCGCGTGCGCGCCCGCGCACAGAGGGGGTTAAGGGGACGGGGTAAGACACGAACCTTGGTCCCATCCTTAAAGTCAGGGAGTTCGCCTCGGCCCTCCTGTATCACACGCTTTTGGATCCCGTCCTCCCGGAGTCTTGCGATGACAGCCGCCATCCTCCTTACCCGCTGCTCTCTTTCGGTAACTTCCGGACTCGCTCGGCAGCTTCCGGACCTGCCTGGGCAACTGCTGGAGCTTCGGCAACTTCCGAGGTGCCGCCATTTTGGCTGAGGGCAGACGCCAAAAAGGGACTGAACGTGGGAACGGAAGGTGATTGGTTCTCTGCGTTGTTGAGGCTGAGCGCACAGGCCTGAGCAGGGGCGGGGCCTGAGGCTGACCGGGAGGGCGGGGCGTGAACTGAAGCCTGTCCGAAAGGCGGGGCCGGGGCCTGAGGGGCGGGGCCATGGTCTGCTGGGCGGGGCCGGGGCCTGCGGGGCGGGGCCAGGGTCTGCGGGGCGGGGCCGGGGGCTGAGGGGCGGGGCCAGGGTCTGCGGGGCGGGCCGAGGCGGGCGCGGGGTCTGCGGGACAGGACGGGGTCTGCGGGGCGGAGCGGGGCGGCTCTAGCAAACAGGTCCTTGAATTGATTAGGGCCTCGGCCCTCCCTCTGGGCCTTGAGCCCCTCCATTTAAAGTCGTACAAACGGTATAACTGCATTTCAGACCTGGGAGAGGAGCATAGGGGCGGGGTGGGGGCACCCCACTAGAAGAAGGCCAGTCCCCAAAGACTATGTTTGTGCATTCCCTTCTGGCTTTTTCTTCTTGCACATCTAGCACGATAGTCGCGACTTCTAAATCCTGAATTTCTTTCCTCCTTCAAAAATAAAAAGCAAAACCAGGAGTAAGAAGGGAGGAGGGTTTCGGCATCTCTGGGGGAACTGTAAGCTAGCTCCCCAAGACGCTGAGAAAATGCCATGTAGGGTTGGTTGGGATCCACAGTGTGGATGCCGCAAGTGGTCTATATCTTATACCGATTGTTTCAGAAAACAGAAAAAGAGGAAAGCTGGCCAACATATTTTACAAGGCTTCTTTAATCTTGATTTCTGAACCAGTTACATATATCATAAGGCTAGAAAATTATGCAACGTTTTACTAATAACGATAGATATGAAAAATTCCAAATGAAATATTAAGTTACTTGAATCCACTAGTGTATATAAAAGGCATCAATATCTAAATGAATGCCATTCACAAAAAGGGAGATACTATATGATTTCTATTGAGACAGGCTAGTAAGCTAGGACAAGAGGAAGAGAGAAACTGAGACAGATAGTGAAGCAAGCAGTTTGCAGCCATCTAGTAAATCCTATCTTCTCTAAACCAAGGGCACTTAAGAGTAGATGGTTTGGCCGAAACCGGTTTGGCTCAATGGATAGAGCGTCGGCCTGTGGACTGTAAGGCCAGGTTCGATTCTGGTCAAGGGCACGTACCTTGATTGTGGGCACATCCCCAGTAGGGAGCGTGCAGGAGGTAGCTGATTGATGTCTCTCTCTCATCGATGTTTCTAACTCTCTATCCCTCTTCCTTTCTCTCTGTAAAAATTCAATAAAATAAAAAATAAAAAAAGAGTAGATGGTTTGGCCCTGACAGCTTTGGCTCAATGATTAGAGTGTCGGCCCAGGGAACTGAAAGGTCCCAGGTTCGATTCTGGTCAAGAGCATGGACCTCAGTTGCAGCTCAATCCCTGGCCCTGGTTGGGGCACATACGGGGGGCAAACAATCCATATGTCTTTCTCACATTGATGTTTCTCTCTCTTTGTCTCTCCCCTCCCATTCTCTCTAAAAAATCAATGGAAAAATATTCTCCAGTGAGGAACAACAAAAAGAGGTGATTTGGCCCAGTCAGTGTGTCTCAGTGGATGAGCATTGACCTATGAACCTAGGAGGTCACAGTTCAATTCCTGGTCAGGGCACATGCCTAGGTTGCAGGCTCGATCCCCAGTATGGGGCATGCAGGAGGCAGCTGATCAATGATTCTCTCTCATCATTGATGTTTCTATCTCCCTCTCCCTCTCCCTTTCTCTCTGAAATCAATAAAAATGTATTTAAAAACAACAAAAGAGTAGATGGTTTGACTTCTCCTCCAGGACAGGAGGAAATAGCTTAAATCACCCTACTCAGGGAAACAGCAGAAATCCAATTAGTGCCCTTTGTGCCCACCACACCCAAGGACAGATGAAGTTAAGGGAATCAATCTCATTTTGGCACATCTGTGTAAAATTGATGAATTTTCTATGAATCCTCCCTTAAACTCCCAGTTTTTAAAAAACCCTCAAAAAACTGTTCCTAGCTCCTGTTCTCCCTCCTGGGAGCCTTTCCCTTCCCCCACTGCTCCCCCCACAGGCATGCATCTCCTAAACTCTGGGGGAGTCCAAGAGGCTTGCATCCAGGGAGCAGTGGGCAGTGGCAGCTCATCCCAGACTCACCCCCTGAACTTGTCCCCAAGATCCCCTTTTCTTTGATTCTCAGTGAGCAGAGCAGCCCAGCCTAGGCCCGTTTCTCTCCTGTTGCTTCTTCTGGCTTAGATCCTTCCTTGTTTCACTGTCCCCAGCTTTCGTAAACTTCCTCTAAAAACCACCTAGACTCATGAAGTCATGAACCTGCATGAAGCAAGAACCCACACACGACCGGCCTGCCCTAGGCAGACGAGCTCGGGGCCAGGTCCCCTTTCCGGTAACAACATGCAATACTGCCCTGGGCCCCACCCTGGCTGGTGTGACTCAGTTGAGTGTTGCCCCATGCACTGAAAGGTCCCTGATTCTCAGGACCAATGTTTCTCTCTCATCAATGTTGCTCCCTCTCCCATCCTCTCAAAGGAGAAAAAAAAACACATATTTTAAAAATAAATGAGGGACCTAGAGTGATCACATTCATAGAGAGGAAGTTGAATGATGGTTGGCTATCAGGGAGGGAGAAATGCATGCAGAGGACATTGGTACCGAGTGTAAAAATGCACAAATGTAAACAACAGAATGAGTTTCATACCATGTTTGTACATTGGGAGCACATCCACGTAAGAGCCAGTGCCCTGTGTAGGAGAAAGCCAGGCAGGATTCAAGGAAACGGGCTGAGCACATGGATGGAAGGGAGCAGGGAGGAGGGCAGATGGGGAGAGGAAGAGGGAAATTGTTCCTAGTGATGATGTGTCACGCACTGAGAGGCAGGACTGACACAGCTGTGTCAATAACATAAAGCGGGATGGCTGGGTGGGAGAATGAGCACCCCTGGAGCTACGGGGACCTGTGCTCAAACACCACTTTTTCCACTTGGGAGCATTTGGGATTTTAACAAAGCACACACTCATTTTTTCCACAAATGCTTATGGAGCACGTACTTAGTGCCAAACACTGTTCTAGGCACTGCAGACCCAGTGAATAAAACTATAAGGACAATTCAAGGTAAGTGCTGTATGGTGTGAAACTGAAACCGACTTTACATCGCAGAGAAAGGGATGGCTTCCCTGCGAGATAAGTGCTTTGCAGGCACAGGGAACTGCAGGTGCAGAAACCCTGAGGTGGGCTTAAGGTTGGCCTGTGTGGCTGAGGCGGGTGCAGAAGGGCAGAGGAGGACCCGATGGGACTGGAGGAGACAGGCAGAGACCAGAGCATGCAGAGCCGGAGTTCAGGTATGGTTCTAACCACAATGGAAACCCAAGGGAGTTTTAGGCAGAGGAGTGACTTAGCAGCATACTTGCTTTTGCACTTTTTAAAAAGTTTTATTTAACACACCGAGGAAAGGATCGGGTATGTTTTTAAAGAACACTTGGGCTGCTGAGTGGGGAGTGGATTGCAGGAGAGTGGGAGCCACACACATTCTCTGAGCCTGTTTGCACAGAGGCAAGGCTGGGAGAAGGAACACCTCGCCCCTGCAGGGCCCTGGTGAGTACGGGTGGGGTGGGGAACGGCACCCTGCGTCTCCCTGGCACGAAAGGAGCGGCTGGAATGCGAAGGCCGCGTCTAAGGCCGGGAGGATGGCGCCTGGCAGGCAGCCCCTTCAAGCCCCGGGTACACAGACCTGGGGGCTGCTCGCGACGACGGCCGCTGGGCGGCGCTAGGGCCCAGCGCGGCCCGAACCGCAGGATGCCCTGCCCGCTCGGCAGCTCGGCGCTCGGCAGCTCGGGCCTGCGGGGGGCGGGGCCTAACGCGAGGGCGCGGCTTCGGGGGGCGGCGCCCCGCTCCCTAGACGACGGCGCCGGCCGGGCCAGCGTGCGGGGGCGGGGCCTCGGCGAGCAGGGCCGGCGGGCGCGGGTGGCGGCGGCGCGGGGCACCGGACCCGGCGGGGCCATGAGCGCCGCCCGGCCCCAGTTCAGCATCGATGACGCCTTCGAGCTGTCCCTGGAGGACGCGGGCCCTGGGCCCGAGTCCGGCGGGGTCGCCCGCTTCGGGCCGCTGCACTTCGAACGCCGGGCGCGGTTCGAGGCGGCCGACGAGGACAAGCAGTCCCGGCTGCGCTACCAGGTGACCGGCCCGGCCCTCCTCCACCCGGAACCGGGCGGGACCCCAGGCCGGACCTGGAGCACCCCAGCTCAGGGGCGAAGCCGCCTCGAGGCCCCGGCCGGAGTGGGAGGCCGCCCCCCGCGCCCGTCCCCTTCTCTCCCCGACCCCGACGTGGCCACTGACCGCGCCCTGCGCGGACCCTCAGCTCAGAGTCTGCCCCAGCCGCCGCCTGAGCCCGGAGGCCGGCCCGGGAGCGCCCTCGCACCCAGCGCCGGCCTCGCCCACCCTGGGCACCATTCCCCTCCCTCCCGGACGCCGGCCGAGGCAGCTGGAAAGCCCTTCGGTACCTGAATCAGAGCTGGTCCATATTCGTGGGCAGCCCCCTGAGGTCCAGGCCCGATGATCTAAAGGAACCTGCACCCCCTCTTCGGTCCTAGAAGTCTCCATCCATCCTTTCCCCGAGAGAGCTGGGTCCCCACCCCACCCCACTCACAGGAGTCCTTGTCCACACCTTGACCCCCACCCAACTGGAAATGCCCATTTTCCCAGATGACCTCCACCAACTCTAGGATCCTTTTCGCGGAGACTTGGACCAGATTCTTGTGCCCCAAACCTGGAAGCCATGGGCCTGCCCTTCCCTGGCACCCCAAACCCACCAGAGCCTCTATATTGGGCCTCTGAAATAGCCATCCCGACAGTTCGCCCCTGACTCCCAAACCTGGGCTCTCTCCTGGCCCTGGGACCTGTGCTGGGAGCCCTCCGTCTGCCCCTGCACCGCCGCCCCCCAAAGCCTCCAGCTCCCACCCGCTCCCTGGTTTCGGTTTGATGATTCACAAACCCGTTCTGCTCTGCGGGGAGGGGGAGGGGCCCGGCAAGCAGCTGTGTGGACTGAGCAAGGGCCTGCGCCCCTGACCCTGAGCCCTGTGTTCTGGAATAGAACCTGGAGAACGATGAGGAAGGAGCCCAGGTGTCTCCGGAGCCAGATGGGGGAGTCAACACCAGGTCAGGGCCAGGTGGGGACTCACCCCAGACCCCTGTTGCTGTGCCTCGGCTCCCCGTTCAGTCCGCCTCCCCTCAGCTCTCACACCTATTCCACAAGGACTCCTAGCCTGATCCCCAATTCTCCTGGGCTTTCCTGTCCTGCAGGGGCACCCTACCCTAGTGCCAGCCTCACCCACCCACCCCCACCAGCCTCTTTGCAGAAAGCCAAGCTTGATCTGGCCCCAACCTTCTCACCGGTCACATGTCCTGCAGGAATCCCTAGCTTGAACCCCCAACCTTCCACCTCAATCTGTAGAATCCCCCCCCCAAGCCCTTGAGTTCCTTTTATCCCATCCCTGCCAGGGCCCCTTATCCTACAGGAGCACCCAGCCCTAGTCCCTCTCCCTCCCCAGCCACATCATCATGACTCCTGTCCCAAAGGGACCCCTTCCCCCTCACGGGGCCCCCCTATCCTGCAGGGATTCTGGCCGAACGTCCTCGGTCCGCAGCTCCCAGTGGTCCTTTAGCACCATCAGCAACAGCACCCAGCGCTCCTACAACGCCTGCTGCAGGTGAGTCACCACCTCCTTAAGCCGCCCATGGCAGAGCCCCAGGACTGACGGCCTCTGGATCAGGGAGCGTGTGCCCTCTCTCACCCCCTCCCACTCTCCTGCTCCCCAGCTGGACTCAGCACCCTTTGATCCAGAAGAACCGCAGGGTAGTGCTGGCCTCCTTCCTGCTGCTGCTGCTGGGGTTGGGTGAGTGTCCCCGAGCCCCTGGGAGGGCTCCACCTTCTCTGCAGGCTCTGCACTCCCTGGGCACACTGAGCCTCCCAGCACCTTTCCCCCAGCCCCTCACTTTATAGATGAGGAAACGGAGGCCTTGAGAGAGGCAGGCCCAACCTCCTGATCACACAGCCGGGAAATCACAGGAAGTTGAAAATGGAACCTTGTTCCATGCTCCAAACTGTGTTTTCAAACTTAGCCTGTTTAACCCATTTACTCTGTGTCTGCCTCGAACCAGGGGCAAGGCGAGTTTATGGTGCTCGCCTTACAGAGGTCACTCAGCAAGGTCATGACCCAGAGCCTGTGTGTAGAGCCCAGGGAGATGCCCGTTCTCATGGGCCAGGGATGCTGAGTGCCCCGCCAGCCTGAGCCACAGGACACCTGTCACTCCCAGCTCTCTGGAGACTGAGAGCTGACGAGGATCTCTCTTCTACCTCCTCCCCCATTGCTCAGATAGAAAAACTGAGGCCCAGAGCAGGCAGACCTCACAGCCAGATGTGTTCTGACTCCACACTTTTCAATCTACGGGCTGAGGAGGCAGGGTCCCCAGAAAGGTTCTGGTGTTGGGATCAAGAGGGGCCCCTAAGGAGGCCCCCCACTGTGGCAGCCGCCCTCCCTCCTCCAGGAAGGTCACGTCGCCTGGACAGAAAGGGAGCAGCATCCTTGCCTCAGCTCTGGGTTCTGAGCAGGCGAGGGAGCTGCCACTTCAATACCTGTACCCAGGGCACTGGCCACACTGGCCACCTGCCTGATCTCACTTTATCTCAGCTCCCGGCAGGGCGAGCCTGGTGATCAGGCCAGAAATAAGGACACGGACTCAGGCAGGTGAAAGGCCTTTCTCAGGTCACAGCTAAGACGTGGATGAGCTGGGACTTAAACCCACAATAATGACGTCTCAGGCCTGACATTCCCACGAGGGGCCTTAGTAGGAATTAGAAACAGATGCCTACTCTGAGTGGGCAGAGCCCACAGCCCTAAGCTGGGGTTCAGGGAGTGAGTTCTAGCCCCCACTAAGGCCTTTTTGAGGTGCTCTTGTACAGGACACAAACCACATAATCATTCATAGAGGCCCCTCAAGTCTCTGCTGTATCCCCTACTCCATTGCTGCAGAGCCAGCTCCTCACCCCTCCCCACCCCATCCTATCCCTGGGGCCCAGAACTGGCTTTGGGTCTGAAAGATTGATCCCGCCTGACCTCTCCACCTTCCCCAGCGTCCACTGTCCCCAGCCAAAGTCCACCGTTTCTCCCGGGGCCCACAGGCCTGGCCAGACTGCTCGGGCCTGGGCTCTTGTCTCTCAACCAAAGGCATGTGCCAAAAGCTGGACGCTCCTAGAAAGCCCACGCTCCCTCCAGACTGTTCCCTCTGTCTGGAGTGGAGCACCCCTGTCCCTCTCTGCCTGTGCCACACCCATAGCAAAACGAGCGGTCAGAATGCCACTACCTGCCAGGTGCATGCCTCTCTGTGCCTCAGTTTCATCTTCTGAGAAGTGGGGATAATATAGCCTCACGCGGGCAAGGTGACAAAGTGTGCATGTAACACACACAGCCCAGTGCCTGGCAGCACCTGGTAAGTGTTTGCTACATGGAAACGGCTATAGCTACCGCTGCTCAGCTTAGGCGCCGCCTCCAAGAAGCTCCTCCTGGGCCCCAGGCTCTCCTGCTGCCTGATCTGCTCCACCACATCCTAGCCACTGGGCAGGAGCTGGGGGGTTCTTGTTGGCTCCACTAGGGAAGGACCATGAGGGGGCAGAGACCTCACTCGCCTCCCCCTGCACCCCCCAGGGGTTCCCAATACCCAGCCTCCATAAAGGTGTGCTGATTGACGCAGAGGCCACACCAGGAGCAGATAAAAGTCTCTCCTTACAGACATGTGCCAGGGCCCTTGCTCTGAAAACAGTGTGGCCAGCTGCCCGGGAACCGTCAGCTCAGGTGGGGGAACACCATTCCTCGGGCCTGAGCCATGTTGGGGGTTGCGGTTGGAGGTCCCAGCTCCCGCCCCCTGTTCCCGCCCTCACCCTTGCGGCCCCATCTGTGTGCAGTGCTGATCCTGGTCGGCGTGGGACTGGAGGTGGCCCCCTCGCCAGGTGAGCGCCCCCCCACCTCCGCAGGCAGCGCTCGCTCCTCTCCGGTGCCCAGCGATCCTGGGCAAGCCCTCTCCCCTCCCGTCACCACCCTCCCAGCCAGAAAGGGCCCTGGACCTGCGGAGGGTGCCCCCCGCCCTGACCTGGCCCCTCCTCTCCTCCCGAAGGTGTCTCCAGCGCCATCTTCTTCGTTCCGGGCTTCCTGTTGCTGGTCCCAGGCGGTGCGAGCCGGGGGGCGGGGCGGGGGCGGGGGGGCGGGGCCGGGAGAGCCGGGGCGGGGCGGGGGCGGGGCCGGGAGGACCGGGGGCGGGGCTTGGAGGGGCGGGGCCGGGTGGGCGAGCTCAGGCGCTGACGGGCCCCGCCCCGCAGTGTACCACGTGATCTTCATCTACTGCGCGGTCAAGGGCCAGAGGGGTTTCCAGTTCTTCTACCTGCCCTACTTTGAGAAGTGAGCCGCCCGCGGACAGCGGGAACCCACGTCGGCCCTGGCGGCCTTCTCCCGTCCGCAGGGGGCGCTGCTCGGCCATCGTCCAGCCCGGAGTTTGCTCAGGAAGTGTGGGCCCATGGCCTGGGCCTGGGCGCGTCCCCCGTGGCCTGCTCTGTGCCTTAACGTCTTCTCGGGCCCCGAGACTGCTGAGTGGTGGTGTTTTACTAATAAAAGGGGTACTTCTATCCGGCAAAGAACTGCTCTTTCCTTCCCCCGGCCCCTCAGCCTGGCCAGCCGCCGCTCAAAGGCTGCCCCTGGGACTGAAAGGCGGCCGGACACCCGTCTTCGCATGGTGCACAGGACGGCCCTGATGCTCCAAGGCCGGCCGGGCCGGGCGTTATGGGTACAGCTGGGGCCTCGCACTCCTCGGCCCTGAAAGCCTGGGGGAGCCTCTTCCCGCTTCCCCATTGCCCCAGCCCTTAGCATTGTCCGCCCTGCCCCTTCCCACCGGTATGGGCAGCGTGAGTTCCTGTCCTGGCCAAGGGCGCTCCGGTGACGCAGGCCCGGGGCCTGGAGGCTGCTATCCTGGTTCCAGTCTGGCTCTGGGGCCCTGGGCTGCCCCAGCCAGCTCTGAATGTGGGCCATGAGAGGCAGCACCCAGCACCCCCCCTTCCCCCCACCCCAGCCACCACCACCCACTGCCCTACTTCCTAGGCCCAAGGGTTGGGAGAAATAGGAGACAAAGGACATGGGATAAGAGCTTTCAACAGTGAACCTGTGATCAAAGACTCTTAGAACCACGGAACATTGGGAACAGACCATCTCGGGATTTTGAAAAATCCAAATATCTCAGGATCTTAAGAACAAGGAAACAAAATCTTTGAGAACGCTGAAATCTGAGATCATAATAGCTACCATTTATCAAACTCTTGGAAGGCACCAGGACCTGTGCTAAGCACTTAATACAGGTTATTTCTTTTTCTTTTTTTAAAATATATTTTATTGATTTTTTACAGAGAGGAAGGGAGTGGGATAGAGAGAAACATCGATGAGATAGAGACATCGATCAGCCTCCTTCTGCATGCCCTCTACTGGGGATGTGCTCGCAACCAAGGTACATGCCCTTGACTGGAACCGAACCCGGGACCTTTCAGTCTGCAGGCCGAAGCTCTATCCAAACCGGTTTCGGCTACAGGTTATTTCTGGTCCTCACTTACTTAGCCCCATTTTACAGATGAAACAGATCAAGAGAGGTTGGCTCACCCAAGGGCAAAGTTAGGTCTTAGCCAGGGTTCCATGACACCAGTGAGACAGAGAAGGGCACTGAGCTGGTGGTCACCAACTGGCCAACCTCAGGGCTGGTTGAACACTTGTGAGCTGAGGAGACCCCTGTTCATGTGATTCCATGTTTACAGCCTATGTCCCCCAGGAACACGTGAGTGCCTTTAAGGGACTGGACGTGGTCTAGCCTCCACTATGTATGCAGCAGCCACACCAGTGGTGCCTTTGGATTTCCGTGACTTTTTTGGAAAAAAAAGAAAAAAGAACACCCAGAGATCTGCTCTCGCTCCTGTTCTGGCCCACCCACACTTCCAACCTGCGGACCCCTCGTTAAGACACTGGAGCACCACTGGGATCCAGGAACTCCTAAGTCACTGGTTCTCAAACTAGCTGAAATGAAAAGCGGTGTTCATTTCTGATTTTGTCATGAATCAGTACTTGAAGATAAAATAAAAACTAGAGAAGTGAAATAAAAAACAAACACATACAGAACCAAGCCAACAGTTTGTATCACCAGATTAATCAGACATAAAATTACATTTCAATAACCATATCCTGAACAAACATGGAAAAAAAAATCTCGAAAACCATTCATTGAAAGTAAGCAATACTGTGCTCATAACTTTTTGTTATTCTTAGCGAAGTTCAGAAATGGTGACTTTCCGTATTACAAGCCTCAGGAGTCAGCAAGCTGTAGTCCACGGGCCCAACAGAGCCCCCAAGCTAAGAAAGGTTCTCACATTTTTGTAACAGTTGGGAAAAGAATAGTAATAAAAGATTTTTGAACTCATAAAAATGTATAAAATTCAAACTTCAGCATCAATAAATCAAGTTTAATTAATTCTTTATTAAAGTGCCAATACAGCCACACCCATTTGTTTGTGTGCAGACTGGCTGCTTGGCAACAGAGACTGCAACAGCCGAGTGAGCAGCTGCAGCAGAAAATGTGGTCCTCAGCCTCAAATCCTGACTACCCAGCCCTTTACAGAAAACATATCCCCGCCCTGGAGCGATATGAACCCTTGGGCAGTCACCAAATCAAACTCTTAAAGTTTTAATGTAGCCCGGGCTGGTGTCGACCAGTGGTTAGAGTGCCGGCCCGAGAACCAAAGGCATGTACCTGGGTTGCAGGTTCAATCCCTGGCCCAGGTCAGGGTGCGTGTGGGAGGCACCCAGTCGATGTCTCTCTTACATTAACGTCTCTTTGTCTCCCTTTTCCTCCCTCCCTCCCACTCTCTCTGAAAAGCAATGGAAAGAGTATCCTCAGGTGAGGATTACCAACAAAATGGAAGCATCCCCTCCCGCCTTCCATTTTGTTTTGCCTATTATTTCAGCCCCTTCTTGTTTTTAAAATCCCCCAGATGAAATTTTTAAAGTAAGTGCTTCTTTAAATCCACCAATGTGATTACTGGTTTCTTTCCTGATTGTTCTTTTTTTCCCCTTTAAATTTCTTTATTGATTAAGGTATTACATATGTGTCCTTATCCCCCCCCCCACCCCACCACTACTCCCCATCCCCCCTCCACTCACGACCTCACCCCCCTGTTGTCTGTGTCCATTGGTTAGGCTTATATGCAAGCATACAAGTCCTTTGGTTGATATCTCCCCCTTCCCCCACTCTCCCCTACCTTCCCTCCGAGGTTTGACGGTCTGATCCTGCTTCTCTGTCCGGATCTGTTTTTGTTCCCAGTTTACGTCATTCCTTACTGCCTGTGAGCGAGCACATATTCTGCCTTCTTCCAGGATTGACTTTCCTTCTACCGAAGCCGTCCGTCCCTCAACGAGGGTATGTGGTGGGAGCCCTTCACGTCCCTTTTGCATTTTGCAGTTTCACTGAGATGCAGGCGGATATAACTCCTTGTTTTAGAAGATGAACGCTCTGTGTTTGTTTTCGGGTAGGTATACATCTAATTTTATTTATTCTTCTCTGGCTCCAATGTGCCCCTTCAGTCTGGGCACTTGTCTTTGTGGAAAAATCGTCATCTCTCTGAATATTGCTTCATGCCCTTCTCTATATTTTCTCCTTTTGAAACTCCTTAATGGCTTGTAATTACCCTTTACATGTTTTCCATCTGTTTAGCCTTCAGGGCTACCTTAGGGGTGTTTTCTCAGGTAATAGCTTCCTCTCTAATCTGTTTCTGATCTGCTGTTTGACTTATTAATATTTTTTCATTCCAATGGCTATATCCTTTATTTTTAGAAGTTCAAATGTTAGCTTTTGAACCTCCCTGTTCAGTTTCAATACTATCCTGTTGCTGCATATTGGTCTCTCTTCCTTCGTTTATCTCAACACTAGAGGCCCGGTGCACGAAATTCATGCCTGGGTGTGATCGAAGCACCAGCATCCGGTGTGGAAGGGCAGGTCCCAGCTGACCTCTGGGCCTGGGCAGCACCTAGTTCATCTTTAGAAGTGACAGGGGTGTGTGTGTGTGTAAGTCCTATGTGCCTGGGTGAGAGTGTGCCCTTTTCAGCAACTTCTTTCCTATTTCTTCAGCGTTTCATGCCAGGGGGACAGACCACACTCCTGGCCTGAGCTCTGGGCTCTCTAGGGTAGCTTTTCCCGCTCCAGGCCCTGGACATCTGTACCCCTGCTAATTCCTCAGGCTGCTCTGAGGAAGTATATTTTCGTTCCCTTTCAAGTACAGATATCCCGCTGAGACCTCGAATGTTCTTAGGGTCATGTCTTGCTCCTCAGCCTCTTGCTGTCTTTGGGCCCTGCTGGGTGTTAGAGCTCAGCTCTCAACCCTCTGGTCTGAAGCCCCCACAGTTCACTCCCTCCCATCACCCACTGGAGTTCTCTCTTTATCTTTGGTATCGAAGCTTATTCCTCTTTTTTCTTTCAAGTTCAACTTTAAAAAACACACACACACATTTCTACACTTAAGTAGTGGGAGGCCACCCTTTCAATCCTCCCCCCAAAACTGCCTCGATCTTTTAAATCCTCACCTAAAGATATGTGTATTGATTTTAGAGAGGGGGAGGGGGAAGGGGAGAGAGAGAGAGAAACATTGATTTGGGAGGGAACCTCGATGGGTCGCCTTCCACATGTGCCCTGACCAAGAATGGAAACCACAACTATAGGTGTGTGTCCTGAACTCAGAACCTTTTCGTATAAGGGCAAAGCTCTAACCAACTGAGCCCCCTCTGCCAGCAACACTATCCCATTTTTTTTAAAATATATTTCATTGATTTTTTACAGAGAGGAAGGGAGAGGGATAGAGAGTTAGAAACATCGATGAGAGAGAGACATCAATCAGCCACCTCCTGCACGTCCCCTATTGGGGATGTGCCTGCAATCAAGGCACACACCCTTGACTGGAATCGAACCTGGGACCTTTCAGTCCGCAGGCCGACGCTCTACCACTGAGCCAAACCGGCTTCGGCACGGCCCCATTTTTTAATTCTGCCGGGCCAGGCTGCTCCCTACCTGCCAAGGGGCTGGAGAGACCCAAATCTCGCTCATCCTGGGGAATGACAGGTTTTCTCTTACCACCTCAGGTGGGAAGGAGGCGAAGAGGGGGTGGTCGGGTGAGAAGCCAAGTTTCCAGCCATGTGTTATCGGGGCAGAAGGAGCCTGCCGGGCTCTTCCATCCTGGGACGGCCGGGGGGCTTGGGGGGGTTCGGGGGAGTTGGAGGGGGGCGGGTGTGCAGCAGGAGCCCCGCTGGTCTGGGGCCGCCGGTGACCGGCTGCCGGAGCCTCAGTGGGTGAAAAGCATCATCACGAACTCTGCAGGAGAGAGGCCCGGCCGGTCAGGGATCCCGGAGGCGCTGGGCTCAGCCTGGGAGCTGGAGGGGGGGGAGCAGCCAGGGGGGGAAGCACTCTCACCATCAAAGTCCACGGTGCCGTCCCCGTTGAGGTCCACACTTCGGAGCATCTCATCCAGCTCAGGGTCGGCCAATGGCTCCCCCAGCAGGGCCGGCGCTGCCTGCCGCAGCTCCGCCACTGTGATCCGTCCATCCCTGTCCCTGTCGAACTGGGACCCCAGGGAACGGGGTTCAGCGCCTCCCACCCAGAGCCACCCCACCTTACCCATGCTGCGCTTGGACGCCCTGCCTCCCCTCGTCCGAACGAACCTCCTCTCCTGCTCCCGGAAGCCTCCCTGAGGGACTCCCCCGCGGGGTGAGCCACAGACTCGCCAACCCCTCCCTGGCCCTGGCTCCCACCTCTGCAGGGCCCCGGCCTCTCCAGGCTGAGGTCCCGAGTCTGCTTCCTCCTGGCCTGGGTGGGAGACCCATCGGACGCCTTCCCGCCGCCCAGGCACCGCCCGCCTCACCCCACACCTCTCGGAAGGCGATGCGCAGCTCCCGCACCCCCAACATGTGTGCCGTCTCCTCCCTCAGCTTCGGGCCCATCAGCTCCACAAACTCCTCGAAGTCCACGCGGCCACCCACTGCGGACCAAGCAGAGTGTCACAGTGGGGGCTGGGCCCTGGGAGGAACGGCATGAGGCCCAGTCCCTCCTGCTCTCGTGCACCCAGGAAGGAAGGAACACCCAGCATCCGTACCCTCAGGGGGGCAGGAGGCAGGAGCCCCGCTGTCTGCTGGGGGTACACTCAGAGAGACCAGGCTTTGGAAGCAGACCGCCCCTGGCCCACCCCTGGCTCTGAGGCCGCTGATGCTGGGCCTGGGGTGACGGACTGAACTGCCCCCCCTTACCCGAGGCTGGGACTGGAGCTCATGGCTCTCACGTGTGTGGACCCCGGGGCAGCAATAAACGCCCCTGAAGAAACGGACCATGTTGCCCCTCGCTCTGAGGTATCACAATTATAACAACACCGGTGGTCGAATAACAGCTTGGGGGAAGGAAGGAGCGTAAACTGAAATGTCCACGTGAACTGTAGTGACGTCCCGCTCTGGAGCCGAAGGGAGGAAGCAGGGGCGGCGGCCTGGGTGGGGGTGAATCCGCTGCCGGACATACCGGCTGATGATAACAGCCGCCCAGCCCACACCCAACCCCGGAATGGCAGGCTCTGCGCACCAGGCCTCACTGATGCTCAGGAGGCTTTTTTTTGGGGGGGGGGGGCAGGAGATAGGGAGATAGGGGGGTGTTGATGGGGGAGATGGCCAGCCAGCAGGAGGCATCTCTTAGGAGGTCAGAGGCGGCCCCCTTCAAGCCCAGTTGCCATAGAGCCCCAAGGTCTCTCTTGAATCCCCAGAGCCCTCCTGGCCCCCGAGTGCCCCTGCAGCTGAAGGGCCCATGTCGAACTGCCCTGGAAACTGTCCTCCCCCTGTCCCCCACCCCCATCGCCCCTGCCGGAGCCGCCCAGGCCGGGGCTCGGGCACTGACTCCGCATCTTGACATGCTGGGCGACCTCGATGAGTTCCATTTCCGTGGGCATGTAGCCCAGCGTCCGCATGCAGGTGCCCAGCTCCCGGTAGCCGATGTAGCCGTCACGGTCGGTGTCAAACTCCTCGAAGGCGGCTTGCAGCTCTGCAGGGGAGGGAGGTCAGGCCCGGAGCCCGGCCCAGGGGCACCACCCACCGCCGCCTCCGGCAAAGCTCACTCACCGTCCAGCTCCTCGGGGCCCAGCTCTCGGTCCTGCGGGGGCAAGTCCAGCGTGTGCCCAGGGCCAGCCATCCTCCCCCAGCGCCCCCCCTTCCTCCGCCCAGGCCCGTCCCACAGGGGCAGGAGGAGGCAGCTGAAGACCGGTGGCCCCGGGAAAAGAGACACCACCTCCCCCTTCCTGCTCCTGGGGCCCTGGCTCCTACAGCACCCCGAGTCTGAGGTTGGCTCCACTGCCCGGGCCAGCCCACACGTCTCCAAACTCCAGACACCCTGCCCCAGGGTCCAGCGGGAAAGTGGCAGGAGGCCTGAGCTCCAGAGGCAGGGAGGGCTGAACCTGGGGGACAAGTTCTGCCCCCACTCCCAGGCCCCCAGCCCTGCCCAGGCCTCCCTGACCTTCCCAAAGACGTGGTTGAGCAGCGGCCCGTAGGTCTTCTGAGCAGCATCGTGTCGGGGGGCAGAGCGATGCCGGTGGGACTGGCGATGAGAGGTGGGCCCGGGGGCCGCAGGGGCTGGCTCCACCTGTCCTCCTCCTGTCCTCGAGAGGTTCTCGCTGCCCCCCGAGGCCTCAGGGCACTGGCTGGGGGTCTGCTTCCCAGCGCCTTTCCGGGACCCTTGGAGCCCCCTCTCCCTCTTGCTTCTCGTTCTGGTCAAGGGTTGGCCCTCAGCACCACTGCTGGGAGCCATGACCCCCACAGGGGACTTCTGGGGGCTGGGGGCCAGGGCGGGGCCATGCGGCCCCCTCGCCTGCTCGGTTTCCATGTGGAGACGGTGCAGGGCTCAGAGCCGCAGCACGAGAAGCACCCTGGGCTCTGGGGGCTCCTAAAGCTGCTTACACGCCCTGAGAGCTGCTGGCCGGGCCCTGAGGGGATTAGGCTGAGTGAGGGAGGCAGCCAGGCCCTAATCCGGGCCCTCTGGCCAGAGAGGCCAGGGCAGGGCCAGGGGGTCAGGAGAGGCGTTCTCAGCACCGATGAGTGCCAGGACGCGGTGGCGGTAATGAGCTTCAGCCTGCTGCTCTGCCGCCTTCAGTCTCCGGTGCCTGATCTGTAAAACGGGGGCAGCATTGCTGAAGGGTCAAGGACTCAGCCAGTGGTGTGACAGGGCGGAACGTGGCTAGGAGAGGACGGGAGAAGGCAGCTCGGGCAGGAGGAAGAGTGTGGGCCAGGGCGGGGCGGTGGGCAGTGTAGGACCAATTGCCCCCAACGGCCCCCTGCATGGGAGCCATCCTGGCGGGAGCAGAGAGTGGATGGAAGTGAGGCAGAGAGACCCCGAGTGCTGGCTTTGGGGACATGGCGGCGAGGTGAGAGGAGGTGGACCCGGGTGTCCCAGAGCCGGCCACTGCGCCAGAGAGGCCATCCCAGCTGCCTGGCGTTTTTGAGAAGTCGGGGCCTGGCCGGTCACTTGGCCCTGCTGGGCCGAGGTTAGGGTTTCCCGGCGAGCCGCCATGAATGATTGATGTCCTCTCAGCTTGGGTTTCATGCCGGCCGCCTCCGCGCCGCCTGGGCCGCGCAGCAGCCCCGGTGCGGGCCCCGCAGACGGCGCACCTCTGGGCAGCCGGGCCCGCCCTGCTCCTGCCAGCCAGCCGCCGGGCCTCCCAGGTAAGCCCGGCCCGGGCCCCGGTCCGTGGGGCTGGAGCCTGCAGAGTGGGGTCGACCGGAGCCAAAGCCTGGGGTGGGCTGCCGGGGGGAGGCCCCTGGGCTAAAGGCCAAATGTCGGGGAGCCATGGCCACAGGCGGGCCCAGCCTGTTGGGGGCCTCTGTTACCAGGGCTTTCAGTTCTCAGAGGGAAACCTGCTCCACCAGCGAGGGAAGTGGGGGTGGCCGCCACCTCATCCTCATCACACTGCTGAGCCCCCTTCTCAGACAAGTGGGGGCCACCTCTGCCTTAGCTGGGGAGAGGGTCACGGGGGGCTGGAGGATGATGAAGAGGCTCAAGCTCCACCGGGGCCTGGAGCTGCAGACCTCCCCCTGAGGTCCCGCCTTGTACCGGGTGGGGGAAGGGCTGGGCCCCAGGGGACCCGAGCCCCCCCCTTTTGAAATCTTAAACACTTGAACCCTAGGATGCCAGACAAAAAGGGGCCTGCGATGATCTGACCAAGTAGTTCTCAAACTGTGTTCCCTGGGGTCCTGCGGGTACCCTCCCTTCCTTTCGTCTGCGTGCTCCCTTTTAGTTCATAGGAGTTCCACCGTAAAGTTTACTTAAAGAAGAGCTTCCCCAGCTTTAAAAATAGGTTAAAAGCCTCTAGAATGGTCATGTCCGAGTTCAAGTCCCGGTGTCTCCCTTCCTAGGGCCAGTCACTGATCCTCTCTGCCTTTTCCTCTCATTACCTGCACCCTGGATTGCGTGAGGACTCAGTGAGGTGATCTGTTCAAGTCCCCGGCACAGGGTCACTCCCCAAACGGTGGTGATGATGCTCAGAGGGGGACGGTGACTGCCCGGAGCTGCACAGCACTTGCTCACACCGGTCACTCCTGCCTTCGTTGATTTGCCAGGCGCCCACGCTGCGTCCAGAGGCACACCGGGGACTTCCGATGGCTGCTGCTATGGAAGCCAAGCTGGGGGCCTCTGGCCGCGGGCCCCGCACGGAGCTCGACGACGAGGATTACTACCCGCAGGGCGGCTGGGACACGGTCTACCTGGTGGCCCTGCTGCTGCTGGGGCTGCCGGCCAACGCCCTCATGGCCTGGCTGGCCGGCTCCCAGGCCCGGCAGGGGGCGGGCACGCGGCTGGCCCTGCTCCTGCTCAGCCTGGCTCTCTCGGACTTTCTGTTCCTGGCGGCGGCGGCCTTCCAGATCATGGAGATCCAGCACGGAGGGCACTGGCCGCTGGGCACGGCGGCCTGCCGCTTCTACTACTTCCTGTGGGGCGTGTCCTACTCCTCCGGCCTCTTCCTGCTGGCGGCCCTCAGCCTGGACCGCTGCCTGCTGGCGCTCTGCCCCCGCTGGTACCCAGGGCGCCGCCCGGTCCGCCTGCCCCTCTGGGTGTGCTCGGGGGTGTGGGTGCTGGCCACCCTCTTCAGTGTGCCCTGGCTGGTCTTCCCCGAGGCGGTCATCTGGTGGTACGACCTGGTCATCTGCCTGGACTTCTGGGACAGCGAGGAGCTGCCGTTGCGCATGCTGGAGATCCTGGGGGGCTTCCTGCCCTTCCTGCTGCTGCTCGTCTGCCACTTGCTCACCCAGGCCGCCGCCTGCCGGACCTGCTGCCGCCGCCAGCCCCGGCCCCCCGCCTGCCGGGGCTTTGCCCGCGTGGCCAAGACCATCTTGTCGGCCTACGTGGTCCTGCGGCTGCCTTACCAGCTGGCGCAGCTGCTGTACCTGGCCTTCCTGTGGGACCTGTACCCGGGCTACCTGCTGTGGGAGGTGCTGGTCTACTCCGACTACCTGATCCTGCTCAACAGCTGCCTCAGCCCCTTCCTCTGCCTCCTGGCCAGCGCCGACCTGCGCAGCCTGCTGCGCGCCGTGCTCTCCGCCTTCGCCGCCGCGCTCTGCGAGGAGCGGCCGGGCAGCTTCACGCCGGCCGAGCCACAGACCCACGCGGACTTTGCGGGGCAGACTCTGCCAGAACCAGCTGCGGAGGCCCCGCCGCAGGCGAATCCCCCGGCCCAGCCACAGGCGAACCCCACAGCCCCGCCACAGGCGAACCCCACAGCCCAGCCACAGGCGAA
The DNA here is from genome assembly GCA_011751065.1 of Lasiurus cinereus. Classification (NCBI taxonomy): domain Eukaryota; kingdom Metazoa; phylum Chordata; class Mammalia; order Chiroptera; family Vespertilionidae; genus Lasiurus; species Lasiurus cinereus. Next base: position 1,908,944 of record JAAGEH010000043.1, on the reverse strand, counting down.
CCTCACAGCCCCGCCACAGGCAAACCCCACAGCCCAGCCACGGTTGGATTCTGGGGCCCAGCCAGAGTCAGGTTCTGGCGCCCAGCCTCAGCTGAACCCCACGGCCCAGCCAGAGTCTGATTCTGGGGCCCAGCCCCAGCTGAACCCCATGGCCCAGCCAGAGTCAGATTCTGGGGCCCAGCCCCAACTGAACCCCACAGCCCAGACAGAGTCAGATTCTGGGGCCCAGCCGCAGCTGAACTCCACGGCCCAGAAACAGGGGGAGCATAAGGCCCAGCCCCAGTTGGACTCTGTGGCCCAGACAGAGGTGAGCCCGGAGGCCCAGCCCCCAGGACCCGCGGCCAGCCCCGCCCCCAGCCCCTGTGATGAAGCCTCCTCTGCCCCAGAGGCCCCCGAGAATCCGGCCGGGACTGCTGCCTCCGAGGGAGAAAACCCCAGCAGTGCCCCCCCAGAGGAGGCTCCCGGTGCAGGACCCACGTGAGGGTCCGTCCAGGAAAGCCCAGGCCAGCCCGGGCAGCTGGGAGGAGACGGTGGAATCAGACAGTCAGAGAGGAGGGGTGTCGCGGTGGAAGTCACCCTGGCAAACCCCACCAGGTCCCCGGGGGCTGCAGGAGGACTCGGGGGAAGTGAGAATGAAGTGGCCAAAAGTCCCAGAGAGTTTGTTGTGAGCACCATGCCCGGTCTGGGTCCCACCGAGCTCCTTCATGCTTGCCCCCTCCACCCCCTCACACACACACTGTGGCCCCACAGCCCTGGAACTGGCACCGCTGATGGTGTCCTGCCCGGCTCTGCCTCCAACACCCCAGCCCACGACAGTTCATCCTCAGAGGTGCAGGGGAGACGTCCCAGGGCGTGATCTGACTCCCTGTACCCCTTCCCTCCCACCCCTTCTCCCGCCCATCCTCTAACCTGAGCATGAGGGCCCCAAAAGAGGAAGTCCCTGCCGAGGAGGGAGGCAGGCAGGCAGGAGCCCCAAGCTGGGGGGCCGGGCGGGGACTGCCTTCAGCAAGGTGACAGGAGCCGCCCGGATTCGCCTGCGGCTCTGGGTGCCTGGAGGCGCTGCTCCACCCTGAGCCCCGCCTCATCTGCGGTGGGAGCAGTAAGTGAGAAAGTGTGAGTGGCACCTAGCGAGAGCCTGTGGTACACAGTAGGTGCTCAGCGGACAGACAGCCTTCCTTCCCTGGCACCCAGGGATGTATGTCCCTGCAGGGGCTGGGGACAGAGGGGAGGAGGTGACACCTGGCCTGAGCACCTGGGATCTTGTGCGCTTGGGCCCGCTCAGCTGTGCCCAGGACAGTCCTGGCTGCAGACACCCAGGGGCCTCAGAGAGCCTGGGCCGCCTCTGTGCCTCGGGCGGCTCCGGGCGCTGCTCCATTTAAGCTCTCAGCTGGTTCCACCTGCCCCGCAGAGTGGCCGTTGCAGGGACAGAGGGCCCGGGCCGGCCTCCCTCTGGGCGCCTCCGGAGCGCTCAGCCAGGGGCAGAGAGGAGCACTCCAGGGATCCGTGGCTTCAGAAAGGGCAGAGGTCACACAGCATCTCTGGGGCAGAGCCAACCAACCTCTTCCCTCTCACGCTGCCAACACTGCAAAAATAAAACTAGCAAGTGCTGAAGGTCTATTTCCTGACCTCCACCCCACTTCCCTTTCACACCCAACGCTCTCCGCGGGCACCCACGCCACCAGCTTCCTCTCGACCCCGAGGGTTCCCCAACCAAGCTCTCTTTAGCCTTTGCACCCATCTTCCCAACCCTCCCCGTTCGCTCAGCTTTGTGACCGTTAGCAGCTGAGCGACACCATTACCAGCAGATGGAAATGACAGCGACATTTCATGTGCTCCCCTTCCCGGGCCCGCTTACAGTTTTAAAAGGCGACTGCGGTGCAGGCAGACCTGGGTTCTGGTTCCTCCTCGCTCGCTCTGCACCTCGGTTTTCTCCTCTGTCAAATGGGGTGATGGTGTTCTCCTTGCAAGGTTGGCCATTGTGATCATTCTCTGTGCCCGGAGGGAGGCACCCTGGGTGGTGTGACATCAGCAGCAAAAGCAGACCACTGCCCCGGTGATGGGCTGTGGGCACTGAGGCCGGTGGGAGAGTGGCTTCCGGACAGGCACAGACTTGTCGAGTTCATTCATTCAGCAAGTATTTCTTTTTTAAAAATATTTTTTGCTGATTTCTGAGAGGAAGGGAGCGAGATCAAGAGATAGAAACATCAACGAGGAGAGAGAATCATGGGTCAGCTGCCTCCAACTGGGGATGGAGCCCGCGCAACCCGGGCATGTGGCCTGACCTCCTGTTTCACAGGTCAAAGGTCAACTTCTGAGCCGTGCCGGCCGGGCCCTTTCAGCAAGTATTTATTGAGCACTTGAGGGGGGCCTTTCCAGCCAGCCTTGCATTTTGGAGAGAGAAGGGTAGGTTTACGGCATGGCCTCCGGTGCCCTTCAGGGGCTGTGGGAACTCTGGCTGCACACTCGGCAGTGCCCCCCTCCACCCAGAGGCACTGCTGGGACATCACTCTGTAGCTTGGGGATCATACTAAGGATAATGATTAATCCCTACAAAACGCTCGGGTCCGCGCATGGCACAGGATGAGCGCTCAGTATTCGTTAGCCATCCATTTGATTATACCAGTGCGCACCGCCGGGCCTCAGCCAGGCCTGGGACCAGCACTGACCCACGGGCCAGAGCCCACGCGGGCGGCAGAACCCTGCCCACCTGGCATGGCTCCTCCACCCCACTGCCTCCTTCAAGTGCCCACTCCCCGAGGAAAAGGTCCCCCAGGGGCACCCTGCAGGGCCCTCCCCCCTTCTCCCAGTCACAGGGCCCAAGGCCTTTTCAACGGGGCAGGCAGATCAGGGACTGAAACCTCAGCGCCAGCCGCCTACTCTGGTCCACAGTCCAAACCCCGCCTCTGGAGATGGGCCGGCCCCACCTCCCAGGTCCCCAGGGGGAGTCCCAGACTGAGGGATGGTTGCTCTCCAGGAGGAAGAGCAGTGCCAGGAAGGGTTTGTGTTGGAGGAAACATGCTCCGCCCCAAATCCCAAAGCCCCTCCCTCTGCCCCTTTGCCCATCCCATGGGGAAGGGTCCCTGTTACCCCCAGGGGAACTCATCCCTTCTCCAGACAAGAGACCCCTTCCCTCTCCTCATGGGGGCCAGACATTGGTTCTCAGAGCCGTGAACATGAACACTTCCCAATTCGACACTCAGGACTGCTGTCCGTTCACTCACTCAGCGTACATTAAGGGAACGCGTACTGTCTGCGAGGAAACGAGACACAGTACTGGCCTGGGTTTGCTGACATCCTAGTGGGCAAGGCAGACAGACAGCAAACACACCAATAATCGTATAATGAACATCGGGCCCTGACTAAGAATGATGCAGGGGGACAAGTAACGGGGATCAGAATAACGATCCCTATAATTGATTGATCCCTATAATTGATCAGGGGCCCCGGTGGGAGTCTGAGGAGCCAGAGAGCCATGGGTGGGAGGGCAGTGAGGGAAGGCCCTCGGAGATGGAGACATCTGAGCGGAGGTCTGGAGGAAGCGAGGTTGGAGCCTTTTCAAGGGAAGCGTCTTCAGAGGCGGGAGCAGGGCGTGCCAAGGTCCTGAGGTAGGAAGGAAAGGGGTAAGTTTCTGGGGCAGGAGGTCAAGTGTCCCTGGGCCACATGCAGGGAAAGGACGGCAGCAGGTAATAAGGGTGGCTGGCCGGGGTCAGACAAGCGGGGTGGGGTAGGGTAGCAGCCACTGTAGGGGTTATCTGGTTTGGGGTGTAGACATAATAGAGAGGGAGGGTTTGTGGCTGCCTCCCCTCTTCTAAGCCACCCACATTCCTGTCCTGGGCTGGAGGGGCTGGCCTGCCCAAGATTTATGGGGCAGTGGGAAAGCAAGGACTTTGGAGCCAAACAGATCAGGCCTGAGTCCCAGAAGGGTGACCAGGGCGGGCACCTCCCCTCCCTGAGCTGTTTCCTCAATGGGGTGTGGGGAGGGGCGTGAGGAGGGCACAAGCCCCAGCCCACCTGGGGCACCCAGGGGCCTTCACAGAGCCCCAAAAAGGCTCCTCCTGACTTCTGCTCTCCCCTCTCCCCCCCGAACCCCACTCTTTCTGAGAAAGGGACCTTGCCCATCACCCCTTGGTCACCCAGGGCAGCAGATGCTCAGAGAAGGAATGAGGGGCACCGGCCCCCGGTGGAGGGGCTGTGAGACCTACAGGAACCACTCGGCCCCCATGTACACAGGAGCTGGCTGCAAGGAGGGAGAGGTCTGAGGACTGGCCTCCAGGTCCCTGTGGGAGGCGGCTGGGGACAGACAGGAAAGAGTGAGGGATCTGGGGGGAAGGGGTATGGCCCTCTGTTTGTTTTGTTTTTTAAATATATATTTCTTTATTGATTTCAGAGAGGAAGGGAGAGGGATAGAGAGAAACATCGATGATGAGAATCATTGATCAGCTGCCTCCTGCACGCCCCCTATTGGGGATCGAGCCCACAAACCCCGGCATGTGCCCCGGGTCAGAATCCAACCTGGGACCCTTCAGTCCGCAGGCCCGGGCTCTGCGCACCGAGCCAAATAAGGAGGCCCAGCAAGGCGCAGGGGAGAATGCGCTGTGGGGGGGCCATCCACCCGCTCCTTAAAACACTTGTGCTTTATTTACATCGTTCGCCAAGAGCGGATGCTTCTGTAACTTGGAGAGAGGCTCGGTCCCCGTCGGCCGTCCCAGGAGACGATGTATTTTGGGAGGATGGAGGGGGCCCCGAAGCAGCATTGGGGTGCGAGGTTGGGAGGGGCTGCTCTCCACCCCCTCCTGCAGGGACAGCCCCTCCCGTGTGGGCCTCCGCTCCCCGCCTCCGCCCCGGAGCGACTGGGGGGGTCTGCGGGGCGGGGCTCCCGGGCCCCCGCGCCTCCCCGCCGCGCCCCCTCCGCGCCCCCGCGCCCGGGCCTCCGGGCGCCGTCGCAGCCTCCGGCCCCGCCCCCCGCGCGTGACCCAGGCCCCGCCCCGCGCCCCGCCCCGCCCCGCCCGGCCCCCTCCTCTGTCACTTCCTGATCCCCGCTTCCTGCTTCCCAGAGGCCGGGATCCGGAGCCGCCCGAGGCCGGTGCCGCAGTCCCCGGCGCCCCCGGTGAGCGCGGAGGCCGGGGCTGGGGGCGCAGGCGCGGGGCGGCGGCGGGGGTCCGGGTGGGAGGTCGCCAGGGCGAGGAGCCCTCCCCTCCGCGGTGCCCCACCCTCGGCCCCAGCTCCCCGTGGCCGCCCAGCCCCTCCTCTCCCGGGCCGGGGTCCCTGGCATTGGGGCTCCCGGGCATTGGGGCTCCCGGTTCACCTCGGACTGCGCTCCGCGGCGGCTCAGGGATGCTCCGCAGCTTCCCGCCCCCGCCCGGTGCTGCCAGGTCCCCCCCCCGGGCCGGCCTGGGGCTCCCTGCACATTCCTGCGGGCTCTGCACGCTCCCCGGGGCTCGGCACTGGGGCCTAGCGCGGCCCCGACAGCGGAGACCTGCCCCGCGCGCTCTGTCCGCCCTCCCCATCACCCAGCTCCCAGCTCCTGGGCCGGGGGAGCCTGCTGGGGATTGACTGGGACCCACGGAGCAGCTAAGCTCGCCCTGGCTTTGGGCCTCCGCCCCCTGCGCCCCCACACACACATACCAGAGCCCGAGAGGGGCCCCGAGGAAGGGTCCTGCCAGGCCTCTCCCGGCTCAGCAGTTCCCTCTGGCCCCGGGGCAGGCAGTCAGGTCTGCACCTGTGATCCCGTCCTGGAAGGGGAAACTGGGAGCCAGGCGGGTGGGTGGTGATGACCAGGCCCCCGTGGCATCCCCCCAGCCCCGCTTCAGGCAGCCCTGGCCGGCGGGGGGCTGTGGCGCTGGGTGGGAGCTGACCAGGCCTCTGCCCACCGCAGATATGTCCTTCCGAAAGGTGGTTCGGCAGAGCAAATTCCGGCATGTGTTCGGGCAGCCGGTCAAGAATGACCAGTGTTACGAAGACATCCGAGTGTCCCGCGTCACCTGGGACAGCACCTTCTGCGCCGTCAACCCCAAGTTCCTGGCGGTGATTGTGGAGGCCAGCGGCGGGGGCGCCTTCCTGGTGCTCCCCCTCAGCAAGGTGGGGCCCCTGCGGGCTGGGGGCAGGACGGGAGGTGGTGGGGCTACTCCTCCCAGCCCCATACCCACAGCCCATATCTCCCATCCCCACACTGCCGGAGAGGTGTCACAATCCACATTTCTCCCAGAAGGAGAAAGTCTTATTGCTACTGAGTCAGGGCCCAGGCAGCCAACGTTTCCTGCTCACCTGGCAGTGCCCGGGAGGCACAGGTGGGCCGGGAAGAGCCGTCACCTCTCGCCACCTGCGGGCCGGGCCAGGTGCATCGTCCCTGCTCCCTGGAAGGGAAGGCGGAGGCTTTGGGAGGGGTGGCGCTTGGGAGCCTTGAGTCCTCCTTGACCGTCCCCCTCCCGCCTGCAGACGGGCCGCATCGACAAGGCCTACCCGACAGTGTGCGGGCACACGGGACCTGTGCTGGACATAGACTGGTGTCCCCACAATGACGAAGTCATTGCCAGCGGCTCAGAGGACTGCACAGTCATGGTGAGGCGTGGGGCCGTGGTGGCCCCAGGGTGGCAGGGGGAGGGTCGAGGCTGCTGGAAGCGGGGCCGAGGGCAGGCCTTAGCTGGCTGCCTCGTCCCCCCACAGGTGTGGCAGATCCCAGAGAACGGGCTTGTCTCCCCGCTGACCGAGCCGGTGGTGGTGCTGGAGGGGCACACCAAGCGAGTGGGCATCGTCACCTGGCACCCAACGGCCCGCAACGTGCTGCTGAGCGCAGGTCTGCACCCCTCCCCCGCCCTGGCCCACGGCCTCTCCGGCACCGCTCTGGAGCCTCCCACCCCCCACCTCCCGGGCGCACCGGGAAGAGGAGAACGCTGAGGCCACCAGGAGGGTGGTCCACTGACGTGCCCCCACCTGGCAGGCTGCGACAATGTGGTGCTCATCTGGAACGTGGGCACAGCGGAGGAGCTGTACCGCCTGGACAGCCTGCACCCCGACCTCATCTACAACGTCAGCTGGAACCACAACGGCAGCCTCTTCTGCTCCGCGTGCAAGGACAAGAGCGTGCGCATCATCGACCCGCGCCGGGGCACCTTGGTGGCGGTACGTGGCCCTGGCGGGCGCGAGGGGCAGCGAACAGGTCAAGGGGCTCCGTTCGGGCATCGCACTGACCCCCGTGACCCCCCACAGGAGCGGGAGAAGGCTCACGAAGGGGCGCGGCCCATGCGAGCCATCTTTCTGGCCGATGGCAAGGTGTTCACCACGGGCTTCAGCCGCATGAGCGAGCGGCAGCTGGCGCTCTGGGACCCGGTGAGTGGCCCTGGCTGGCCTGAGGTGGCCCGTCCTGGGCAGGGAGTGCGGAGTCAGCCTGGGGAGACCTGTGGTGCCCAGGTCCTCAGCCTAGCCCCTGAGGCTCTCGGGACCCGGAGCCCCGCCAGCCTCCCCCGTTCCTGCCCCCTGCTCTCAGGCCTCCCCGCTGCCTCCAGCGACCTCCGAGTCTTTGTTCACATCCTTCTTACCCACTGGAGGTCTTTCCCTCCCCCGCTTGCCTGTTCCTACCCAGCTGCCCTTTCCCTGGTGCAGAGGCCCCTCCTCCAGGAAGCCCCCCAGCCCTTCCCCTGAAGCGCTCTGTCCACAGCTGTACTTCTGAATCCTGGTCTCCCAGGGTCCCTGAGACAGGCGGATGCTTCCTGGCACCCCCCGCTCCCACCTGGTGGGGATTGTCAGCACTTGCTCAGTGGCCTGGCGGAGGCCAGGGAGGGGGGACCCTGGGAGCAGAGGGGGCCAGGAGTGCTTGGTGGGGCACACTGTGTCGGCCAAGGCTTAGAGGGGGGGGGAGAACCCACCGGCCTGGAATGTGCGGCTGGCTGGGGCCGCCCCGATGGAGCATGGGGACATTGAGGGCAGGGGGAGTGTGGTCTGGCCTGGCCTGACGGCACCCTCCCCCACATGCCAGGCAAACCTCGAAGAACCCATGGCCCTGCAGGAGCTGGATTCAAGCAACGGGGCCCTGCTGCCCTTTTATGACCCTGACACCAGTGTGGTCTACGTGTGCGGCAAGGTAAGGCGGGCAGGCCCGGTGGACAGGGACGAGGGCTGCCCGCGCACTGAGACCTGTTCCCACCCGCCCCCAGGGTGACTCCAGCATCCGGTACTTTGAGATCACAGATGAGTCCCCGTACATCCACTTCCTGAACACGTTCACCAGCAAAGAGCCCCAGAGGGGCATGGGCAGCATGCCCAAGCGCGGCCTGGAGGTCAACAAGTGCGAGATCGCCCGGTGAGAGGGGCCACCCCGTCCGCTGGCTTTGGGGGAAGGGAGGTGACCTAGGGGCAGGGGTGAGAGGTCAAATTATAGAAGACTGCTGAGGAGGCCCCGGGGTGAGGGATCAGCCTTGGAGGGGCTAGGTGAGGACCGGAAGTGGGGAGTGGAGGGAGCCAGTAGACCTTCCAGGGGGTTCCATGCACGGCTCCTCCCTCCCTCCCTTTTCCAGGTTCTATAAACTGCATGAGCGCAAGTGCGAGCCCATTGTCATGACTGTGCCAAGAAAGGTGAGGCCACCCAGCTCCCCGGTCCTGCCCGGCAGTGTGTGGGCACCCACTCCCTTCTCCTGCAGACAGGCCAAGTGGGGTGAGGCCTGCTAGGTGTGGGTGCAGTCAGCGGGCTGGACAGACACCGGGGTGTCCCCAGGTGTTGGGCTGTGCTGGGCAGGGGACAAGACGAGAGAAGGGTCTTGCTCTGGATGAACCACAGGAGACAGCCAGGAGGTCTTCTCGTCGGAGGTGGCTGGCAGTGTGGCTGGGGCGGGGCCCTCCAGGGGTGGGCAGTAGGCCAGGCACAGGGCACAGAGCTGGGAACGGAGCGGGGCAGGGAGTCTGGCTGTGATGGAGGCCCCCAGGAGGAGGGGACCGGGCCACAAGTGGCCGCGTCTCAGATGCCCAGCCAAGAGCTTTGGACGCGTCTCCTCCTTTTCCAGCCAGCATTTGCCAAGTGACCATTCAGTGCCAGGCACGTCCCAGGGAGCCGAGCTGTGAACCGGACCGGCAGGGCTGTCCCAGGCACTCACAGCCCGTGGGCACAGCCATGGCGCCCGGAATCCCCCCAGCCCTGCTTAGGGAGGTGGGGGGAGGCTTCAGAGGGAGCAGTTGGCGGTGTCCAGAGGGAAGTAAAGGGGCAGACGGAGCTTACAGGTGATGACACAGGCCAGGCCGCTGGGGAGTGGGTTGACAGGTGCCAGCCTGGAGGCCAGGAGAGTGATGGGGAGGTGGCCACCTAGAGTCCAGACAAGAGGATGCAGACGGTGGCCCCCCCCCGCTGACCTCGACCTCCCTCCCCCCCTCCCCAGTCGGACCTCTTCCAGGATGATCTGTACCCTGACACGGCAGGGCCCGAGGCGGCCCTGGAGGCGGAGGAGTGGGTGAGCGGGCGGGACGCGGACCCCATCCTCATCTCCCTGCGGGAGGCTTACGTGCCCAGCAAACATCGGGACCTGAAGGTCAGCCGGCGCAACGTGCTCTCCGACAGCCGGCCCGCCGTGGGCTCTGGCTCCACGCGCCCGGGGGCCTCCACACCTTCCGCCTCCACCAACCCCACCGCCCCCAGCAGCAGCCTCGCCGGAGCCGGGGTAGGTGCCGGGCGGCCCGGGTGGTGCTGGGAAGCCCCGGTGTGCCGTGTGTGCCTGATCCATTGGCTGTTTATCTCTGAGCCCCAGGCCCCTCCCTGCCCGGTCATGATTTGGGGAGGGCTACAGCTCTGTGACCCCTGATCCCCAGATGTCCCTGCAGGAGGCTGGTAAGCTGGAGGAGGTGATGCAGGAGCTGCGGGCACTCAGAGCACTGGTCAAGGAGCAAGGGGAGCGGATCGGCCGCCTGGAGGAGCAGCTGGGCCGCATGGAGAACGGGGACGCGTAGGACCACAGGCCACAGGCCCCACGGATGCCATTCCCACCTCACCTCCTCCTCCTCTACCCACCTCCTCACTCCGCCTCTGCTATCAGGTCACGCCGCTGGCTGGCTGGCCCCTGCCCCCTGCTGAGGGCCTCCGGGGCAGGTTCAAGGGCCAGTCCACACCCTGACCCAGCCTGTGGCCCAGGCTGGAGCTGCCTGGCTTTCGGCATTGTTACTGTGGAGGATTTTTGTACCAACACAAGCTTATACTCTGAGGGACCATCTCCCCACTCCTACCCAGCCCCCGCTCCCTCCTTGGAGGAGTAGGAGGGACGGGCTCTATATTTTCATTCCAAATAAAATTCTCTTTCTAAAAGCCAGTTTGCCATTCCGCCGCAGGTGGGGCTGGGAAAAGAAAAGGGGACAGATGAGGCCGCAGGGATCATCAACTTGACAGAGGTCTGGGTGGCCGCGAGCATCCCCCACCGTCAGCTTCCCTGAAGGCTGAGGCAGAAGACACGTGGGAATCTTTAGGGCCATATCCTGCTGAGCTGGCTGTCCCCTTCCTCTGGGAGGCCTGGTCACAAGCCCCACCCACCCCGCCTGGCTCAGCGACAGGCCTGTGAGGGTCAGGGTGGTCCCAAGAGGCTCAAGGGGCCCGTGGCAGAGAGGGCTGGGTGGGGTCTCGTGGGCAGGAAGCGGAAGCGTCGAGCAACCCCTAGCTGCAGTTGAGCGCGCGCGAGCTCACTCCTCGCTGGGCACAGTTGGAGCTGGAGGTGGGCACCAGCGCTGAGCAGCCTGCAGACCCATGGTGAGCGTCGGAGCCCGCTGGGTCCTTGGATGGGGGTGATAGGTCAGAGGGAGTTAAGGAAGGATTCCCGCTATGGGGCTAAAAGCAACCAGTCCCGGCAGAGGACAGAACAGCCAGGACAGGGTGTGGGGCAGAATCTAGACCTTTCTCTCCCTTCACCTCGGAGCTGGGCCTGCCTGGGACTCAGGTTGTGACCCAGACCTGTTTAAAGACCCCAGAGACCCCCCGCCCTGCTCTGCTGGTGAGCCTGCCTGGGAAGGAGTCTTGCTTATACCTCTGCACCCTTCCCCCCAACACCCCCACCTGCCTTGTTCCAACCGCAGGCTTCCTCTAGCAGCTGCACCCGCCTCCCCCAGCCCCTGAGGCCCCCAGGGGCAGAAAGTTAAACTGAACGGAAATGCTGTAGCTGGGGCAGGAGCAGAGGTGGGCGAAGAGGAGTCTCAGGGACCCCCTTTTCTGGGACCTGGCCAAGTGGACAGTGAACAATTGCCTTGGGACTAGTTCCTCCATCCCAGGTCTCAGGAAAACCAGCCCCAGCACCAACCTTGCAGGCTCCCTTCCATCCCCACCCCTGCCTGCCCCGGCAGTCTGACAGTCAACTATTTATTGAGCACCTACTATGTGCCAGGAATTTTTTAAATGTTCGAGCCAGAAAGATCCCGTCTTCCTGCAGTTAATTCTGATGTGTGTGTTGGTGGTGGTGGTAGAGTGGGGGCGGGGAGATAAACCTAAGAAACAAGCAGCATTCCCATTGGGCCAGGAGTGGCGGGAGGCTGGGGGGTAGTGGAGCTGGGCCGGGCTGCAGGGATGAGGTCAGGGTGGTGATCAGGTCAGGCTAGGCCTCACTGAGGTGCTCAGAGTTAAGGTGAGAGGCGAGCCATGTGGCTGGCAGGAAGGGAGGAGGGACGGGACATTCGGCAGATCCTCCCTCTGAGCCTGCCCGGAGCAGGCTTCTAAGTGCAGTGGGAGGGAGGTGGACAGGTCTCACAGGGCAAGTGACCAAGCAAGGACTTGGACTTTTCTGCTCAACTGTCCCCACTTTGCCCAAAAGGCAACCAAGGACCCAGTCACCCAGCCTGCCCAGGGCCTGGTGACGAGCCCTGCCTGTCCCCACAGGACCTGCCCTGTGCCCTCGGGCTTGGGACGCTGCTGGCCCTGCCAGGGGTCCTGGGCTCCGGTGGCAGCGCCAAGGACACCGTGGGCTCCAGCTCCGTCACTGTGGTCCTGCTGCTGCTGCTGCTCCTTCTGCTGGTCACTGGCCTGGCCCTGGCCTGGCGCCGCCTCAGCCGAGACTCCGGAGGCTACTACCACCCGGCCCGCCTGGGGGCCGCGCTGTGGGGCCGCACCCGCCGCTTGCTCTGGGCCAGCCCGCCGGGCCGCTGGCTCCGGGCGCGGGCGGAGCCGGAGGCCCCAGATGGGGACCCAGAGCAGCAGGAGGACGAGCAGGACGAGGAAGACCACAGCCTGGAGGGTGGCGGGGAGAAGGCCCAGCCCCGGGAAGAGGAGCCGCGGGGTGGAGAGCAGCACAGCCCCCAGCACGGCCCGGGGCCGGCCCAGGAGGCCCGCGATGGCGACCCCGGCGACGCTGAAGGCGGCCTGGCCGCGGCCGGCAGCGCCGAGGCCCTGCTGAGCGACCTGCACGCCTTTGCTGGCAGCGCCGCCTGGGACAGTGCTGGGGCGGCGGGGGGCAAGGGCCTCCATGTCACGGCACTGTAGCGGCCAGCCCGGGGGTCACATCCCGGTGGTCGCTGCGCCTCTGCTTCCCCGGCGGCCCTGACTGGACACTGCCCGCCCCGGACCCCACTGTCACCCGCACAGGAAGAGCCTCAGGCTGTCTCTCCGCCCCGCAGGTTTGTCCCCCAGGCTGCGCACCTCTGCCCCCGCCAGGAAGGGCACTCATTCCCTGGGGCACTGAGCAGCCCTCGGAAATAAAGTCCTCCAGCCCGTGGTCCTGCGGTGACCCTTCTGTCCCTAAGCAGCCGCTCCTCTGGCACGAGCTGGCCCACTCCCGCCCCCAGACGGCCAAAGCAAGAGCCAGGTCCGTGCCAGGAGCTGATCCTTTATTTCTGGGAGCACATGGCTCAGCGGCGGGAGCCCCTCCCCCGCAGCCAGCCCCTGCTCATGACTCAGGGCATGGCCACTCCCGACAGAGACATGCTCTCTCTCACACACACACACACACACACACACACACACTCACACTCACACACACACACTCCTGCACCCCAATGTCCTCTGGGGTCCGCCGTGGCCTGCAGGGAGGAGCCTCAGCGGTGGCTTCATCCCTGCCTAGCCTGCTAGTGCCCAGGGTACCCAGCCTGCTAGTGCCCAGGGTGCCCACGGCCCCTCTTGGACTTCTTTTTCCCTGAGGGGGGCCGGATGGGGAGGGGGACGGTGCTCGAGGGCGGCGGCGGCGGCGGCGGTGGCAGGAGAGGAGGCAGAGGGGGCTCCATGGGCTCTGGTGGGCCCGGGCTGGGCCGGAACCCCTCAAAGGGCGAGAACTTCAGGGGACTGCAGGGGAAACCAAGGCAGAGTCAGCACCTCCTGGCACCAGGGCAGGAGGGCCGACTTCCCCACCGGCCTGGGGACAGAGGCGGTGAGGGCAAGCGCCCGCCCAGGCAGCCTGGGTCACAGCTGTCCCCGAGGTGGGTGGGAAACGGAGGCTCCTGCTGGCGAAGAACCTCTGCCGGGAGCCCCGGGCTTGAGGGCAGAGCCACAGCCCAGACTGGCCTGATGGGGCTCCCCTCTGTCTGCTCTGAGTACCTGATGGGGTCCTCTCTGCTCTGAGTACCTGATGGGGTCCCCTCTGCTCTGAGTACCTGATGGGGTCCCCTCTGCTCTTGAGTAGCTGATGGGGGTCCCCTCTGCTCTGAGTACCTGATGGGGTCCCCTCTGCTCTGAGTACCTGATGGGGTCCCCTCTGCTCTGAGTACCTGATGGGGTCCCCTCTGCTCTGAGTACCTGATGGGGCTCCCCTCTGCTCTGAGTACCTGATGGGGGTCCGGGGGCTGCTGTTGAGGCGCCGGGGGGAGCGCAGCTTGGGCTGGAAGGAGAAGCCCTCCTTGATGCTGTCCAGGACGGAGGGCGCCACGTACGTGAAGCCCTGGGGGTAGAGGCAGAGTGGGCGATGCTCAGCAGCCAGCCGGGCTCCCCCCCACCCCGTGTCCCCAGAGCCTGCAGGCCGCCCAGACCGTACCAGGAAGGCCTGGTTGGCACTCTCGCTGAGGGCCGTGTCGTCTGGACTGTCCACTGGTGTCTGCCGCGTGAAGTGCGTGTCAAACTGGCTCACGTCCTCTTCTGACTGCTGTGGGCAGACCCGAGTGGGGAGGGGTCAAGGGGTGTCCCAAACGGGGGTCCTCCTCCCACCTCTGGGCCCCTGGGACCGCCACTCACCAGGCAGGGCCTGAAAGGGGGGTCCACGCGGCGGGCCAGGAGATCGTCCCAATTAATGTGCCGGAAAAAGGGGTGCCTCTGTGGGTAGAGCAGCCCAAACATGCCAACAGTTCACCTCCCCCCGCTTGGTTCCCTCGGTAACTCTGCCCTCCAGCACCCGACCCCCTTATGGTGCCCCAGACCCACCTGCACGTCAGCAGCGTCCCCGGGGCCACCCCCGATCCGTTGGCTGGGATTCCGCTTCAGAAACTAGAGGACGGGACGGAGGGTGAGGGTCGGGGACAGAGGTAGCGCTTGGTGTCCCCACGTTCCCAGAAGCTGGCTGGGAGGGGCCAGGAGTGGAGAGGAGGGAGAAATGGGAGGAGAAGGACTGGAGTATGGTCTCTACCTCCTGATGCTCAGATTTCCAAGGTTGGGTCCAATGGCCCCTTCTCTACGGAGCCTTTACAAAGGCCCAGGGTTGCTGGCATCACCCCAGCTTTGGTGGGGACCCAACTCCTACCCGGCCCTGTGCCCCCGGCCGCCGTTGCAATGGAAGAGCGGCCAGCTCATTGCGAGCGAACGGTTTGCAACTGAGGACGAGGGACTTGGGCACAGCAGCTGCTCTGCGTCAGAGCCAAGCCCCGAGCTCAATGTCTGGGCCCACAAAGTGGGTCTCCAGGCACATGCACAGGCTCTCCACGACCCAGAGGCACCCCAGAGCCCGCACAGGGCCTGGGAAATGAGACGGGCTGGACCCAGGGTAGGAGGGAGCCCACCTTTTTGACGAGGTCCCGGGCATCTGGGGTGAGGTAAGGGGGCAGCGTCAGCTTCCCTTTGACGATCTTGTCCATGGTTTTCTTCCGATTCTCCGCCGTGAAGGGTGGCTGCAGGGGGGGAGGGCGAGAGGAGCCTTGTGGGCCTCCCTCCGGGCGCTGCCCCTGCCCGGGAGAGGGGCCTCCTCCTGCTGCCCTCGCCCCTGCCCTCCCGCGGGGGCTGGACTTGCCGATCCAGTGAGCATGTCATACATCAGGGCCCCCAGGCTCCACCAGTCCACCGCCCGGTTGTGGCCGCTGCGCATCAGAATCTCCGGAGCCCTGGAGGCCGGGAGAACCGTCAGCTGGGCCAGGCCCTTCCGGGCTGCCCTCCCGACCCTGGGCCTGGCCAGCTGCCCCTTACATGTACTCAATGGTGCCACAGAAGGTGTGGGTGACGGCATCCTCGTGAATGGACTCCTTGCAGAGTCCGAAGTCCGTCAGTTTGATGTGGCCTGAGGAGGAAGGTCGGGGGAGCGGTCAGGGCCCCGGGCCACCCCCCGGGCTCCCCAGCCCTCCCCGCAGGTGCTGACCAGTAGATACGACTGCGCACGCGCACCCTGGCTGTTCAGCATGATGTTCTCGGGTTTGAGGTCCCGGTAGATGATGCCTTGGGAGTGGAGGTGGCCCAGCGCCTGTGTGATCTCTGCCAGGTAGAAACTGCAGACACGGGACAGGGCGGGGGCAAGCGTGACGTGGGGAAGGCAGGCCCCCATGCTCCCGGGAGCCCCAGGAGAGAGGCAGGAAGGAGCACCCACCAGGCCGTGTCTTCCAGGAAGATGCCCTCTCGCTCCAAGTGTGTGAAGAGCTCGCCGCCTGCGACAGACACAAACATGCCCGCAGCTGTGTGCTGGGACCCAGCTCCCCGGCGCTCCGAGTCTCGGGTTCTTCTCGGGGGAGTGGGGCTCACAATTCCCGCCCTACCTGCCTCCCAGAGCTGCCGTGGGGGGTCAATTCAATTCAGCAAACATCTACCGACGCCTACTCGGTGCCTGGCCCTGTGCTGGGTGAAGCCGGGGACAGAGACAGAGACCCAGCCATGGCCCTCAGGATGCTCAGGCTAACGGGAGCAGGCATGCCGGACGGAGGCGACAACTCTGAGAGCTTATCCCCGAAATACCTCCCCGAGGAGACAGAGGAGGACAAAATTAACCTCCAGGTGAGGGGACAGGAAGGCCCGGCAGCAGTGGGACGTAAAGGGGGTGCAGGGATGGCGCTCAGGGCTCCTTGGTGCAGAGGGGGTAGCAGGGGGGAAAAGCAGGCCTGGACCGCTCCATGGCGAACAGGAGGCCCCCAGGAGAGGCCAGGCCAAGGTCAGGCTGTATCCGGGCAGTTACAGGGAGCCAGGAATTCTGAGGAGTGTTGGGAACAATGCCAGGCTCTGAGGCGACGACCTGGGAGTTAATGGAGGAGACACTGGGAGAGGCTGAGGCGGGCTTAAGACACAGCTGTGCCCTCCCCGTGGCCCTGGGCGAGTGAGTGGAGAGGATGGAGGTGGTGACAGAGAATGGCCTGACTGGATGCAGGACATGACAGGACCGTGGAGATGGATAACAGCCCTCGGACTTCTAAACAAACTCCCACACTCCCATCCCCCCCCCCAACACAGGCGAGGGACACAATAGGCATTAGATAGATGTTTGCTGAATGAATGAATGAACGAACAAACGAACGAACGAACGAATAAAGGGATGGACAGAGACTGCCAGATGGGTGTGGGGGCCGCCTCGCTGTCCTACACACCACATCTCTCCAGGCTTCCCTCAGACCCCCAGACCCTCCCGTGCTGGTTCCGGGGCCCGCCCAGGCCCTCACCGGGCCCCCTCATACCACTGAGGCACTCGAGGATGAGGTAGAGTTTGCCGCCAGTCTGGAAGGCGTAGGCCAGCTCCACAATGAAGGGGTGTTTCACCGACTCCAGGATGTTTCGTTCAGCCCGTGTGTGTGCCGTGTCCTTGGCATTGCGCACGATTTTGGCCTGGAGAGGCAGGGATCGGTTAGAAGGTGGGTACCTGGGGCTCCTTCGGTCCCTCCAGCCATTGTCCTTCAGCCACTCTCTCTCAACCTCTGGCAGTCTTCTCAGCCTCGGCACTGCCGACACTGGGCAGGCAACTCCTTGGTGTGGGGGCTGCCCTGTGCACTGCAGGATAGTCAGCAGCGTCCCTGGTCTCTCTGCACTGGGTACCATTGGCACCCTCTCTAGTCATGATTCCAAAATGTACTCAGGCATTGCCAAATGTCCCCTGGGGGGCAAGAATGCCCATGGGCGAGAATTGCTGCCAAAACAATACCCAGTCATGGGCTACACACTGACATTTCCGTCAATAGTAAAGCACATCTAAGATGGTGGAGCGTGATGAAGCTAAAAGTTCCTATCTCCTAGCGACAAGGTAAAGTCCTAATGCCACTCATTCCCTGAATGTGTTTGTGTTGATGCTGCCACGTATAGCACTGCCCTGGCTGGTTTGGCTTGTTGGTTAGAGCATCAGCTCGAGGACTGAAGGGTTGTGGATTCGATTCCCAGTTAAGGACACATGCCTCGGTTGCAGGCTCAATTCCTGGGCCTGGCTGGGGCATGTACGGGAGGCAACCAATCTAAGCATCTCTCTCACATCAGTGTTTCTCTCTCTCCTTCCCTCTTTCACTGTCTAAAAATCAATGGAGAAATATCCTCCAGAGAGAATTTAAAAATATATGGTACCCACAATTATGTAGAGTACATATTTGTGAACAGTAATAAATGACTATGTTACTGACTTATATATTGCTATACTATACTTTTTCTCTCTATTTTAGAGACTGCTCTTTCTACTTATAAAAAAAGTTTGCCGCCCTGGCCAGTGGATAGAGAGTCAGCCTGCGGACTGAAGGGTCCTGGGTTCGATTCCGGCCAAGGGCACATGCCCGGGTTGTGGGTTCGATCCCCAATGGGGGACGAGCAGGAGGCAGCCAATAGATGATTCTCTTTCATCATTGATGTTTCTATCTCTCTCTCCTTCTCCCTTCCTCTCTGAAATCAATAAAGAAATATATATATATTTTTAAAAGTTTGCCATACAACAGTCTGCCCTGCTAGCGCAGCAGCCTCACACATCTCGTATATGGCATCGTTGGATTGCGTTGCTTTCTCTTGTGTCTGATAGACTCTTGTGCTGTTTTGTGCAGTAATGTGGGGACAGGCTGGTGACCCAGGAGCGACAGGCCAGTGAGATCATCTAGGTGTGTGTAAGTGGACTCTGCGATGTTTGTATAACAATTAGATCGCCTAACAATGCATTGCTCAGAATGCACGCCCTCATTAAGTGGGGCATGACTGTGGTCACAACTGACAACAGACCATCAAATGCCCAAGACAGGGCCTGTCTCCTCCATCTTGTTCCCTGCTGTCCTCCCGAAACCTAGTGCAGCTCGTCGGGAAGAGCAGATTTGTTGGCTGAACGAACGACTCACCTTCCTCAGGACCTTCATGGCATAAATTTTGCCCAAGTTGGTGCCCTGCACCTTCCGCACCTGGAACACCTGCAGGGCAGGGAGGACAGGATCAACTTCCCTCTCTACACCCTATCTTCCAAAGGCCAAAACACGCCCCACCCCGAAGCTCGGGGACCTAGAGGCCGGTGCCCACCTAAGGGTGGGGCAGGAAGGATTTCAAGTCGCATTCTAAAAAGATTTGCCCTCCCCTCCTTTCCGTTTCTCCCTCCCAGTTCTGCGGGAGGGGCTCGGGATTTACAAGCCCGTTTGTTGGAACCCTTTGCTGCGAAGCCTGTGAGGAAGGAGGTGGGGCCCGTACCTTGCCGTAGCCCCCCTTGCCCAGCACACGCAGCAGCTCAAAGCAGTGGGGCCCAATGCGCTCGGGGCCGGGGTTCACACTGGTCTCCGTCAGCTCCACCTCCTCGTAGTGCCCCACCGGCCTGTGGACACAGGAGGTCAATGGGGGCGAAGCTCCACACTCCCCAGCTTCCCTTTCCCCTTCCCGCCTCCCCCAACACGACCATCACTCACTCCAGGCCAGCCGCCCTCGGGTCGGCGAGGGGACACGCGTCCTGTGAGAAACCGAGGGGTCAGAGGCAAGGGAGGTGCCGGGATGCCTCCCGCACGAGCTGGGCGGCGTGGCCCAGGGGAGGAAGGGGACAGGGATGGCAGCTGCAGGTGCTGCGGGGCCAGGACTGGGAGGGGGGAGAACACGAGAGCAGAGCAAAGGAAGGCTCGGGGGTAGGTCCTGGAACGCAGGTCGGGGTGACGGTGGGGAAGGTGCTCAGCAGGGGCCGGGATCTGAGAAAGATCGGGGTCCGCGGGAGCCGAGTCCACTCATGGGGGCGCCGAGCCAAGGCGATCCCATCGCCAGGGTGGCGGGATCGGCTCTAAGATCCAGCCGCGCCCGGAGGACCACTCACCGCAGGGCTGAACTCTGGCTCGGCCTCGCCCTCGCCCTCGCTGCCTTCCTCCGTCTCCAAGTCCAGGTCAAATACTGCCGCCATCGCGGCGCCGGCCCCGCGGGCCCCTCCGCGCGAACCAGCTGCGCAGTGACTGACAGCCCGGGCCGGGCCCTCGCGTCATCTCTCCGCGACGTCGACGGCGGCCGCGCGCGCCGATTACGCAACACATCTCCCACCCAGGAGTCGGCCGCCTCGCCCTAGCGAGGAGAAAAATATGGCGTCCGTCGCAAGGCCTCTCGGGAATTGTAGTTCCAGGTTGCCAGGATGCCAAAATCTGCGGAACCCTCGGTCGAAACCTTCGGTCTTCCCAGCGAGGCTCTCCGGGAGAGGCACCGGACCCGGCGGCCTGGGAGGCGCCCATCTTGGCTCTTAGAGAGTTTGCGTGTAAATGCAATTCGCAGCCCTGTTGAGCCTCTCGCTGCCAGGCTGGTTAGGTGGTGATTGGGCAGGTCATGTCTTCTATCTATTCGCCCCTGAAAGGGAGGCGGCTGCGTCAGGGTCTCCCTAACGTGCCTCCGTACCTCCGTGTTCTGTCTCCCGGCCTCCGCCTTCCAGGATCCTGCAGGTCAGAGCATTTACTCGGCGACTGCTCCGTGCCCAACTTACTGCCAGGCTTTGTTACCAGGTTCCTGCCAGAAAGGACTTGTGTCTCATTCATCCACCTGTAAATATAGGCTGGTGTTGGAATTTGCTTCGCTGCCAATTTAAGCACATTTTGTAATCCGGCTACCTTATAAGGAATAGGCGCTTAATAAAAATCTGTCAAAAGAATGCGTGAGTGAATGAATGAATGAACGAACACACCAAACCTGGTCTGTGACTTTAGATTTGGGCCTGCATTCTTATTGGACGGGGCTCTGTGGGGGGTGAAGTGGACCAGATGAGGCCTGAGTGACTAGGTTTAAACTTGGATTTACAGATCTTAGGGGTCTCCGTGCTGGAGGAGGGTCATCTGGTTGGATGTGACGCTGTGGGTGTAATCCCACCCTTACGAGGCCCTCAAGTTAGGGTGCTGGTGTGGATTCTCCTGGCAGGTTCCCACAAAGGTCAACCCAAAAGCCTGGCCAGTGTGGCGGGTATCCTCAGCTCCAGATGTTACAGGTCTCCCCTAGCCACCCCTCACTTCTCCCTTCCCCAGAGAGCTGAGCCTGAGAGATGCTGTCCAAGTCGCAAGAATCTGTCGCAGACCCTGGACCTTCAGGTGGTCCTTAAGCCTTTATTTGAAGAGAGATGCTTGTGGAGCTGCACACACAGGAGTTCCTAAAGCAGTCTCCCCTGAGTCAGAGTGAGACTCCTCTGCCATTGCTGGTTAGGTGAACCAGAGGCCGAAGCACCTAAGCTTGTGAAGATACATGGTGCACGGGACGCTATGCACAGGCGCCAGGGCCACATATGAATCGGGGCAGGGAGGTTAGCAGGGCCTAGACACTGAGTAGGCATGTAAGACAGTAAAAGCAGGAACCTGGACCCTACACCTTGTCTCTTGACATTCCATCCGCTGTGATATGACCTACAGGCCATGGTTTTTCCTCTTTGAGCCTCTTTCCTCGTCTAACGGGTCAATCACGTCTGCCGGGAGGGGAAATGGAAACCGCTGACTGCAGGCCACCTGCTCAGGTCACATGAAGCAGGTGCAGCCTTGCCAGAAATTGTCCGCAGGCTCTGCCACGGTCCTGGGCTTCGTTAAATGAGAGGTGAGAGCAAGAGGACAGGGTGTTTTGTCTCAGGCTTTCTTGGGATTTGCCCAAGGCCAGGGCCTGCCATGTGCTCCCCTCCTGTAGATGCAGGAAGAGAGAGATGCTTGGAGGTGGGGAAGGATGGGCTAGGATTGGGCACACTCCCACCTCCCGGGGAGGGAGGGGTGTGTGTGTGTGTGTGTCTGCGTGTGCACGCAGCTGTTGTCCCTTCTCCATGACAAGAGTCAGGGGGCAGCTATGGCCTGGACTTGGCCTTTGCGGGGGCAAGAGGGCCCAAGGGCCCCTCCAGTTACTATCTTTTATGGCCCTTAATCCCAGGAGGCCTTGGTGTCAAAATGGCCGCCACTCTGGAATGGACCTGAGGCCTCGGAGCGGGCCAGGCCGGGGCTGGGCCAGGGCGAAGGGGAGAGGGGCAGGGAGAGCATCAGGAAGCTGAAGGCACCCCTCCAGCGCTCTGGCCCTGCCCCCTGACACCAGTGCTATTTGAAGTGGGACAGGAAGTGGGCCACGGGGTAGTGCGGCCCATCGATGCCCAGGCCCTGGCAGAGTCCCAGCAGGCGGAGGCGGGCCTCGGCAGGGCTGGGCCCGGCACAGGCCAGGCTGCAATAGGGCTCCTCGTACTCGCCGGGCGCCTGGGCCTCCTCCAGGGACGTGAACTGATTGAAGCGCAGCAGGCCCCGGTCGTGCAGAGCCTGCAGGGCCTCTTGGCTGGCGGTGGAGCGCAGCACCTGCAGGTGCTGGGACACGAGGCCCATGACCCCCACCAGGTAGCCCCCGGCCCGTGGGTGCGGGGGCAAGGCCGGCCGCAGGCCGCAGGCCACCATGGCGGCAGCCAGCAGCAGGTCCACGCCGTAGAGCTCCAGGATCCAGTCCCGAAGGTAGAAGCCGCCCATGCGGGGGTTGATCTCGATGAGCCGGGGCCCCGCCGCCGTCAGCTTGAGCTCCACGTTGAACACGCCGTCCAGCAGCCCGCAGCCTCGGCAGCAGCGGAAGGCTGCCTGCACCAGCTGCGCCTCCTGCTCCGGAGCCAGCCCCGAAGGCATGCAGGCCGCCGTCTCCGTGAAGCCGGGCAGCCGCGTGGGGCCGTTGTCGGAGACGAAGGCGGCCAGCAGCTCCCCGTGGAACAGCACCAGGTCCACGTCGTGCTCGGTGCCCTCGATGAACTCCATCAGCAGCATGGCGTTGCCCCAGCCCAGGCCAATGCCAGGGTGATCGGACTCGCCCTGGAGGTCATGGGCGATGCGGGCCAAGTGCTGGCGGCACTGCCCCGCCTCCTCCACCAACCGCACGCCCACCGCGCCCGCTCCAAACTCCAGCTTCATGACCCCCGGCAGGGGCACCTGGCGGACCGCCCTCTCCACGTCGGCCTCACTCTCCAGGGGGCAGCAAGGCACGGCGTGGAGGGAGGGCGAGGGCCAGGGCGGGCCTTGGCATCGCAGAAGGTGCAGCTGGGTGCGGCTCTTCTGCTTGGCCAGGCGCATGGCGGCGGGGGGGCTGCAGGGCAGACCCAGCTCCTGGCAGAGCAAGGCTGTGAGCACCAGGCAGTCGTCCCAGTAGGAGAAGCAGCCGTCCAGCTGCAGGCCGCGGGCCCGCACCAGCTCCGCCAGCAGCCGCGCGTTCTCCTCATCCCGCCGGTGCTCTGTCACATCGAAGTGGATGAAGGTCTGCACCAGCTGGGACGCGAAGTGGTTGGGGTCTGACTCCACCAGGTGCAGCTGCGGAAACCACAGGAGGGCAACACGCTCAGGTCAGCCCGTGCCGGACGCCGAGGACACAGAACGGAGCCCACAAGCTGGTCCTGGCCCTCCAGGGAGATGGGTGTAGCCACAGGAGGTGCTCCAGAAATACTCGTTGGTGACTGAGTAAACGGGAGGGGCCGAGGTGGGCACGTAACCCAGCCTGGCAAGGAGAGAACGCACCCTGGAAGAGGCCGTGCTGCAGCTGGGAGCCAAATCAGAGCCAGCCAGAGGAAAGAGGGCCGCAGGGGGGAGAGGGCACAGGGGTGGGTGCAGAGGGCCAGGGTGCTCATTCCCACAGGCAGCCCCACTCTGGCCAGGATTTGTGGGGAAGCCACGGGTCTGGGGCTCGGACAGGTGGTCTGGTGCCTTTGGGCATTCTGCTCTTGGTCACCGTTTACCCACTGTGTCTGACACTGGGGGCCCCACACCTGCCAAGCTCACTGCCCGCCGGGGGAACAGACAAAGCAGCAGGCACCCAGGGCAGAGCAGCCCCTGAAGAGGGCAGGGCGGTGGCTGTGCGCACTGTAACGTGTGAGGAATGAAGAGGCCTTCTAGGTGAACGTGTGTGCAAGGCAGGGCACATGGCGGCATGGGAATGGCCGGGGGCGGGGGAGGACTGTACCGTGGGAGCGGGACAGGAGGCCACTGTGGTAGCTTAGGACCAGAAAGAGCCTAGATATTTGGCCTCCGTTTTTTTATCTGTTCAATGAGGGGAAGAATGTCTGTTCTGCCTGGCTGGCTCCACATTCTGTAACGAAGCCACGTCTGTGAACCGGACTGGGGCTCTGTAAGCTGCTCCCCAGCACACTCCTGGTGCCCCCCGGATTCCATCTCAAAGGCAGCACCTGGCCTTTCTGCAGGATAGTTGGTCCAGGCTCCTCAGCCCGGCGTTCAGAGCCCGGGCCTGGCACTAGTCCTGCATGCTGCCCCCGCGCCTCCAGCCTGTCTACCCTGCGCTCCACTTAGACTCAGTGCTTGAGCATCGACTTGTGAAACAGGAGTCGTGGTTTGATTCCCGGTCACAGGGCACGTGCCTCGGTCGCGGGCTCGGTCCCCAGTAGGAGGTGTGCAGGAGGCAACCGATCAATGACTCTCATCATTGATGTTTCCTTCTCTCTCCCTCTCCCTTCCCCTCTCAAATCAATAAAAAAAAAATAATGAAAACTGCGGGGTGCGGGCACAGAGCCGGGCTAGACTTCTAACCTGGGCCAGGCGGCTGGCTCGGCCCCTAGGACTGCGGTCCAGCGGCCCAGAGCGATCGCGGGGCGCAGACACCACCCCTAAGGCTGGCCCGCCCCGCGCCCCGCCCACCTGGAGGCGGTAGTCGCGCGCCGCGTCCCACACGAACTTCTTGCTGACGCTGCCGCCGCCGACCACCAGCAGCTGCTTGCCCTCCATCAGGCAGCGCGCCGAGCGCCGCAGCATCGTCTCCACCAGCGGCGCGGCTGCCACCGCCTCCTCGGGCGCCGGCCCCGAGCGCGGGGCCGCCCAGAGCCCCTCGAGCGCCCCGCACGCCTCCAGGCACAGGCCGCTGTTCAGCTCCAGAGCCACCGGGGCGAGCGCGCCGCCCGCCACCGTCAGCGCGAAGTCCACGCCTGGGCCGGGCGCGGGGCGCGGGGCGCGGGGTCAGCGCGCACCGCCCTCGGGCCCTGCCCCTCCCGCCAGCGTCCCCAGCCCCGGCACCACTCACCCAGGAAGTCCGTGCAGGCCAGGCGCCCGCCGCGCTGCTCAGCGCTCAGACCCGCCTCCAGCGCCAGCACGGCGGCCAGCGCGGCCTCGGCGGCCGCCTTGACGCTCCGCCGCACGACCGCCGCCTGAGCCGCCTCGCCCAGGCCGCACTGCGCCAGCGCCACCTCCAGCGTCCGCGGCAACGAGCTCTGGTGCCGGAGAGGCCGGTCCCCGCGGCCCACCGCGCACACCACCTGGGCAGGCTGTGGCTCAGGGCACTGGCCCCGGAGGAGTCCTCCCAGGATACCCCACCCCATCCCCCCGCCCTGCACCCTTCTCCCCCGGGAATGCTGCCCCCTGTGCCAAAATCCAGGCCGGACCCCTGGGGACATCCAAGAAGCCCAGCTCTCCGAAGCGACTTATGTCGCACAAACCACCTCCACAGCCACTGCCCAGCTGGTCCCTAGGCCCCTGGGGGGTTCCACTCAGGTTTCCTCCCCAGCTGGGGTCTCTGCTCCCTGAGGGCTCCACGCATGCTGGGTCCTAGCTCCTGCAGCCCTGGGGGACCTGTGCCACCCTGGTGTGCCCCAGCCCAGGAGCTCCTGGAGGGCAGGACTCAGCCTCCCCCTCTCAGCTTGGCCCAGAGCTGCACACCCAGGAGGGTCCCCAAGCCTTCCTGAGCTCCCCAGCTTGGAGGCCTCTCGCTCAGCTCTGCTGGCAGCAGGGGGATCAGTCCAGACTCCTGATGTGGGCGCAGGGCGCAGGATGGGTTGGAGGGGCAAGGAAAAGGACCAGACCTGGCAGTCCTCCCTGAGGCAACCAAGATCCCCCTCCCAGATTTCACCCCCGTGCCCTAGCTGGTGTGGCTCAGTTGGTCAGAGCGTTGTCCCAAACACCAAAAGGTGGTGGGTTTAATTCCTGGTCAGGGCACATATCCAGGTGGTGGATTTGATTCCCCAGCTGGGGTGTGTGCAGGAGGCAACTGATTGATGTTCCCTCTCTCTCACACGGATGTTTCTCTCTTCCTTCATCTCTAAAATCAATCAAAACATTAAAGTGATATTAAAAAATACACATCTATAAAGATATCTTCTTAAAAAGATGTTGTCCTCTCTGCCCAGGGGCCTCCTCAGCTCAGCGGGGCTAGGCTGGGGTGTGGCAGCAGGGTCATGACCTAAACTCTGGGCCACCCTCACCTTGCTCAACAGGGGCCTGTCCCCCTGTATCCGACACACCACAGCACAGATCCGCAGAGCCAGCTCCGGACCTGGCGGGGGCGTTCCTGGGGGGAGACGGGGAGGCCTGAGCCCAGCACAGCAGCAGCCGGGAGACGGAGCCACGCCCCCACCCCTGGCCGGCTCAGCGGGCTCTCACCTGGGCAGGGCAGCCTGGCAGGTGGGCACACAGCCTCCACCAGGACACTCTCCTCCTCCTCCAGCTTCTCCAGCAGTGCCACCACTGTGTCCGCCACTGTGCCCACCTCTGCTCGTGGGTGCAGACGCAGTGCCTGCTGCCCCCGCCAGCGCCAGCTGCTAAGCTTGACGGCCACCTGCAAGCACAGAAAGGGGAAGGGGCTTCCTCACCACCCACGTGCCTGCGGGGTGAGATGTCACCCCACAGAACCCGTGAGAAAACAGATAAGAGGGCAGAGGGTTGCCGCTGAGATGGGGCAGCAACAGGACACAAAGTTGGGGGTAACTTCCCCGCAGGATCTGGTGACCGTCCGTGGGCCCCATCTTGTGGCATCCACACAGACCTGGAGGGCGGGAGCCTGTTACCTGCAGGGCCTCCCCCAGGGCCTCCGAGTGCAGAAAGGCCCCCACTTCCTCCTTCACCAGCGTCTCCTGGCCCTCTGTGCCACTCAGCTCCACCAGCCGGAGTCCCGGGCTGCCACTCCCGCCCCGAAGCAGTGTGGGCGGCTTGTAGGCGAAGGCCAGGGTAGCTGGCACCGCCACGCCACCTCGCTGGGCCAGCAAGTGCCTCGTCAGCAGCCGGTCCTCCAGCAGCCGGGCCAGCTCTGCTGAGGCTCCCGTAGGGCAGGTGAGGTCGCGAGCGAGCTCAGCTGCTTCCCTCCCCTGGCCAGGCCCCGGCCCCAGGCCCACCAGGAAGTAGGTGGCTTGGCGCTGGGGGACAAAGTCATCCAGGAAGGTCAGGCCCCCCGGGTGGAAGCTCACTGCCTTGGACACCAGCAGGGCCGCCTCTCCTGGCCGCCCCGGGGCTGGCACCTTCGTCAGCCACGCAGGGGACAGGCAGAGCAGCATGTTCCCTGTGGGCAGACGGGGGGCAGTCGCTGGTCAGGGAAGGCTTCCTGTCCCATGCCCTCCTCCTCCCGCCCGGGCCCTGGGCAGTGGGGGGGGCTGCTCCCAGAACCCACCCCCGCTTGGAGCATGGCAGCTGGCACCCTGGCATGCTGGCAGTTGCCAGGGTTGGCGGGTATTTCGGGATGTGGCTGGGCCAGGGCAGGGCTGCCCTTTCTGTCGGAGGGGGGGAAGGAGGGGGAACTTGGGTGCACACTCACCGGGACTCTGGACCCCACCCTCCAGCAGCACAGACAGGAAGGTGCTGGGGGATCCCAGAATGCACAAGGTCACCTCTGCCCCAGGGCAGCCTCGAGAGAAGAGAGCACGCCAAGCTCACCAGGGGCTCCCTGCTTATCTTTCTGCCCCCGCTTTCCTGACCCCCGTGGCCCTTCTGGGTGTAGAGGAGAAGAGTTAAAGGGACAGAGGGAAGCTAGAGAGGGAAGAGGAAGCTCTGCCCATCCCCACCCTGGGAGGACAGCTCCCTTCTCTCTGCAGCTGCTCCAGAAGGCACCGGGGGTCAGGTGACCAGAGACCTTGGTTCTAGCCGGAGCGCTGCCACTGACTTTCATGGGACCCTTGGCAGTGGAAGGAGGGGCCTCTGCACCTCGTTTTCCAGCCGAGGCTGATTCTCCCTGTACTTTAGAGCTTTGGTGGTCACCTGATATGTAAAATAGGTAAAGCAGGGAAGGAGGCTGGGTCCTCACTGCTAGCTGCCCCCACTGCAATACCCAAGACAGACACTTCTCTGGAAGCTGTGGCTCCAGAGCCCCTGGGCTGCACATTCTGGGGCTGGGTCTTCTGGGGGTGGAGGGAAGCTAGGTCTCTGACTCGACTGGTGTCAGAGGCCCGTGGAAACAATGTCTGCCTGCAGGGCTTCAGATCGAGTCACAGCCTGGGGGAAGGGCCTGACCTGGACGGGATGGAAGCAGGCTGGGCTACGGACAACTCCCTCACCCCAGGGGTTCCCCTCCTCGGAGCCCTCGGGCACCTGTGCGGGGCACCTGGCTGCGGTCCTGGGTCTCCGGGAGGCCAGCTTGCTGCAGGCAGCTCTGCAGGAGGCTGTAGTAGTAGGCAGTCCAGGCCCGGGCCTCTGCCCCCTCGGGGGAGCCCTTGCAGTCCAGGCCCACGTCAAGGCGCCAGAAGCCGGGGAAGTGGTCTGGGGGCGGCGGGCCCGAGCCTCCTCCCCACGGGCCCTCCTTGTCCTCCAGGCCCTTGGAGCCCAGGAGGCAGTCCCACTTGGGACTCAGCTGATCCGAGGAGAGCTGGAGGGGAGGGAGGGGAGGGTGCAAAAGTGGTCGGTGTGGGGCAGGGTGAACAAGGGGTGCATTAAGTCACTCAGGAGTGACTTAAGCTTGCGTTACATTCAGGGCAGACCCCGTTCCAAGAACCAGGAGAGGAGGATGAGGTTGGATCGGGGAATGAGGACCAGGAGTGTGTAGGTGGGAGTGCTTTGCAGACTGTATGTGCAGCGCCCCGGGGCGGGGGTGGGGTGGGGAGTGGGAGCAGGAGGGAGCTCCTGGCTGGACCACGCTTCCCCGCCCCCACCAACACCCCCACCCCCACCAGGGTTACCCTAGCTTGGTTCACAGGGGCAGGGGTTCTTGTCTGTTTTGTCCTTCCACGCAGCCTGGTACGCAAACAGTGAATGTTGTTGACAGAATAACCCGCAATCATGCTTGGCTGCGGGCTTCTCTCCGGCCTTCTCTCCGGCCTCCGTGACCCACCCATCTTCCCCGAGCTCTGCTGAGACCTGGGTTTACAGGCGAATCTGTCCCAGCGTCCCCAGGGCGGCCTCGAAGGCTTCCTGTAAGCCCACCCCTCGGCTAGGCGTGGGGAGGGCAGAAGCTGATGCCCTTCCTTTCAGCGCTGAGCCACGGAAATGCTGTTTTTGGACGAAATCTTGCATCTTTGACGCCCACATGGGGCTGCTCAGAGGCTTGGAGCAAACACTGGGCCTCTCCTCCAGGGGACCGGCTGGGCCACCTGGGCCAAGTCATGAGATCTCTTTGGACCACGTGGGTGCTAGGTGCCCGTCCTGTCCCAGCCTTGGGTGCTGATGAACCTGGGGCCAAATGCATCACCTCCGTGGCTGGGGGGACAGTGTGCTGCACGCGGCCAGGAGGGCAGAGGTCTGGGTCCCAGCTCACGGGTCAGTGCCAAACTCTGAGCCTCATGCCTTCTCTTAGAAAGGGAACTCCCTGAGAGCCTGGACGGGGTTCATGGTCACATTCCCCGCCCCACCCCGAAACTTAGAATGGTGCCAGGGGCCTGGGAGGTGCTCAATAAATGTTGCAGAATGAATAAATGCCAAAGGAGCCGACAGTGCCCACCTGCCAGGGCTGATGGGGAGGGAAGAGAGCCTGACAGTAGAAGCTGCTTGTCCCATGACACAGGATGGGGAGGCAGGGTGCGTGTGCTGGCGGGGACCTGGGTCTCTGTCTGCGGGGGGCCTGGGGCATTGGGGGAGGGGCCAGAGGGGACTCACCATCTTACGGGGGGAGAGGCTGGGAGCCTGAGGCAGATGGAAGGAAGAGAGACAGGACAGGGAGTCAGGGCCACCTCTCCGCCCCACAGCCCAGCTCCTAATTCCGGGGGGCGGAGAGATGGACCCCGCAGCGCTTCTCTCTCCACCCAGCCAGGAGGTGCCCCAGCCTGCCCCACCCCACCCCACCCCGAGGAGGCGGAGGGGTTTTTGCCGCCCTGACCCCGGGGCCCTGACCCAGGGATCCTGCCGGGGACTCACACAGCACCCGGGGCGTGTGCGCTCCCGCGGGCAGCGGCGCGGGGACAGGCACCCCGCCAGGCCCTTGGGCGCGCGCGCGCGCGGGTCGTGCGGCGGGTCCCGCCGGGGGGCGCGGGCGCTCCCGGTCCCCGAGCCGCAGCCCCAAGCCCCCCGGGCGTCCTCCCTGGCTTTCCCGGGCGAGGGCAGGAGCCGGGATACCTGGTGGGGTGGGTGGCAGAGGTTCGGCGGGACTCGGCGGTGTCGCGGGCCAGAGGGCGCTCGGCGAGGGCGCGTTGGCGACGGCGCGGGGCTGAGGCCGCGCCGCTTTTTATAGAAGCGCCCGGGGCCTGCCCAGCGCGGGGAGGGGCGCGCGGGCCCCAGGGCCACCGCCCTAACTCGCCGCCCGAGGGAAGTGTGGGGAAGGCTCGGTCCCTGGGCTGGGCGGGCGGAGGGAGGGCCGGGAGAGCCCGACACGGAGCGCGCGGCATCCTCAGAGGCACAGGCTGGGACAGGGCGCCGGGGCCCCGGGGCCAGTGAGGATCCCCGACATGGGCTGTGGCAAAGACAAGACAGACATGAGGACAGGGACTCAGAGAGGACGTGCCCTAATGGGAGAGAAGTCGAGGGGAGGGGGGCACAGGTGGGGGCGCAGAGCCCACAGAGACTGGCACCAGGGCTGCCCCGGGGTGGGGGCCAGGAGAGCCCGGGGCACACAGTCCCAGCTCTGTCTCCGGATGGTGTCCTCCGCCAGCAGCTGGCTGTCCCCATGAGCACACCCTCCCGGCGACCCTCTTGGCCACAGGCCCCTGTGCCTGGGGACCCTCCTGGCGAGCATAGGGACCGCTCAGTAAGGTGTCCCCACAAGGACAGTCCCAGGTCCCTGGGACACCCTCTGCCCTACTGGGGGCCAGAAGGAAGGGGGTGCCAGGCTGGGGGGATGCCAGTGCGTCTGAGCACCAGAAGAGAGGGTCATCTACAGGATCTGCCCTGCCCATCAACACCCAGGCCAGCTGGACACCCACAGCCCCCGCCCACCCGAGACACACACCCTCACACCCAGGTGCACCCTCAGAAGCACACCCTGAGATCTGGCTCACAGCCGCGAATCACCCCCAGACACACAGCCAGCGACTCACCCCCTCTACTCAAGTGTGAGTGTGTCACAGCGGGGAGTTCCAGTCCTAGTTCCGGCAGGGGACCTGGGCACCTCCCCTTTCTGGTCGGAACCCCACTTGCCTCCTGCCTAAGAGGGGGCTAGTTCCTACCTCACCGGGCTGTTCAGGACGGGCGATGCCAGTGCCCAGCATGTGTAGGCTATTGCTACAACCTCTCACCTCTCCACGCACACCCCCCCCAAACTGCCAGCCTCAGACCCTCTTCCTGGCGGTCCCCAAGTGCCTCCTGGCCCGGGGAGAGTCCTGAGGGACCGTGGCACTTGGTGGGACAGAGTTGGCAGTTTGGGGTCCTTTCTGCAAGTGTACGCGAGCCGCCTATGAGGACCACCCCTCTACCGCGGGAGGGACTTGGAGGGGTGGAGAGACTTAAACAGAGGCCACCCCCCCGCCCTGCCCATACCCCAGCAATCCAGAGGCGGCTGCTGGAGGCTCACGGGCTCCTGGAAAGAGGTGCCAGGGCAGCGGGAGTGGGGCACAGAAGTCACTGACGAGCATGAGCTTGACACTTAACAGGTGTCAACAACCAAAACTTCAACTGAGTGAGTTTCAAAGGTTTCATGGGCTTCATTCAGTGATTTGTAAATTGGGCAGCAACCAATCTGGCAGACAGAACGCCGAGAAGCTGCGCAGAATGAAAGGCTGTGGGCGAATTTAAAGGTAAAGAGCAACCAGGTCCTGGCCAGGGGCCCCTGGCAGACCCTGTAGATGACCTCTCTGGCAGTAAAAAAAAAAAAAAAAAAAGGAAGGACACAGGGTTGGGGGCCTGATCAGACTCTCAGATGGACCTGCATGTGGGGGAGGGGAGGCCTGGCCTTCCCCTTCCCAGCCTCCCTGAGGCTCAGCGTGTCCCAGCGTGGCCCAAATGACAGCTAATGTCCCACCCCATCCCCACCCTCCATCCCCCAAAAAGGAAAGAAAGACAGACTATGGGCAGAGGGGGTCTGAGCGAGGAAGTTTTCTAGGCAAAAGAGCAGGTGGTTAGTGCCAGGTGAGTTAATGCGTTCCTTCCTCGGAAGGTACGGGTCCAACCAGGGCTGCCCAGTGACCCTGATGGGCCGTGTGAGATGCCGTTTCTGGGGGACGGAGCTGTCAGTCGGTCTTGGTTTGGTGACAGCATGTGGTTTAGCATAATCCGCTTCATTCAGGACCTGTTGCCCATTTTTAACACAAGCTCTGCAGCATGGGCAGACTTTCCTCGTCCTCTGGTGGGCATTACAGGGCACCCTGCACCGGGGCTGGGCCCGGGGGGTTGGGCAGAAGGTAGGCGCTCTGCAGCGGGGATGGCAAGCGTTTTCTGACCTCGTTCCGGGCGCTGCGTAGGGGGCCTTTGAGCAGCAGTTACGAATGACCTGTGAGCAGCAGTGAGGAGTCTCTGCCTTTTACAGAGGAAAGTGAAGCTCAGAGCGGCGGTGTCACCTGCCCGGGGTCACACAGCTTCTGAGCGGGTGCCTGGCTCTTCCCTCTGCCAGAGTGCGGGCATCTATGCAGAGAGGGCGGGGTGCCCACTCCCAGATCGCCCTGGCTTGGCACGGGCTGAGGATGCAGGGAGGAAAGTCCGGGCCCAGCAGTGCGGGCCCAGGGCGCTGGATTTGAGGCAAGCAGGCTGGCAGGGCAGTTAGGATTGGGCCGCCAATACTCCACCTAAGCAGGACCCCAGGGGTGCTTTCTCCTCTACTCCCCACTCCTGCCACGCCCCACCCTCCTCCTCCCATCCCTCGGGGAGGGTGCCCAGGGGAAAGAGCAGGAATGAGCACCCAGCGAAGGCAGCGTGCATCGGAACCAGCCCTGTCGTCCTGACGATGGCTCTTGTCCCAGGCACCCACGGGGGCAATTAACGCGTGTGGGAGGGGTTTCCATGGCCGCAGTCCCAGGGGCTGCAGGAGGGGACCAGGGCCGGCGGGACCTTTCTCCTTTGTCCTGGGCACACTAGGCCTTTGTTCCCGCCCGGAGCATGGGTGGGTGTGAACTTGGGTTAGTGCCCCCCCCCCAACCCCTACCCCGGTCCTGAACCAGACTTGGGGAGGCAGAAGAGGGGAGAAGCCCCACTTCGGGGCCCAGCACCCATTTGGGGAGCCCTCCTCCCACAGGTGCTACCTGCCCCTCTGAGGCTGAGCAAGACCGGCTCACCATTGGGCCCTGTTGCTGGTAAACACCTCCCAGCAGCCAATGGGCAGCCGTGGGGTGTCTGGTGGACCGCGGAGGGGCGGGGCTGTGGGCAGGGAGGGGCAAGAGGGGCAGCTGGTGTAGGGTTGGGGGTGGAGGACATTTGATCCAACTCCGGCCAGGCTTCTGCTACATCAGACTTTATTCCAGGCCTCCCCAGGAGTTCTTTGGGGTCCCCCAGCCCAGCAGGCTTCCCTGACCCCCACGCTCCTTCAGCATCACTTCTGTGCTCGCAAGGAGACAGCTCTGGGGGGTGATGGTGGGCCTGGGCCCCCAAACCCTCCGTGACCTTCCTTCATCCCGTGCCTGGCACAGGCCATGGGCGGAAGGAGCGAAGACAACAAGCTGAAGTCGGTGTAGCTAAGCTGACCCAGTAAGGAGCCTCTCATCAAGCTGCCCCGAGGGTTCACGGGAAAAGAACTTTATTTCACGTTAATTAGCCTGAGGATCTAACCTTCCGAACTCCTCGCCGTGCCTCAGTGCCTGGAGATTCTGGAGATAGGACCGATGGAAAATGAGGAACGTCGGAAAGAATGTCCGCCTGTCGACGGCCTGGCGTCCGGAAGATCGCGGCTCCGGCCGGCGCAGGGACGTGTTCTCAGAGCTCGCCACCTGTCTCCGTCCCCACACGGCGTTCTGCCCGGCCATGCTTGGGGTTTGCAAACACTAAGACCTCTGAATAAATCTTAACCGTTTATTTCTAGCCAGTGCCTCCTGGTTCGTCGACTGCCCTGGGTTGACAGCGAGAAGGCAGCTGAGCCACTGACTCCCAGCGGTAAAGTGCGGTGCCCATTGGTGCGGCTGGCCTCAGCCGTTCGGGTCGTTGAGGTTGGGGGACGCTGAGTCCATGGCACCCTCCGAAGTGGGGCCTTCAGAATCGGGTGTCCAGGAAGGAGGTGGAGCTTCGGTGGGACCTGGAGGGGCCCTCGATCGGGGGGCCCTTGGACCGGGTCAGGAGCCCGTGGAAGGTCTTGCCTCGGGTCTGGGGCTTGCGGCGTGGTGGCCTGGGCTCATCTGGGGGCTGTACTACGATGCGGGGCACCTCGGGCCTGGCGCCTCCCCGCGCCCGGGCCAGCTGCTGGGCCTCAAAGATGGCCCGGGCCCCGGCCAGGCGGGCCTTTGGCCGGGGAGGCGGCCCGGAAGTCGACTCTGGCAGCTGGGCCAGCTGCGCCTTGATCTCCCGCTGCAGGTCCTGCTCCGACAGGGCCACGCTGTGCACCTGTGGGGAGCGGTGGGTCCTGAGCCTGCCCGGCTGGTGGGAAGGCAGGAAGCCGCGAGGTCCCCCCAGGGTGGGCAGTGCACAGCCCCAGGAAGTGGCTGAGGGCTGGGGGGCTGGCAGGCTCACGGAGGGAGTCATCACAAGCCACTTGGGG
This sequence comes from Lasiurus cinereus, assembly GCA_011751065.1. Classification (NCBI taxonomy): domain Eukaryota; kingdom Metazoa; phylum Chordata; class Mammalia; order Chiroptera; family Vespertilionidae; genus Lasiurus; species Lasiurus cinereus. Next base: position 1,874,770 of record JAAGEH010000043.1, on the reverse strand, counting down.
CCGGGGGTTTTCATGCTCTTTGTGCTCGGAGAGCCGGCACTAACCATGGTTCTCACTGTGACTTTGGCCCCGGGACTCAGTTTCCCCGACTGGGCAGCAGGGGAGGGGGGGAGGGGGCACCCACCTGGGACATGAAGACCTCCTCCTGCAGTTGGCCAGGGGGGATGGCTCGAAGGGCACCGAGGGTCTCCAGGAGCCCCGGGCAGGCCAGGCGCTGTTCGGTGGTGCCCAGCGCCAGGCGCACCAGCGTCAGCCCCACGCGAAACAGCACCTTCACACCTGCAGGCCAGGCTCACTCAGGGGGGCCAGCCCGCCCCCCCTGAACCTGCGCGTGAAGCTGCCCTCTCCCCAGATTCCTTCCACCCCACCCCGCAACTCTACACAACCCAGGCCGGGAGCCAGGACGAAGAGGAGGAGTGCCACGTGGGGTCACCGGTGAGTATGTCACTGGCCACAGAGGCTCCGGGCAGAGCACCTGCCAGGAGCCAGGGGGACGGACAACCTCGCACAAAGCCTCCTCTCTCTCTAGGTCTCAGCGCCGTGTTCCTACACGGCCGGCAGGGCCGAGAGTTCCCATGAACCAGCTTGTTCTGGTTCCAGAGAGATTCTGGCCAGAGCTGCTCCTCCCTCAGCCGAGAGCATGGAGCACCTGTGTGTGTGTGCACGCACACACACACACACATGCACACACACTCGTGGACACGGGTGAGGCCATGGGCTGTCCCAGAATCCTCAGATGCCCTTCCAGGCAGCCTGGGGTCTGCTAAGGAGAGCGCTCGGGGGACCAGCGCTCAGGGGACCAGCAAGCCTGGCAGTAACTGTGGCCGGAAAGGGATGACAGTGACTGTGAGCGTCGTTTTTAGGAAAGGGAGCGCTTGTCCTCATGGGGAGGGCAAGGAGAGCTCAGCCCACTGCCCTGGAGGTCGGAGGCTGAGCTCCGAGGCTGGAGGGGAGGTGGCCCATCAGTGGCGACCTGGACACCGTGGCCAGAGCGCTAAGCCAGCAGGCGCACAGCAGGTGCTCAGTAACAGTACTGATGAGTGTCTGCCATGTTTTTGGTGCAACTGCTGGGCAGCCCACGTGGAACAGAATGCAGGCAGGTGGCTGATGGGAGAAGGGAGGCCGAGCCCCAACGACCTGGAGTCTGGTTCAGCTCTGCCCTGACTCCCCCACTCTTGGCCCGGCCCAGGCACCCCTGCCCCCTCCACACCCACACCCTCCCAAGCCATCTGTAGCCTGGACCCTGTGAACAGTGTCCTGCCTGCGTAAATATATTAATTAGTTAAAAGTAATGAATAATTAAAAAGTACAAGAAAAATTTTTTAAAATTTAAAAAATAGCCCAGCTGGTGTGGCTCAGGGGTTGAGCATCAACCTAAGAACCAGGAGGTCACAGTTCAATTCCCCGTCAGGGCACATGCCCAAGTTGGGGGCTCGATCCCCAGTGTGGGGCGTGCAGGAGGCAGCCGATCAATGATTCTCTCTCATCATTGATGTTTCTCTCTCTCCCTCTCCCTTCCTCTCTGAAACCAATAATAAAAATATATTGAAAAATAAATAAATAGAAATGTGGTTGCATGAGCCTTCCATGCCCACCCCCAGAATGTAGGTCCCCTCATTCAGGTGGCCCCAGTGTACAGGGCAGCACCTGGCACTAGTGAGCAGACACCGAGCAGGCACTGGGACTCCAGGATGAGGGCCTCTACCGTTGGCCAGGTCCCCACTGTGCCAGCCCTTGAGCCCTGGCAGGTTCTGATCTCCCCAGCTCCTGCCCGTCTACCTAGAGGGGGCCTCCCTGGTCCAGCCCTTCCCTCCCCCCGCCCCCGGCAGAGGCTACCCTCCCTGTACTGGTCTCTCCGCACAGGGCAGGGCTGCCCTTCAGTACCCTGGGAGTGTGGCCTGAGGCTGGCTGTTTCCCCAGGGCTGGCACCCTCAGCACACCGGGCACCCAGACCCAGGGCCAGGATGGGCAACAGCGGGCAGGGCGGAGCATAGCAGAGCCGAGCTGGCGGGGTTCATTCCTTGTGCACCGAGCACCCCAGGCTGCAGCCCCGGCCCCACCCCCCGCCTGCCGTCCCCACTCACCCTCACTGAGGAAGGTGTCCCAGATGCGCAGCACCGTGGGGAAGGGCAGGGAGCGGGCGAAGAGGCACAGGAACCACTCGGGCAGGTAGAGCAGGGGCCCCACGCCCGCCTGCTGCAGGTGCTTGTGCGCCCGCGGGAGCAGCCGCCGCAGCAGGGCCGCGAACACCTCGGCGTCCAGCCGCACCGCCTCCTGCAGCAGCCCCGTCAGACCTCCGCTCCCCTCCGCCCCCCCTCCGCCTGCCCGGCCCCTCTGCGTGCCCCCCGGCCCCTTCAGCCGCTCACCATGTGGGGCCCATAGTAGCCGGGCAGGTAGAGCTCGCAGATCTGCACCAGGCACCAGAAGGCCTCCTGAGGACAGAGCCAGGCCCTGAGTGCCCACCACAAAGGGGACCGCAGGGCAGGGGGAAGGGGTGCAGGGCGGGCCCTGGACACCATCTGTGGTGACTCAAGCCAGAAGCCTGTGCTCAGTGCTGGGGGGCTTTTACCCGAAGCCTCCAGTGTCCAGACAGAGAGCTACCCATGATTTGGTCACAGGGCTCAGGGTGTTGCTTTGAGGGTCACAGGGTTGGGGCTCACTGGTCAGGGGTTGGGGGCTCAGAGTTCAAGTACTGGGTTTTTGGAGGCATTGGGCCAGGGATCATGTTTGCAAGGCTCAGAACCAGGAGGTGGGCCCTAGCTGGTCTGACTCAGTGGTTAGAGTGTCGACCTGCAGCCTGAAGGGTCCCTGATTTGATTCCAGTCAAGGGCACGTCCCTCAGTTGCACGCTCAGTCCCCGGCCCTGGTCGGGGCACTTGCAGGAGGAACTAATCCATGTGTCGCTCACATAGATGTTTCTCTCTCCCTGTCTCTCCTCCTCCCTTTCATTCTCTCTAAAAAAATCAATGGGACAAATAGCCTCAGGTGAGCATTAACAAAAAGCTAGGAGTCGTGAGGTCAAGGTAATAACATCCAGGGTCCGAGATCACGGAGCAAGGTTCCTGGGGTCAAGGTAGTTGGGCTTGAAGGTCACTGAGGTTGGCAGTTAAGAGGCCCTGACTGGCTAGGACAGGATCTGGGAGGCAAGGATCCGAGGTCCCTGAGGTCAGAGTAGCTGGGGTTAGGGCAAGTCATGGGTCCAGGGCCCAGGACTCTTAAGATTCCAGGGTCACTGGGGTTGGGGACGAAGGGTCCTCAGTACATGAATTCAGAGTCCCTTGGGTTGAGGACAAGGGGAGTGGGGTTGCAGGCTCAGGGTCCAGGCACTCACCTCCGGGGGCAGGTGCATGAGCAGCACAGCAGCCACAGGGCCCTGGGCCTGGCAGTAGCCCTGCTCCGGCCGATAGAGGGTGTAGGCCTTGAGCACCTGCAGGAGCCCCTGCTGCCTGTGCCAGAAGACCCCGTTAGGCATCCCTTCCCCAACCTGTGGCAGCCTCTGCCCGGGCCTCACCACCCTGGCTTTGCCGGATCCCGTGAGATGCAGACGGAACGCTGGGGGAGCAGGGGTGGGGGCAGGGGGTGGCTAGACCGAATGGCTGGGGCTGTGAGGCTGGGATCCCTGGGCCTCCCGGGCCTCATACCCGTGACCCTGGGGTGACACAAACATCTCATGCAGAGGGAACTGGCGGTGCAGGTCCCTGCTGATGGTCTCCATCCACTGCGGGTCCCCTGGGGCCTCGGCCAGTTTCTGTGGGCAGGCAGGACGCGGATGTGAGCGCTCAGTGTGGCGAGGGGCTCCGGGACGGGGAGGAGGACCCTGCCAGCTCTTTACCTGGTAAGTGCCAGGGCTGCTCTCCTGACACACGTGAGCCCCGCACAGCAGGGGCCAGCACCGGGCACGCAGGGCTGAGGGGATGCCTTTCCGGCACTGCATCTTCACCTGTGGGGGAGCCCAAGGGAACCCCAGTAGGCTAGCCCCCCGCAGCCTCCCCTGCTCCTCCTAGCAGGCACCCAGCCTGTCATCGGGCAAGGGCCACTTTGGGTGGCAGGGAGGAAGGCAGGAGGCGCCGGACACAGGAGGAGAGGTCAATGTGGCGGGGCCTGGACCACGGAAAAGGGGGAGGAGCCAAGGAGGCCGGCGGGCCCTGTCCCTCTCACCTTCTTGTACCGGCGAGACATGGTTTTCTCCCAGTGTGATGTCATCTCCACCCACTTCATCTCCCGCTGGCGGATGAGATCTGCGGGAGGGTGACCTGGCCTGGGAGCACATGTCACAGACATGGAGATGCAGGGCACCCACCTGCCACCTACAGCCTGCATCCGGTCCTCTCAGGCAGCCTGTGCAGCCACTGGGGAGCTGACCTGTCACCCAGGAGTTGCCAGTCGTTGTTATGGGGACAGGAAAGGATGTGGCTGTGATGTGGGCAGAAGCAGGAAAGACTGAAGGGGGTGTGTAGGTGTGGGTTGGGGAGGGGCTGGCTGGCCGTCCCCAGAATAGGGGTACCGACAACTCACAGTAGAAGCTGAGTGGACAGAACCCTGAACTAGAAGCCAGGAGTCCCAGAATTTGAGTCTGGTTCTGTCTCTGAGCTGCTGTGTGACCTCAGGCAAGTTCCTTTGCATCTCTGGGCTTATTATCCTATCTATATATTGGCAAAGGGGAAGGCGGGGAAACAGGTGTGGGTTTCTATGATTTAGATTTGGGATTCTTGGCCCAGAGATTAAAGGGGGAGAATTTTTGGGTCCCAGGGTGGGTGCAAACCCTGGGAGATTGGGTGTAAAAGAGGCATACTTGGCCCTAGCTGGTTTGGCTCAGAGGATAGAGCGTTGGCCTATGGACTGAAGGGTCCCGGGTTCGATTCCAGTCAGGGGCACATGACCAAGTTGTGGGCTCGATCCCCAGTGAGGGGTGTGCAGGAGGCAGCCAATCAATGATTGTCTCTCATCATTGATGTTTCTATCTCTCCCTCTGGCTCCCTCCCTCTCTGAAACCAATACAAATTTTTTTTTTTTTAAAGAGGCATACTTGGACATATTACCCCAGCCCTGCCAGCCTTAGGATTCTACCTGGAGCCCGAGGAGTGACACTGGTTGAATCCCCAGACCCTCCCAGGACCCTTGAGGTTGGGCCTCACTCTAGAAGTCAGCCCCTCGCCCCCATCCTCAATTCATGCATCCTCCCTCCCCATCCCCCTTCCTTCCCCACTTACCCTGGCTCTGCTGAGCTGCCCCCAATGAAGCCATAGCGGTCAGCCTGGCGATATGGGCCCGGCCCGTTCAGCTCTGAGTCAGAACCCAAAGAGCTGGAATCATCCTGCACCAGGTCCTCACCTAGGGCCTGGGCCATGCTGTCGCGGAGCCTCAGGGTCACAGGCTGCAAGATGTGGGGGAAGCTAGTGTGAGAGGCAGTTCTCAGCCCGTCTGGGGCCCGAGCTCCCACACAGCCAGCCCCCGGCTGCAGAACCTGGCTGCGAGTGTAGGGAGGGGGTTTCACGGTTCCTCACCAAGCCCCTCCAGCCCCTTCTTCTGGAGGGGTAGGCCCTGAAGTGGCAGAAAAGCCAAGCCTCCGTACAGAGACCCAGCCCCAGGCCCAGCCCCAGCTTACCTTCCTGCTGCACCTCACCTCCTCCTCTCACTTCCTCCTCAGCCACAGCCTCAGCAGCAACTCACTGGGGGCCCCTCCCCAGTGTGTGTGTGGTGGGGTGTGTGTGGGGGGGTGGGGGTCACCTCTTCCTCTCTGAGGCTCTTCCTGCCTACCCCAGTGAACCTGGGCCATTGGCTCCGCCCTCCACCCCTTGGGCAGGCGTGGGTTCCTCTGCTGGCGGTGATGGGGCAGGGTTGCCTGAGGTAGAGAGACCAGGCTTCCTCCAGTTTTGAGGAGACGAGCATGTAAAACACTCAATCCAGCGTGCCAGTGAGAATTATGGTGTATTTAATGTTTGCTCTTTACAAAGTAACACTTTTAAAAAATATATTTTTTAATTGATTTCAGAGAGGAAGGGAGGAGAGATAGAAACATCAGTGGTGAGAGTATCATTGACCGGCTGCCTCCTGCACACCCCACACGGGGGATCCAGCCCGCAAGCCAGGCATGTGCCCTCGGAACCGAGCTGTGATGTCCTGGCTCATAGGTGGACGCTATGAGCGGAGCATGATGGCCGAGCCAAAGTAATGCGTTTAACGTGCACACATGGGCTTAAAAAATAAATACTAATTTAGATCGCAACCCAAAGACAGTGGGACCCAAAACGGGCTCGGAGCTCTGAGGGTCAGCCGCCTAGGGACTCAGGAGACAGAGGTCCTCCGGGAAAGTGAGGCCAGCCCCTGGCGCTCTCGGAGCCCCAGTTTCCTCCTCTGCACTCGAAGGACGGAACCCACAGTGTCTGGGAAACAACTGTCCCCGCGCTCACGCCAAGTGGGAAGGACTCTTCAGCTTCAGAGCGAGAAAAACAACCACCGAGGCACTTCCGGTCGGCCGCACAGCCTCGGAAAAGGGCTGGGTGACTCCGAGCCGGGGCGGAACCAGCCTCCGCGGCGCCCCACGCGGCCCCGCCCCGCGGCCGGGCCCCGCCCCAGGCGCGCCGGCCCCGCCCCGTCGCCGAAGCCCCGCCCCCCGGGGCGCCACGGCCGCTGCGCTCGGGTCCAGCGGAGGCGCTATGGAGCTGGGGCAGCGGGCCGGGGAGCGAGCGAGCGGGGCGGGGCGGGGCGGACCCGGGAGGGCGGAAGGAGCTCAAGGCCGGAAGGAGGCAGCGGAGGGCGGGAGGCGGGAGTGGGCCCGGAGCTGCTGGGCCGGAGCGGCAGAGCCGCCATGTCCGACAGTGAGAAGCTCAACCTGGACTCTATCATCGGGCGCCTGCTGGAAGGTTGGCTGCGGGCGGGGGAGGTCGGATCCCCCTGCGCCCTGACCCCCCGGCCCGGCCCGGAAGTGGCGCGCGGGGGCGCCTGCCCCTCCCAGGGCCGCCTAGACGGGCGGGGACGGGCCGCGAGGTCCCATGGCCGCAGCCACCCCCCGCTCGCGACGCGCTTGGGGGATCTGGGGCTGCTGGGGCACGGGAGCCCCCTCTCCTGGGCCTGGGGCGCACGGGTGGGTCTGGTCTTTTGGAGGGAGAAACCTAGACAGCTCCCCCCACCCCCCCAAGGGTCCTGCGTGGAGGGGTTTGGAGTGGCAGCACCTGCGCACAGCAGTCCCTTCGAGCTCCTGGTGGGTAGTTGGGAGGCTACCTCGTGTCCTGGGAGGCTCAGCAGCACCAGCTGTCCGGGGCAAGGAGGGGCCCCGGAGGCCCTGCGCCCCCAAAAGTGTGCCCTTGGGGCACCCGTGTCGCCCACCCTCCTCCTGTCTCGGGGACCAGGGTCCTGACGCCCATTCTGCCTCCAGTGCAAGGCTCGCGGCCTGGGAAGAATGTGCAGCTGACAGAGAATGAGATCCGTGGCCTGTGCCTCAAATCCCGGGAGATTTTCCTGAGCCAGCCCATCCTTCTGGAGCTGGAGGCACCCCTCAAGATCTGTGGTGAGACTCCTGGCCAGGCCCCTTTGTTTCCTGAAGGCGGCATTGTCCCCCCCCCCCCCATCCCTGGATCCTTCTTATCTTGAACCCAACTCCGGCCCTGGGTTCAAGTCTAGACTCTGCACAGCACTGACCTGGTTCCCTGGGTCACAGGTGACATCCATGGCCAGTACTACGACCTTCTGCGGCTGTTCGAATACGGGGGCTTCCCTCCAGAGAGCAACTACCTCTTCCTGGGGGACTACGTAGACCGGGGCAAGCAGTCGCTAGAGACCATCTGCCTGCTGCTGGCCTATAAGATCAAGTACCCCGAGAACTTCTTCCTGCTCCGTGGGAACCACGAGTGTGCCAGCATCAACCGCATCTACGGCTTCTACGATGAGTGTGAGTAGCTCGGCCTGCCCGCGGCCTGAAGGGCTCTCCCTGCTACTCAGCTGGCCTGGTGGGAGGGGTACCCGTGTCTGGCAGAGCCCTGCTCTCCTGCCATGGGGTCTGGCACTCAACAGGGGTCTGGTGACACTCCCTCTGCATCTCCTACTTAAAAGCACTTAGGACACTTTTATCTGGACTGGCCTCTGCTAGCCAGAAGCTGAGATAAACCAGACCCAGGCTTGGCCTGGTCCGGCTCCTAGGGTGGGGGTGCATGCTAACCCCAACGCTGTTCCAGATCGGAACTTTGGGGTCCCGTGGATTCAGCTGTAGAATTTCCCCCTGGAAGGCTGGTAGTGTGTGTGCGGTGGGGGTTCCCTTCTTATCGTCCATGCTCTTCTCCCAGCCGTGTCTGGGGGGCCCAGGAGCGCTGCTCACAAGCCCTCTCCCTTCCCTGGGCAGGCAAGAGGCGCTACAACATTAAACTGTGGAAAACCTTCACCGACTGCTTCAACTGCCTGCCCATTGCTGCCATTGTTGACGAGAAGATCTTCTGCTGCCATGGAGGTGAGGGCGGCTCTGGGGGAGTCCATGGGAAGAGAAGAACCCGTGGGGCCTGGGGAAGAAGCTGCCAGCGGGAGGACGCCTGGAACAGCTCCCTGGGGTCTGGGCTTGGATGTCGCTTATTGCAGGAGGTCCCCCTGCTCCTGGGTGATAGGCTGCACTCTCCACTGCTGTGGCCTCAGCATTATGCATGGAATTTGCTCGCTCCTTTCTCTAGGGAGCTCTGCGCTCCTAGAAGGCATAAGGGGCAGAAGGTAATGAGTTCTGTCTGCCTGGGCTCCCAGAAATCCAGGAGAGGGCCAGGGGGTAGTGGTGTGGAGTGTGCGCGCGCATGTGCCAAAGCTGATTGGCCGAGGCTTTTGGGGGGAGCGTGGAGCGGAAGCATCCTTGTTTTGAGGCCTGAGCAAGTGATGTGCCACCTGTGTCCTCCAGGTCTGTCCCCCGACCTGCAGTCCATGGAGCAGATTCGGCGTATCATGCGGCCCACAGATGTGCCTGACCAGGGGCTGTTGTGTGACCTGCTGTGGTCCGACCCCGACAAGGACGTGCAGGGCTGGGGCGAGAACGACCGTGGTGTCTCCTTTACCTTTGGGGCCGAGGTGGTGGCCAAGTTCCTGCACAAGCACGACTTGGACCTCATCTGCCGGGCACACCAGGTGGGCTGGCAGCTCTGGCCCGGGTGGGAGAGGGCCCTGGCAGCCAGCACCTGCTTAACTCTCTGCCCTGTCCTTGTCCAGGTGGTAGAAGATGGCTATGAGTTCTTTGCCAAGCGGCAGCTGGTGACACTCTTCTCAGCTCCCAACTACTGTGGCGAGTTTGATAACGCTGGCGCCATGATGAGTGTGGACGAGACGCTCATGTGCTCCTTCCAGGTGGGGACGGGGAAGGAAGGGGCTGGTGGCCCCCCGGCTCAGCCCCGTGAGCCTGACCGGTGCTGTCTCTTTCAGATTCTCAAGCCCGCCGACAAGAACAAGGGGAAATATGGGCAGTTTAGCGGCCTGAACCCCGGTGGCCGGCCCATCACCCCACCCCGTAACTCCGCCAAAGCCAAGAAATAGCCTCCACTTGCCCGCCCTCTGCCCCAGATGGTGGATTGTACAGAAACCACGCAGCGCGGGGGAGGGGGTCACGCAGACTTCCGAGGCCTGCTGTCACAGGGAACATGGAGCCTTGATGTATTTTTCCTTTTTTTAATGAATCAATAGCAGTGTCCAGCCCCCAGGGCTCCCTCTGCCTGTGCCTCGGTGGCTGCAAGCAGGATCCTGGGGCTGAGGCTGCAGCTCAGGGCAAAGCAGGGCCAGATTGTGGGTCTCCAGCCTTGCTTGGCCTCAGGGCTGGCAGCCGGATCCTGGGCAACCCATCTGGTCTCTTGAATAAAGGTCAAAGCTGGATTCTTGCCCTGGCCTCTCTCCCTTGTCCCAAACAGTGGGCCTGGCACTCTTTTGCCCAGAGCCACTTGTGAGGGCTGGCTTGCTGGGCATGGGGCCCCAGCCACACATTAAGGTCCACAGGGCCTCCTAGAGTTCCCAGCGAGAGCCAAAAAATATTTAAAAAGCAACAGCAGCCAGCCAGCCATCAAACATCCCTGAGATGTGCCCAGACTTGGAAGAGGGACAAGTCATGATTACCAGAAAAAGCTGATCGATGGGCCAGCAGCCCCACTGTGATGGCTTAAGGAAGCTAGGCGTCCAGCCTTGACCATGAGGTTGGAATAAGGTGTGGGACCTATCCGGTGGACCTCCCCTCAAAACAGACATGATTGACAGGGGACATGATTGATTGGGGGCCAGTTACCAATAGCCGGTTGGGGAATGGGAACGCAGCAGGACCAGCCAGCTCAGCTCCAGCCCACCTTTACCAACCGCCAGGGTGGAGACCCAGCCCTGTCCCTGGCTGGCGCTGAGGTGGGAGGCTGTGGCTTCATCCAGTCCAGGGCCTCTGGGCACAGATGAGGCTCTCGGTTCAGCCTTCACCCTCACTGTCTTCAGCCAGCACGGGGCTGGGGCCCAGGGGGGAGTGTGCGGGGGCCAGGATGGAGCCAAAGAATAGTGAGCGGAACTGGAAGAGGAGGAAGCTGCGTGAGTTGTGGAGGCTGCTCCCTCGTGGCATCCCAACCTCTGCCTCACTTCCGGCCCCTACCTTCTTGGGCGGGGGGGTCCCAGGCACTGTACTCTGCTCAGCCTCCACTTCATCTTCCTCTTCGGAGTTGCAGGGGTGCTGGAGGCCAGGCGAGAGGGAGATGGAGGGGAGTGTTCTCGAGCTCTCACTGCCCACGGTGGTTTCCATGGCGATCATGTAAGAGTCAATGTCGTCACTGGCAAACTCATCCAGCTGGGGGGTGCTGCAGGTAAAGATGGGGTCAGTGAGAAGCAGGGAAAGAGCCCGCCTTGGAGGGCTGGGCTGGGCTGGGCTGGAGTGGAGTGGGGTGGGGGCTGTGTGATCACTGGTGATCTAGTTTTATTACTTCCTTATTTGGTTGGAGGTGAGAGGACACAGGGTTAAGTGGAGGCTTCCTGGAGGGGCTGGGCCTGGAATCTTTTGATCCGAGTTCAGATGGGGGCCCAAGGGAGGCATCCTGGGGGCCAGGTTAGCTCAGCTGGGGGAGGGGAACAGTAAGTCCGGTGAGCTGGGCCACTTTGGGCCCAATATCTCACCTTCCCAAGGGGGAGGAGCTGGAGAGCATTAGAGCCCAGGGACCTGCTGGGCCAGGGGCCAGACCAAACTTCCTCCACTTAAACTAGACTGGTCCCATCCTCCCAGCCCACCTGCCTGTCCCGCCACCTGCTTTTCACCCCAGGCAGCCCCTCGCCTCCAGCAGCCCCCCTCCCCGCCCAGTCTGGGAGGAAGCTCAGTGGGGAGGTCTCAGCCAGAGAAGGAAGCTAGCCTGACCTTGGGAACACTTCCCCTGGGTGGGAGGGATCTCTGAGCACAGCTGACCAGGAAGGCTGAGCCTGTGAGGCTGGAAGCTGGAAGGACTGTAGGCTGGGGCCTTACAGGAAATGTCTGTGTGGGGAGGGGGAGGTATGGAAGCTGGAAGCAGCAGGCTCAGGCCAGGGTGCTCGGAGCCACTTGGGCGAGTGGGAAGCCTCACCTGTGAGCTTGGTGCTGGGGTGCTGGCCGGGAGGGCTCTGGGAAGTGCGGGTCCTGGGAGTTTGGGGTTGTCTCCGAGAGTGTAGCCAGAACAAAGTGGCCGTCCAGCAGAGAGTCCTTGATGGCAAAGATGGCTGGCCTGGCAGGTGATGGGTCACAGACAAGGTAAGGCCCTTTGGCTCCTGGTACCCCAGCCCGCCCCTCCCTGTCCTCAAGCTGGGAATTACCTGCCAGGAGCATCGAAGTGAATGCTGAGAGGTAAATTTGCTGACTCTGCGAAGCTCAGGAGCCCCTGGCAGGAGAGAGCAGAGCAGTGAGGCTTTGGACAGGACAGGGAGGATGGGATGGTGAGGGTATGGGGGGGAACCTCACCCGGAATTCTTTGAGGCAGAAAGTGATGGCCACCCCTTCCTCGGCCTGCAGCTGCTGGAAATCCTCCTGCCCAATGCTCATCTCGGTCACCATGGCTTTGATGGTGCTGTCTGTGGGGGCAGGAGCAAGGGGAACCTGGGCCCATGGGTCCCAGCTCCTCCCACCCCGTCACTCCCTATCCCAGGCCCCGGCCAGCTCCCTCACCTGCCTCTTCCTCCTGGTAGCTTCGCAGGATGACCCTGCGACCATGGCCAATGCCCAGCGTCACTTCAGCCAGTGCAGGGGGGAAGGGTAGAACAGCCTCCCCCAGAACCCTGTGAGGAGGGCAGAGCATTACACCGAAGCCTGGGCCCTACCCGGTGGTTTTGCTCTCAGAGGACCTAAGGCAGGACGGTGACACACAGGCCAGGCCTACCATGTCCCGGGAAAGGGAACAGGGTGAGCAAGATACGGTTCCTGCCCCATCAGAAGCTCCCAGCTGTCATGGCAACAACTCCACTGTAAGGGACGGACAGACAAGAGCGGAGCCCGGAGAAGGCAGTGGGAAGGATGGGCTACACCAGGCAGGCAACATCTGTCCATCCTGGGGGTGAAACCACACCCATTCCATCCTTATCACTCAGCCCTCAGAAAGAACCCTACATTCTTGCTTTCTAGGGATACATGGTAATAAATAGTTACAAAGGAAATGATATTTAGAATTAGCCTCAAGACAGTTGGGACAGGAGTTGGCATCTTTTATATGTATTTACAATTGCAAGAAAAAAATTACTCATTAGAAAAGAGAGAAAGAGCCTCAAAATCCAATCCAGAGGTGACAGCCTGCCCTTTCCTATCCAAAGGAGACCTGAGCAGTGCTATGAACAGAACTTAGACACCATATAATCCGGACCAAAGGGACCTTCAAGTGACCATGACCTACAGCTACCAAAAGAAATGAACAAGACCTTGGCTGCTTGAATGCCAAGAGCATCCAGCCTGGGCGGGGAGGGAGCTACCCCTCTGCGCTGGTCTTCACCGGGGACCTGGGCCTCCATGCAGGCCCCACCTCCCAGGCCTGCGTGCTCGGATTGCCAGATGGGTCCAGCCCCAGAGCTGCTTGTGCAGGCAGTCCTCCTAGACCACAGCCTCCCACCCAGCCTCCGGCCTGAGCTGAGAACTCCAGGCTAAAGTCAGGGTGGGTAGGAAGAGAGGCTGCCCATGAGTGGGCAACACCCCAGGAGCCAAAGAAGGGTTCTGAGCCCTGAGCTACAAAGCTTGATGGCAGACTTTCAAGGCTGCTCAGGCCAGAGACCTACTCTCCCGAAGACTGACTGGCCAGAAAGACAAGCTGCACCCTTGGAGTGAGAAGATAGGCTCCCGAAGACAGTGAGGAGCCTCAGCAAGAGGGCCCCTGTCCCTCCTCCACTCCGCCTCTTAAAGAGACAAGAACCTGAGCGCCCACTGGGCTGGATGACTGCTGAGCTTCACAGAGACCCTGTAGAAAAATGGCAGAGGGGCCTTCTTAAATGGACCCTCGAGGCCCCAAAGGAGGAGGACAGAGGCCTAGGCTCAGGTTTCGGGAAAGTGGATACTTACTTCGCTGGGGCGTGGAGCAGATAGGGGCACGAGGCTGGGTCGAAGACAGCCTGCAGGGACTCACAGTCCTGGAAGGACAGGTTGTGAGTCTTTCTCACCCCTGGACGGGCAGACAGAGTCTCAGGACCTCGCCAACCTCCACCCCCACACCCCCCGGAACCCCCTTGCTGGCCAGCTGCCCACTCACCGTATTTGCAGTGCAGCTGGACCACCAGGTGGCTGCTCCTGCCGTTCATGGAGATGCAGCATTTCTCCACCGTCTTCTCCAGCATCACCAGCGAGCGGAAGACTGACAGGAACGACTAAGCGAGCAAACACATCAGGCCAACCCTGCACCTCCAGCACCGGTTCTCACCTCCCCTGGGGGCCCTCGCCTGTCACGTGCTCAGGACGGTCATACCAGGAAGGGGTCTCCCACAACATATCAGCCATCGACACGTTTTCAGGCCTTTGTTCGTTCCTACGGCTCCCTGTCTGGAATGCCTCGCGAGACCTACTTGAATGCCTCCTCTCTCTCCGGGTCCCTGGGAGGGCTGACCACCCTCTCCTCCTCTGTCGTTCCCCTCTGCAGGTGTCTTCACTGTGCTCCCCGCTGCCCCGGGCACTGGGGTGCCCCTGCACACACCTCTCCCCAGCCTGCATCCACGGAGTGCCCAGAGCAGTGGCACTGCTGCTGAGGGTTCCTGGGGGGTGCAGTCCCACGGCTGAGGGAAGGACCTCACCTTCATCAGGATCTTACAGCGCAGTGGGTCCTGGCCAGGGGTGGCCGCCTGGTACAGCTGGAAGAAGAGCGGGGCAAAGAGGAAGCAGGCATAGGCAGAGCGGGAGGAATTGACGGTCCGGAGAGAGAGCTGGGCAAGGAACAGCCGGGAGAGGGACGCAGTCAGGGCAGAGACAGGCCCATCCCTCTGGCCGGCCCTCGCTCACACGCTTGCCCTAATGTCCTGCACCTCCTCCATCACCTGTTGACATCCTACCCCTTCCAGTCATCGGATGCCTTCTCTGTGAAGCCTCCCCAGAACTGGCCTCAGCACTGCTCCCACCAAGGGCCTTCCACCAACACACTGTGCCTTTGCCCCTAGGCACCCCCGCCGGCCACCTGGCACTTCAGGGAGAGCAGTGGTCCTCCATTCACACACAGGCCTGGGGAACCACAGGGCCCAACTGATGCCCAGCACCAGGGGCTGCAAACAGAAACTCAGCTGACAAATCGGTCAGGGCATCCTGCCTGGTGCAGACGAGGCTCAAGCCCAGGTTAGGGCCCCTGTTGGAATCCCATCCAGTCCCATACCCCAGCTCCTCACCCCTTCTTCCAGGGGCTCCAGGTAGAGCTCTTCCCCGATGCGGGACAGAGAGTGGACGGCCTTGCCGAGCACTGTGTGGGGAGGAGAGCATCAGGGCTTAGGCTGGCGCCTCGGGCAGTCCCACCTCTCCCCCTACCCCCCACTCGGCCAGTCCCCACTCACCCTTCACGTTGCCGCCTGTGATCAGACACTTCATGCTGCCACCTGCACCGAGGCCCGGCCGGGCCTGCGACCGGCCTGCGACCGGCGGCCGCCTCCTCTCCCCAAGCGTGGGTGGCCCGGATTACCTTCGCGCGCACCACCCCTGACAGCCCCGCCCCGCTCCTTCATTGGTCCGCACACCCGGGCCTCCGTCACGTGAGGGAAACGTTTGCCAACTCCACTGTCACGTGACGGAGCCCAGTGGGGGCAGGTCACGTGATCCGGGAGAGCCTGGTGCCGACCTAGTTCGTTCTCTCTCGCAGGCGCGTGAGTCTGCACGGGAGACGCGGTCCCATCCTGCTCGGTGCGGGAGAAGGACGCTTGAGTCGCCCGTTCAGTGCGGATTTCTAGGTGTCAGTCGGGGGTACGGGTCGAAGCAAGCCCGTCCGCATCCAGTGCGGCCGGAGACTGGGCTACAAGCTGTACCCACCAGCTCTAAAGAAAGAGGAAAGCAATTGCGGCCGGATCCCGACGTGCGAAGTGGCCGTACCTTCTGGCTTCCAGGATCTTCCATTGATTGCTGAACATGAGAGTCTCGGCAGAAAGGGCTGGCCGGGTGGACCTAGCAGGGGAAGGCGAGAAGAAAGGCGCCGCGGTGTGAGGCTTTACCCCGTGGGGGCGGGAAGTGGGTGTTTGAGTGGAAGAGGGGTGCTGGCTGCCCAATGACAAGGCGCACTAATGAGAAGCACTGGAAACGTTTTACGGGGGTAGAATCGTCCTTTCGTGGCCGTTTAAAACAACAACAGCGGCCGAGACCGGTTTGGCTCAGTGGATAGAGCGTCGGCCTGCGGACTGAAAGGTCCCGGGTTCGATTCCGCTCGGGGGCATGTACCTTGCTTGCGGGCACATCCCCATTGTGGGGCGCGCAGGATCGAAGTCTCTCTCTCATTGATGTTTCTGACTTTCACTCTCCCTTCCTCCTCTCTGTAAAAAATCAATACAATATATTTAAAACAATAACAACGCAAAACACCGACTGTGCAAAAGGATTCGCCAGCCAGGGGTGTCTGCCGGCCTGGATGTCAGTCCCCTGAGTTACGTGGAAGGAAATCCTGGGCGGGGCTTGCTGAGGTGCTCGGTAGGGCCTGGCATCGCATGTTCTTTAGGACAGCAGCCTGGCCCTGCCCCTCTGCTGCTGTCTGTAGCGAGCATACCTTTGCCTGCGGACCCCTGGCCCTCCAACTCCTAACCTGCAATTGTGGACCCCACTTAGTGCCCTCTTCTCCTTGCCTTCGCCTCCTCTCCCTCACTGGCTCTGCGGGAGGTGGTTCTTTCCTCCCAGAAGGTCAGTAAATGGCACCACCGCTGTGCAGGCATTTAGGAAAGCAAGCTTGGAGTCATCCTTGTCCCCACCTTTCCCTCACCCCACATACTACAACTTTTTGGCAAGTCCTGAGTCTTCACCCGTCCTCTTCCGTCTCCAGCCATCATCCTGGCTAAGGACACCATCCTTTCTCATCTGGACCACTGGCGAGGAGCTCCCTGAGTCTCTCAGCCTCATCCAGTCCACTCTCCATACAGCACCAAGGTGACCTTCCTAAAATGTCAATCATGTCACGCCTCCCCCTTGTTTAGACCCTCCAGTGGTCTCTACTACACTTCCCATAAAACCCACACGTTTTACCTTAAACTTTGAGAGCCGGCCCAGCCTCTTCACCTGTCGCTGGCCTTCCTGCTCAGCCCATCGGTTCTCTGAGCCACCACATCCTTCTCCATCTTGGGATCTCCGCACAGGCTACTCCTACCACTGGGGACGCTCTTCTCCCTTCTCACATGCTGGCTCCTTTTCCTGGGGCTCAGCTTCAAGCAATTGGCCTCCCACCCCTCCCCCATGTCTCCCTTCTCTCTAGCTAAGCCCTTGCTCTGGGTTAGTCATACCCTGTTTCCCCGAAAATAAGACAGTGTCTAATATTAATTTTTGCTCCCAAAGATGCGCTAGGTCTTATTTTCAGGGGATGTCTTATTTTTCCATGAAGAAGAATACGGCACACATTTATTGTTGAACAACAACAAAAAAAAGGAAATTTATTACCTGTCTACGGTACGGTAGTCGTTGTCATCACAAACCAGCTCACGGATGGGCCGCAGCCCAGCAGGAGCTGTTCAGGCCGTGTGAGGTCTCTTTAAATCAGGAGGCAGACACCTGACGGTAGCTTCGGTGGTCTTCTATTCCGGGGAGGCCTTATGATCGGGAGGTCTTATTTTCGGGGGATGCCTTATATTATAACGAGGCAAAACTGGAAGTAGGTCTTATTTTTGGGGGATGTCTTACTTTTGGGGAGACGGGGTAGCACTTAGCACAACTCAACATTATTGCACACGTGTGCATGTTTATTCAATGGCCGTCTTCACCACTGGTAAGCCAGCTCCTGAGCGCAGGGACCATGTCTCTTTTGTTTGTTGCTGTATCTATCCCTGTGCCTCACACAGGGCCCGGCCCTCAGTAGAGGTAATCTATGTGCTCAGTGGACAAATGTATGATCCAAGTCACTGCATTTCTCACAGAATCCACACCCCTTACCCCAAGCCTGCCCAGCCTCTTCACCTGTCTCTGGCTCATAGCCCCACCCTTCCCTGGGCAAGCACTGCCCCCAACCCTGTTCTATCAGAGGAACAAAAGAACCTAGCACAGCTATCCTCTTCTCTTTCCTCCCCCTCCTGGACGTCCCCCCGCTGCACCCCAGCTTCCCCTTACCTCTGCCCACACCACTCATCACCTGAGCAGCCCCCCGGAACAGCGGGTAAACACCAGGGCCCTCTGGAAGGCCAGGACAGGACGCTGTGATTATGCTGTCTTATCTGCCGCTGACCCCTAGGCCTTGAGGCCTTTGGAGCAAGGCCCTGGGGAGAGAGAGAGACAGACTCTTTATGTCTCTCTCTCTCTCTCTCTCTCCTGTCAAAAGTCGGAATCTGCCCTTGGGAAGGGCTCAGACAACAGAAAGGAGGCTAGAGCAGGAGTCGGGAGGCCCACGGTGCTTCAGCACAGTTTGCTGTGTGACTTTGTGAAGTCCTTCCCTGGCCTGCGGCTGTTGGTGGCAGGAGATGGTCACTGCGGTGCCCCGGCCATAGCTCTGGAGAGGAGTTGTCGCTGGCTGTCTTTTTATTTCTGTCAATTCTCACCCGGGGATATTTTTCCCATTGATTTTCAGAGAGAGTGGACATCCATTGGTTGCCTCCCGCATGCATCCTGCCCGGCTGGAGATTGAACCTGCAACCCAGGTAGGTAGGGGCCTTTGACTGGAAATCGAACCTGAAACCATCCTGTGCTCGAGCTGACACTCTAACCACTGAGCAGCATTCCAGCCAGCGCTCTTTTATTTTTTTATTGATTTTTAGAGAGGAAGGAAGAGAGAGAGAAAATAATGCGAGATAGAAACATTGATTGGCTTCCTCCTCTACCAGGGATCAAACCTGCAACCTGGATCTGTGCCCTGACTGGTGACCTGGTGGTGCATGGGATGAGGCTCAGCCACAGCCACACGGGCCTGGCTGTGATTGGCTGTCTTGCTTCCCCCAGGCAATGGGGCCAGTAGGGGGCTCTCCAGTCTGGGGCCAAGCAGCCTCTCTGGGCTGTAGTTGGCACAGCCAACAAAACCTCTCAGGTCCAGAAGGGAGGGTTTACAGGGGGCATGAGAGCCTCAGAACTGTCAGGAACCCTGTGTCGGGCAGGCAGTGAATACAGGGGCCCAGAGACCATTTGGGATCTGTGCCAGAAATCAGGAGGCCTGGGGGACTTCCAGTCCTATTCACAACCTCAAGCAAGACTCTTCTCTGGGCCTCAGTTTCCCCTTGATAAAAATGAAGGGGTTGGATAAGATACTCTCTCAGAACCCTTTCAAATCCTATATTCTTCTGCTTCTCCATACCCACTGTGACCTCCCACAAATGCGTATGTGGGGGCTGGGAGTGGGGAAGATAGGATACAGAAGAAGGTGATTATCATTGCAAACTTTTTTTTTAAAATCCTCACCTGAGGATATTTTTTTCCATTGATTTCTAGAGAGCATGGAAGAGGGAGAGAGAGAGAAAAACATCGATGTGAGAGAGACATATCGATTGGCTGCCTCTTGCCGGGGCCAAGGAACCTGTAACCCAAGATAACATGCCAGGAATCAACCCCTCGACCCTTCGGTCCTAGACCAATGCTCTAACCACTGGACAAGGCCTATTTCAAACTTTAAAAATAATCATGTGCCGAAACCGGTTTGTCTCAGTGGATAGAGCATCGGCCTGCGGACTGAAAGGTCCCAGGTTCAATTCTAGTCAAGAGCATGTATCCTGGTTGTGGATACAACCCCTGTAGGGGGCGTGCAGGAGGCAGCTGATCGATGTCTCTCTCTCATTGATGTTTCTAACTCTCTATCCCTCTCCCTATCTCTCTATAAAAAATCAATAAAATATATATGAAAAAAATAATAATCATGTGTCAGGAAATTTCAGTTCAACCACTACTTCTCACCCAACTGGTTAGGTTTGAAGTTGCAGAAATCTCCAGAGCTCAGTAATTCATTTCATACAGAAACACAAGTCTGAGTTCAGGAAGGAGAGTACAGGATACAAATTCCTGTTGTCCTGGGCACCCACTGTCCGGGAGAGGGCAGATGAAAGGGAGCAGCCTGTGCCGAGGTTCTGATGAGACCCAAATGTGCCGTTATGCTGGGATAGCCAAGGGGGCGAGGCAGCTCTGAGCTGCTGGCAGGGCACTGCTGGCCCACCTGTGACTGTTGGTGGTTCACCAGGTGCCAGTGGTGCCTGTAGGCATGCCCTATCCAGGCTTTTCTCATTCCCCAGCATTTCTCCCAGCGATTGGAGCAAGCTCAGCACAGGTCGGCGGCCGAAGCATATACTGAATGACTGAAGAGCACAGCATTCAAAGTGGTCACAAGATTTGAACTCGGGTTGTCTATTGAGGTGGACAATGGGATGCAAGGCACGAGCCTGCCTAGATCTGAATCCTGGCTTCACACTTTTAGGTTGTGTGCAAATGGACACATTGCCGATACTCTCTGAGCCTCAGTTTACTCAGCTGTAAACTGGGGGAAGGGAAGGGTGTTGTGAGGATTAATTTAGGATGCACTGTCAGTTTTACTATGATGATTATTGCTGTGTCCCATCTTGCGTGTGCCCTCACAGGATTCTAGAGTCAGAACCAAGAACAAAATCAATTCTCTTTAGGGGGGAATCCACACGGGGAAACAGGAAGGAAAGACCCCAAAGAAACACTGCAAGGAAAAGATCAGCCGAAGCTGGTCTGGCTCAGTGGATAGAGCGTCGGCCTACGGACTGAAGGGTCCCAGGTTCCATTCTGGTCAAGGGCATGTATCTTGGTTTTGGGCACATCCCCAGTAGGGGGCGTGCAGGAGGCGGCTGATCAATGTCTCTAACTCTATCCTCTCCCTTCCTCTCTGTAAAAAATCAATAAAATATATTAGAAAAAAGAAAAGGCCAGAGGCCAGGGACTGGAAAGAACTGGCAGGACTCGGTGGGGCAGGGGTCAGCCCCAGGGAAAAGGTGTGGGGAGGCTGTGGCTGTGGCCGTGTGCCGGCCCCTCTATGCCTTCTGCCTCGTGAGGGGAAGGGCAGTCCTCTGTCTTCCCAAGCTGCCAGAGGCTGACAGGAGGCAGTGGCTGTGCCCACACTGCCAGGCGCGGTGCACAGACAAGGCCAGGTCTCTCCAGTCTGCAGGGCAGGAGGTGGATGGGGAGATGGGAGGGAATTTTCTAAACCCACGGCGGAGAGGGAAAGGGGGTGGGGGCATAGGCTTGTTCACCAGAACCCGGCACGCTGGAATCACAGGCCCCCTTGGAGCACAAGTGAGGTAAGTTTAGGACAAATCAAAGACAGCGTGCTGCACCCAGCAGGGGAGGGTCCCGATGGAACTCATTACCCCAAGATGTGGTCTGGGCCGGGAATATAAATAGCTGCACAAAAGGTTTAGATAAATCTGTGGATGACAGCTCCACTCACGGGAGAGGGAAGGAAGCTGGAGGCGCTGGCCTGTGGGAGAGCCTCAGGGCAGGACTGGCCTCCCTCAGAGCAGTTCTTGGGGCCGGGTCAAAGGCAGGCTTCGGGCCACAGGAACCCCAGGTGGCAGCCTCAGTGTTCTGGCAGGCTAGAGCGCCGTCTGAATCCCGGGGTTCTCTCCTCAGCCCCCAACACTTGCTATCTGGGGAGATGGGCGCACCACCAGCTCCGGGGAGTCCTGACCGGGTTTTCCCCTAAAGGGACCAGCAGAGGGAGACAGACACCGTGTCCAGTCCCAGCTCCCAGAACAGTTGGGCTACTCCGCCTGTAGGGCAGGCCAGCACCCCGGGGGCCCAGATCTGTGCCTAAGCCAGCTAGGCACCTGAGGAGGGAGGGCCTGAGACGGGCTCACTGCGGTGGGGGGTTAGGGGGAGAGACTAGGAAACAGGGGGCAGGGTGGGAAGGAGGCCACTAATTAAGAGCAGAGTGGCTCTGGAGCCATCTTGCTCTCTGTCCCAGGAGCCCCAGAGCCCGGGGTGGCAGGCATGGGTCTCTATAGTCCCAAACTGTCCCGTGGGTACATACAGGAGCTTCTGCAAGTTCCTCCCCAGCCCCAGAAGGTCCCAGGCCAGGTGTGGCCTTTCTGCCACTCAGATTCCCCAGCCCCTCTGGAAGTCCTTCCTGGCTTCTCCGTCCTGACCTTTCTGTGCGCCACAGCCCTTTAGAAACCTTAAGTTCTTCAGCATCTGTCTCATTTAAGACATTTTGCAGCAGGCTGAAACTGACGTGCATAGAGCACCCTGCTGAGGGCCGTGTGGTCCTCAGAAAGGTGCCTTGGGGGCCAGGAGGAGTGAGGGGGCTCCTCCAAGATCCAAACCACCCACATCTTGCAGACAGATGACCTGAAGGCTCAGAATGGGGCGGGCACCCAGCACAGCATCAATTGGCTCCTCTGAACCCTCCTGAGCTCACAGTGCCCTCACTGTTGCCCCTCCCACTCCACCCTCCTGAACACATCGAATCCCTACCAGAGGCTATCTGGGGTGCAAATGCTCAGGAACCATTTTATCATTGGAGAGTTGAACAACAGCCCAATGCTAGAACTCCCCAGAGTTCTGTGTCTGTGCCCTGTGTGGGGAGTCAGAGAGGGGGTGATGGGGACAGGCTTCAGGAAGGCAGAATCAAAAGGACAGAAAAGGCACGGACATAGGGGCTTGCAAGGGGGTAGTGGCATCATTAGTGGGAGCAGGAGGCTAGGGCATGAGGGGAGATAACAGTAATATTTAACATTATTGAGTGAGAAGTGCCAGAGATTGACTTCTATTAACTGGATCCACCCTTGTTCTGAGGAAAGTACTGTTATCATCACCCCTGTTTTATGCAGGAGGAGATAGATGTGCAGGGGTCAAGTGATGTGTCCCAAGTAAAGCTGGAGTGGTCACCCTCAACGGTGTCCTTCTCCCAATAGTGCAGGCACTGGGGACGGCAGGCACCGGGAGTGGGACTCCCATCACACTTCACCGGGATGGCTCCAGGGAGGTGCTGTCTGTCCTCTGACCCCCGGGGTCCCTGAGAAGCCCAGACATTCTGGAAAGAGTCCTCAGGAGCCTGGAGGAGGATGGCTGGGGAGGAGGGAGGGGACAGAGCAGGAGGAGCCGGCAGTGACTCAGCAGGGCAGGATAAGGATCTTCCAGCCCAGGGAGAGGTAACCCCACTCCTTTGCCAGGGGAGACGGAGTCACGGAGCCCGAGGCATGGGTTGGCCAGGGCAATGGAACATCCTGGAAGAAGTGGGGGGGAGCGGGGGAGCTTCTGACAAGCAAGGGAGGAGTTGAGCATGGGGGTATCCCTCTGCCCCTGCCCATCTCACACACCTGTCACGCAGACATCCTTGCAGATGAGTGGAACCCAGGCAGGACGGGGAGCGGCCCGCAGCAAAGCCTGGCTCCTCTTAGCTTCACGTGGAGGCAGTGGGTGTGGTGTCCTCCGGGAGGCCTGAGCTGGTCCAGGTGTGGGTGGGGGCACAGAGCAGGGTAGGGTCCTGGCTGAGGCGGGAGGAGGCCCAGGGGTTTCCGCTAACATCATGGCCAGCTCAGGGTGAGACAGGGCCCGCTGGGCTCTTGCTTGCTGGAGGGAAAAGGAAGTGCTCACCCCTGCTGCCTCTTCTCACCATCTGTCCTCAGTGGCCCCCAGGCCTGCACATTCACACCGGAGTGTTCACACACAGTGTGAAGAGCAGCAGAGGAGCGCTCTTCCCTGGGAGGGATCCCTGGGGGCCTGGTCTGGCCCTCGTTAGTACCCCAGAAAGGGCCTCTCAGCCTACTCAGCCCTCCCTTTGCAGGCCTTAGAGTCTGGCCCGCGGGAAGCACAGGGACATCCTGGTCCTGGTTCTGCAGGGGAGGGGTGGGGGGTCCTCTAACTCCCAGTTCCGTGCTCAGTCCTAATTCAAGCTTAACTGCTCCTAGAATCTACAATTCTGGCTGAGGGCACGGTCCTCAGGAGGTGCTGTGGGGAGACAGCCTAGCATCACAGTCAATCTTGCCAGTAGTGTATGGTGGGCAAGAGAATGGGGACTCTGTCCCTAGGAATGGCTTAGTGTCCTGAAGAGACGAGGCACCCCAGTTGGCCACCTCATGGCCAGGGCACTGCTCAGCACCCAGCCTCTCCTTTGCTGAGTCCCCTCCCAGGTTTAATTCTGTGAGGGATACTTAAAAGGGCTCCCGTCCTGGTTCTACTACTTGTGTGACCTTAGACAGGTGGCCTCATCTTACCCAGCCTCAGTTTCCTCACATATAAATGGGGAAATAACAGTTCCCATTTACAGGGTTATTGTAAGAATGAGACAGCCCTGGCCATCCACTGGGGCTCAGTTGGTGGTGCGAGTGTTGTCCTGTGCACCGGAAGGTTGCAGGTTGGATTCCTGGTCAGGGTACATAGCTAGATTGTGGGTTCAATCTCTAATCAGGGTGCAACTGATCAATGTGTCTCTCTTTTAAAAAAAAATTATTTATTTATTTTTGTAGAAACAAGTTCTATTTGCATGCATGGTTTATTTATTTATTTAATGCTCATCCAAGGATATTTTTCCATTGATTTTTAGAAAGAGTGGAAGGGGGAGAGAGAGAGAGAGAGAGAGAGAGAGAGAGAGAGAGAGAGAAGCAGGGATTGCCTGCAACTGAGGTACATGCCCTTGACTGGAATTAAAATGGGACCCTTCAGTCCCTCGGCTGACACTCTATCCACTAAGCCACACCGGCTAGGGCCAAGGTATAGATAGTTCTTACATCAATGTTTCGTTCTCTCTCTCCCTCTCTGTCTCTTTTTCTCTTGCTCCCCCTACCTCTCCTATGCACACACAGGTCAACCTCCACCCCATAGCCTCTTAGGGTTCCTCTCTGTGTCCCTGGCACTTGGCATGGAGTAGGCACTCACGGAATGTTTAGTGAACAAATGAATGGATTAGTGGATATCCTCACTCACCTCTGTGGGCTTCTCTACCACCATACTCCTGCTTACCCCTCAGAAGGGCATCAGACCAGAAGCCTTCCTGGAAGGGAAGAATCCAGGATACGCAGAGACCAGTGCCCCTACAGTGCCAATCCTTTAGCTGCCTGGGACATGGTGTTGTTGGGGCATCTGAAGAGCCTTCCCTGGGGATACCAGTTGTGGGGGGAAGATGGGCAGGAGAAGTGGGAATCTAGCTCATCCATCACTTTGGAGGGCAGCTCAGTCATCACCTGGTGCCAGCCCTGCCCCCTGCCCAGCCACACCCCTTGGAGCCTTACCTGCTACCCCACTCTGACTGTAAGGCTTGGAGTCTAGGCCAGAGAGGGCAGCAAAGCAGTGTCTGCTTCCTCAGCTCGCTGATACTCCCACCATCCTGTTGGGGGAGCTGGTGGAAGGTGGTCCTCGCCCATTCCGCAGAGAGGTGATGGGCTTGTTCCAAGGCCATACTGACCAATTGGAAGCCCAGCCTTCTGACTCCCAGCCCCGCCCTCTGCCTCTGCAAGGAGCCTTCTCCCTCTGCCAAGGGGCACCTCAGAGTCCTGCCTGTGGTTGCCACTGCCCCTCCTACCATCCCGTCACATTTCTACCCTGAAGCTCTACCTCTTCCCAGAGCTCTCCTCCCCTCCCCATCCTCTGATCTCTGAGGGTTAATGGGTGTCTCTGTCACAGGACTGTGAAATTCTTTTCTTTTTTAAAATTATTTTATTGATTTTCTACAGAGAGGAAGAGAGAGGGATAGAGAATTAGAAACATCAATGAGAAACATCGATCAGCTGCCTCCTGCACACCTTCCACTGGGGATGTGCCTGCAACCAAGATACATGCCCTTGACAGGAATCGAACCTGGGACCTTTCAATCCGCAGACCTACGCTCTATCCACTGAGCCAAACCGGTTAAGGCAGGACTGTGAAATTCTTACAGGCAGGGGTAGGTTTTCCTCTTCCCTTGTCCTTTGTAGGACCTAGAACCCAGTGGGGGCTCAGGAAATTCCTGCACAACACACCAAGGACCGGGAACTCAGGTGTGTGTGTGTGTTGGGGGAGTGTCTCCTTTCACTTCTGCCCTGCCCCCCGCAGCAATGAACAGGAAGAGCCACAGGGGAGCAGCAACCTTCCGGAGGTCCC
This sequence comes from Lasiurus cinereus, assembly GCA_011751065.1. Classification (NCBI taxonomy): domain Eukaryota; kingdom Metazoa; phylum Chordata; class Mammalia; order Chiroptera; family Vespertilionidae; genus Lasiurus; species Lasiurus cinereus. The sequence continues at coordinate 1,849,194 of JAAGEH010000043.1, read as the reverse complement.
CAGCTGGAAATCAGAGGGCAGCCACCTGTGCCCCGACACACACAGAAACCCTGGAGGTGCCATTCCTCCTTTGCCTCTCCTTCCTTCTTCTGGGTCGCCATAGCCCACTCCCATTTAGGATTTGGCAGAATAAAGGCAGAGTCTTCATTCCAGCCCCCACCCCAACCCAAATGGCAACTCCTAGCCTGCTGCCTTTACCCAGACGTGGCAGAGGGGCACAGGCCGCTTGGAGATGGAGTTGCTTTTCCCTTTGGCAGTAGAGAAGAGGGGGAGGGGAGAGGCTGGCCCCCCCCCATTCCTCCATCCTCCCCCCACCACCACAGAGAGGGGAGAGGGCAGGGATACAAGTCCAGACAAGAGGCAGAGGCAGAGGGGACTTCCTCAGCTTGTGGGGTCACAGCATCAAGCCCAAGGGCTGTGTGTGAAGCTGTGTGAAGCCAATTGTTCCTGCGCCCACCTGGCCTGGTCCTCATTTGAGAGTTGAAGCCCTTGGTTCCTTTGAGTCAATGCTTTCTAGACTCTTGAGGTGAATATTTGCCGGGGAGAGGAGGGGGGACGGGAACTAGGGAGGGGAGACAACATGGTAAATTCCCCCTCAACTACAGTCTGTTCCTCTTCCTCCTCGGGCTCCTGCTCCTCCCCTCCTTCCCACTCCCACCCATTTATTTGCCTTTGTGTCTCCTCTTTCCTGTTCTGTCCCTTCCCTTCTCCCCCTCCTCTTCCCTCAGCCCCCACCCTCCTCCTCCAGCTCCCCTCTCCCCCTTTTTCTCCTGGCCCCCTCCTCCTCTCCCTCGGTGGGGCTGCTTTCTCCCTGACTCAGCAAGGTGCTTTATAAGGTGCTGAGGGGGCTCAGCCAAATCCAAACCACATTGTCTGTGCAGACACTCTCCACAAGGAGCCGGCTGCAAACCAGGGAGCAGGACTGCGGCGGTTCCCCTCTCCGTCTCCCCTCCCCTCCATGGCTCCCTCCCTCCTGCAGGGTGGCTGCGAGGGGACCTCCCGGCTGGCCTCAGTGCCAGTCACCCATGGGCATCTGCCTTCTTGACCTTGGCAGGGGCATCAAAGATCGTTGGGCTCACAGGCCAAGAATGTCATTGAAACTTCAGTGTTCAGGCTGTTGGGGGGGCGTGGGGGGGTCGGGCGGGGGAAGAGGGAGGCCCTGAGCACTTTTCAAAAGGGCCCCTCTAAGGCAGATGCCCTAGAGCCCATCAGCGCTGCTGCTGATCCCCTAGAAAGTCCCCTGCCCCCAACTCCAGGCTAGCTCCCCTTTCCCAGTTTTTTTCTTGTTTAGGAAAAAAAGAAAAAGAAAGAAAGAAGAAGGGGAAAAAAAACTCAACAACAAAGTCTGTCCCACTCCAGTGAGGTAATTGAAAACAAACTTCTTCCCCACCCCCCCATCCCCCCCACCCCAGTTCTCCGAATGCAGAAAAGCAAGAGCTGCCCTGGGAACCCCGTGCTGGTCATGACACACTGCCTGCTCTGACCTACAGGCTGGAGGGGCTGTGGCCCGGCTGGCAGAGCATCCACCTTTCTCGTGGGGGGGGGGCACCCGGAAAGGAGTGGGGAGTGTGGGCTCGGAATCACTGGCCAGGTCTGGCCCACCACCGCCTCTATCCCTTTGAAACAACAAATAAACAACCAAAGCAACGGATTACTAACTGGTTTTATGGCTGGTCCGGTTCTAGAGCTCTCAAAGCCATGGAGATCAAATAACTGTCCCCCCAGAGAAGTCCTGAGGTGCAGGTTCCGGCAGGACCCCAGAGGAGGCAGAGCTGTTTTCTCTGCACGCTTCCTAGCCGACCTGTGTGAGAGCGAGGAGGACCTCCAGGGAGGGTCTAGGCTTATGGGCCCCCAGGGTATCCCCGCCAGCAAGTCCCAGCCCAGGCCTGAGGGAAGGAAGGAGAAAGAGCACTCCACAGCCAAATCGCCCCTACCTCGCCACCGGAAAAACCAACAACCCCAAACCCCAAAGGCAGGAGGAAGCCAAATGTCTTTATGGGGAAGCGGTTCACAAACGGGGTCGTCCGTTGCCTGGAATTAGAACATTCTCGCTGAGTCACCCATGAAGCCCTGTGGAAACTGGTCGGGGTGCCTCGTGTCGATTAATGAATTACAACCCCCCCACCCCCCGTGTGTGCTCTCCTGGCCCCTGGGAAGAATGGAGAACCTTGTGAACTTGCGGGGAAAGCGCTCGCCAAGTGGGCCTGCGGTGCCCTCTCCCACCCCCGCAGGGGGCATTGTGAACCGGTTAGTCACCTGCCCCGGCCCGGCGCCTCGCTTAGCCCCAGCGTTTGGAAGTGGGACAGGCGTCGGGACAATAGGCAAGGGGGGCGGTCAGCCCAGACAAAGGGCAGCAGGAAAAACACCATCACTTGCTTGGAGGCCAGCTCGCTGGCATTTGGGAGAATGTGTCATTGCATTTACTGTGTGTGGTGGTGGTGGGAGGGGGGGTAAGCTTACAGATGAGAAGGCAGAGGTAGGGCGAGCGTGGGACCCGGGGACCCACGCGGACAGGGAGCGGCGCCCCAGGCAGACGCGGAGGGCGAGGGAAGGGAGCGGGCGGCTCCCGGCCTGAGCTCTCAAAGTTTGCACACCGACGGATGCCCTTCCCGCCCCCTCCCCCAGGAGGCCCAGGGTGGTACCACCGCAGCCTCGCCTCACCTCACCCCCCCTCGGTGTCGTGGGAGGGAGAGGAGCCCCAGAAGCCCTCCCTTCCCTCCTCCCCCCTCCTCCCCCCACCCCAGGGAGGGCCGCTACAATTTGTGGTTACAGCTTTACACGTCAGAAAAAAAAAAGTTTGCAGAATGTCCCACACTGAAAAAAAAAAAAATCCGAAACCGAGCGAAAAAAACCTGCGAGTGGGCCTGGCGGATGGGATTATTAAAGCTTCGCTGGAGCCGCGGCTCGCCCTCCCACTCCGCCAGCCTCCGGGAGAGGAGCCTCGCCCGGCCGGCCCGGCCCCCAGCCCCATGGACCTCCGAGCAGGTAGGAGCCAAGCGTCCGAGGCCCCGGCCCCCGCCTCCGCCCGGGAGCCTCGAGATCCGGTTCCATCCTCCCGCCGGGAGCCCGAAGCCGGGAGCCGGGACCTGCCCCCGCCAGCCGGGCTCGGGCCGGTGGAGGCAGAGCCGGGCGCCCTCGAGAGCGGCCCGGCGGGACGCAGCATTCCTGGAGTCCGCTCCGCGGGGCCAGGAGGTGGCCGGGAGCGCGGCGGGGAGTCCCGGCGACCCGCAGCCCCGGGGAGGCGGCCCCCGGGAGCCCCAGCCAGGCGGGGTCCCGCCAATCCCGACGGACGAGCCCCGCGCAAAAGTCGGGGAGAGCGAGTCCGAGGCGGGAGCGGGGCTGCGGGAGGGCGACGCGGCGCGCGGGGCGGTGGGGGCCGGAGAGGAAGAGGGAGGGGAGGGGGGAGACCGCGGGGAGCCCGGGGCCGGGCCAGCGGGAGGCGAGGGAGGCCGACACCTCGGGCCGTGCCGCTCTCCCTCCCCGGCCCGGCGGGAGGAGAGGGCGGGAAGGAGGGCGGGCGAGAGGGGAGGAGAGGCGGAGAGCAGAGCCCGGCCGGGCCGGGCCGCGGGCCGGACTCGCGGCTTCCCCGCTGGGCGCCGCGCGGCCGGAGCCCACCATGCTGCCCGCGGCCGAGGAGCCGGCGGCAGGTAGGGGCCGGCGGTGGGGGCGGCGGCCGCGAGCCCTCCGCACCGCCCGCCTCGGCCTGGGAGTGATTAGTGCAGGGGGGGCGGGTGCAGCCGGCCGGCCGGGGCAGGAAAAAGTCCGTCACCCTCCGGGGAGCGGCGGGAGCGGCCGCTGGGCGCTGGCGGCCCGCGGGAGGGCGGGCGGACGGATCGGGGAGTTGACGCGCGGGAAGGGGCAGCGGCCCGGCGGAGCGCGGAGCCCCGGACCCGCCCCCGCCCCCGCCGACGGGAAGGGAGCACCCGGGCGGGAGCGGGCCGGGGGCGGGGCCGGGGGCGCCGGGGCCACACAAGGGGAAGGCGTCGCCGCCGCAGCCGCCGCGGGGAGAGGGCCCGGAGCAAGGGGTCACGCCGCGGGGGGAGGGCCCGGAGCGGCCGCCGCCGCAGCTCCCGGGCCGAGGCCCCCCAGGGAAGCCCCGCGTCCCCCGAGCCTCGCCGAGCCCCTGACCTCTGCCCTCCCACCTTCCTTGTCTGCGGTCCAGAAATCCTCCCCAGAGACCCCCAGTCCCAGAGGATCCCGTCCCAGCTTTCTCCTGCGCCCGCCTGACCCTCCCAGAGGGGGTGGAGGGCGCTGCCCGGAGCCGGAGCCGAGGGGAGCAGGCAGTCCCCGGTGGCTAGAGCCATCCGAGCCCTATGGAGGGGCTGTAGGCAGGGGGTTGGGGGGGGGCACTGGACACACTCCTCTGTCAGGCGCGCTCTAACCCGGACGGACATCTCCGCTTTCAGGGTCCCCGCAGATCCCTCCTGGGCTCCCAAGCACACAAAGCCCCTTCCGGGGGACCCAGAGGCACATCCCCCTGACTGGCGAGACCTGCTTCCACCACTGGCTCGGGCGCAGCCCTGCGCCGCTGGAGCCAGGAGCTCAGCCGGATGGGAAAGGGGACCCGGCCCAGTTGGCAGCACCTGTCTCCCCCCCGCCCCCCCCTCCTTTTTCCCCCCCCCCCCCAGTCTCTTCTCCCCCTCACAGGGCCCGCACTCCTGCCAGTCACACTTCTGCACTCCACCCTGCCACACCAGCCAGGCTGCTAGGGACACTTCACATTCCTCCCCACAATCCCACCTGCTTGTTCACACCGGGGCTCCTGCCGGAGCCCTCAGAGCCCCTCCCAGGCCTTTTGGATAACAACACCCTTTGAAACTCACCACACACTTACCCCCACTATTTCCTAACCTCTTCCCTGCCTGGCTAAAGCCCGTGGCCCCGCTTCCCGGCCTCAGCTCTCGCTCTCTCTCTCCAAGCACACCCAGGGTCCTTCTGCAGCTCCTTCCAGAACCCTCTCACTCCCAGGAAAGCCCAACTCCTGGGTCCACATGGGCTTCCCAAGGCAAGGCAGCTGGCCTGCCGGGCTGCGTCTCTCCCAGGCCTCAGTGTCTTGTCATTTAGGCGGAAGAGCAGGGCAGGGAGCGGGCTGATGAAGAGGACGGCAGAGACAGAGCCTGCGTGGTTCTGGTGAGGAATTTTAACAGTCATGGTGCCACCCCTCACTAAAGCCCCATTACCTGATGGGTTGCTGACAAAGCGAGGTCTCCTGACTTCTGGGGGCCCATGTGTACTCACTCACTAAACACCCCTCAGCAGCCTGGGGACAGGAACCAGGGAGAGGATGGAGGGAGGGCAGGCCAGGCAGCCTCTTGAGAGGACAGGAAAGCCCGCTGTGCATGTGGGCCTTTCCCTGGGAAGGCAGGTTGGGAAGCTCCCCCATGGACCCTTTCTTACAGTCTCAGTGCCTGGACCTCATACCACAGTGAACACATCACCCCCTAAACTGCTTCATTCCCTAATTCCCCTCAACAGACCCCTCCAGAGTCACCAGGATGCTTTCCCTGCTCTGGCCTGAGGGAAGGCTTTTCCTTCTGGCTTCCACATTTAGCCCGACACTCCGGAGCTTGGCGATGCCTCCCTATGCATTCAGCCGAGAGCTCTCAGCCACCGGTGCCAGGAGCAGTCTCCCGGCTGACTTGTCCTACTCACCCTGACCATCCTGGCACATCTGCACTGCCGAGCCCCACACCCTCAGTGAGTGGAGGGAGGTCAACCTGGGGGTTACAGGCTACAGACTGAGCAGCAGCTGGCCAAGAACATGCGCACACAGGTGTGCCTGTGTGTGCAGCCGGCTCAGGGTGGCCATGCGCTTGCAGTCAGAGGTGTGCATGTGAGTGTTCATAAGGGGGCCTCGGTTCCCAGAGCCCAGGGATCTGGATGGAATTAGGGGCCGGCCCAGGCAGGGGCCAGGATGGGGGGGGGAGTGAGGGGGCTGCAGCAGGAAACGTGAGCTGCACTCATTAGCTCCTCACGTGCTCAGCCGGATTTATAAACACAGGGGAAGACGGGATGTAAACAATCAGTGGGCAGCAGCCAGAGCCAGAGCTGGGGCGGGAGCTGGTCGGGTGCCAGGACTGGGAGATGAGGCCCAGGACACAGTCCTTAGTGGCCAGGTCCACCTGCACACCATGAACTTGGAGGGGAGGACCAATGAGGGCTCCGGGATGCCCACTGCACTCTCCCTCCTAGGGACACAGGCGAGCTGCAAGCTGCTTACAACTAAATCACAGGTTGTCTCTGCCCCAGATGCTTCTGCTGCCTGAGATGCAGGAACCTTTTGCCCGGAGTGGAAGCTGTCATGACAGAGGGGAGAGCCCTGTCCGGTCCCCTTTCTCCTCTCCTAGCCTCTTTTCCCGCTGAGTCTCCTTCCCTCTTTCTGGTTCTCTCTATGGGTCAGTCAGTTGGATCCTTCTGCTCTCTCCCTTGCACCCCCCCCTCCCCACCCACCCACACTGCAGTGACAGTTACCTCAGAACTGAAATATTCCTGGAAACACCGGCCTTGTCTGGTTAATTTCATGAGCCGTTTTTCTGCCCAGATGACTTAGCTCTTGTTTATCCAAAGGCTTCTCCCCCACCCCCCCTGCTGTCCCTGTGTAGGGAGCCAGTGCTCCCCAGGGATGTCCCACAGGGCCCAGAAGAGGAGGGGGGAAATAAGTCCCATAGCTGGGTTCCTGGCTACCCCCCCTCCCCCACGCCCAATGGGATCAGCAGAGCCCTGCCCCAGAAGTCTTGTCTAGTAGGGCTTGCCTCTTTACCCCACCCAAAGCAGGGTGCGGTAAAGAGGCAAGCCCAGATCCCAATTCCCGCTTCAGCCAGGACCCTCGGCATTGCCACTGCCTGCCAGCCAGGCCAGACTCAACCCTGAAAGCTACCTCAAGGCTGGAAGGGCCACTGCCCACTTCAGCAGGCCTCTACCTCCAAAACTAACCCCACCTGTACCGGCAGGATCTTGGGAGTGACTCAGTCAGACATCCAGGCTGAGAGTAGCCCAAGGCTTCATGCAGGGGAGAAGGCCTGGAGTTGTCTTGGGATGTGAAGAGCAGGGACTAGAAAGGAATTCAGAGTCAGCACGAGCTCAGATGGAAAGAAAGAATAAGGAAAGGGACGTTGAGGAGGGAACGCACAGGCTGGAGATGGGAGAAGAGCGAAAAGAGAGCCTGTCTCTTCAGAGAGCAGTTATGTGCCTGACCCTTCTCTGTCCTAAAACACATGCCTGTGGATATGCGTGTGTGCACACACACACACACACACTCAGACGAAGAGCCCTTCACCAAAAGGGCAGGTCCCTGAGACTAGCAGTACCCCTACTGCCATGCTCCATCAGTACAGCCAGTCAGTCACACATCTGAAAGTCAAGATTGACCAGTTGGCGTGGCTCAGTGATTGTCGACCTCTGAACCAGGAAGTCACGATTCAATTCCCAGATTGGGCACATGCCCGGGATGCAGACTTGATCCCCACTGTGGGGCATGCAGGAGGCAGCTGATTGATGATTCTCTCTCATTTTCTCTCTCTCAACCCTTCCTCTCTGAAATCAATATATATATATATATAAAGACTGACCAGCTGGGGCCACTGCAGGAGTCCCCACCTGACCCTTACACTCTGTAAGAGACATTCTATACAATTTGAATCCTAAACCCTTCCAAGCTTTACCCTCTCTAAAACCCTGACCCAGCATTATGACTAACTGTAAACTTAACCTAGTCTTAACTCAAACCTATCCTAACTCTAAGTGCAAATTGTTAAACACATATCCAAATCATTTTTATCAAAACAACATATGTCATTGCAGAAAATGTGGAAGTATAAAATATAAATTAGAAGAAAAAAACCACTCATGGTCTCACATCCATCCAAGCTCAAAATCCACTAGCAATATTCTTAGTTGCATGTCATGCATCATCCTATCTGAAAATCTGAATCAACACATTCATAAACCTTAGTCCCAGCCAACCCTCTGCCTGCCCAAACCTAACCACATCCCTCAGCTGGACTCAAACCTCAACCACACTCATTCAGCCAAATCCCCATAAATTAACCTGAAACTTTAAAAGTAACCCAGCCCTTAAAGCTAACCTAGCCCAATGCCAATTATAGCCTTACCCTATCCTATCCTAACCTTAATTGCTTTACCCAGTTCCAATGCCCACTGAATCCTGGCCAAGTGTTCTCGATTTTGGACCTCACCTAAAAGCTGGGAAAAAATCATGTTTCCCAACCACCTATGTCTGTTCTCACAGCACTGACCCCTGGCTTCTGGCATCCAGATTCTCCAGCACCATTAGCTGACAGACCCGATTCACTGAATACATCCTTCTCTCTCTTCCTCTCCCTTCCTCTTCCCACATTCACCTCCACTGCAGACTGACTGAAAGCCTCCTGCAGCTTAATCTTTCCCCTTCTAAAACCCGAGATAAGAAAGGAGCACACTTCCCTGAGAGTGAATGTTAACTCTCCTTTAATCTAACCCCGTCCTACATTCCCACACCAAGGAGCATATCCTAGAACATCCCTACCGCTGACTGCAGGAGCCAGAACTGTGTCCTTCAGCCTGACCCTGGTGGTCTGACCCTACACCTTGCCTCCTATAGCTTGACTGCGACTTGTTAGTTCGGGGAAGGAGGAGGGAGGAGACAGCCTCTCAGGTGGCAGCTGTGATGTGTGCTGTTTCCCACCCCAACCCCCTGGCTCCCCACAAGCTGCAGTGAGACTAGAGCCTGGGAGAGGAGGCTGAGGTACACCTGGAACTCAGGATCACTGATTCCTGTCCCTAGGCCTGGCCCTCCTTGCACACACACCTACATGGTGGCACATACAGTGACTGTTAGCTGACCCATAAATATACGCTCCAATACCTTCGGCATAATGTATAACATACATGCCTACACACACACACACACACACACACACACACACACGAGCAAACGCTTTCTGGGGCCAGGAATGCTCCCCTCCTCCATCCCCCACTGCCTCCCATCTGGCGTCTCACCCCTCCCTCCCAGCCCAAGGTGGGGACAGACACCTGAGGGGCTGCCAGCTGCTTCCTCTACCAGGCCAGGCACCCTCATGCTTCTTGCCCATCCTGTCCACAGGGGACTCGTGGGGGATGCTAGCTTGCCTGTGCACCATGCTCTGGCACCTCCCTGCAGTGCCAGCCCTCAATCGCACAGGGGACCCAGGGCCTGGTCCCTCCATCCAGAAAACCTATGACCTCACCCGCTACCTGGAGCACCAACTCCGCAGCTTGGCTGGGACCTATGTGAGTATTAGGGGTGGCTTTAGGGGTCTGGGAAGTGGGCAAAGAATGAGAAGACAGAATGGTGGAGGGGTCCTGGTAAATGGGGGGTGATGAAGAGGGGACTTTTAGCTCCAAGCAGTCTCCATGTCTGGCCTATCTCTTGCCCTTCCCTCTAGGGTGCCCCTTCCTCCCCATCCCTGGCCCCAGGACTAGGCATGTGGGCAGGCCTCGCACCCGCCTTGGCCCATTGCCCCACTGGCTGACTGCCCAGCCGCCCGCCTCCCCCTGGGGGCCAGGGAAGTCTCCTCTGTTTACACCGTGTTGTGGTGTCTCTTGCAAGGGTGGGGCTGGGTGGGGATGGAGGGGCCCCACCTCCCATGCCTATGTTCCAGCTCGCCTCTGCCCCAGACCTGGGGCCCTGCTGCTCTGGACCCATGGGCCTTCCTTCTGTCTGCCTCTCCCATCCTAGATGGGCCTCCTAGGGGGGGCTTGTGGGAAGGGGGCTGCAGGGAACCCAGGCCAGCAGTGGCAGGGGGCTCAGGGTGTGGGTTGAAGTTCTGCCATACGCATTTGGGGGCAGTCCAGAGGTGTCTGGAGAGCCCAGGAGAGGAGGAAGGAGGGTCAGAGTTAGCGAGGACCACGGGGATCCGGCCCCCTCTTCCCGTGTTCCTCCTCTACATCCCAGACCCTACTTTGGAGCCAGGGAAAGAAAGGGGAGGAGGGTGGCGGGGGAGCTGGCTCCAGCCCCAGGATACACCGAGGAAATTAGTTTGTCTCTGTGCTTGTCAGCGTGTGAACCTCCCCCTGGGCCCTTGCCTATCCCAGGCCTCGCCCCTCTCTGCTCCCTTCTCTCCCCGCAGAACTATCTCCCTCAGCCCTTCCCTGGGCCCCAGGCTTCTCCCCCGGGGGTTGGCAAGGCTGTCCTTTTCCCTGCGCTGACTTCCATACCCTTCCTCCAGCCCCGCTTCTGGGACTGCCTCAGTTTCTTCCTTCTGCAGTCCTGCTTCTAGGGGCTGGCTGCGCCCCGCCTTGGAGGTTACTGTGTGTACCTCTGTCCTCAGCCCTCCAGCTGGTGGCACTGGGCAGATGGAGCCTGATGCCCACAGGCCCCTCTCCCTTTCGACCTGCTTTTCCTGCCCAGAAAACCTTCGCTTGACTCTGCTACCCCCTCTAGTTCCCGACCCTTTTTCTCTCCTGGCTTTCCCTGCCAAATTTTTGAAGGAGTGGTCTACACCCTCTGCCTCCGCTTCCTCTCCACCCACTCACGCTTTAACCCCCTGCAATCTGGCTTCCAGGCCACTGAAACGGTTCTCTCCAAGGTTGTCAGACACCTCCCTCTTGCCAAACCCAACAGCATTTCCTAAGGCTCACTCTCCTTGCTCTCTGTTTTACAGCCACACTGTTGAGCACGGCTGCCTTCTTGAACTCCTCTTGGCTCTGCGCTCTCGGTCCACCTTCTGCCTCTGCAGCCTGGCCTCCTGGGTCCCCGTGGCTCCTCTTCCTCTTCTGCCCTGCCTCCCCACGGGCCCTCTCCAGAGGCTTTGCACGCACAGCCGACCAGTGAGTCCTCCCTGAATATCTGCTGCTCAATTTTTCTCCTTCTGCACCTCTCCATAGGAGAGCTCAGTACCCTCCCTGCTTCGACTGTCACCTCCATGCAAACGACATCCATGGAGAAACTTAGGGCTGGCCTGTGAACAGAGAGATCTAGCGTGGAGACGGGGCCCATGTCAGGGGACGCAGGAAATAGAAGCTTCGGGGACAGGTATCTCCTGGTGGTGGCAAGCTGGCTGCTTGGCCCTCCGCCTTCCCCATCGCCCTCTCCTTTCTACAGCTGAACTACCTGGGCCCCCCTTTCAACGAGCCTGACTTCAACCCGCCTCGGCTGGGGGCAGAGACTCTACCCAGGGCCACTGTCAACTTGGAAGTGTGGCGGAGCCTCAACGATAAACTGCGGCTGACCCAGAACTACGAGGCCTACAGCCACCTTCTGTGCCACTTGCGTGGCCTCAACCGCCAGGCTGCTGCAGCTGAGCTGCGCCGGAGCCTGGCCCACTTCTGTACCAGCCTCCAGGGCCTGCTGGGCAGCATTGCGGGTGTCATGGCCGCTCTGGGCTACCCGCTGCCCCAGCCTCTGCCCGGGACTGAGCCCACCTGGGTCCCTGGCCCTGCCCACAGTGACTTCCTCCAGAAGATGGATGACTTCTGGCTGTTGAAGGAGCTGCAGACCTGGCTGTGGCGCTCAGCCAAGGACTTCAACCGGCTCAAGAAGAAGATGCAGCCTCCGGCAGCTGCAGTCACCCTGCACCTGGGGACCCGTGGCTTCTAACCTTTGACCTTTACCACCTCCTCTTTCCCCTCCCCTTTCCAACCCTGCTCCCACTCTGGGAGGGAGAAACCTGTGTGCCAACACTCGTTGAGCCAGGAGACGGGAAGCTGTGAGCCTCTGGCCCTTCCCAGACTTGGAAGAGGGCATGATGCAATAAGACCCATCCCCTCCCTACTTCCCAAAGTTCTGCAGGTCTGGGGAAGAGGTGCAATAGGCCCCCTCCCCTTTCTACAGGAAGTAATGCTCAAGGAAGCCCGAAGTGGCTTGGGTTAAGGCTCTCACAGCCTCCTGCTTCCTGCCAACCACTTGCCAGTGCCCAACCAGCCCCCTAAGCGGCACTCGCAGGAAGCATGCCTGTAGGGCAGGGAGGGGGCCACCGCAGCATGTGCCTTTCTGGGGTGAAGCCCTTTGCTGCCTCACTCTCCTTAGATGGGTGTTGCTCCCCTACCCCAATTAACTCCATACATTCAATTCAGGAAACAAGCACAGTGGCAAGTCCAAACAGGAAGAGATGGTATTAAAAACGGAAGAGGTGAGGTCTGCATCGGAGGTAATACTGAAAGCAGAGGGACAGGCACAGACTGGACCCTGGGGTCACCAAGGCACTTGTGGCACAGGGTGGCAACCAAAGGACCTTGTCTTGAATTTTCTTGCCAGCATCATGGTGCCTCCTCTCTGCCCCCTTTTCCAGGGTATCTGTGGGTTGCCCAGCCTGGGGAGGGCAACCATAGCCACAGCCACAGGATTTCCTGAAAGTTTACATTGCAGTAGCATTTCGGGGTGTAGGGGGCAGCTCCCCCAGGCCCTGCACCCCAGCCCCAACCACTCATGACTCTGTTTGTTGTATTAATATTTATTTATTTGGAAATGTTATTTATTAGATTATATTTATTGCAAATTTTCTATTCTTGTATTAACAAATAAAATGCTTGCCCCAGAAGCATCTCTGCTTGGCACTGCCCCGCCTGGCTCTCATTACTGGTTCTCCTGGCCCTCCCCCTGCCCTGGCCCCCCTGGCTGCTTGGAGAGCCCCCGAGCCCAGAGGTTAGCTCAGGAGATGCAGAGAGCTTGGCAAAGAGGCTCTCCCATGCCGTCGGGGAAGATGTTACCCAGCAGCTCTCTCCGTCAACGCCACATTCCTCTAGTCCTCCCCAAAGCCTTCTTATCTGTCACTTCTCTTCCTTCGCCCGCCTTTGCTCAGTCCAGCTCACCTCTCTGGATTACTTGAAAGGTCTCAGAGGTGTGTCTCTTTGAAAAACAGTTTAGCTGTTCCTTCAGTGCTCTTTCCAGGTAGTCAGCCCTGCATTCGGTCCTCAGTTTCCCCAGGACCTCCACCTGCGGCTGCCTTTGGGCTCCTCCTCCCCAGCAGTGACCCTCGCTTTCTCATTGCCCTTCATCTACTAGGGAGGGCGATAGAGCACAGCCAAGTCACGATTGTCAGCTGTGACTACTCCTTCCCAAAGTAAGACAGATTAGTGGGAAAGAAAAGTTCATATTGGACTGCAACTTAATAGGAGAGATGATGTTTAAGAGGTGGCTTAAGCTCAAATTCCAGTTTCATAACCTAGGAGCTAAATGACCTTGGACAAATCATTTAAAGCTCTCTATTCTCCAGTTTGCCCATCTGTAAAATGGGAGTATTAAATACAACAGCAGCGATTAGTAAAACAGATTTCTTGTGGCATCTGGGGTGTTAATAAGAATCTAGTGAAGAGCCTCTGGATAAATTAATGGGCTAACTGCTCCAGGTAAACACATGGCTATTTTACAAGGGCCTCCTTGAAACAGTATCCTAAGCGAGAAAGTAACAAGTAATGGTGATGACAAATACTTTAAAAAATATATATATATTTTTTTTCAGAGATGAAGGGAGAGGGAGAGAGGGACAGAAACATCAACGATGAGAGAGAATTGGCTCATCATTAATCCTGCTCACTCCCCACTGGGGATTGAGCCTGCAACCCAGGCATGTGCCTGACCAGGAATCGAACCTTGACCTCCTGGTTCATAAGTAGACGCTCAACCACTTAACCACACTGGCCAGGCAGTTGGCAAATATTTTAAAGACATTGCCTGGTTATCACTGTGCTGCTTGGTGTAGGAGACAATCTACACCAATCAATCTATTTGGGAGGAAAAGACCAGCTTACCTGAAACGATAAGGAACAAAAGCAGACATGTGTCGTATGCACTGGGCGGTCCCCGCAAGTGCGTGAACCACTGGAAAGGGAGAGGCCAGAGCTATTGGACTTGTGTGTGGGTGGGGCAAGCCAGGCTCTGCTGAATGTCCCTGAGTCACCTGGCCCAGCTGGGAGGGAACATGCCCACTCTGCAGGGTCCGGGCCCTTCAGGGAGAGAAATCTGCCCGGGCATGGCCCTGCCTCCTGCCTAACAAGACGGAAAGGAGAGGGCATCCGGGCTGTCTCCATGCAGGGCGAGATGAGTAGCAGCTGTTACATGTAAGGCACCAAGCAGAGGGCTGTACGGATACGGGGGGAAGAGACGGATGTCCCACATGCTGTACTCTGAGCTTTTGGGGGACAGATTCCGAGGCTTCCCCATCTCTCCCAGCACCCAGCTCAAGCTCCAGCCTAAAGATGGTGATCTATTAGTCGAACAAAACGACTTGTTACTTCCTTCCCTCCTCACAAATGCTAGAATCCAAGGTAGCATTTGGTTAAGTTTAGAAAGACCCAGGGAAAAGACTATGGACATCAAGGAAGAAGAATTGCTCCCCGTTGGGTGAGGACTCTGCTGGTCTGTAGCCCTAGAAGGGAGGGAAGGCCTGTCTGAGATCGCTGTGTATTTCCAGTGCCTGGCACACCGTAGTGCTTTTGCATCGGTATAGAAGGTGCGATTTGACACCATTCGTGAAGGATGGGCAAGGCAAGGGATAGGTAAGTATTCCATCTCCCTTTTAAGCAGGTCGCATCTTGAAGGCAGGCTCTGTAATCTATTCATCTTTGCATTCCTACAGCATTTTAGCACAATGCTGAGCACATATTAAAGTTCTCCATAATTTGATTTAAAGTGTGTTCCAACAATAATGTGCTAAAAGTCAAAGAGAGGAGAGTTTTAAAGAAGCTGCTGATGGACAATGTCAGATGCCCAGAAGAACTGAGAGAATATGGGCAAAATCCCTGGCATTGGGAATAGCAGATGGTGGTTGGTGACCCTTGCAAACGCAGTGAAGAGGCAGATACCAAACCCTGAGATTAAAGGAGATGATAAGAAAATAGAAGGGATAAATATATTCCCCCAGAAGTGTGGTGGCAAAAGGAATATCTAGAGATGGGAGAGGAGCATGGAAGGGTGTTTGCTGGGCTGGTTGGTTTGCTGTTGTTTTTGAAACAGAAGGGATCTAAACATGTCATTGCTGCGTGAGGAGTGGCAGTGGAAGAATGGAGAGACCTGGGGAATGGAGTCACAGACAAGCACGGGAGGATCAAAAGGGTTGCTGGGCAGCCACAAGGAACCAGGTAACATCGGCAAACACAGCTCTGTTGTCATCACCCATTTGGCATGGATTGTAACATTCCCTAGCAAACGAGAGATGCCCAGAGGCAGGGAGAGTGGAGAAAGGGCATTCCCCAAAGCTGAAGACTGGCAAGGCAGGAACGGCCGTGAATCATGGGGCAGCATGTAGGTGGGACTCTAGAAGGTGAGAAATTGGACGGTCGAGTGGCTGTGTGCCTTGCAGAGCGCAGGGAAGGCAGGTAAGTAGCAACGGGAAATGGGACGAGCGATTGGGAGGAGAAGGGTGGATGAGGGCCGGAGTTCACTCCAGCTAGGGATGCAGAGGGTACACCCTAAGAGCAGGGTGCGGGAGGAGGACACAGAGGAGGACATAGAGGACATTTCATAGTTTGCGTTTTTGAAGTTTCTTCCAAATGGCTCCCTACTGCTGGTGTTGGCGGTGGGAGCCCCTCCTGCGGGCTTTGGCACTATAGGTCAAGGGGCAGGCAGCTCCCGGTAAATGGCAGGTTATCAGGCTTTTCTGTGGTGAGTTTGTCATTCCCCACCCACAGCCGGTTCAGGAGAGGTGGTGAGCTTTTATTGGTTATCCCAGGTTTAACCTCTTAAGAATGGTCTTATAGTCAAGGGCCCAGGTATCCAGAGGTCACCCTAAGAGCTTGGAATACCTGAAGCCCTGCAGCGTCATGGAGGGAGGGTGCTGTCTCTAGAAGGCGTCTGTTCCCAGGAATCCTAAGGAAAGTGAGAGGGCGGGGAGAGAAGGCTTTCTCCCTGTCTTCTCTAGATGTTACAGAGTGGATTAGAAATCTCATTTTCATCTAACACCCTGTGTTTAAGATGGAGAACTGCCATATTAGGGAGGGGGGCAACATCCAGGGGCACAGGAGTGGGTACAGAAGAGGCTCGGACACAGGGTGGCAAAAAGGGCAGTCACACCTTGCCAGTTGCCCACTTTTGCTGACCCGACATCCAGGACTTAGGACCGCTCAGTAAATTAGGAGACTCATTCAAACACTCCTCTTACACACATACACTCACACACACACTCATCCACTTGCCGCAGCCACCCCAAATGGGGAGGGCCAAGAGAGGCCCTTGTTCTCCTTAACCTAGAGGGCAACGGCCAGTGACCTTGGCCTGGCTGAATGCTCTGATGGGTGGCTTCCTCTCAGCCCCTCCTTCTTTGGAGCCACAATTGTCCCTGCTTTTGTCACTTCATTTCCTGAGCTCTCTGACTCAGCCTGGTTCTCCCAATTTCCCAATAGCGGACAAAGCCCTGGTCAGTGGGGTGGGGGCAAGGGCAGTAAGAAAACACTGTAAGCTTTAGAACCAGAAAGCCAGCCCTTTCCTCATCTCACCCTTCAGGGTCCCTCAGCCTCTGTTCAGAGGTGTCCTGTAGGCCCCTCTCCAACTTGCCCTGATCTCCAAAGCCTGGCTGACGGGGTGGAAATGAACTAGGATCTCCTCCCAGCTGGACAAAGTCTGACACCTGGTGGCCACGGTGAGGAATGGCCAGAAGGGCCCCTTTTCAAATCTCCCCAGAACACTACCAGGAAGGATGGCCAAGGTAAAAAGGGAGGTGATGAAAGGAGGTTTCGGGGGGAGTGGTTGGGACAGGACAAAAGAGACATCCAGCAGCAGAAAAGCCCAGAGCCAGGGAACCTCTGCCTTCTACACGCTCCCACCCCTTAAGCCCACTGGGCCAGAGAACCTAGCAGAGCTTGAGGTGGGATGTCTGGGAGGGTCGTGAGGGACGAGGAGGAGCTGCCTGAAAGAATTCTGGCCCACAGGGTGGGGAATGGGGCCCAGGGTGTATGAGTATGTGGGGGCTCTGGGTGGGTGGCAGAGCCTGAGGGCCTGAGGAAGGGTTGTGCTGGGGAGAGGGGAGGAAAGCGGGCAACGCCCCACAGCCCATTGGGCCCCAGGCGGCTGCTTCCCTCCCTCCCTCCACCTGCCCCCACCTTCCTAGCTCTAGCTGGCTTTCCCCACAAGCTCCATCATGAGCTGGGGGAAGGGAAGGGGCTCTGAGGGTGCATGCGCAGTACTGAGGCCCCCCATCCTGCCTCATTGTCTGAGCTAAGCCAGGTTTAATCCCCCTTCCCCTTGGAGCAGTCAGCGGTGGGCCTCAGCCCTCAGGAAGGTTCTGAGCTTCTGTTCCAGTTCTTTTCTCTCCTTTTCTTTTGAGTTTCCCCCAAGACTTTGGTCCTGACTCTGAAGCAAGGGCCTTGAGTATTCCCAGGCCAAAGTACAAGGTCACTCCTGCTAGTCCCATCACCAACCTTTGAGGGTTAAGGCTGATACAAGGAACTTGGGCCTTGGTCTCAGGAAAATCCCTAAAGGAGAGAGAATTTAGCCTCCAATTCAGACCTCTGATCTGGCCTTTTAGCCTGGAGCCTGAACTGTGTGTGACAGTAGCTTTGGGGATGGGCCAGGGGGCTGCCTAAATAGAGCAGGGGTTCAAGGAAGAAAGGTGATAGGGAGCAGAGAAGGTTGGAGAAGTAAAGAGGTCGGGTCTAGTTGCCAGCACACCTTAAGGAGCCAGATGCCAAGGAAAGGAAAGATGCAAATTGGACAGAGATGGTTGACACCCCTAGGTGCCAACTCCTTCAAGCCTTGGGAGCTCTCTCCCATGGCTCTCTGACCAGGAGAGGAGGGCAACGCTGCCAGTGAAGAGTTCCTGCAAGTCAGTTCCAGGGTGTCTGCACTAGAACTGGCTGCCCTGACTCTCGTGTTTGGTACTGAAGGCCAAGGAAGACAACTTCCAGACTGGGTGAGAGAGGCTAGCAGGCCCTGGGCCAGGGAGCTGGGGGCAGCTGGCAGGGATGACCTAGACAGTGTCCACAGAGCAGGTCGGGGTGCCAGAGGGGAGAGGGAATAGACTGTGCAGCAGTAGGAGCCACTGTGGCCGCCCAGTGGCACACCCCATTTCACGCTCCCTGGGCGGTGGCAGGGCCTCACGGCTATCAGCTTTCAGGGGTGGGAGGGACCAGGAATGAGGAGGGATCTGCCCCACCCAGGGCTCCCTACTCCCTTAGGGCTTTGTGGGCTTCGGAGTTGGGTGCCATACACCTCTGGCAGTGCCCCCTGGGGAGGGGGTCGTCAGTCCCACAGAGCTGGACACTATGGTTCCTCCATAGAGTGCTCAGTGCCGGACTGGACCCCACACCTAAACCCTTTATAGGCTTGGTGGAGAGGGCCTCCCTGCTTCCCTCCCCACACAGCAGGGCCCCTCAACGTGGGCCCCACTTAGTCCAGAATGCAGACGAGGGATTAGATCAGGCCCAGCCCAAACAATAAAGCAAGGGAGGGCCCGGCAGCTCTGTACAGTGCGCCACAAACTCTCACTTCTGGACCCAGACCTCCCCAAGGGAAGTGGATGGGGAGAGCCAGGTGGGAGGAGGCCCCTGAGCCATGCCTGCTCCTCTCCTCCCCTTCAGTGGTCCACTCGCTGGAGTGTTCTCACTTGTGCCCACCTCCCTCCTGTCGCAAGGCAGCAGACTCCAGAGCAGTGGGTGAAGGGAAGGCAGTACCCTGCGTAGGCCCTGGTACCCCCGGAGGGAAGAATAGATGGGATCTCTGGAGGGTGACTAGAGCAGGGCTGGTCCCTGTGCCGACTCCCAGACTCCCACTGGCCAACACTTCTGCCTGCTGCCAGGAAGCTGGTGAGGGGGAGGCGGGTGAAGGGGTGAGTCAGCGATGACAGGAGCCCAGGGACAAAGGTCATGGGTGGAGAATGGAGAGGCACTGTTTATTCAGCTTGCCTCCTCCAGGAGGTCTTCCAGTGCTAAGCCAGCCCGGAGACCCACCCTTCCCCGCGTCTCCTGTTTGTTAGAAATATTATTCTTGCACAACTTGTGAGTCCCCTCTGCCTGCCCCTATAGCCTGTGAGCTCCAGGGGAGCACAGAGGGGCTATGGTTTAATATCTGTGACTATCAGTGACTATCAGTACTTTCTACTTTCAAGAACCATTTTACATCCATGTTAGTTGAGGAAATCTGTGGGAAAGTGCTTAGGACAGTATTTGGTACACTGTAAATGCTATATAAGTGTTAGGTTTATTGTTGGTATTTTCTGACACACATTCACATCAGTGTGCTACAGACATGGCGGATTGTGCTATGAAAAACTGGGGATCCAAATACACTCTGGCCTCCAGCACAGAGTGGAATCTTCCTGACTAGTAGGGCCAGCAGGGACAGGCTCTGGGACCCCAGGAGAGCCGATAAGGCAGACGCTTGCTTGGGCTAAGGGCAGTATCTTTGGGCGCCGACTGTGAGAAAGGAGCTTTCCAAATCCATGGGCTTCTCCTGCCAGCTCTTCTGGGGCCAGTGGGGGTGGGGTGGGAGCAGGGAAGAGGGCTGGATTAACCCAAACTCTCTTCGGACCTCCAGACCTGCCCCCACAACATTCTGTGGGCCAAAGGGGGGAGGTGGTGGAAGGCTCCAGCTGGGCCCTGGGGAGTTACAAACCTGCCACGGGGATTAGCGAGGCTGAAAAGAACATTTGCCTAGGAAGGGAAAACGGGAAGTGAGAGTCTGAGGATAACGCTCTGTAAGTCCCCCGAGACCCACTGCGGGCCAATGGGGGGGGGGGGGGGGAACGCAGGAAGAGGTGGTGCAGTCTGGGGCATTTTGACAGGTCCCCCACCCCAGCCTCACCCCTTCTCCCTAGAACACAGCTGCTGCAGCTGCCCTGCCCCCTGCCTGCGCCATCTGCCATTGGCTGGAGTCGGGCCACGCCTCTCGGAGGCGGCCTGCCATTGGCTTAGGTCTTTGATGTTTGCGTGCTTGAGGGCTAGGAGAGAGACGTCATTCCCTGGAACCTGCGGACTTCCTCTCTGCTTGTCTGGTCCTTCTGTCTCCCGATTGCTGGTCCCAGGCTAGCTCTCTGGCCCAGATCTCTCTCTCTCTCTCTCTCTCTCTCTCTCTCTCTCTCTCTCTCTCT